>CM066606.1:98058117-98658117 GCA_033816785.1 Picus viridis | reverse complement strand
TTCCAATGGGAAGACATATTAAGATCCCAAAGCCAAATGAACTCTCTAACAGTTCTGTGACTCAAGCTGCTATCCACATGAAGTTATTTTAAAACAGTCTTTAAAATGAAGCCACTTTAAAATACAACTTTTGGAATAAAAATCACATAATTGCAAACTGTAATTAACACATTCAAATGTGATATAAAGTTCCTAGAAAGTATTCAATTAACAATACATCTTCAATATCCCAAGCACCCTGCCCCACATACCTTTGGTACTTAGATGTCCCACTTTGGCCCTAGACTAAGGCATCTGATACCAACATTTGCAAATTAATGTATTATTTAACAGACAAGTAATTGAATTCAAATGAGTACAGTGCCCAGAGTTTTCACACAGGCTAATACCTTTCACTTACAGACTGGGCAATTAGTGTTGAAGAAAAATGCAATTAAAGAGGTAAAAGAATCACAAAAATATGAAACTGTGCATATTTCAAATGTGTACAGCCATATACTCATTCGTTATTTTCCTGAATCAATCAGCAATTTTTGAAAGTTTTAAAAACTATGCAGAGTTTTCATTGCTGGTGCAGTTTATTATGGTTAGAAATAAGGACTGGTGAAAATTGCTTGGCTGTGTATCTGGAAACTTGTCCTGAAACATGTCTCACCTGTGTCCCACAGCTGGCAAAGTCAGAAGCATATGGTGGACAAATTATTATAGGATCTCCAACTCCTTTTCCCCAGAAACACAACTGTGATAACTGGAAAGATATATAAAGAAGTAAATCAGGTCAGCATGATCATCTTAGGCACTAACATAGTACTTCCTAGAAACTTTACAAGATGGTACAGTTTTTCTTAAAGAGCAGTGAGAGCATCTCTGCTTTTTGTTCAGGCAGCTTGAGACATTCCAAAATAAACCAGCGATCTGCCATTGGTACAATCATAATTTTTACTTTAGAAACCCAAAACACAGCTATTCACCAGTTCTAATCAAATTAATTCTAGAGGAATTTTAAATTTATCTCTTTGATCACCCCAAAATAAGTAGGTTTTGTATAGATCTGAGGAGTCAGAGACAAGCGTTTCTTCTCTACCTAATGGTAAAAATATTGTTTGATAGTTTAAGATAAATATCTCTCAATCAATCCATACAATGTGTTCAAGATTTTTTTACAGTTACTACAGAACATAAAAGTACTACTTCATTTAAAAAGTTGATCAGGATGAATCGCCTGTTGTCCACAGCACAGTGAAGATGATCATCTTGCTCTGTCCCTTATGAATTTGTTTGCCCTCGGCTAGCCCTCAAAGTACTCCACCTCACACCTTCTTCTTCAAAGCACAAACATCCACAGACACATTCATTTCAATAAGCATCTTCTCCTCCTAGTTCCTTTTCCCATATCAGGGTTGCTGGGGAGGACTGAAACAATGCTGCATCCTTATTAGATAGCACAAGATCACTGTGGACAGATGCTCAGTTTAGGCTGAAAATAAACAACGTTTGAGGCACTGCAAGCAGGAGCAGTACTGTGATTCCTCCCTTTCAGGACCATATCCTTCCAAAGCAAGTGGAACTGCACACTTGGTGAAAGGTAAACCTGTGCTCTGAGCACTTCCTTAGCATTATCTAATGGTCGTCACTTGGCAAGCCAAAGCTTTTCAGCGTTTAGGCTTTCTCCATACAGATGAGAGCACTGATGCAGGTATGCTTGCATGCTTTCTGCTCACCGTGCTGTAAAACATAAACTAAATGAGAGGCAAGGGAAAAGAGCCACCACCGCCAGTAAATTCAAGTGTTACCACTTTGCTCACTCTCCTTCCCTTCAGTCATGACCCTTAGGAACGCCAGGTTGTGGCTTTGCTAAAGAGGCCCCTTATTTTCAAAGAAGTCAGCCCTGAAAAGGGCTGTGCACATGGAACATGCCTTTCAAGCCCTGCAAAGAGTTAATCCTTCTTTCGGGAAGCTTTCAGAGGACTCGGAGGGCACAAAGCCAATAGCAAACCACCCCCTGAAACCTCCAAACGCTTAAGATTATGTCGAAGCAACTTCAAGCAACCTTGGTCCAATGTCAGCAGAAGACATCAACTGCAATCTTTGGCCTGCCTGACAATGGAAGCGTGGGCATACCTGCTTCTGCACCACGTGTGTACGTGCGCGTGTTCGTACAGCCTGCATTCCTCAGCTGTGCTGAGGTTCCAGAGGCAAGGACATTTTTGGCACCTCTGTGTTTTTAAGGCTGGCCACCACAGGAGCAGATACCATCGCGTGAATCCCAGCTCTGACTTTGCTGGGCTGCCCTCTCCAAGTCACACCATGGTAAGCCCAAGGTGCACTGTCACTTTCCCCACACACTAAAGAGGAGGGGGGAAGGAAGAAGAAAAAAACAAAAACCAAACCCAACCGAAAAATACTCATGGGCAACACTGAACTTCCTGCCCACCTCTTTGCCAGGCAAATGCACGCCTGCCCTCAGAGGACACTGCACCCCATTCCACCACCCCACAGCCCACCGCCTAGCACAGGACTCCCCACGCCACAGGCCACCCCGCGCACACACTGCCGGGCTGCGGGGTGCAAGGGAGGGTCACCCCTAGCTGAGGGGCGTCGCGTCGCCCCCCGCTGTCCCCCAAAGTGAGATGGCGGCCGCCCCGCTCACGCCGGCGGGCGGAGCGCGCGGCTGTGGACAAACTTGGTGCAGCAGCCAGCCTGTGTCAGCACAACTTCGGCAGCGGCAGCAGCAGGAGGAGGAGGAGAGGCAGCGGGGCCGGCGGGAGGCGGCCGCGGGGACGGAACAGCAAATGCTATTCAGCCCGAGCAGTTTCAAGCCGCCCATGCTGGGGAATTACTGTAGTCTAGCTACGGCTCTTAGCGCTGGCTGTGTGTATGTGTGTGTGTGCGTGTGTGTGTGTGTGCGTGAGTGTGTGCGTGCGCCGGGCGGGCGGGGGAACCGGGCGGCAGCGCGGAGTTGCTGCACCGCAGCCCCGCGCCCGCCTGAGGAGAGGGGTGGCGGGAAAGGGGTTGGGGGGGGGGGGGCAGGGGGCACCCAACTTTCCTCCGAAAACTCCTTCCTTGTGCCCCCTCGGTAGAACTCGTCCAATTTAAAATAATAATCATAATAATTTTTTTTTCCTTTTTTTTTTTTTTTTAAAGAGCCAAACGTGTTTTCGGGCAGACTGACAGCCGGGGTCAAGAAACAGCTGCTGGAGTTAATGTTTCTTCCTCCCACTCCGTCTGATGGCGGTGCCCTGCCAAGACGAAGTGGGAGCGGGAGCGCGGCTCCTGCCTACCCGGGTTTGGGGGGGCAGGCAGTGGCGATGGCAGACTGGCACATGCCCGCCGGGCCGCGGTCAGGGTCGTGCCGGGGGTGGCAGAAGGTGTCAAGGAGCAGCGATAGGTGGGGGGCGATCTCCTTCCTCTGTTTTGTTTTTTTTGGTTTTTTTTTTTTTTTTTTAATTATTATTATTTCCCCCTCTTCTCTCTCCTCCAGGAACCTGGCAGGCGCAGGGAAGGCACTGCGTCTGCTGGCAAGGGCTGATTCACGCTGCAGATCGCTGCCCAGAGAGGGCCGCTGGGCACCCATCCCTCCCTCCGGCGCCGGGCCCCAGCCGCCGAGTTGCGGCCGGACCGCCGGTCTGCCCCGCTGCCAAGTACGGGGCTGACATCCTGCCCCGGGCTGACCCCCGCTGTCCACCGGCCCTCGGCGGGACAGGTGTCGGCAGAACTCCTTCCCTGACGGGCAGTGAGTTCCCCTTGGGGTCTGTCCTTACCCGCAGGCCTGCCCAGGGTGTGGGGCTCTGCGGCGCTTCAACGACCTAGATGCTTCATCTCCAGCATCACCTGGCATGAGCGCTGCCTGCACGGTGCCCCGGGACACAAAAACAGCCACCGGGGGCTCCTGCACTAGGCAGTGGGTGAGGTCTGCCTGATCCTGGTGGACCTGGAGGTGTTTGGCAGCCGATGGGCCACTGTGCTGGCCCTCCTTGAAAACACAGCATTTTGGGTTCCAAAAGTAATTTTCTGGACACATAGGAAGAGGCCCATTTTTAATTTACAATTCCAGTGCCCAGCAATTCCCACTGACCCAGCTGCTCAACACCTTTCCAAGACCAGACTCCTAGGGAGGGAGGGATGGATGTACCTACCTTTGAGTACCCCTTTTTAAGGAAGTTGGGCAGTACTTCATGTTGGGGAGCAGTAGCATCACGTTGCTCTTGTTTTTGCCACGAAAGACGAAGCTGCCCCTGTGTTCTCATCTTATGCATGTCAGATCAACCCTGCTATCAGCAGTGTTACAGCTGCCGTTAACTGCAGTATCTTGATACTTCATCACCACATCAGCCGCCACTTAATGTCATGACACATTTTACTGTGTTGTGACACAGCTTCATCATGTGAAGATGTGGTGTCGACTGTTAACAGTTTTGTATCTTTGGAATATTTATGCATTCATCATTGCCACAGAGATGTCTTTTCATAAATAAAATAAATGCAGCATGAGTACTATTGACATCCTGCAAACGTGGCTTGCAAGAGACTCATTAAAACCAGAGCTGTCCAGTAAGCCCTGCTGCCTCCTGGCAAGCTGGCCTATTTCATTTCTTCTTTAATTCCCTGTCCAGGATGGTTCACTATTCCAGCCTATCGCTTTATATCATTCTATGAACTCCACTCCGTCTGCTGCTTTTTCCAGACTGGTCCACGTTGCTCTTTCAGCTGCATTCTCCACACAGCTCGCTGCCCAACTCTGCTACTTGCTACTAATTAATGTCTGGTTTTTTCACTACCTAAAAAAGATAGCACTTTGATTAGACACACACACATATACCAACATTAACTCTTATTTTTCCAAAGAATAAATGACATGAAATCCAGAGGCTGAAGTATGGGTTCCAAATTCCCAGTGAGTTCAGGTTTCACATATGGTACCCAGAGCTATGTACCTTTAACGCTCGCTCATCAAACAGATGGGCACCCATTACCCTAATTTGGCTTTTCTGTATCAGATTCAGACTCACCCATTGCCCTAGTTCAGATTCACCCATTACCACAATTCAGCTTTTCTGTTCAGTTCTGTAATTCAGATGAAACATCTATACATATTTTGTTTGTATTAAACAAGGGCTTCTCTGAGCCAAATCCTTCTATGCTACCTATGCAAAACTGAATTTTCTTTCTTCCTTTAAAAAAAAAAAATTCTACAATCTCCAAAGAGTTGACATTCTTGCTGTTTAGAGACTTATTTCAAGAACTGAAGATGCAGTTCCTAAGAATTAGTTCCTTAGCTTTTTCAGCCATCTTTTTTCATGCAAGTAGCTTCCAAGTGTTAGATGCTCTGTGTCCAAATTTTTCTCGTGCACAAATAACATGTGAATTGGAACAATACCTGGATTAAGGCAAGAAAGAGTTTGGTCCAGAAGCTCTAAGAAGCTCTCCAAGAGGATCTCCAGAGATCGTGAAGATCATGAAAAGAAACCATCCACTTCTAAGCCTTAGTGCCACAGCAGGGTGATCTAGCACATAAAACCAAAAACAAACAAACAAAACCACCTGAGTCTGGGAATTGGGAGCTGGGAATTGAAAGTGTTTTCAGTCTCAGGCTGAGGAGTCAGAAGCTTTGTCATGTGCTGTTTCAGTTGTACATTTAGAGGAGTTCTTTGCAACGGCTTTTTGACAAAGCTGGAAGAAGTCAGGTGTCCTATAGGATTGTGCAGGAATCTCCATTTGCAGAGTAAGAAGGACATATATATGGAACTAGTACCAGAAGCCCACGAATTTCTCATATACATCTTCGGAAACTAGCTCAGCACAACTGAAAAGTTACAAGGGAGCACAGGACCCTTTTCAAGCCTTTGCTTTAGAGGTTTTTGGACCTCATAACTGAAAATCAGTCACTGTAAGATACTGTTTACAAAAGATACGTGATCTTGTTGATGCACCAGCAAGGGCCAGGCAGCATTTTGGACAGTTAGGTCTCCATAAGGATCACTCTGTCCTTATTTGCTACACCGATGCTGATTTCATGGTTTGTGGCAGGAAAAAAAAATTAAGAGCTTCTGTTCCCACTGTTTGATACATAAGGACAGTGGAACAGTCACTGAAAATCAAAGTTTACAAATTCACTACCAGTGAAAGAAAACATTTTATCAAACCACATGATATTAGATGAGGGAACACATTGCCACAATAGATAATTGGAGTCAAGTAGCTCCCAAGCTACAAAAGAAAGCAATGTTTTGTACGAGTAGCAAGAGCATTCAAAACCATAACAGATAAACTGAAACAAACATATACAGAAGGAGATATATGACCTCAAGTTCCAGATCATCACTCAATCTGAGAATAAACAAGGTATGAGGCAGATTACCACACATCTTTACTGACAGCTCCTTGAACTTTTATTTGAAACATCTGATTCTAGCAAGTACTGAAACAGATTAAAGAACCACAGAGAATAAGAGATCTAATCCCTAAATGGTACACCTATGTTTGTTTTGAACTAAGAAGAAATTGCAAATTAATGAGTTGTTTCAAACTGTGTGGTCACTTTCATCTGCTGGAAAATACCTACTGTGGAGACATGCTCTTTCAATTATATTTGTTGGTGCACGTGACTTGGGTTTCTCAAGCTGAGAGACTAGTATTAACCCACTTCACATCCACCAAAACATTTATTCATATAGCAGATTCTCAGTTTACAAACTTGGCTCTTACTTTGATGGGTAGGAAGTCATTCATCTCTGTGTCAGGACAGTAATAACAGTCTCACTTCCACTGTGACACCTTGTTAGGCCAGATGGCCTTGGGATATGAATACATGGACAAGTCACTTCAGGGGTGAGTTAGGGCATGAATTTGCAACAGTCAGCTCCTGTGGTGGAGCATGGACTGCATAAGTGCCTAAAATGAGGGTTAAGACTACCTTGAATTACCTCACTTTTGTCTCTGAGTAGGAATGTGCACACAAGCTGTTACCATGGAGAGGGCAGCACACTTTAAATTCAGTGTTTCACTTTAGCCTGTGATCAGGGCCAGGATGAGGTTTTTCCACCCCACTGAAATGTCTGCCTACCACACCTTACTTCAGGCTGCTGTCAGAGGCCATGAGAAACCTGCTTTCATTCCTTCTGCTGCAGGACAGAGCAAATAGCCACAGGGACATCAACCCATTGAACTGGGCAAGCAAAGCCATGGTAGCCAAGTGCCCGCCTGTTGCTGAGTATAGTCGAACAACACATCAGCTATTGTGGTCTGCAGCCTGCATCTTGCAGGCCATTGTTGGTGCAATCATCCAGTCATCAACATTGTTTGTTAAAGGCCTCTGTACAACTTGTTGCCTCTCCCATCCTGTGGTTGGCCATCCATCAGTGTAGCTAATCTTGCCCAACACAGCTTGTCTTGCTTCTTCACTCTTATGTCTACAGCATTACAAGGGAGCAGCCAAGAGTATCTTTCTAATTTCTACTCATCTTTACATCATATGAAAAACAACAACAGAGGAGTGAAAGCAACTAATCCTAACAGGATGTTTTGCAGTGTATCTGACTGTGCTGCTTGTATTTACCCTGATGCAGACAAGAGAAAAGTGCTTTTAGCACTCTTAAATATGCAGCCTGTGAAGATCACTGTTGCAGGGCACAAAGTTACTGCCTATCAAATCCAGTTAGTCATTGCTGGGATTTTGCTTTGATTATGAAGGGTGACAGGGCTAGTCACCTTTTGTCATTCCACTAAACCAATGCTGTGTTCTCCATGCTCTGGTAGATTTCCACCAACTCAGAGATTGCTCTAAAGCCTGTAGGAGGCTTGTCTCCTACTGGCCTTGGATCTGTATTTTCATCCAGAAGTTGAAGTTTCTTCAGTGCTCTTGAACACTAATTATTCATCAATGTGGACTGATACAGCCAAGAAGTCACAGCTGGCTGTAATGTGTTATATCTTTCTGTTTTCCTGAGGCTGGCTCCAAGAAGAGATGGGCAAAAGTGGCAGAGTAATTGTGCTGAGTGAATGAATGGAGACGGTTTTAAAACCACCTAAGGAACTTAGGCACTGTACAACACCACCACATGTATTTCTCCAGCGTTTCAAGCAGCCCTCCTCATTGCCAGCCCTTGTTCCCGTACCACCCGCTGCATTGTGCGGGCACAGCTGTTTCTTTGGCTGTGGGCGGCCCAGAGGTGGGAAGAAGCAGCTGGAGGGGTGGGAGAGCTGCTTACGCTGGCTTCAGCAGCTCTGTCACTGAAGATCCGCTGAAGGTGCTCAGGAGGCAAGACCCTCTGGTTTTCAGGTCACATCCAAGTCACCCAAGTATTTTCTTCTGAGCTTTCAGTAAGCTATAGCTGTAGCACTCCAGATACCATTGTATGGTCATTGCTGGTAAATATTGGCTTATTCATGGTGACTGCAATGTATTAGTTTTCATTAGAAACATCACACAAACTGGAAGCACTGAAAAACAGCAACAGCAGCAATTATGCATGTGATCATCACAGAGAGTTTGAAAATCATGCTTCAATAAAGCCTGAGTAGAGAGAAAGCAAATTCTTCCACATGAATATGATTTGCTTTTGCATTTACCAAGTGATGGCAATTATCAGTGGCATTAAAATATATCATGTTGATATTTTTCACATAATTTTATGACAGAGAGGGTTCTGCATTATAAACAACATCTTCTACTAATCTGGAAAACATCATCATACTCTAGATGACAGGGTTCTCGAAAAATCCTAGAAAATAGGAACCTGTCCCTCAAATTGTTAAAAAATCTTCTGAGAATCTTCCAATCGCAGTCTCTGTCATCTACAGAAAAAATAAAAATATATATCTATAGATATTAACTAATAAGAGTTCCTTTTAATATTCAATCTAGAGAAAGTGCTTAAGGGACTTTCAGAAGAAAAAGGAATAGAATAGAATAGAATAGAATAGAATAGAATAGAATAGAATAGAATAGAATAGAATAGAATAGACCAGGTTGGAAGAGACCTTCAAGATCATCGTGTCCAACCTATCAACCAATCCAACCCACCTAAACAACTAAACCCTGCAGCCAAGCACCCCATCAAGTCTCCTCCTGAACACCTCCAATGACGGCGACTCCACCACCTCCACAGGCAGCCCATTCCAATGGGCAATCACTCTCTCTGTATAGAACTTCTTCCTAACATCCAGCCTAAACCTCCCCTGGCACAGCCTGAAAATGTGTCCTCTTGTTCTGGTGCTGGCTGCCTGGGAGAAGAGACCAACCTCTGCCTGGCTACAACCTCCCTTGAGGTAGTTGTGAGAGAAAGAAGGTCACCCCTGAGTCTCCTCTTCTCCAGGCTAAGCAACCCCAGCTCCCTCAGCCTCTCCTCATAGGGCTTGTGTTCCAAACCCCTCACCAACTTCGTTGCCCTTCTCTGGACACGCTCCAGCAAGTCAACATCCTTCCTAAACTGAGGGGCCCAGAACTGGACACAGGACTCAAGGTGCGGCCTAACCAGTGCAGTGCACAGGGGCAGAATGATCTCCCTGCTCCTGCTGGCCACACTGTTCCTGATGCAGGCCAGGATGCCATTGGCCCATCTTGGCTGCCTGGGCACACTGCAGGCTCATGTTCAGCCTACCATCGACCAGTACCCCCAGGTCCCTCTCTGCCTGGCCGCTCTCCAGCCACTCTGACCCCAGCCTGTGGCCAATGTGCAGAACCCGGCACTTGGATTCTCGTGCAGCTGATGATTCAATGGAATCAAAATATGCCTTTTTTATTTCTTTACAAACATCTGGTAGAAAATCTGCTTTCACAAAATGCTGAAAAGCCCTCCTGAATTCCCCCCCAAATTTTTCCTAATAGCTTCTCTAAAATATCTGTGGAGCTTCAGTAATCCAGGGAATTTTAATGTTATTTAATAGCAGAATCTCTCAAAATTTTCATTATTTCCACAAAACTGGGCCTTATTTTAACAAGCATTTCAGAAACCGCTTTTCAGTTTGGTCCCTTGTTCAGCCTATTGGTTTATATATTTTTCCGCAGGGTCCTTGATTACTTCTGGTAACGTTACATTATTTTAAAGCAGTCTTTGTGATTATCTGCCTGTTGCAAATATCAGAAAAATGAAAGGGGGCAGCGGGTGCAGGTGGGAAGCACCATCCATCTTCAAAAAAGTAGAGAAAAGGCAATGTCAGACTCCATGATTTTTCAAATGCCTGACAACAGTCATGGCCACATCAGAATACTGCCACTGATGTGCCATTTTGAGCTGATTATGTGGGCTGCTTTCAGAGGTCAGAATGAGCTACTTGGGGCCTCCCCAGGTTTCAGCTGTGCTGTGCATTTCAGCAGTTCAGTGCATTTCTACCTTTTACTGTATTATTTTCCAGATTTGGTTTAGTCTAGGGCTTAAGCAGACACTTAAGTCCCAATCCTTTATAAAGCCCATACATCAGCTCACTGCTATGCTGCTAGTCTTGAAAAAGCCAGATGGCTTCTATGTGCAAAGGAGCTCAAGTGTAGGTGTAAAATGTCTCACACTTGAAACCTCTACTTGAAACTACAGTGAGCACTGATGCATGGCAGGAACTGCATGACTGTGAGACTCATGCCCAAAGCCAGGTTTGACTATGGAGTGCAGGACAGCAACCAGTCAATGCAACCCCAAATGCCAGGATGAATGCTTCAGCCCATCATGGCGGAATATCTCATTACTCCTTTTGTTTGTGGCCAATGTGTTTGTGCTTCAATGAAATGTGTCGTCAACATTTTCCCCTTTGCCACAGTAATCTGCAGAAAATGGGCAAGAGCTGGCTACTTAGCAGTGAAATAAAGTATTTGTGGAAGAAAGGCTTCCAAGAAAGAGTTTACACACCTATTTATCTTACCTAGACCTCTCTCGTTCCTGATTGCATCCCAGACAATCTCCCATGTCTCAGTCTGGTTCCCCTGAACAAGTAACTTCTTGTAAGCTTGCCAAGTTTACTTGATCTCCTCTTTTAGCCAGCCCTTTCTTTTCTTGCTTCTAGACCCCTTGCAAGTTAGCTGGAGAGGAGGATTTGTCTTTTCAGTTGGGATGGCATAGGCTTGCAACCCTTCTTTTGAGGTCATTAGATTAGAAATAATGTGAATTTGCTACAAGAATCCATGTGTTTGTTACAACAGAAGTTCAGCTCAAAGCCCTACAAGTAGAACAGCTGGGGATATTCATAGGAGCATTACCGCAGGGACAAGGAGATAGGTGAAGCCATCTACTCAGTATCTTACAATTCTGTACAGAAAAAAAGTAGGGGGGTTAACAGGAAGAGCTGAAAGTCGCAGTGCGTGATCAAAACTGCAAGTTAATTGGCATAGCAGGCACTTGCTCAAGTAATTTACATGACTGGAATATTAATATGAAAGGGTATAACTTGCTCTGACAGGGTGGGGAGGGCAAAAGAGAGGTAATGTTTCTTTCATACCAAGATTATGCAAGAATTGTTCCAAGGTCTCCAGGGTGGGAAAGAAGATCGATGGGTTCTAAGTTTGTGGGTGAAACTAACAGGGGGAAAAAATGAGGGCACTGTGACAGCATAGGCTTTTGTATGCCACTGAAGCGGGAAGATTAAGTGAATGATGCTTTTGTAAACTGACAGAATTGTGTGAAAGCACTGGACTTGGTGAAATGCAGAAATTTAATGGCTTTGGACATCTGGTAGGAAACCAGAAAAATAGGATACGAACCAGCACGTTCTAGCAAAAAACAGTTTTAATCAATTGTGGAAAAGAAAACCACCCCACATGCTCTTCCAGATTTTATTCAAGCCAGCCATTGGGACTGTTTGAGAATGTGAAGGTGTAAAGCATTGGGTGAGACTGACCATGAAATACCAGATTTCCTAGTCCTCAGTTTGGGAAGGCAAAACAAAACCAATAGACATCCATAAGTTGTTACTCAATAAATCATAGAATCAGTCAGGGTTGGAAGGGACCACAAGGATCATCTAGTTCCAACCCCTGCCATGGGCAGGGACACCCTACACTAGATCACGCTGGCCAGAGCCTCGGCCAGCCTGGTCTTAAACACCTCCAGGGACGGGGCCTCAACCACCTCCCTGGATAACCCATTCCAGGCCTTCACCACTCTCATGGTGAAGAACTTCTTCCTCACATCTAGCCTGAATCTCCCCATTTCCAGCTTCATTCCGTTCCCCCTAGTCCTATCACTACCTGAGATCCTGAGAAGTCCCTCCCCAGCCTTACACACAATTGGAAAGATTTTCTGAGAAATGAGATCATAGTATCATAGTATCAGTCAGGGTTGGAAGGGACCACAAGGATCATCTAGTTTCAACCTCCCTGCCATGGGCAAGGACACCCCACACTAGATCAGGCTGGCCAGAACCTCATCCAGCCTGGTCTTAAACACCTCCAGGGATGGGGCCCAAACCACCTCCCTGGACAACCCATTCCAGGGCTTCACCGCTGTCATGGTGAAGAACCTCTTCCTCATGTCCAGCCTGAATCTCCCCACCTCCAGCTTCATTCCATTCCCCCTAGTCCTATCACTACCTGATAGCCTGAGAAGTCCCTCCCCAGCCTTCCTGTAGGCCCCCTTCAGATACTGGAAGGCCACAATGAGGTCACCTCGGAGCCTTCTCTTCTCCAGACTGAACAGCCCCAACTCCTTCAGTCTGTCCTCCCAGGAGAGGTGCTCCAGCCCTCTGATCATCCTCGTGGCCCTTCTCTGGATACGTTCCAGTACGTCCATATCCCTCTTGTAATAGATGGAGATATCCAACAGATTTGACAGTTCCTTTAAAACCTTATATTAAAGGCAGAAGTATAAACTCATCCAATGCAGAAGGCCACTAAGACATGAACGTAGCCAAACCAGGAGTGTTTCAATGACTTAAAACACAAGAATACAGTATAGGAAGTTGGAAACAAATTACAAAGGGTATAAAACCAAGAGGATAAATTAAAAGGGCCATGACAAAAAATGAAGTACAACTAATAAGAAAGATAAATCAGAGGAGGAGGGTATTCTAAAGGTGTTGTAGTAGTAAGAAGAAAATCAAAGGAGAAAGTTGGTTTACTTCTCAAAAGGAAGAAAAAGATGCTGATACTAAAAGAGCTCTTAAAAAAAAAAAATCTATCAACAGCAACAAAAGCCATGATCAGACAACAAAAATATTCAACACCAAAGATAAAGGCATAAGAACTCAAACTACAACTTGGAGGGGAAAAAAACCCAACAACTTGGATACCTGAACAACATCAGGTATATTTAAATGGGTTGAATCTGGTGAAATTCAGCCTGGATATTACTTAGAGATCTAGCCATGGCAGTTGCAGCATTACCACTAGTTATTTCTGAAAGTGCATGAAGGGTGGTTGAGGTCCCAGACTGTTGAAAAGGGACAAAAAGGTGAGAGAGGACAAACTCGTAAAAGATCAGTCTTCTTAACTTCAGTTGTGGACCAATTAATTAAACTATTTGTGGGGTTCTGAAAGAAAAAGGAAAAGAAAAAAAGAGATAAGTAGCAACCAAGATAAATTTGTCAAGAGCAAATGATGTCAAACCAGTGTAATTTTTTTTCCTGTGATAGAGTAACAGGCATCAAGAATAATAATAAGAGATTCATTATGAAAGTGGAAACATATCAAATGGAGTTCCATATTGGGAATCTTTTCTGCTCCAATACCATTTAGTAGTGTTAGTAATGACTGAGACAATAGACTAGGAAAGGTATCTGTCATCCAAAGATAACAGTAAGTGGAAGGCAGCTACAGTCATGTTCAGGTAGAGGACAATAATTCAAAAATTTGTTGAAAAATCAGAAAAATGCTGAAAACCAGATTGAAATTCAGTGTGGATAGTTTCAAAATTTCACTCTAAGGAAGTAGTGATCAGCTGCAAAAGTTAAGGACAGACTTTGCGCTGCAGAAACAAAAGACTAGAGTCATAGTATTCCAAAGTTTAACAAGATTCAAAACCTGGTAGCAGGCTGTTGCAAAAAGAGGTTGATGTTATTCAGGGATAGTTGTGAGTGTCATCAGCAAAACTTGTAAAGTAATCCCTCTGATTTGCCTGGTGCTGAAAGGCCTCTTCTGATACACCCCTACATAAGATCCACAATTTGACAACAATCCAGAGAGATACAAGAGATGAACAGGAGAATCAGGACTAGAAAACTTCATCTGTGAGGGAAGCGTGAATGAAATGGGGTTGGGTAGTCTACACAGAGGAAGAGAGAGAGAAGCATGGTACAAGTCTTCAAATACCCAAAAAATAGCTATGAAAGAGACAATACATTTTTGTCTGTGTTTGCTGGTGGATTAAATTGCAGTTAGGAAGATAGAGGTTAGGAATTAAGAATTTTTTCTAATAGAAAGGCTAGAGGAACACTGAAATAGACAGCCTAGGGTGGAATCTTCATCACAGGAGTTTTCCAGGATGAATTAGACAGACCACATATGCAGAATTATGTGTCTGGAACTGAATCTTCACTGAGGCAGTGGCACTGACTAGAAGATATTCTAAATACTTCCTATGACTTGTCTGATCCAACATCTTTAAATTATTGTGGGAGAGGTGTGGTCAATGATTTCAATTTCTCAGTTTGCTTTGAGTTTAATATAATTGTAAAATACTGTAGTAACTGGAGCTACTGCAAACCCTCTGCAAGAGTGCTGCAAGTTAAAATTTTGCAAGTTGCATACTCATTTCCCCACCCCCTGCATAGAGGCTTTAATAAATTTACCTGGACAAATGCAGCAATTTTATTCAGTCTGGTTATATTAGTCTCATGTGAGTGCCACAGATCTCTACATCTCCTTCTCATTGGCTGTGGTACATATATTAATGAATAAAAAATTGATGAGCTTTAGGCCTTCCTCTTTGCTTCCCTTCCCCCTCTCCCATCAACAACCCAAGTGATGAGCTAATAGAAACTTTACTGAGAAGGAGAAACCTTCATGTAAGTAACTGCCAGTCTGTTGCTGAGGATAGAAACATATGCATAGGCTGGAGAGCTGCCTGCAGGGCTGAAAAGAAAAATAACCAGGTGCAGGGAAATCACTAAAGGACAAAAGCATGTTTGCTGCTAAGAAATTTAATTTTTAATGTTTGGTATTTGTGACACTTCACCGAGGTTCAATGGTTGCCAGTATTACAATGCATTTAGTCACTGGTGTCTACAAAACAACATATGACTTAAATTATATGTGCAAAGGCGTAAGCCACAAATATTTAGTCTGTTGCCTTTCTTGAATAGGTAGCAGCTAAAGTTTATAATTCTGCAAGTTTTGTCTGTGAGGAGAGAAACAGATGCAGGAGCTGGCAGCTCCAACATGATCCAGTTTATTTACCAGAAGTGTACACAAGATGAATGAGAAAAAGGGATTGTTTCTTCACTTTTCCCTCTCAGTGCTCCGTAAGTATCTGACACTGTGCCTGGTGCATCCTTGCTTGTAGCTTCCCTGCTTTTTGCCCACAGCATTCAGAGGCATGAAAACAAAAATCAGAGATTTCTAATTCAGATAATACGCAGCCACCATCCATACCCCACTGTGTTGTAAGTACACAGTATAGCCTGATGACATACCTGTGCTCTTCATAGTGGCCTCTATTGTTTAAATTACTTGATTGCACAACAGCAGCCAGGCAATTTTAACAGCTTCTTCACATTTGCACTATGTGGAAGATGCCTCTTAAACTGATCGGTTTTAGCTATGCTTAAATGAACTGGTAACACCATGTGTTGCTGGTACTTAGATGCAGCTAAGAATTTGTCTCGATCCGGAGAGGGAAAGAGATTGAGGTTTTTAATGAATATTCCCGTGTTGTGAAATTAGAGGCACAAACGAGGCCAAAATATCAACAGCTAGACTATTTATTACATAAATAAGGTGGAGAGAGAGAAAATAAAGAGAGAAGAGAGAAGAGGGAGATTAAAGGAAAGGAATTATATTACCACACCCCTCACCCCCCAAGACAGTTTTGAGTCTGTGGAGGAAAGGTGCTGCAGGAGATGTTGGGTCTGTAGAGAAACGGTGCTGCAGGAGATGTTGGGTCTGTAGAGAAACGGTGCTAAGGCTTTGGCTGTAGAAGGGATGAGGTCCTCTGGGCAGCTTCTTCAGCTCCATGAGTTGCAGCAGCCGGAACTTAGGGCACGGAGAGTCCAAGATCCATTGTGTTGGCCCCGGGATGTTTCCAGCGTGTGCTGCCGTCAGCTTTCTTCTGCATCTTGCTTCTCCAATTTTCTCCTCCTAAAAGCCAGTAGCTGCTCCAGTCTTTTATACAGTTTTTTAGCCCTTAGGCAAGTGTCCAGGTGTTGCTCCCCAGGATATCGTTCTGGGAAATCATCTTTAGGTCCAGGTATCGTTCCCCAGGAAAACTTTCTGTGTACTCAGGTGAGTTTGGGCAGCCACTGGATGGAGGGGGGAAGGCCTCCACCTCCTCCTGCTCCATCTAGCTACCGACACACTCTTTTCACATCAGGAACCATTGTCCTTTCCTGGGGTATCTGATGGCTGGAAATGATCTTGTCCTGAAGGTGTGAATGCTGGGCCCTTGGGCCATTGTTGTAGGCCAGCTGCAGTCAAGAGCAGTGTTATCTTTGCACCTTCCAAGAGTCCTTCCAGTGGCTCTGCCCAAAGCACATCAGCTATTGTCTGGACAAACAGCAAGTGATTTTATCTTTGTTGAGTCACCAGGAGACACAAGCTTTAGTCTCTCACACCACCCCGTCAATCAAAGATAAAAGCAAGAAAGAAAGAAAAGAAAGGAAAGGAAAGGAAAGAAGTTTTAAACCATTTTTACAATAGACATAAGTTTTGATTGGCTAATGGCACAAATCTGCTGCACACCATCATTAGACACAAATTGCATATTAGACACTACATGTTGAATCACTGTATACAACAGGGACTTACACAAGCTGAAAGAGTAACAATACTAACAAAATAGGACAAAATTAAAACAGATAATTACACAAGTTGAAAGCATCCTTGTTCCTCCTGGAAGCCAGAAGAACAGACCCATACCCCCCACCCCGTCAGTCCTTCAGTTTGGAATTGAAGTGAGAGCTTCCTTCCAGATCTGAAGGCATCTGCGGGGCTATGGAAAGTACAGTCCTTGAAGAGATGTCTTCTGTGATGCAAAACTCGAGAGGTCTTCTATATTGTAACAAGTCCTTCCGACAATACATCAGGCAATCTTCAGCATTAGAACTTAAATAAGAAACACAACCTCAAAACATACAAAACTGGTATTTCCAGGTTCCCCACACAGAGGTTCTCTGAGCCACCCTCCAGGTTGATATCCCTGAAAAGGTTGGCTTAATTGCTTTGAATGGGCCTGTTAAGTACCGTTGATTGTTTCAGGTTCTCTCAAAGCCAAGCTAAACACAAACAAAAGCTTTTTCCCAAACCATGTACAATCTTTTTGGTGATCTCCTGAATCACGCTTCACCCCCCACTCACCACTGAGAAGTGAAGCCCTTAGTTGCCCTAGGGGCATACCTCTCGCCTCACCAAATGGTCCCACCAAGAGGGGAGCAGTGGCCTCAGACCTCTTTTTAGTCTCAGGCCAGCATTTCACAATGATTTCTAATTGCCTCGTGGATACCCCATCAACCACTTCTTTTGGAATACCTTTCTTCTGACCCACCCCCACCAATATTGCCGGGTATTCAAGTGTTCCCTGCCCCTAGCCAGGTGCCTACTAGGAATACGGCGCAACTGGCCCTGGGGGCTTGGTGGGTGAATCATTTTTACATGTCTCAAGCCTCTAGTTTGAGGGTTTTTAATTTCCTCAGGTATACTATACTGCCTGGCATAGTCTAGTAACTCCCTTCCCACTTCTTCCCATGTCCATGGCTTCAAGTCAGGCTGGCTCCCTCCGGGTGTTATACATTCCCTTAGAGCAGCTTGTATCCTGGAAGAAAGTGGGGTATCAGCTATTTCTTTTTGGAGCTGGATACCTCTTATTTTAAGCAAGTCAGGGAGACCCCTGATCAAAGGAGTCATTCTGTTTGCATTTACCAGGAGAGAAAGGGGGATTCAAAATGATGGTTTAGTTCTCTTTCATATATCATTTGCAGGCATGCAGCCTTTTGCACATTCTCCATTATCTGATTCATCCCTCCCCGCAGAACTACAGGTTCCCCTCTCTCCTTTGGATCAAACCCCCCTGCCCAATAGGCGGCTCGCTGGGTGAGGCTCCAGGGACCGCTTCTGTTTTTCGTAGTTAGAAAAACATTATCACCCCAATAGCCCATTGCTTCAGCTTCTGTTAACATAATCTGATCACCCCCAATTTTTGAAACTCGCCATACATATTCCACCTCTGATTCCCCAGCAGAGCGTGCGAATTCTTTACGAATTTTGGCCAGCACAGTGTAGGAGAAAGGTGCATCTTTAGTTGTGATAGTGGGGGAGTTTCCCCATCCTCATATAAAATTTCGGTTTTAATGAGAGGTCTGACATGCACAGCAGCTTCCTTAGCTGTTGTCAATTCTGCCCGAGGGCACATAGGGGCAGACTCCAGGTAATTCACGCCCTGTTTGGAGTCCACATACGAATTTTGCCTCCTCTCCTTTTCCAATTGAATTTTAAGATCTGCCACTACGTCTTTTAAAGTGGCAACATGGCTTTGTAGCGACAAAACTAAGTCCTGCAAAGAGGAAATAGTTTTATTCTCCTGCTCATGCCATACCTCTTTCTCCTTCACTGAAGCGGCTAAACAGGCACCTAAAACCGCACAAACAAAAGCTTTGCCTTTTCCGGCTCTGGCTCTTGCATCTTTCTGCAGGGCCACAATGCGATCAGCCACACTCTGGAAATTAGTCCAGTTTTCACGGGCCCAGTCAAGTACCTGTACAGACGGGCGGGCACCGTGAGCTTCTAAAAGGTTAAAAAGCCTCTCACTCCCGGCCATCTCTTTTGTTTCACAAAGCATTTCTTAATACAGCACTAAGTTTCACGGGGAATTCAGATCAAAACACTGTTTGTACCAACAAAATCTTCCCTGGAAAAACGTACACTTTTAAAGGCTTACTCCACAATAATCTTCTCCAGGAAAAATGCACAATAGATTTTTCGGGAGAGGTCACACACAAGAAAAAACAAACAACCTGGGCTTCTCAAGAGAAAGTCACACTATTTCCCTGAGAGACCCCACACTTGCAAAAGCTTCTCCGCTTTTGTTCCTCAAATTTTCTGTTACAACAGGACAAGAACCTTAAGTTTCTTAGGGAAGAGTCACTCTGTTACCTTAAGAGAACACACACACTTCTCAACTTTTGCTGCAATACCGGGCTTTTCGGGGAAGCCACACTTTCCCCGAGACAATACACACTTCACAAATATCAACACTGGGTTTCACAAAACAGGGTACTGAGAATTCTCGGAGAAGTCACACTATAAAATCAACATTTCTACTACGGTTAATCTTCCCCGGGAAAGCACACACATTTAAGAGCAGGGTACAGAGGATTCTCAAGGAGGTCACACTATGAAATCAGCATTTGTACCCCAGATAATCGTCCCCGAGAAAGCACACACGTTTAAAGCTTTTGAGAACTCCCACACAGTCTCTCTGAAAATTTTCGCTTCGTCCGTCTCCGGCCACATCCCTCTCGGGAGAGTGGAAACACGAATCTGGACTCCGCACTCACTTCGTACTCAGAGTACGTCTCATACGCACACACACATACATTTCGGGGTTCTCAGAAATGCAACAGTTTTGCTGTGATACTTTCACTGCACGGGAATCCTGCCGACTACGCCAATTTAATGTCTCGATCCGGAGAGGGAAAGAGATTGAGGTTTTTAATGAATATTCCCGTGTTGTGAAATTAGAGGCACAAACGAGGCCAAAATATCAACAGCTAGACTATTTATTACATAAATAAGGTGGAGAGAGAGAGAAAATAAAGAGAGAAGAGAGAAGAGGGAGATTAAAGGAAAGGAATTATATTACCACACCCCTCACCCCCAAGACAGTTTTGAGTCTGTGGAGGAAAGGTGCTGCAGGAGATGTTGGGTCTGTAGAGAAACGGTGCTGCAGGAGATGTTGGGTCTGTAGAGAAACGGTGCTAAGGCTTTGGCTGTAGAAGGGATGAGGTCCTCTGGGCAGCTTCTTCAGCTCCATGAGTTGCAGCAGCCGGAACTTAGGGCACGGAGAGTCCAAGATCCATTGTGTTGGCCCCGGGATGTTTCCAGCGTGTGCTGCCGTCAGCTTTCTTCTGCATCTTGCTTCTCCAATTTTCTCCTCCTAAAAGCCAGTAGCTGCTCCAGTCTTTTATACAGTTTTTTAGCCCTTAGGCAAGTGTCCAGGTGTTGCTCCCCAGGATATCGTTCTGGGAAATCATCTTTAGGTCCAGGTATCGTTCCCCAGGAAAACTTTCTGTGTACTCAGGTGAGTTTGGGCAGCCACTGGATGGAGGGGGAAGGCCTCCACCTCCTCCTGCTCCATCTAGCTACCGACACACTCTTTTCACATCAGGAACCATTGTCCTTTCCTGGGGTATCTGATGGCTGGAAATGATCTTGTCCTGAAGGTGTGAATGCTGGGCCCTTGGGCCATTGTTGTAGGCCAGCTGCAGTCAAGAGCAGTGTTATCTTTGCACCTTCCAAGAGTCCTTCCAGTGGCTCTGCCCAAAGCACATCAGCTATTGTCTGGACAAACAGCAAGTGATTTTATCTTTGTTGAGTCACCAGGAGACACAAGCTTTAGTCTCTCACAGAATTATTCACAACAACCATGAAAAAAGTGTTGGGAATTGTGGGGGTTCAGGCAAATATACCTGCACTGTTCACCCTGGGCCTGATCCAAATCTCATGGAAGCCTGTGAAAGG
Source organism: Picus viridis (assembly GCA_033816785.1). Lineage (NCBI taxonomy): Eukaryota > Metazoa > Chordata > Aves > Piciformes > Picidae > Picus > Picus viridis. The sequence continues at coordinate 98,637,308 of CM066606.1, read as the reverse complement.
ATCCCCACTGATGTCAGTGGGCTTTGGATCAGGACCAAGGCTACTCCAGCCTTTACTCAGATCTTACTCTGGCAGTTCTCCCATTGAAGTCAATGAGATTATTCCCTGGTATAATAGAGCTCACTGTCAGGAAGATTTTAATGATATTCAACCTACATTTTCCATGTCTTCACATCACCCCATTATTCCTAGTTATGTCTCATTATCTTCATTTTTTTCAAGGACCCAATCCTAACCTTCTTACTCAGGAAAAACTCCCACTGACTACGATTAAGGAAGCAGGATCTCGCTGTTATCTTTACTGTTCTGAGGTTGCTCTAATGCCCCCCATGATGTCATCATATAGGCAAACCATGCATGGTATTTTTGCTTGTAAAGACCACAATGTTGAGCTGATGGCAGTACTGAAGAGGAGAGAAAAGTGAAAGGATTTGCCAGCACAATTTCAAGAAATAGAGCAATATGAATTTTTAAATAACATTTGATCTTATTAACAAAAAAAATATCATCTTTCCCTCAGACATGCAACCTCACAGCTATACAAAAATCCATAGTAAAATTATTGTAAGCAGTTTCTTTGATTAAGAACTCAACATTTGTGGTTTAAAATAGTTTTATAATTTGCCATGGACAGGACAGATAATGTGATACCTATTTCTCAACAATAATTTATTATGTACAGTTTGGCCTTTCTAGAGAGTTGGATTGGAACATGTTCAAATTACCAGAACTTAAGTACTTCTTTCATATACCAAAAATAGTATTTTCAAATAAAATTTTATTAAAAGCTTGAATTTTACTTAGAATTAGGACATCATATATCTCTCATGGTCTTCATGCTAATAGTTTTCTTCACACTTACAATTCTGTTAGCTTAAAAGGTTAACCTCTGATAGTGGAATCTCATTATTTTCTCCTATTGGTCTATGGCATGCCAGGCAAGAGTCTACAGAGTGCTTTTCTTTTTTTGTCAAAAGAGTACCAAGACAGGGGACACTACCAAGGCAACCTGGTTAAGATGGTACCTGTGGCTGTTGGGCTAAGATGTGGTATTACATCACCACACAACAATGCTGAGCCCAAAATCTCCGGGTCAGGTGTATGGGTAACTGTACCTGTGCTTGGTTTTGAAGTTCTTGGGTCAAGAACTTTTTGTCTGTGATGGCACAGCAATGGCCACTGAATAATGGGGACTTTATGGTAGTACAGTGACACCAACGATAGTATATACAGTAAATAAAATAATACCAACTAAAAATACTCAAAAATGTTAATTTAATGGGCAGAATCCAAGGACATGAGATTGAACACATCCAAGTGCCGGGTTCTGCACATTGGCCACAGCAACCCCAGGCAGTGCTACAGGCTGGGGTCAGAGTGGCTGGAGAGCAGCCAGGCAGAGAGGGACCTGGGGGTACTGGTTGATTGTAGGCTGAACATGAGCCTGCAGTGTGCCCAGGCGGCCAAGAAGGCCAATGGCATCCTGGCCTGCATCAGGAACAGTGTGGCCAGCAGGAGCAGGGAGGTCATTGTGCCCCTGTACACTGCATTGGTTAGGCCACACCTTGAGTCCTGTGTCCAGTTCTGGGCCCCTCAGTTTAGGAAGGATGTTGACTTGCTGGAACATGTCCAGAGAAGGGCAACAAAGTTGGTGAGAGGTTTGGAACACAAGCCCTATGAGGAGAGGCTGAGGGAGTTGGGGTTGCTTAGCCTGGAGAGGAGGAGACTCAGGGGTGACCTTCTTGCTCTCTACAACTACCTGAAGGGATGTTGTAGACAGACAGAGGTTGGTCTCTTCTCCCAGGTAGCCAGTACCAGAACAAGAGGACACAGTCTCAGGCTGCGCCATGGCAGGTTTAGGCTGGATGTTAGGAAGAAGTTCTATGCAGAAAGAGTGATTGCCCATTGGAATGGGCTGCCCGTGGAGGTGGTGGAGTCACCTTCATTGGAGGTGTTCAGGAGGAGACTTGATGGGGTGCTTGGCTGCAGGGTTTAGTTGTTTAGGTGGGTTGGATTGGTTGATGGGTTGGTCACGATGATCTTGAAGGTCTCTTTCAATCTGGTGTATTGTATTGTATTATTGTATTGTATTGTTATCCCATACTTGTTAGTCTGTCCCAAAGAAGCAGTATGAATTCCTTCATCAGATACATGGGATTCCGTAGAGGGGACATGATTTTTCCAGTGAGGGATAACAGCTATGGTAAACCCCTTTTTGTCTACATGCTAGATTTTCCCTTTTTGTGTGTGTGTGGTTTTGGTTGATTGGTTTGGGGTGTTTTGGGTTTTTTTAATTTGTTTCTTTGTGTTTTTTTTTTTTTTTTAATCATATCCTAGTAGTTAATAATTTTATATTTACATGTGTAATCCCTTTGCTGTTAGTTTTATTCATTTTTCAGTAACTGTCTAGACATCATATACATTAAGATTAAAAATGTAAAACACCATATTGCATGTTCTGTGTTCATCACCATTGTCTGTATTTGCCCTACCACTCTAATGCTGGGCTGGTTTACAGCAAATGGAGGTCTAGCTCTCAGGTGACTGGCAGACCTATGTCTTCAATAAGAGAAATCAAAACACTCTAATGTTTGTGCAGTTATGGAATTGTTCAGGAACACTGCTCTGAAATTCGGAATATTCAAAGGATATTTACTCTCTGAAGAAGTTTGCTTCTCTGTTCCAGCCCATCTCTCCTTTTCAGACATGAGGAAGCACAGACGAGGAAGATGAGAAATGTATGCTAAAGAGTGACCTAATGAGCCCATCTGCATTATCACTTTTAGTTCAGACCAGTTTGCTTTTTAAGTGGATCTCCCAATTATCCTATCTTAACATTCTTTTGTTTGCATCATGAAGCGTGCAAATTAGTTTTCTTTCAGACAATGCTGCATCAAAATATTCACCCTAAAAGCCCAGACAATTTGTTCCAAGATATCTCTCTGTTCATTGGAGCAAACTTGAGTTAGTCTTAAGTGAAACCCCCTGCCCCAAGATAGTGTGAACATCAGGTCATAGAATTATAGAATCATAAAGTCACAGAATCATTTTGGTTGGAAAATACCTTTGAGTCCAACCATTACCTAAATCTTCCAAGCCTGGTGCTAAATGATGTCCCTCAGCACCACATCTCTTCCTCTTTTAAATACCTCTATGGATGGGGATTCAACTACCTCCCTAGGGAGCCAGTTCCAGTCTTTGATAACCCTTACAGTGAAAAAGTTTCTTCTAGCATCCAATCTAAACCTCTCTGGGTGCAACTGCAGGGGATTTTCTCTTGTCCTATCACTTGTTACTAGGGAAACAAGACCAACACCCATGACGGAGACAACTCCACAGATCTTCATTGCACTGCAGTTACAGGGACTCTTCCACTGTGTCTTTTCCACTCCATCTTCCAGTATTTAATTTGATCCTTTGACTCATGGTGTAGTTTTCTCAATAAAACAAATCAGACAGATCAGGAGCAATGCTTTTCACCAGAGCCCAGGCACTGTCTCAGCTTGTTTACAGGACAACCAGGAAAAGAAGGGGGACAAAATTCCCCCTCCAGCCTGGATATCCTGTATGAGAAGAGGAGTAGCACCCTGTTCAGAAGCAGCATCAGCTTGGATGTTGAATCATCTCTATCATTTAATCATAACTAGTGAAGTTACCCAGTCACATTAATGCATTGTGTGTATATCTATTTTTCATTGTAGCTACATTCATTTGTGTCTTATACCCAAAAAGTGTCCAGTTAAACATGTTTGAAAAGCACCTGATTTTGTAATCGGCATGACATGAGTACTATTTTTGTCCAATATTACATGTGTTTCACAGAAAGATAAATGTTGGGCTGTCTGCATCTCCTGTTTCCATTAACCTTCTTTTCCTCATTAATAACTGACCTAGAGCAGTAAGAGCCACCCATGAATTCAAGCAAATAAAACAATCTACTTCTTTAGGCCCAGTGCTTTCTGCTGCATTGAGCCTTAGCAGAATAAGCAGCAACATGCCTGCTGGAAACTATTTACAGCTCCACAAACAACAGCTTTTTACTGCATTTCTTTGGTTTCACCCATTTCACCATCCTATCCCTAATACAATAATCTAATCTGTGCATGCTAAAAGCCCCGTTAATATTCTGCATGTGGAAAATCAACATCACCACCAAAAATTCCACAGAAGACAAAATAAAACACAGATGATTAACACATGTATTTAGCATAACAGATCTCTCTTTCAGTATCTTCTCTATATTCTTTCTTTGCAATTCAGACCGGCTTTGTAAATCTCAACCAGGAGATTATATCTGATGCAACAGTAAAGGACAGTGAAGAAACAATGGACCAAAAAAATAAATAATGTTTGTAATATGAAAATGGTGTTTGAGATTTTAATACACTCTAATTGACCACAGAGCTTCTTTTCTGTGAAAAGATAATTTGGTATTATCATAGAATCATAGAATCAGTCAGGGTTGGAAGGCACCACAAGGATCATCTAGTTCCAACCCCCTGCCATGGGCAGGGACACCCTACACTAGATCACGCTGGCCAGAGCCTCATCCAGCCTGGTCTTAAACACCTCCAGGGACGGGGCCTCAACCACCTCCCTGGATAACCCATTCCAGGCCTTCACCACTCTCATGGTGAAGAACTTCTTCCTCACATCTAGCCTGAATCTCCCCATTTCCAGCTTCATTCCGTTCCCCCTAGTCCTATCACTCCCTGAGATCCTGAGAAGTCCCTCCCCAGACTTCCTGTAGGCCCCCTTCAGATACTGGAAGGCCACAATGAGGTCACCTCGGAGCCTTCTCTTCTCCAGACTGAACAGCCCCAACTCCTTCAGTCTGTCCTCATAGGAGAGGTGCTCCAGCCCTCTGATCATCCTCGTGGCCCTTCTCTGGACACGCTCCAGCACGTCCACATCCCTCCTGTAATAGGGGCTCCAGAACTGGACGCAGTACTCCAGGTGGGGTCTCACCAGAGCTGAGTAGAGGGGGAGAAGCACCTCCCTTGACCTGCTGGTCACACTTCTCCTGATGCAGCCCAGGATCTGATTGGCTTTCCAGGCTGCAAGCGCACATTGAGAGCTCTTGTTGAGCTTCTCGTCCACCAGCACCCCCAAGTCTCTCTCCTCAGGGCTGCTCTCCAGCCAGTCCCTGCCCAGCCTGGATTTGTGCCTGGGATTGCCTCGACCCAGATGCAGGACCCTGCACTTGGTCTTGTTGAAGCTCATGAGGTTGGCTTGTGCCCACCTCTCCAGCCTGTCCAGGTCCCTCTGGATGGCATCCCTTCCCTCCAGCGTGTCCACTGCACCACACAGCTTGGTGTCATCAGCAAACTTGCTGAGGGTGCACTCGATGCCACTGTCCATGTCACTCACAAAGATGTTGAACAAGACAGGTCCCAGGACTGATCCCTGAGGGACTCTGCTTGTCACTGGCCTCCATTGGGACATGGACCCGTTGACAGCCACTCTATGGGTGCGGTCATCAAGCCAATTCTTTATCCATCTAGTGGTCCATCCATCAAACCCATGTGTCGCCAACTTGGAGACCAGGAGGTGGTGCGGGACAGTGTCAAAGGCTTTGCTCAAGTCCAGGTAAACGACATCAGTTGCTCGCCCCTCATCTATTAATGCTGTCACCTGATCTTAGAAGGCCACCAGGTTTGTCAGGCAGGATTTGCCCTTGGCAAAGCCATGCTGACTATTCCCAATCACCTCTTCACTGTTCTTCTGAGTCATTAGTGCCTCCAGGAGGATCTGCTCCATGATCTTTCCGGGCACAGAGGTGAGACTGACTGGCCTGTAGTTCCCGGTTCCTCCTTCTTGCCCTTTTTGAAAATGGGAGTAATGTTTCCCCTTTTCCAGTCTGTGGGGACTTCCCCAGTCTGCCATGACTTCTGGAATATAATAGAGAGGGGCTTGGCAACCTCATCTCTTAAAATTGTGCAGTGCTTAATGTCCTTTCGATAATGGCAGTGAAATACAATTTCTGTAACGCAAGTGAATCATAAACTTTTCCTCATTCAGAGTGAGTGTGTGATATGTCTGAATGCTGCCACTTTTACACATTTTGGAAAGAGCTCTGCCATGAACTGTTATTGAATACTATTATATTTCAAATACATAACAAAACCCTGGTGAAGTCACAATATAAACATGTTGAAATGCCATGCTGCATTTATTTGGGAAATAATGAATCCTGCAGGAGCGAGTCAAACTCTGTGTTCTAGGCAGATTTATTACAGTTTTTTTTTAAAAAAGAGCTGAACCTTTAAGGAACTCTTTCCCCATATTAAGTCGAAAACTGAAACTGTGAGAGGTTTTGACCTTCCAAAGATAAACATTAATTCTCATGGATACTCGGGGTTCCCATTGTTTCTTGTGTTGTATTAGGCTTCTGAGATGAAGGGGGTTTTTTCTATCAAGGATCTAACCAGAATGAAATTTCACTAATGATGAAAGTGCTACTTTACTTGTGCCATTGATCCTAAGACTTTCCCACTGCTGTTTTTGCAAGAGCTAGCATTGCACCACTTCTAGGAGAATTTCGATAGGCAGAGCAGTTAGAATGAAAGAAGCTATCTGAGTAATTTTTGCAAGTTAGTTCAGTTATTTTTTCAATATATAACATTCCTGCTTTTTCTTTTCCTGGGGGCTCCTTCCTTCTCTCCTGCACAGAGAGATGTATGCTACTTCTCCATGAGCAGTGCAGGTTTCATTATGAGACTTGTGCAGTTCCCACAGTAGGCTATGTAATCTGGGGCACCACAAAAGTCTACTTTGATGTTTTTAACTTATGGTGTTTTTCTCTTTACAGCTGGCAAGTGGAGTGGTGCAGATAAGTCTGCACCACATCATGGGGATCTTTGTATAAACTGAGGTGAGTGTTGGATAGATTATGACTTGCACTGTTGCCCTCTTTGATCTGTGCATATATTCACATCTGATCCCTGCATAACATACTCAGCCATGCACAAAGCAATTGTGTCTCCTTTGTCTAAGGCTGCTAGATACTATGCTGGGCATTCTCCTGTGTTTTCTCAACTATATGTTTAAAGTGGAATCTATCTATCTATATATATTACATATATACACATATAGATATGTGTGTGTATAAAATGTTCCCTTATGCTGCTACATTTCATTTGCAAAGATGTGTTTTATATACTGTAAATTTTACTTCTTACCAAAAATACATTACCCTGGAAGCAAACTGAGTCAAGTGTTCTCAATGTGCCTGTAATTCCTTTGCAATTGTGTGAGGTGTGAAATTCACTTGACTGTTCTTAGTGAAAGAGCTGAAGGGTGGAAGATAAAAAATTGTTTTACTTCTGCCAAGCAAACACAGAGAAGTATAGATTATGCGCATCATTTCTGGAAAGAAGATGGAGGAATTGTACTTCCAAAAGACATCCTCGAAAGAAAAAGACCTTGGACAAATATTTTCTGGGGTTTTCCTCACGTATATGATACATGTAAAGAAACTGTAGCGGTTTGTTGCACCAAGACATAAAATAAATGGTTATTTGAGTGAAATTCAAGTTCCAAGTAGGGAAATAAAAAATAGAAATGCAGAACATCCCTGGCACAAAATTCTTAAGACAAGGTGTTTCTCTAACTCATGACAGAATCCAGAAACCACCAGTTTTGGGGGTGGACAAAATGGTTTTGGTTTTGGTTCTTCTTAAAGTGGATTTAAGATAATTTTTAACTCTTTATTTGAAAATTGTGATCCACTCATAAAAGCAGTCATTAAACTTCATAACAAGGAATGTACTCATTAATTAAACGCAGGACTCACAAGAAAGTATCTGTGTTGGTACTGGTGATTTGGAATTTTGCCTTCTCAGTCATTACCTTAGCGTGGCACTAGGAGGCAATCTGCTATTAGAGGTGTCATCCCTCAGGCATCAAAGTCTTCGAATAGTTATCTTTCAGCATGAATGGGACTGTTCGTGAGAAATTTCTTGTGTGTCTAACCCCAGCCGGGACTACTACAGTGTCCTTAGCATCTTCCACATACTGGTAGAAAATGGCAGACTGGTGATTAAGAATACCTTCCTGGGACTCTGACCACAGGTTCAGCCAGCCACTCCAATTTCTAGCACACCAAATACATAAGGAAGGTTAAGAGAACAGATATTTAGACTTCAGGTCTTGGCAGGGCTGTGACAGACACACTGCCTGTGTCCACAGAATGTATGAGCTTCCAGGCATGCCCAGAAGCCAACCAACTTAGATAACCTTAACAAGAAAGACTCATGCATCCCTCTCTGCTATGGACATCTCTAGAATAGAAAGCAGTCAAGAAGGGATTGAGGTTGAAAATGCACAGTGTGGATTCAGGTACCAATAAGGCAGCTAGAAAGAGTTTAAGCTCTTAATGGAAATGAACACACAGAATAATAAAAGTAGTAACTGGTCAGAGCACCAAAATGTGCTAATTTTCAATTTTTCTTTGCCTCAGTTTTCATCCTCATTGTTTTCATAGCTGTTCTGAAAATAAATTGATTAATACTTTTGTGCCTCCAGAGGTTATAAACATATGAGAACCACAGGCAAATCTAGGGGAAAGTTAATAGTGCTGTTTTCACAACAGGGTCAGGAAAGTGTACTGTATTATACATAAGGCTGTGGCCATAGAGTGAAAAATGAGGTTGAATAAATATTCATTAGCTTGTAAATCTATTCTGTGTGCTAAATTAGCAGGTGATCTTTAAATAAGAAACAACAACAAAAAAAAATTAGCCTCAGTATATGTCCTGCAAGATTGCATCAGCATGCATATGGGCAGTAACTAAGGTTTCATGGGCAACAGTCATGCCAGCTCTTCCTGTCTGCTGAGTGCTTGATTTCACCACCTTACATTGCCTTATTTTTCTAAGAGGTCCTTTCTTGTTGTTTGGAAGCAAATGTATATTTATGTATTTTGTAATCCTGTAAAGAACAGCATTTAGAAGTTTTGAAAGATTCTATGCCAATCACAGAGGGACCCTGCAATAAATAGAGCTGGAAACATGCTTTTTAAAATGCTCCCACAAGTTTCTACCGAGGCAGAAAGTTGAATTTGATTTGGCTCTGTTCGTGCTCTTTTTGTTTACTTTCTGTGAATATTTTAGCTAATAGGGTTTACTGTTGATAGAAACAATGTCTTTTAAGCAAACATTTTAAAGGTTTCATGGATAATAAATTTTTGGCTGACAAATGTAAATGTTTTCACTAGGCATCTCATCATTACTGGTTTTTATGTATGTTGCACTATGTAATCATTAGGTTGGGAAGTACGTCCATGCACACATGGTTTTGCATTCAGTTAGGAACTACTAACTCCTGGGTTAAACAGCAACTACAAAGAGGCCATTGCAGCTCACCTACTTGACTCTCAAGTATTCTCGATACTAAGCACTTTCAACAATGTAGCATAAATCCTCAGGCCTTTTCATTCCCTTAGATGCTGCCCTTTACATAAGCCAGTCTTAAAGTCGGTATTTCCAGCGCTGGGATGTGTTGCGATATTGTTAGGTCTGTCAGAGGAATGCAACAAAACAGATATTGCATAGTTTTCAAAGAAAACAGAATTTTGAACTGAGATCACGCAGAGGAAAATCCTTCCAATAATTTCAGCTCTCATGTCTGTTTAAATGCAATTCCTTATGTCCAAATTCTCGAGCAGATTTGAATCCTCATACGGAATTTTGCCTTGGTTTTCACAATCTCTCCCTTCACATTTTAGCAAAACCATGTTTGTGTCCCTCTAACATGAACACAATTAGCATCAGTGATCTATGGAATTAATGCTGCTTGTAAGGAAAGAGCTTCACAATTAAATCATAGCTTTGCTGCTGTGCAGTTTGAAGACGTGAGCCCCACTCACAAGACAATGGGTTCATACGCCATATTCCATAGATTATCATTACATGTCTTGTGTCAGCAAAATTATATTAGGCATCTCACCACTTGCATCAGCTCATATTAGTATTGTTTGTAAGGCAAAATGATCCTTGATATTATGCTTCCACTCGTTATACGAAATCATTTCGCTCTAGAACATTAATATTAAAGTTCATATGTGATAATGTTATTATTTGTTTTAATAATTTCCAATAAAAACAACTATTGTTTTAGTGACTCATTTTATTTTCTTATATTCTCTGGCAAGTTCTGCATGTCTTTTCAAGGAATACAAAAGCAACCTGGCTACAGCTTTAGCTGAGGGGCTGCTTCCATAGGCTGTGCTTGCTGGAGGCTTCCATTTAAACCAGTGGTCTGGGCAGGAGATACTGGATGGGCTACCGTTTTCAGCTTCTACATAATGCTCTTTAGTACTGAAACACTATAAAACAACATTAATTAAGACTTTAAATGTAATGGAAAACTGCTAATCATGAAGTAAAAGCCAGGCAGGAATAGAGAGAGAGACTGGGGTGGGGGGAGGGAAGAGGTGGCGTGCCATCAGCCCTCTTGTCTGGGACATGTCATGTCAACATCAGCTCATGAAACGGCAGCTGCTTGGGCACACACACCATCCCAGACATGCATTACTTAACTATTAATCTATGAGTACATATGTACAATATGCTACCAACTTCAGGGTTTTGTTTGTTTGGTTGGTTGGTTTCTTTAAGGAATAATTCAGGATAAAAAAAGCCAGTTCCAATAGCATTTTGGCATAATTAAATATACTTCAGTTTCAGACTCAAGAACAAATTCACTGTCCGTGCATAACCAAGGCCCTCAGTGCATATACTGCATATGCATTGCCAGATTATTCCACATTATGTAATGCTTGAAGTACCAAAGTCTACTTACCGAGAGATATCATGGAAAAGGAAATTTTGTTGGTATGTTTTGGGGAAATGCATTAAGCTTTGTTAGTAAAGAAAACTGTAAATCCTGAAGTATACAAATGCATTTCTCATAACTACCCCATCTGAGCTATTTCGGGGCGGGGGGCGGGAATCAAACCTTTATGGTTTGAATTGTGGTTTGGCCAGTTCAACATATATGTTATTGGTCATTATGATTTAGGGCAGCAAACATTCTTGCTCTTATCTCTTTCCAGGAAGAAGGAAACCATTCAGACCTAAAACTGAAGGCTGTTCTTACTCTGTTGTGACCGGTGGATTCTTTTGCGTGTTGGGGGCGGGGGAAACCTTCCTACCCCACCACATCTGTGCAGATCTTCTTTCGTTCAGTGCTAATATGTGTTCTGGTGCTCTACTCTGGCTAGTCTGGTTTTATTTCCAAACCAAATGGACAAATTCTACAGTCATTTAAATCCACACAACCCCTATCAACTTCGACCATGTTCTTATCCTGATTTACAGCCTCAGTAGGACTTTAATGATGCAAATGAAAGTAGAATCTGCTCCCGAATGTTCACTCTGCAGAGTGTATTCACCTCTCAGTGCAGGATGTGGGGGTATGTGCCTCAAACAGAGAACACACACTAAAACTTGGCAGGCAAGGTCTCGGCTAGAGAGTGGATTTTTTTTGTTTTTCTCAATGTTGAGCTCACTTCTTTCCTTAGATAAGCAGGCGCACATTCCCATGTATCTTGTAAAATCTTTAACAGTTCCACACATGCATGTACAAGTGTAGCGCTGCTTTTACAAGATAGACAACAATTCTTACTCACATATCTTTCTGATGAGAGAATCAAGTCATCAGTCTAAATATATTTAGTTTTACTGAAGTTGCAAGACTATGGAAAGAACAGACTCCTGCCAGCCCTTGGTACTTTCCTGGAGTACCTGTAGCAAAAAAAAGCAAGTCCTCCTGCACCAGGGTCCAGCCCTAAAAATCTTTAATTGGGTGGTGAATGAGAAAGTGTGTATGTGAGTATTTTTTATTATTACTATTTAATTTATTTTATTTCATTTTATTTTATTTCATTTTATTTCACATGTAGAAGTCTCAGCCTTAAAGCCTGATCTAAAGCTCACAGACAAAAACCAATTCTCATTAATTTACAGAGGCTTGAATCAGTTACTGAAAAAGAAAACACCATGTATTTCTTACAGTATCTTCCATAAATTTAAGCCAGAAAAACTTCACCACACTGTGGATTAGATGGTAGCTATGAAAGAGTTAGTATTTATATTGCACAATTTTAGTATTTATATTAAATACAATAGCATTTAAATGCATTTTATAGCACTGACTGGGAATGGCCATAAGCAGCACAATCACTCTGCCCTGATGCTCTTTGTAGCTCAGATGTACATGTAACTCCTAGTACAGACTCACGATACCAAAACTCATTCCCTACTCACCCTCTGAACTGCATCTGTTACCAAAGAAGACATTTGCCAGGACTTGCTCCAGAGGAGAAATTTCCATACAGTCTTCTCTTTAAAAAAAGTTATAGAAGCAGACTGGTGGGAGATCAGAATGATCCAGGGCAGATGATTTTATATGCTGAGCCTGGAGTTCATTCAGTCATTGCCACACAAATACCAATAAATTGTAAATGGTGTCATTTATATTATATACCATTAATGAAGAGTGATGGTGTGGCTGGTAACACCAGTACCACGGTTAGGGGGTGCTTGACCTGGGACACAGATTCACAAGTGCAGCAAGATCATCAGTGCAAGATTGGGCTACATGTCATACGGCCAGGTTTGAAAAATTATGCATGAGAGGAAGAAGAATTTCTTGCTTGTATTAAATTAGGGCTGTTTGGCTTCAAGTTTATTTTAAAGCATATTGCAGCTTGATTACTTTTAGTAATAGGTGAAGTACTGCAGAGTCAAGAAGCAGAATAATTTTTAAAGATCTTATGTAACTCTAGTGATATTTTAAGCATATTAATTGGCAGGTGCTTCTCACAAATAAGGAGGTGACTTTCTGAAAATATATCTGCCCCTTGAGGATAGCATGGCTTATTTTGTAGCTTTTATCAACAACGGAATAATTTGTCACCTGGAAAAATGAGGAAGGTGGCACTCATTTGCAGAAAGAAGTAATCAGGAGGAAGCTTTCCTCCCCAAAACCAAATGAAGCCATGAAAAGACCAGATCGGGAAGGCAGCGTGGTCAGAACCAGGCACTTTTCACATTCCGCGCAAGTGTTCAGGCTCCCCATACCCATACCTGCCTCCGCCCCCTGCCCTCCCCGCAACCCATCCTGATTGCAAGTGCATAGGACCCCATTATACAACATTATCTCTTCAAAGTGATGGCTGCATCAGTAGAAATTCCTCACACAATCAAAGTTCGCAGGATCTGGTCAGCATATATACCTGTGACTGCTGCCCCAGCAAGCTGATGGGTGGGCAGCTGCAAGCATCACTCAGCTGCCTGTGGCCCTCACCGCCTAAAAAGGCAGTTCGTGGAAAAATTAAGGGGGGGGGGGGAGGGGATCAAATGTTTAATAACAGTGCTGTCAGTAACTGGTTTATATTCATTTTCTCCCTTTTGCTTGATACAGCTACCCTCAACACCCAGCAGAGAGAAACACTTGGATCATGCTGCATACATACACGCGGCTGAGCAGGAGGAAGAATCAGATGCTGCATACCTCACCTTGAGGGTGACAGACAGGGCATTTTACTATAAATGTTTATGCATTAATACGCAGAAACCTGTCTTAGTAGGGTTTTTCTGGATATCTTAATTCTGCTGATGCAAAGTGAGAGTGAAATTACAGGTGCCAGTTTGCAATGTAGAATGCTGATAAACAACTTGCCATTTTGCAGTGGCTGGTCACATCTGGAGCCTTTTGGGATGCAAAAGTACTGGAGGATTATTGCAAAACTTAGAGACACTTATGTTACCATAACTTTTGTTTTTAACCTAAATGCGCAGATTTTTGTTTTATTTTGGAGGATTTTAGGGGCTATATTATACTTATTTAGCTAACCAGCCAAGTCAGCAGCAAAGCAAAAAGCCAGTAGGACCTATAGCTTTTGTCAGAAAACTTTTCTTGTTTGACCTTAGATTGAGACAGGTTGGTATAAAACCATGGATCACTGGATTGTGCTTCACAAATCATCTACAGCCCCCGAATCTGACCTAGGACTCTGCTTAGTGCACAGCATTCAACATGATTGTACCATATTAAAAAGGCAAGGCAAAGCAAAGCAAGACAAAACAAAAACCCCCAAACACCCTCTGTGATAAATTCGAATCTTTCTTTTTCCACCTTTAGGTTTTCATAATACTTCCATGACACAGAAAATCAAGAGACGCACATAGAGACAGATGGATCCACAACACAGACTGCGAAGGCTAGGGCAGTAAGAGTCCCTCACTCTTGCTGTGTTTTTTAAATTTCTTTCTTTTTTCTCTTTTTTTTTTTTTGGGTAGTTATTCCTGTATGGACTACATGCATGTAATACCCAATTTCATTTTATGTGTCACTGCAGCCTTCTACCGTTTTCAAAGCACTCAGTTACTCTCTTTTGAAAATCCCTGATGACATCGGAGAGGGCATAAGGAATTAATATCTGTTTGTAATATTATTTACCATCTTTATCTGTTAGCATGTGTACAGAAGCACAAAAGGGCTTGGGAAAGGTTTCACTCTTTATGTTTGTAGCACACTGGAGTATTTTGAAATCCTTGCAGAATTTCCATCAGGTCACTGTAGTAATAATTATGCATGTATGCAGTTAATGTTCCCTGACTGCTTCTGATCCGCTATGTCTGTTCCCTTTCTGTGCTCTCCTGTTGAGATCATACAGCCTGAATATAACGCACAGCAGACTGGTCAGAACTCCACGCCCCAGCAAATTTATAAACCCTGCTCATGGAAGGAACATTCCTACCCATGCAAGACAAAAAACTAGATGCCAACATGCACATTTACACACACATACACAAAAAAAGAGAAAACCAACAATACCACCCCCTAACATTTAGTATATACTTGTTGTGTTAGAAATGTCTGAAATGGCTTTGATGTATGTTTCTGTGATTATCCACAATTTTCTGTTATGTAAGGTATCTCTCAGGAGACTTTATACTCATGAATAGGTTGCATTGGGAATTATAACTAAGATCTGGCCCAGTCTGTTTTTTTAGCTCACTGAGCATTACTGTTGTGGAGAGCACTGTATTTTTCCTATACTGTTTAGTGTGTTTATATAAAATATTCACTCTGAAACTGAGAATGCTCCAAATTTATCCTCTTGTGGCACACGTGATCTTTCATGAGAATCCAGTTAAATATAGTTTTTGTGCTTCAGAGAAGACATTGTCAAGTTGGGTCTGGCTTTCTTCCCCCTTCTGTTTGAAGGTCAGTGATCATTTAGGACAGTTTTCTATCATGCATTTCAAATGCTAAGGTGGTATTTGTAGCAGGATATGGGCCATAATTTATCAGTTAATTTCATTGTATTCTTCAACCTCTTTCTGGTGATGTGATGCAGAGAAGCATGGTTTCATTGAAGTTTCCACTTGATGAAGGTAAGCATCTGTAACAGTGTGACTTCAGTCTTTAGTCCTGTGACAATGCCACACATGCCAGTTCCATCCCATTAAGAAGTATTTGGTTGCACATTACTAGCAAAATCACATAGTTCTTCCCCTTGACCATATGTGCTGGCTTCTGGTGTCACCTTTGGTAGCTTTCTTGGGAAGAGCAGTGCAAAGAACGTAATGTTACAGTTGGATATGAACCTTAGTGCTCAGCAGCATTGCCACCTCCCCCATCCAAGCATATGATCATCCTTCCTCCACTTCTGTGTATTTATTGTAGCATCTCCTATCTCAGCTTCATACCTGACAGTGTCCTTGACTTTCAGTGTTGTCCTCTTATAACTGCTTCATTCAAAGTCTGTTCTGCAACTAGTTCCATCTTATTCTACTTCTCCAGCACAAAACAGCTTCACACAAAGACAATAGATGTGTGTTTGCAAATGTAAGTGCATGGATAAAGAACTCTCAGCAAATGCAGGATTTTTTTCCATTGTTTCCTGTAGCTAAAGCTGCCCTTCTTGCCTTTCTTGGTGTTGTCTGTGTGCAGAACATGAGAAAACTCCTTCACAGTTCCATGGCTCAGTGCAGAAATATCTATAGCTTTAAAATTTTGCCAATAAAGTATTTTAAGAGATATTTAAACTGTTAAATGTGTCAAATATATTCAGCTTTTATTAACTGAGCCAGCTAATAACATACAGATTTTCTTAGTGATTTTTGCCCTACCTATCTGCAGGCAACAGGGCCCCAGCTACCCCCCTGCTTTTAGTGCTTGCCTTGTTTCCATCCCTGCATTCCAGCACCCAAAAGGGAACAGAGAAACTTTCACATTCAGCTGAAACACACTAAACAGCTTGTACTTTTGACTGAGCCGTGCATGCTGTTTCATGCAAACGAAACAAAAATAAGAAGTGGCTGCTTTGCTGTACCTTCAGGGGAGCTGGGCATTCGTTTTGTTATGCTGTTAGCTAGTGTGGCACACCTACACACGCCATGAAGGGTCCTTAACTGAGCCACATAACCTTAACGTTTGATTTTACTTCACCGAGGGAGATTTCTTGACACTGGTTTCAATGGCAGCCATCCAGAGGTCTTTCAACAAAGCACTGGCTCAACAGTGTCCACAGAACCACCCCTTCGGAGCACGGCTCGGATGCTCGGCACACCATCCTGCACTGTCAGCAGGCAGAGAGCAAGTATTACAAGGATTTACAGCTCTCTGAATACTGCTGATTCATTGACAAAACCAGAATTAAACTGTATGATATTAGTACTATTCATAGCCCCTTCCACCTCTGTTGCAGGCTGTAATATTTCTGAAGACATTGGTGGCAGAAAGTGAAGATCACCTGCAGAACTCTCTGATCAGCACTGGATCAGAAATCACCAGTATTTTCTTATCCACAACTTTACTCTTGTTTGTAGGTTAGGATTTTGTAAACTACCTAGAAACAGGGCACCTGAGTAGCTTGATAAAGAGTATGGCATATAGATTAGTGATGCATTTAAGAAAAACAAAAACTAAAGATTTCTGTTCAGCCGGGTAGCACTATGGATCAGTGTGGTGCAGCAAAAACTGTATCCCAGTAGATGATTTCACATGAGGAGTTCCAGGGCTGGATGTCTGAATGCTATACTTGACACTCAAGGCTTTCTTGACAGTTGGCTGAAGTATGTCTGCCACAATGGTAAATGATATAATGAATATGGTTAAAAGGATAAAGATACAAGGGTTAATGAGCTGTTGGCATTTCTCCTTTGCTTTGTGGTCTGATAAGTGCACAAAATAACTTCATGCCAAATTCAGCACATTTGGGAGCCCTTATCAGAAAGAATCTAAACTTGGGCATGGAAGATTTATGGTGAAATGGGGGATCCCTCTAAAAAGATGTGGTTGCAGTGAATTCACTGTGTCAGGGGAAGGGAAGGGGAAAAGAAAATGGCAAAAAAAAAAAAAAAGCTTTGTGGCTTTTAAGCTCCATCCCCAAGGGAGGAGCCCAGGTCTGCTTGTAAACCCAGGGGCTGTTGAGCAAAGCATGGAGCCCCAGATGGCAACCAAGTTGCTCACTGGGCAGATACCTCAAGATTGCTGTCTATCAGTCTGGGGATATCCTGTGTTCTGAGCTGTGCCCACAGAACTGTTCTTACTTCTTGACTGATGGCCTAAGATTGCAAGCTGCAGAGAATGTTGTGGAAGTGAGGCAAATGCCCTGATCAGTAGTCTGCAGGGTCATAGTCACCTTTGGTACACAATCCTCCTGAAATCTGGCATGTTTCCAGGGAGGTGGGTCTGTCTTCCAGCTAGCCAGGTCTCTGTCTCTGCAGTATGTTGAAAAATGGTGGCCAGAGCTGTGTTATTGGGAGGGTCTGATCCTATGTCATATATCCTAAGAATTTTTCCAGGGACAGTAGAGGGAACCTGGATGGAAAGACTTCCTGTTTCCATAGTGCAGTTAAGGCAGCAGATGTCAAACTAGGCTGGTGGTGCCTGACAAAAAAGGATCAAGCCTGTGATCCTACAGCTGTCAGCAGCTGGAAGGGAATATTTTAGCTCACAGCATTCTGCTTAGTGCTTCAGTAACAGCCAAGCCATTTCTCAGGTACCTGCATACATCCTTTGCTGAATCTGGCCCATCTAGTTTACATAACATTTTTAAGAATTAAAATGCTGCACAATTAGTATTGAGATTGTGATAGCTCAGGCAGGATCAGGGCTGAACTGTGCTAAGCTCTTCCAGACGGCTAGATAAAAGTCTCTGATCCATAAAGTAGACAAGGCATTAGTAGAAATACAACAGATAAAGCTGAGAAAACAAAGAAAGCTGCAACAGCAGCTCACACATTTGTCCGTGCTGAAGGGCTGACAGTCAATCTCATACAGTGTGGAGAAGGGGACAAGGAGAGGTGGCTCTGCTTGGCCTCACAGAGCACTAACTGTTATTGCAATCACTGTCAAAGTTAGAGGAACTTGCTTCCATTTTACTGTTGAAATGTACAAAATGTACAAAGCTTTCCTAGCATCCATAAACAGTGAAGTATATTAGAAAACAGAGAACATGAGCTTGTTGTTCTCCAGTCTCAACTTGCATTGCTTTCACTGGCCATTCAACCTTGATAAAGGCAGAAGGATCCAAGCACAATGTTTTTAATTACAAGTGGCATTTCTAAGCCTCTGTGGTCAGCACCTAATCCAAGAAAGTGACTTCATCTTGGACTCCGGCAATATGGATGCTCTGTGTGAAAGGCAGACTGCAAACTAGTTTCCATCCTGCTTTAATAATAGGTTCACAATCCGAAAAGGATCTTTAAACACTTTACTTTAATATTCAGACTTAAAGCTTTCCTTCTGTAAAGGGGTTTATAACCCAGCAATAAAAGACTGCCTTTGAAAGTTGACTTAAAAGGTCTTAAGAAAGCAGTACAGTTTTAAATCTAAGCTTCCAGTATTTAAAAAAAGATTAGCCATTGAACAGAGATAAACAAATTGGTGGCTTGCATGATCACATCTGCCCTGACTAGGTGATGGAGTCAACCACCTTGGCACAGGCAAAATGTGCAGGATACTCCAATGCAGAAATACTTTCAGTAGTGCTTCCTGAAAAGTGAAACTGATGGGGATTGATGCTACTGAGATGTTCTGTGGACCATGGCATGAGCCACACTCCTCTGGAGCTGCAGACCTGGCCTTTACCAAGAGGCCAAAAGCATGCAGAATGAGTGTGGAAGGAGAGATGGCATGTGAGAAACTGAGATAAAGAACTGAAATGAACACTAAGATCTGGTTTCCATATGGCAGCTAGCCAGAAGAAATATTTTTCTACTGGGTGGATAAGGGCTTGTCTTCTGCTGAGGTGTAACCAAACCCTACTGAGAATCCTGGGACCTTTCACAGAATTGGCAGGGGTCAGGGGAGTCTGTGTGGAAAAAAAAACAGGTTTTGCCCAAATTAGATGTAAATTTTGTGATGGATGATGCCTACTTGCCGTTCCCTTTGAGAATGTTGTAGGATTTTCAGTTAGGAGTTTTCCCTTTATTTCAACTATTTATTTCTTTATTGATTTCAGCCCAGTTTGCCTAGCTATACCACGTTCTCCACAGTCAGCTACTCTGATAAACCCCAAGGATCCACCTTTCCCTCAGGAAGCTCCAGCTGGAGTCAGCTGCAGTGTCTCTGAATTGACTGGTAAGGTCTATTTGTATTCTTATGGCGATCTGAATGCTGGTACCTTGCCAAACCCCAATGACTGCCTTTTAGCCAAGCTATTTATACTATGTATATATATATATATATATATATATATATATACACACGTATAAAAACACAAATTCTATCACATCAGCATCTGGACATTTTGCTTTGTTCCCTCTCTAAAATTGTCTCTGTTTGTCAATATTTTTTTCTTAAGATGATGCCCTCAGAACACAATGTGAAATCACAGCAAACTATTTTACATAACAGTGTAGAGTCTCTTTTCCTTGACAAAGAGGAACAAATCTGTCCTGAGATAGTTTGTATTCTTTAGAGATCTCTGTCTCCATTATTGTACCTGGTAGGTCATCATCCTTTTAGGGGCTTTCACTCTTTTCTCAGCAAGGCAGGTGGGTTTTCCCTTCGTTATCCCATGTGCCCTGCATTCATTGATCGGGAGAACCACAATCTTCTCTCTCAGATGTCAGCACCACTGACTTCCAGGAAAGCAGCATGTGACTCCCACCATGACACAAAGCCCCCATCCCATGCAGCATTTTCCCTGGTGACATCAGCAGGCTAAGTTCCAGTCCTCCACCCTAATCAAATATGACTAAGGCAGCAGAGGCAGACCAAACAGGAGCCCAAGGAGAGTCTTATGGCTGTATCTCCTAGTGGAGGACCAAAGGTGATGTCTTCAGAGCGCTGAGGTCAGAAGCACAAGCAGACCTCTGCTGCCATTTGTTATTGTGTCCTTTTTCAGGAGATTTGAGCTCCTTGTCCCATGTGACAAGACAATGTTATACTTGCAGACGATCTGAATTAATTTTTCAAGTCAGATTTCATGAGGCAGTATCAAATGCTTTCCTGAAATCCAAATATATTACATCTACTGCTTTCCCATCATCTGCTAATTTTGTAATTCCATCAAAAATGCAATCAAGTTTGTCTGGCGAGGTTTATTCTTTATGAATCTCATGATTCAATTTACCTGCCAGTGGAGGATGAAGGACTGAGTCAACCTTTGCAAGCTTAATCAAACTCATCCAAACCTCTGGAAGTTCTGCAAGAAGAGGCTTGCTCTCAGCATTTGCCTCACTTTGTGGTTTCTAATGGGATGGAAATACTGGAAGAAAAGGCTTTGGCACTGCATTTCAGTACTTCTCCACTGTTTAGAAATGGGGAGAAGCATTGAAAAAAAAAAACCCAAAACAACAAACCAACAGTGTTCCTTTTAATGTAGACTGTTTAAGACTGGAAAGAAGGGTTCTGGAAAGGGAAAACCAAATTGTTAGGTAACAAAGCTCAGGTCAAACTCTACCCTTAGCTAGTTGTTTCCAATACCCTTGCTGAGCTGCAGGGGAAAAAATAAAAATAAATTGAGACAAATAAAAATCCCAGAGAGTTTAGGAAGGTTTTTGGTTCCTGAGATGGCCCCAGCACATCTGGATCCTCCAGAGCCCAAATCTAACAGACAATTGACAGACCTACAACTGCATGACAGACAGAAAATGTATGCTATTTAAGACTCTCAAATTAGCACAGCATCTGATGGACTTTGAGGCCTTCCTCAGTATACTGGTCCTCGTTTCAGAAAAAAAAAACAACAGCCCACATCTCCCTTTTTAAGATTTATCATTTAAATTTTCCTAGACAATTACTTTCCCCTGTTAAACAGTTTATCCTTTCATTTTCTTTCCACTGCGTAGTGAAAACCATTCTTGTTTGCATTTTTGTGTTTGCATTTTGTGGTTTTTACATTCCCACTTGCTTTTATGTATTTGAATTTGAGGAGCTCTCTTTGTGTCTCTAGTGCATGTACTGCTCAGAGATGGGAATTCTTAGGGCTTGTAGGGAATTTGGGCACTGAATCTATGATCCATAGAAGATTATTTCTCCAAACAAAACACAGAGAAATATAGTAGTGGACACAAATAATTATTGGACTGGAAAGAGATTTAGAGAGAGTGAATGCACTATATACTGTTGAGTGAAATAGGAGTTACCTTAAAGATAAGCCCAGTGTGTTGTTGCATGCAGTTCAATCAAGTGGTCAAAAAACCCCAAACTATCAACAAACGCACACGTGAAAAAAAGAGAAAACAGAAAACTAGCTTGACTGATTAAAGGGTAAAATATCTGTCCTTTGAGTATTGGCTGTCTAAACCATGCACAAGTGCTTAGCACTGTAGTTTAACACTGAAGATGCCAAAAGGGGTGAAGTTCATATGAGTGTGAGGGATCCACATAGCCTCCCTGTACTGGGTAAGTGGGCATTACCAAAGCAAGTGCAGTGAGAACATCTGCCCACTGGTCCTCTGATGCAGCTGAAAAAGCATCAGCACTTTGTGTTGTGTAGCTTCTGTGTGACTTGTGCTATAATGGGGGGATAGCTCATTTTGACTAACACGCTGAAGCAGCTTGCCTGGCAGATCTGGAAACACAACCCTTAGAGGGCTAAGAGCAACAGGGCACCATGCTGCACTGACAGTTTCTCCAGCTGGTAAAGCTGCAGCTGGAAGAGGACGTGCCCACAGCCTGCCTTGCTTGCCCCTTTCAAAATGTGTTTGGTCAGTCTGGCTGGCAGCTGTTCCTTTACTGCTTGGTCCTGGGTAGTGAAGAGATTGCCTCTTATTTGCAGTCAAGTAATTCTTCAATGCCTTGGAGAGCCATTGTATCCATATCCAGATACACAGGCAGTCCTTCTTTGGAAAAACTGGTAAGTAATTGTATAATCATTTCTATGGTGACAAAGAATGAGAGCATAACTTCAAGATGTTTAGAATAATAATGTGCCTAAGCAAGTGCATATTTTAAAATGCGTTGCTTGTGCATGAAAAGGTCCTAGGCAGCTTCTGGCAGTCAGGAGAGAGTCTGCCATAAACCTTCTCACAGCAGGCAGCTACCCAGTCTGAAAATTAATTTCAAGAAACACAACTGACCACTGAGCAGTTTTAGAAGTAGTTTTTGCTGAACCTTTTGTGGTAAGCAATGTTGTTAGCTGAGCACAGAGTGACTGGACTTTAAAATGAAGAGGCAGGCCTACAGGCAAGTAGAGAAATGCTGTGCTGCCTGTGGTAAGCTTGAGCATCCTTTGTTATGAGGCACACTCACTCCTGAATTCTCACAACAAGTGCAGCACCTGGAAAAGCAAACCAGGCAACTTTCTTATGTGATACCCACCTACATTAATCTACATACCATTTTCCAGAATGGTTTCAGAAAAAAAAACCCAACCTACTGAAATACTTAAAAATGGGCTCAAAGAAAGATATTAATAGATTTTAAGCAGTAAATAAATGCTTTTGCTAACTTGGGTGTGAATGTATGACTTCCTCGGGAAATGCAGTTGACTGAATTTAAATTCAAATTGCAATACAAGAGCATATATATATATATATATATATGTGTATATGTATATATATATATATATATATATAAATAAATAAAAATATACACACAAACACATTTTATATATATATATGTATATGGAAAGATGCATCAGGTTGCTCTTAAAAGAATAGACAGGAATGGAGTGACTCTTGCCTTCTCTGAGTATTGTACATGAACCTATGTGAAGTGATTTTTCTCCCAAATCTTGAGAGAAAAGATTCATAGAATACCAGGTTGGAAGGGACCTCAAAGACCATCTAGTCCAACCTTTTAGGGTAAGAATATGGCTTAAATGAGATGTCCCAGAACCCTGTCAAGCTGGGCCTTTAGGGTGGATGTTAGGAACAAGTTCTTCATAGAAAAAGTTATTGGCCATTGGAATGTGCTGCCCAGGGAGGTGGTAGAGTCACCATCTCTGGAGGTGTTTAGGAAGAGACTGGATGGGGTGCTTGGTGTCATGGTTTAGTTGATTAGATGGTGTTGGATGATAGGTTGGACTTGATGATTGCAAAGGTCTCTTCCAACCTGGTTAATTCTATTCTATTCTATTCTATTCTATTCTATTCTATTCTATTCTATTCTATTCTATTCTATTCTATTCTATTCTATTCTATTTTCTAATTCTATCCTATTCCATCTACTGCAGGGGAATCCACCACCTCACTGGCGTGTTTATTTCCATGCCTAATAGTTTGAATGGTGAAAAAATGCTTCTGGCATCCAGTCTGAATCTCCCCAGTAGCAGCTTGTACCTGTTAACCTTTGTCTTTACTGTGAGACTCTTCGTAAAAAGGGACTCTCCCTCCTCATGATAGCTGCCCTTTATGTACTTGCACATAGTTATGAGATCTCCCCTAGGCCTGCCCTTCTCAAGGTTGAACAAATCCTGTTCTCTCAGCCTTTCTTCATATGACAGGCCTTCCAGTCCTCTGATCATTCCTGTGGCCCTTCTCTGGACCCTTTCCAGCCTGTCCACATCCTTCTTGTATAGCAGGGACCAGAGCTGCACACAGTACTCAAGTATAAAACTGTACGCTGCACACAAGTACATCAAGGAACATTTTACAGTACAACACAATACACCAGGTTGGAAGAGACCTTCAAGATCATCGCGTCCAATCCAATAATAGCTTCAGAAGTATTAGATAGTGAGTGAAACATGTTGGTTACTCCTATGCCTTTTGCTTTGACTTGGTCACTTTTAGCTTGAATCTTGACATGGTTGTCTTTTACTGTACACTTAAATGATGAATATATAATGTATTTCAAACTCTGATGTGCTTTTCCTTATGTAAGACACTTTCTGTGTTTCAGATAGCCTGGACAATGTCACTAAATTTGTCAGATTCCCCTTCTGCTTCTCATAAACTAACACAATACTGCAGAGTTAGGCTTCACATTCATGCAGAGAAAGATCCAAATCCATCCAAAAGATTGTTTACATTCACATCAGAGGGGATGGAAAAGAAATTACGACATTTGTATTTGTGTTGGGAGCCAGAAGCGGTCAGAACCATGGAAATCAGTGCAACACTCTGATTGGATGCTAGCATTTACAGATCCATTTTTTTATTATTTTTAAGCAGACCTAATTTGGGAACCTTGAAACAGTTTATTAGACTCCTACTGTTTTGACTTCCATCTGTCCAAGTACTTCTTGAATGAGAAAGAAGATTGTTTGGTAATAGCTGGGCAAGATTATTTGCCCACCTACCTAGCTACCTACCTAGCTACCTACCTACCTCTCTCTCTCTCTCTCTTTCTCCTTCTCTCTATCTGTCTATGGTAGATTCACTGGAAGGAGTTAAGAGAAACATTTTCTTCGCAGTTTCCCTCATGTCCTTCCAAACATTTGAGGTCTGTTGTTTCCTTACTGCTCAGCAGTAAGACTTTGTCCTACACCACTATCCATCCTGGTTTCAGTGGGAAACTTGCTCATGAATAGACAACACAAGTAGACCTGGTGCATCCAAATTTACAGAATCAACCAGGTTGGAAAAGACCTCAGAGACCATCAAGTCCAACCTATTACCTAACACCAACCTATACCTAACACCTCCTGACAACTAAACCATGGCTCCAAGTGCCACATCCAATCCCTTCTTGAACATCTCCAGGGATGGTGACTCCACCACCTCCCTGGGCAGCACATTCCAATGGCCAATCTCTCTTTCTGGGAAGAACTTTCTCTAACCTCCAGCCTAAACCTCCCCTGGCACAGCTTGAGACTGTGTCCTCTTGTTCAAATTTAGAATTTGTTTCCTTAGAAGCACCTATGGAAGTGAAAAGGGAAAGAAATACAAACTGAAGTGGACTCTTTATTTTTGTGTATTTCTTTGCTGGATTAATTTGTCATTTCCATTAACATTAAAGTTACCTTTAATACTGACAGCTTTACCCAAACCAAACCAAACCAAAAACCCCACCAAACAAACCACTATGTTTGTCAGGATTGAATACACTCAAACAGCAGTATCAAATCCAGAACAATTCTCCTGAGCAGCCACTGACTGATGGTGGAAAGTACAGTATTTGGGAAGTCACATTAAGTGCCTACTCCTGCTTCCACTTAAGGCAAGAAGAAATCAACACCACAATCTTTAAAGAATGGTAGTCTCACAGAAGAAAGACCAAGGAGAAAACTCATGTATGGAAATGAAATGCCTCTCTGATTCCATAGAGTTCTGGGCAATCACAGTAACCTTCTCTAGTGAAACATTTTTATCCCCACATTCATATATGGCTTTCTTTTTCCATTTTAAGGTGGGACACTTCAGGCTTACATGACATTTCAATACACTGAACAGAGAATCTTGTCAAGGACAGAGAAAATAACACAGCTTTATTAATAGCATTAATAAACCGTTAATAGACGCCTTGCTAGTCTAGCATGGGTTTGTTGAATTCAACATGTTGGAAATTACTCAGTGTTTGGGCTAACTAAAAATGGCATTAGAAAGACCAGCTATGCAGGGAAATTAAAATTATCTCTTTCAGAAAAGGTTCATGATAGGACAGACATGCCAGTCTCAGGATTGCTGCAAGGGTTTTGTACTGGGCAAAGAGAGTAATAAGAAACTAAAAAACTTCTGGCATTTCAACTTTATTGAAAAGGGTACAAAGGAACCACCTCTGGATATTGTAAAACTCACAAATAAATTCTTTACAGCTGCACAAGGAAAGATAACAATGAGAGCCTGATATTTCATTCCTAGCACAGTAAAAAATCCTATTATAGCCAATGCAGTTATGGGTGCACCAGCTGTATTCTGGGAATTCTATATAACTCCTCTCTGTTTCTGAACCAAAACCCCTGAGGCCAGCTTGCGAGATTAAAAGTTCTCCTCTTTCATATACATGCCCTTCCACATCCTTGTTCATTTACCAAGGTCTGGAATTAAGTAAGTTGTCATAATCAGACATGGTGTCCTTCCAGGCTGGGGTGGAGCTTCTCAAGGGCTGACTTCCTACCCTGCACTCTTGTCTATTAGCAACAGTCATATATGAAAAAAAAAAAAAAAAGCACCTCTTCCTTCCTTACTACAGTATCTACCTTGGGATGCACTTGTCAGACATCTAGTGATGCTGGAAGAATGTTTTGGGTGTTTTTTTTTTAAGTGCAGAAGCGACTTAAGAAATAAAAAAAAAAAACAAAAACAAAAGGGAAGTGGAAGAAATCAAAGCTTCTCTGTCTCTCAAATTTACTTGTAAATCACCAGGGGGAAAAGCCTACCACAGGTCAGATAAGCATCATGAAGCCGGGCTATAAATGTTGACCTTGGGTATGAAGAACAAAAGAAGAAAGGTATTTAAAATAACACAACTCACCTATATTTCAGGTTTCTTACTCAGCTATCCTAGGAAACTACAATGCCAGCAGTAAGTATGTGGAGAAATCAACAGGAGAGAACAGATGGGAGAAGCCACTGTTTCTAATACAGCCCTAAGGCATCTCTGTTCTCTTGTTCGAGACTTCATTTTGTAACCTTCCCTGTTCCAGCTGCTCAGATCCGGACTTGACTCTCCACAGAGACCCACAGTACCACCCTTCTTTGGACAGAGAGACCACCTGAGGAGAAAGCAAGGGGCTTCAACCATGAGAACCACTCTGTCTGCATAAACAAACCTCTCACAGGCCAAAAGAAGAGGTCAGAAGAGCTCATTCAGGTCAGCTCCCAAAATAGTACCACCAGACTTAAACATGGGAAATGTAATGCAAGAAACCAGCAGACAAGTCATCAGCAAAGGTTTTGTATTCAAATATACTCTTTATATCCAGAAATGGAGAAGAGGGAAACCTTTTGGAGCTTTCACTTCATTCCAGTCCCATTACTTTTGTAGGCTTTCATGTCCCTTTGTGTGCAAAGAGTTCCTTGTGCTAGAAAGCCCAAAGAGGATTAACTTTATGTTTGCATTAGATGCAGTAGTCCCTGAAGACCCTACATTTGGGTTGTCTTCTCTAATTAATCACAATGGATTTCTAGCAGTTGGCTTAAATGAGTGTCCTTTAACCTAAAAAAAATTGTGATGCACTAAACTCTGGCAGTTAATTTCAGTATCTTGATCAATTAATTTGAAAGTGAAGCCTGAATGGATCTAGAAAAGAACAGCAATGGAAAGTGTATCATCTTGCAAGAGTCCAGCACAGACCCACAAAGATGATGGAGTAGAATATTTCCCTTATGAGGAAAGGCTGAGGGAGCTTGTGGTGGGGTAGGAAGGTTCCCCCCCACACACACACAAAAGAATCCACAGCTAACTCAGCCGGAGAAGCAGATGAAAGCTGTATTTTACAAGCATATATGGAATGCAATGAATATGTACAGAAACATACAATATTTACAATATATACAGGAATATACAGCAACGTATGTAATACAGGAAACCTTTCCCCAACCCCCCCTGCGGCCAGGGGGTTCGGCCTGTCCCTCCCTTCTCCCTCCCTACCTCCCCTTTTTCCCAAAAGGGTGAGAGAGAGAGAGAAAGGAAGGTAATTAGGGTGAAAATTTGTTAAGCTCAAAAAGCTTTAGTTTTCTTATCTGGTTAGCAAGAATCGTCCCTGCGTAGCAAGCTGTTGCTTCAGGGAGAAAAGCAGGCCAGCCCACAGTACAGGGGGAAGAAGAAGACCTGCCTGCCCCCCCCCGACTGAAAGACTAAGCTAGAACTTACAGCCGGGTTCTACCAATGAAATTGGTTTAGCATATCTTGTTTTCATTCTAATACCAAAACATTCAGCCAGAGTGTTCAGAAAGTGTCAATTTCTTAAAGGCACAGCCCAAACCGGTCACAGAGCTGGGTCTCTTCAGCTTGGAGGAGATGGAAATGTGACCTCACTGATATTTATAAAGACGTGAAGAGTGAGTGTTGGGAGGACGAAGCCAGGCTCTGCTCAGTGATGTCCAGTGATAGGACAAGGGGCAATGGGGGCAAACTGAAGAACAGGAGGTTCAGCGTGAACAGAAGGAAAAACTTTTTCACTGTGAGAGTGACAGCACTGGCACAGGCTGCCCAAAGAGATTGTGGAGTCTCCTCTGGAGACATTAAAAACCTGTGTTGCAGTGTGACCTGCTCTCTGTGATCCTGCTCTGGCAGGGAATTTGGAGTAGATGATCTTTCAAGGTTCCTTCCAACCCCTAACATTCTGTGATTCTGTGATCGAGAAACCTTCCTAGATACATCATCAGTCACAGTATTACCAAGGTTGGAAGAGACCTTGAAGATCATTGAGTCCAACCTGTAACCACAAACCTCACAACTAGACCATGGCACCAAGTGCCACATCCAGTCCCCTCTTGAATGCCTCCAGGGACGGCGACTCAACCACCTCCCCGGGCAGACCATTCCAGTAACGAATCACTCTCTCGGTGAAGAACTTTCTCCTCACCTCGAGCCTAAACTTCCCCTGGTGCAGCTTGAGACTGTGTCCCCTTGTTCTGGTGCTGGTTGCTAGGGAGAAGAGGCCAACCCCTTCGTGGCTACAACCACCTTTCAGGTAGTTGTAGAGAGCAATGAGGTCGCCCCTGAGCCTCCTCTTCTCCAGGCTAAACATCCCCAGCTCCCTCAGCCTCTCCTCATAGGGCTTGTGCTCAAGGCCTCTCACCAGCCTTGCTGCCCTTCTCTGGACACGTTCAAGTGTCTCGATGTCCTTCTTAAACTGAGGGGCCCAGAACTGGAAACAGTAATGTCATTAGACACAATGATGTGTCTAATAGTATCATAGTATAGTAATGATGGAAGTCAAAGACATTCACGCTGTACAGACAGCACAGGTGTGGATATGTATCAGGTAACACTGTGCTACTGTTTGCTTTATTCAAGTTCAGTCATTTGTGTCTATTCATTTTCAATAAATGTTTAATATTTTTACTCTTTTGCAAGCCTGAAGTTATTATTTCCACACCTACTCTTGGCACAGTGATGGCAGAAGGAAAGCCTGCAGATTCATGCTATATTAGTTTATTAATTGAATATATAACTGCAGCTACATCAATCAATTGGGATTTTTTTCTCTTGAATATTCATAGGTTAGTCTTATATGACACTCACTGAAGTCAGTACACAGGATTTTGAAAAACAGGGCTCTGCTCTTCCTTTGCAGTTCATCCTGGACTTCCATGAAAGTAATTTCAAGAAAGTACGACGATGAGGCAGAAGTGCAGAGAAGGAAGGGGAGAGAAAGGAGAAGGAGGCTTTGCTCTTCCCATTAATATTAAACTGCCCATTTCCCAGCTGCAGGATCATGAAAAGGAGACTTCTTGGTGATTACCTACTAATTTGAACCTTACAAACCCAACTCAGAACACACAAAGACAAGGTAAAAAAAGGACTTTTTTTTTTTTTTCTCCTTTTTAAACTGCGGTTTCATGAAATCTGATCCACAGCAGAGCTTGAAGAACTCACTAAAGCTTTTGAACACATATGCTGCAGACTGGTACCAATTTATTTTGTTCTTTCTTCCTTACCAGATGAACACTATATATGAAGAATATCATGCACACACATTTGTGTGTGTGTGTGTGTGTAAACATGAGTTGCTTTTATAAATGGAAAAGCCAAAGAACACAAGTAATTGTCTGGTTTCTATAAAGGGCTCTGCCTCACAAAGCAATCTGCTGCACAAAACCAAAACAAATTTCTGTAACAATATTCATGTCTTAACATTACAAAGTGTGCTTGCCTTTTACCTGTTCACCTATTCAAAATGGAAGCCAAGCAATACTGAAGCAAAGATGAATCTTTCAGCAAACTATTTTCACAATGCCCCCGAAACTGTCATCACAGAAGCTGTTTAGAGTCAAAAGGTTCTACCTCCTGAGTTGACACCTCCCACTAGATCAGGTTGCTCGAAGCATCATCCAGCCTGGTTCTAAACACTTCCAGAGATGAGGTGCCTCCAATGTCTCTGGGCAACCTCTTCCAGCATCTCACCACCCTAATAGTAAAGGACTTATACAATAATTCAATACAATACAATACAATACACCAGGTTGAAAGAGACCTTCAAGATCATTGTGTCCAACCCATCAACCAATCCAACCCACCCAACAATGAAACCAAGGCACCAAGCACCCCATCAAGTCTCCTCCTGAACACCTCCAATGAAGGTGACTCCACCACCTCCACGGGCAGCCCATTCCAATGGGCAATCACTCTCTCTGCATAGAACTTCTTCCTAACATCCAGCCTAAACCTGCCCTGGCGCAGCCTGAGACTGTGTCCTCTTGTTCTGGTACTGGCTGACTGGGAGAAGAGACCAACCTCTGCTGTCTACAACATCCCTTCAGGTAGTTGTAGAGAGCAATAAGGTCACCCCTGAGTCTCCTCTTCCCCAGGCTAAGCAACCCCAGCTCCCTCAGCCTCTCCTCATAGGGCTTGTGTTCCAAACCCCTCACCAACTTTGTTGCCCATCTCTGGACATGTTCCAGCAACACAACATCCTTCCTAAACTGAGGGGCCCAGAACTGGACACAGGACTCAAGGTGTGGCCTAACCAGTGCAGTGTACAGGGGCAGAATGACCTCCCTGCTCCTGATGGGCACACTCTTCCTGATGCAGGCCAGGATGCCATTGGCCTTCTTGGCTGCCTGGGCACACTGCAGGCTCATGTTCAGCCTACAATCAACCAGTACCCCCAGGTCCCTCTCTACCTGGCCGCTCTCATAATAGATGAGGGTTGAGCAACTGATGTCGTTTACTTGGACTTGAGCAAAGCCTTCGACACTGTCCCGCACCACCTCCTGGTCTCCAAGCTGGCGACACATGGGTTTGATGGATGGACCACTAGATGGATAAAGAATTGGCTTGATGGCCGCACCCATAGAGTGGCTGTCAACGGGTCCATGTCCCAATGGAGGCCAGTGACAAGCGGAGTCCCTCAGGGATCAGTCCTGGGACCTGTCTTGTTCAACATCTTTGTGGGTGACATGGACAGTGGCATCGAGTGCACCCTCAGCAAGTTTGCTGATGACACCAAGCTGTGTGGTGCAGCAGACACGCTGGAGGGAAGGGATGCCATCCAGAGGGACCTGGACAGGCTGGAGAGGTGGGCACAAGCCAACCTCATGAGCTTCAACAAGACCAAGTGCAGGCTCCTGCATCTGGGTCGAGGCAATCCCAGGCACAAATCCAGGCTGGGCAGTGACTGGCTGGAGAGCAGCCCTGAGGAGAGAGACTTGGGGGTGCTGGTGGACGAGAAGCTCAACATGAGCTCTTCATGTGCGCTTGCAGCCCGGAAAGCCAATCAGATCCTGGGCTGCATCAGGAGAAGTGTGACCAGCAGGTCAAGGGAGGTGCTTCTCCCCCTCTACTCAGCTCTGGTGAGACCCCACCTGGAGTACTGCGTCCAGTTCTGGAGCCCCTATTACAGGAGGGATGTGGACGTGCTGGAGCGTGTCCAGAGAAGGGCCACGAGGATGATCAGAGGGCTGGAGCACCTCTCCTATGAGGACAGACTGAAGGAGTTGGGGCTGTTCAGTCTGGAGAAGAGAAGGCTCCGAGGTGACCTCATTGTGGCCTTCCAGTATCTGAAGGGGGCCTACAAGAAGGCTGGGGAGGGACTTCTCAGGATCTCAGGTAGTGATAGGACTAGGGGGAATGGAATGAAGCTGGAAATGGGGAGATTCAGGCTAGATGTGAGGAAGAAGTTCTTCACCATGAGAGTGGTGAAGGCCTGGAATGGGTTATCCAGGGAGGTGGTTGAGGCCCCGTCCCTGGAGGTGTTTAAGACCAGGCTGGATGAGGCTCTGGCCAGCCTGATCTAGTGTGGGGTGTCCCTGCCCATGGCAGGGGGGTTGGAACTAGATGATCCTTGTGGTCCCTTCCAACCCTGACTGATTCTATGATTCTATGATTCTATGATTCTATGATTCTCCAGCCACTCTGACCCCAGCCTGTAGCACTGCATGGGGTTGCTGTGGTCAATGTGCAGAACCCGGCACTTGGATGTGTTCAATCTCATGCCCTTGGACTCTGCCCATCTGTCCAGCCTGTCAAGGTCCCTCTGCAAAGCCTCTCTGCCCTCCAGCAGATCAACTCCTGCCCCCAGCTTGGTGTTGTCCGCAAATTTACTGATGATGGACTCAATGCCCTCATCCAGATCATCAATAAAGATGTTGAAGAGCATGGGGCCCAGCACTGATCCTTGGGGCACACCACTAGTGACAGGCTGCCAGCTGGATGTGGCACCATTCACCACCACTCTCTGGGCTCGGCCCTCCAGCCACTTCCTAACCCAACGCAGTGTGATCCTGTCCAAGCCATGGGCTGCCAGCTTGGCCAGGAGTTTGCTGTGGAGGACAGTGTCAAAGGCCTTGCTGAGGTCCAGGTAGACCACATCCACAGGCCTCCCCACATCCACCAGGCGGGTCACCTGATCATAGAAGGAGGTCAGGTTGGTCAGGCAGGACCTGCCCTTCCTAAATCCATGCTGGCTAGGCCTGAGCCCCTGGCCATCCTGTAAGTGCTGTGTGATCGCACTCAAGATGACCTGCTCCATAATCTTGCCTGGCACTGAGGTCAGTCTGACAGGCCTATAATTCCCTGGCTCATCCAACCAGCCCTTCTTGTGGATGGGCACCATGTTGGCCAGCTTCAAGTCATCTGGGACCTCTCCAGTGAGCCAGGACTGCTGAAAAATGATGGAAAGTGGCTTGGACAGCTCATCCGCCAGCTCCCTCAGCACCCTAGGATGGATCCCATCCGGTCTCATGGACTTGTGGGGGTCCAAGCGACTCAGAAGATCTCTAACTGCCTCCTGGAGCAGTGGGAAACTATGTAGCTCCATGGCTCCTTCTGCCAGCTCTGCAGGCCAGATGTCTGGAAGACGTTCTGCCCTGCTAGTAAAAATTGAGGCAAAGAAGGTGTTAAGTACCTCTGCCTTTTCCTCATCCTTTGTTACAACGTTCCCCTCCGTATCAACCAAGGAGTGGAGGTTGTCCTTGCCCTTCCTCTTGCTATTGATGTATTTGTAGAAGGACTTTTTGTTGTCCTTCACAGCAGAGGCCAGTCTAAGTTCTAAATGGGCTTTTGCCTCCCTAATTTTCTTCCTGCATGTCCTAGCAACATCCCTAAACATTCCGTAGGTTGCCTCCCCTTTCTTCCAAAGATGATACACCCTCTTTTTTTCCCTTATGTCTGATCTTCTCCCTATGTCTAATCTAAATCTAGCCCTAACTCCTCATTGCTCCTAGATACCCATGGAAAGCCAAAGGATATTGACAAAATAAGTTCTGCAGTGAATACTACCTGAAAAGGTTCCGTGAAAGCCTGTGTGAGAAATCAGCAATGTGATCCTTTTCTCTTTTCTCTTTTTTTTCTGGGTTCCATACACCATCAGTGGTTCTTAAACCATTTTTAAACCAAGTTTTCCTTGTTCTGTGGATTATATTCCTGTAATGGTTTTAATAGTTTATGCATCTGTGAATTCTTGGAAGTTTAAGAGTGTGACCGGTTTAGGCTGTGCCTTTAAGAAAGGGACAGTTGCTGAACACTCTGGCTGAATGTTTTGGGATAATAACGAAAACATGCAGATATTCTAAACTAATTTCATTGGTAGATTGGTAGAATGCAACTTTTAAGTTTTAGCTTAGTCTGCTCAGTCTTCAGTCGCTCTCTGTTCCTGCCGGTCTGTCTTCTCTCTCTCTGAAGTAACAGCTTGCCGGACAGAGCCGACCTTGAATTAACAAAGCTAACCAGGTAAGAAAACTAATTCTTGCATACGCTTTGAGCTAACAGAATTTTCTCCTTAATTGCCTTTCTCTCTCTCTCTAACCCTTTTTTGGGAAAAAGGGAGGTAGGGAGGGAGAGGGGGGACAGGAGGGGGCACCCTCCTGGCTGTGGGTCTTCTGCATTACGTTCATTGCTGTATATTTCTGTATATATTGTAAATATTGTATATTTGTGTACATATTCATTGCATTCTATCCATGCTTGTAAATACAGCTTATTTCATTTGCCTCTCCGACTGAGTTAGCTGTGGTTTCTTTGTGTGTGTGGGGGAGAACTCACTCACCCTGCCACAAAGAGATACAAAGCAGAGATACAAAGACGGGTCCTGGGACCTGTCTTGTTCAACATCTTTGTCAGTGACATGGACAGTGGCATCGAGTGCACCCTCAGCAAGTTTGCTGATGACACCAAGCTGTGTGGTGCAGCAGACATGCTGGAGGGAAGGGATGCCATCCAGAGGGACCTGGACAGGCTGGAGAGGTGGGCACAAGCCAATTTCATGAGGTTCAACAGGACCAAGTGCAGGGTCCTGCATCTGGGTCGAGGCAATCCCAGGCACAAATACAGGCTGGGCAGCGACTGGCTGGAGAGCAGCCCTGAGGAGAGAGACATGGGGGTGCTGGTGGACGAGAAGCTCGACATGAGCTCTCAATGTGCACTTGCAGCCAGGAAAGCCAATCAGATCCTGGGGTACATCAGGAGAAGTGTGGCCAGCAGGTCAAGGGAGGTGATTCTCCCCCTCTACTCAGCTCTGGTGAGACCCCACCTGGAGTACTGCGTCCAGTTCTGGAGCCCCATTACAAAAGGGATATGGAGGTGCTGGAAGGTGTCCAGAGAAGGGCCACGAGGATGATCAGAGGGCTGGAGCACCTCTCCTATGAGGACAGACTGAAGGAGTTGGGGCTGTTCAGTCTGGAGAAAAGGCTCCGAGGTGACCTCATTGTAGCCTTCCAGTATCTGAAGGGGGCCTACAAGAAGGCTGGGGAGGGACTTCTTAGGGTATCAGGTAGTGATAGGACTAGGGGGAATGGAATGAAGCTGGAGGTAAGGAGATTCAGGCTGGACATGAGGAGGAAGTTCTTCACCATGTGAGTGGTGAAGGCCTGGAATGGGTTATCCAGGGAGGTGGTTTGGGCCCCATCCCTGGAGGTGTTTGAGACCAGGCTGGATGAGGTTCTGGCCAGCCTGATCTAGTTTGGGGTGTCCCTGCCCATGGCAGGGGGGTTGGAACTAGATGATCCTTGTGGTCCCTTCCAACCCTGACTGATACTAAATAAAAGCATATAGAAGTACAAATTAATGAATAACACTGTGGTTTTCTTCCCTACTTCTAACACTGCTATTGGCCAGCTGTTAAACAATCAGTCGGATCTGGTAAAAATTTGATGTGGTATGTGGTAGTATTTTTAATCATCATCACTGTCTTCTTGGGTCCCAGGTCCTCCCCAAAAGGTTATGATTTTAGCAGGTTTCAGTATATCTATTCTTAGCTGTACATGAAACTCTCAAATAGTTCATCAAATGCAGGAGACAACCAAATGTTGGTGTTGAAAGCAAGTGAAATAACACTCAGCTACCAGAGTCCAGCAGTACATTTCATACTTGTTGAAAAGAAGAGCAAGTCCCTAGACAATTATTTTATTTTTTACAATTCTTGAGATCCAGAGAAATTAGCTCCTTTGAATATTAAGTCCACACTGCAGGCTGCAATGATCTCCATCTCCTCTCGGTTATACACATCAAATAAGGCAGAAAAGTTCCACAAAACTAACATGCATTTGAATGTGTTGATAGAGCATGGGTGATACAGTACACCACTGGGATGATACTTAATTCATCAGTATGTGCTCAGTAAATATGTGGAGAGGGAGAACCATTTTATTAATCTTTCCTGTTAAGTATGAACTTCTAATGTAAAGACTTACCCAGAGAAT
Source organism: Picus viridis (assembly GCA_033816785.1). Taxonomy (NCBI): domain Eukaryota; kingdom Metazoa; phylum Chordata; class Aves; order Piciformes; family Picidae; genus Picus; species Picus viridis. The sequence continues at coordinate 98,601,147 of CM066606.1, read as the reverse complement.
AGAACATCACACGTGTTTGTTTTATAAAACTGTGTAAAGGTTTGCCAAAGCTGTCACAGTGTGATAGCTCTGGCCATTTATTTTCCAGGATCACTTCAAGTGCTATCTCCTTGCTTGGGATTTTTTTTTTTTTTTAATGAACAGGATTTAAAAAATGCAAAAATCTGAAAAGGTTACTTGTCCTAATCAGAGCAAATTGCTGGCTGAAGCCAAATTTTTCTGCTTCTACACCTGTGCAACCTGGGGCCTTCACCTCCGAGACTACAGCCCACAACCTCACTGGTATAACTTCACAAAATTGCATTTTGACTAATCCTAAATTCAGAAGAAACAAATGTGTTAAATAAGCCTGTTGAAGTCGACAGCAGTCTGCATATGTCAAACCAACTCAGGAATTATCAGCAGCTCCATACTGGGTTCATCCTTTTTCTGTAACATATTGCTGAGTGTAGTGACCCTGAAAATAAAAGCAATTTTGATTCTGCTAACAGCAGTTTTGATTCTGCTAATGTGATTTCTGGGTTGCTTTTTTTTTTTTTAGCTTAACACTAAATGCTAAAAGTGGCAGCAAAGACACCATAGCAGTAAAGTCCTTACCCATAAATCCCTGCACCCACATCATGTAAAGATAGATCTGCCCATGTGGAGCTTTGTGTAGGATCAAGGTCCAATGTAGCCTTATACCCACATATATCCCAAAATTTCAGGCTGTCTTTATTCCAGTTATTGGCATATACAGCACAAAGAATCAGATTTCTGAAGTGGCATCACTGAACCAACAATGGTGACTTTCAGCTATCCTTCACATGATTAATAAGTCAGGCTACACACTCCTTTTAATTTTTTTTCTTTTCCTCTTGTGGTTTTTTTTTCCCTTTTTGTTTTTTCTTTTATATTTTTCTTTGCTTTTCTTTTTTTTTTCTCCACAGACTGCATTGTCTCATAACATATAGTTTCAGTCAGCTTAAAACAAATAGCTGTAGTTTTAGCTATACTAACCAAAGAAATGAGGGCAATCCCTTCCTTTATGTTATTGTATGTCTGTCTGTCAGGCATAATTTTGAATCCATTACCCAATTGTCAACTAGATTTGATAAAAAAAGCATTAATTCAAGTTCTCTAAGAGAAAATACATGGTTGGGAAGAAGAGGGAGACCATACTGGAACTAGTCTACATGAAAGGCAATATGAGTTCAAGCCCCAGCCAGCACCAGAGAAGGCACACATGTGAGTGATGAGAGCTAGCGGGCAAGATGTTGTCAAAGCCCCTCTGGTGGAAATAGCATCAGGGAAATCAGAAACCATACAAGACACCAGAGAACAAAGTCATAAGAGCTAATACAGAGGAAACCAGTACTTGCAAAGATGTTTTTTTCCATTGCATGAACTCAGACTGTGTCACTGTGCCCTTTACAGATAATTTCTGATACTCCAAATTGCACATATACACAAACTGCAAGCCAGAGTACTTACATGCACAAGCAACCATATCACTGCCACAGAGACCAATAAAGCAATTAAACTTTTATCCTTAGCAAGTTTTATTTATAAGCTAAACATAGTCAGGTTCTCCTGGCCCCTTCATGGATAATCTTCATAAAAGGAGGCTGCAAAGCATTCTTGCTTCCTCTCGAAAGACAGGAGGAAATTGTGGCTCTCACTGGAAAAAGAAAGTGTAATCAGGAAGCAAGGCCATAACTTAGGTTTCATGGGAGAATGAGAGTGAAAAAGCAACAGCAGACTGTGTTACAGAAGTAACTGCAGAAGATTGGTAATTCTTCAGCTGGTTTCTGCATACAGCAGTCCTTGTCCATATCCTGTAGCTCTGTGCTGGAAGATGTCCTCAGCTCCCTTCAATGAGCTGCTCTCAGGACTGCTGTCCTTTAGCAGGAAACAATTCAGGCAACCAAACACTGCAGAACAGTGCTGGCTTTCTGTGGTGGTGGAGACTCCTTCCAGAACTGCAGAAAAACCAGTAAAAGGTATCATGGAGGGAAAGAGAGAACCCTTGCCAGCAGGAGATCTCGGCAATGAACAGGGAATTAGTGAGACTTTCTCTGAGTCTTAGAATCATAGAACTTATAGGATATCTCAAGTTGGAAGGAACCCATTAAGATCATCCCTCCCTGTCACTGAGCTATAATTACTTTTATTTCCTCCCAACTGGAGAATAAGGACAAATAAAGCTTTTGTTCTGCACGTGTGCCCCATGCATTCCTCCTGTCTTCATCCTTCAAAAATGATTTAGGGCTCATCTCAATCACCTGAGCAATTCTTACTCATCTCTATGGCACAAGAATGAAAATCTGCTGAATGAGGTTCACAGTTAGAAACTTCAAAGTTAAACATTCTACAGAAGGAGGAGTGATTCTTCAGAAAGCTGCCTTAGCTCTGTAGAAGTTGGAAAAGACCAAACAAAAACGTATCTTTCCCATAGCATCTTGTCCAAAACCTCTTTCCAGCCACACAACAATAATTACAACTAAAATAAGGGAGTACCATTTACTGTCTTAATTCCCTGCACAGCCCTGTGTTAAGAGCTGAGTGAAACCTGACAGATTAACTGATGATTTTGAAAATCAACAGAATGTGCAGAACTATACAGTAATTGTATCTATCACTGCAAGTGGATGAGTAAAATCATGATTCTGTAATAGAAGTTGTATTGTTCAAGGAAGTCTTACACAGCCACACCGCTAATGTTTCACAGCAGACATTCTTAACGTTAATCCATAACGTAACTAGCTGCAGTAAGAGAGAGGGAAAAAACCCCACCACCCAGTTTGTAGCTATCCTATATCTCAGACAGGGTGATATAACATAACATATGTTTTAAAATGATAAAGACTTCCAAGAATAAGATGCAGTTTCCAGAAAAAATACTCATACACGCCCAAACAAAAGCAAAATCCTGTAATAATTGAATAATTGTAGCTTTCTGTATCCAAGAAGTTTAAAAAATTAAAAATCCAGCCCAAAACAGCCTTTTGCAGTGGCTTAGCTGGTCAACACTCTTATACACAAAGCCCAGTGCTCTTCCCTAAAACCTAAGAATTAATCAGCATTATGTAAGAGATTTTTATAACGCTCTAAAAATACATTGTGAATTCCTTTCCAGTGTCGGACTGAGAAGCTTTAAAGTACTGCCACCCCTCATCCCCTTTTTAAACAAAGACTGGATCTTCATTTCTGATATTAGAAACTTAAATTTGTCTCAGTATTTGTGCCTCAAATCTCATTAATTACAGTATTGGCCTCATGAGATACAACTGCTGCTGCTAAGAGCAGTGTTTGTGCTCAAAATTACTGGAGCAAGGGCACACATACACACATATTATACGTGTATAAACATTTATAAGAGGGAATTAATGACACATAAAACTTTGTAAGACTATTTGGATGTTTTCACATTAATTTACCTGCTTACTAAGCAAACGTGGTAACGTTTTGTTTGTATGGTGCTGACAGATATTACACTGTGATAGCATTTCTGCAAAGGCAGCTGTAACATTACCCTGGCAAACCTACAGCAGAGTCCTACGAGTACCTTATTCCTTTTGTGCTCTATTTTTCATATGCATAATAAATAAATGACAGCACTATTTCTGTATTTTCTACCAAAGGATCTTTAAGCAAAATTACAAAGTCATCACCTGAATGTTAATGGTAGCTTGAGAAATAGACCTGTAAAGAGAAGGAGTTTTAACACTGTTGTTTGGAACAGTGCCATCCTGCTCATGTCCAATTGTCCATTCCTGCCCTCCCAAAGTTCCTCTGGTCTGCCCCAACTCACAGTTTGATCTATGAACACACAAAGCATTTGCAGTCCTTCAGAGCAAAACAAATCACAAGAATGCAAATAAATCACATGAAGAACAGGAACAAAGCATTTTCAGCTGTGAAAATCTTGTCATGGAATGCATATCCACAGGATATTACAGCAATCTTATCATCACATTTTTAGGAAACACCTCAACATTGTCCTTTTCAACAAAACTTTTCCCTATACAAGGCTGACACAACACTGACATAGCCATCTTTTCAAAATACACCCCCCCCCCCCTTCAAACCACAAACAAATCAATCAAAACTATCGAGGCAAACAAAACAAGAGATTTTGCAGGGGAAAAGTAAAATATGAAAAGACTACTGCCTAGCCCAAGGATGATTTCACCACTGTTACCAGTTTCATCTGAAAGCCATGCTGATACTATGGCTGATGGGTGGCAGCATAAAGCCTTGAACAGGAGGTAGGCAGGGTATCTGATGGGATGATAATGGCTCTTCCACAAGTTCAAGGAAATACTTAGATTAAAATTGTACTCTGGATTATGATGCTCCTGTACCAAATTCAGTGTCAACTATCCTTCCTGTGTTTGCCCAATAATATTAATGTTCAATCTTTTTCTTCCCACAGAAACGCTTAAAAAAAAAAAAAAATTACCCACGACCCAAGTCCTTCTTTGTTCTCTGTCCTGATTCTTTCCCTGCCTTTCTTTCATTGTACCATTTTCTGCTACCCTTATACACACTGAATGCAGTCAGTCACATGGCTAGCCTCCACCTGAACTCCATGGTACAAGGCATGTAAGCATTATTCTGCAGGAATGAGAGCAAAATACTTCCTTTGGTTCACACTTCATTAACGTGTTCTTCTCAGACTCTCTCCCCAGTCTTTCCACCCCTCTCATCACCCACATTGACTGTCCAAGTGCCCATTGTTCTTGTACTTAGTCCCTTTTTTTGCTCTCACCCATGCTCATTTTTGCCTCCTTTGTTTCCTCTGTCAGCTTCTCCTATCTTTCCACTAGCTCCTTCCTCACATGTTTTCTCCTGCCACTTCCCACTTACTTCTTCTACCACCACAAACCTGTTGCCACCTTGTTCAGCTGTCTTCCTCTGGTTTCACTGGTGTAATTTTGAGGTAAGCACGAGCCTTGGTCCTGCCACCATGTGGAGGCTGTAGCGACCACTATCAGCGGGCTGCATGCAAAGCCTAATGCACTTCTTCACTACACCCACTCCAACCATTCTATTCCATTGACCTGGTAATTTAAAAAAATAATAATAATTAAAGGAAAGGTCCAAGACAGACACCCAACTTTGGCACAAAATGGCTTTTGTTGTAGCGTGCTTTAATCTGATGAATTATTGCAGTGCGTTGCAAAAGTGCTCATCCCACACAACCCGTGCTGTGACAGGGAATAGCTGGTGCGCAGCTACATGCACCTCAGATTCTTCAGCCTCTCACTCCTTCCTCTTGTCTCTGCAACTCCTTTGCTAATTTGTTCCAGTCACCCATTGATACTCTCTTAATCTCCCCCCAACAATTTCACCTCACCAACCGTTCTTTCCACTCTAGCAGCTCAAAATCCAGAGGATATTTTTTTTTTTTTTTACCCCTGCAGCTCCAACAATGATAAACAGATGCTGGTGGTCTATGCCTTGTACAGTTTCCCTCTTTGAATTTTGCGTGTCCCTTATTGTTGGTGACCTTTGCCTGCCAACACAATGGGGAGATGGGTATATTTACAGCCTGGCCTGACCAAAGGAAAAAAACAAACCACAAACCCACACTCAGAGGGCTTGACATTAAACACTAAAAGCCCCCTCGGGTTACACATGCGAGTAGGTTTACAAGATTAGTCATACGTTTGTAAAGATAAGCAGGTATCAACATCTCCAAAATTTGGGATTATGCTCTAGCAGCAAAAAAATCCAGACAGTGAGGTACTTAAAAAAAAAAGCGGGGCAAGCAATAAATGGTCCTAGTGGTTGCGCTCTTCCTATCATCTCTCTGGAGCACACAATTATTTGCAATGTACCTTTAAAAAAAAAAAAAATCAAAGCATTTCCTTGAATTTTCTTTAGACGACTCTTTAAGAAAAAAAAAAAAAAAAAAAAAAAAAAAAAAAAAAAAAAAAAAAAGCAAAAAAAAAAAAAGCAGCGCTTTTCTAAGACATTCTGTTTTCGTTCAGGAAATGTTTCCTCCCAACCTCCAATAGCCAAAGGCTGGTCTCGGTTGTAGCCCACGAGGCCCAAGTTACCCTCCGGCTATGGGCGGCAGACGTGTCTTTGACGGGAAGCCCCCTCCCCTCGGGGCTCGCCCTCCTGTCTCAGGGAAAGACTCTCGACCCGTCCCGACCCTTATTAGCTCAGCTGGGAGGGAAAGGGTTTGACCTTCGGCGCTAAGGAAATAGGGGCCCGGACTGGCCTCTGTGGGAGGTGGCGGGGCTCGGGGGTCTCTGTGGCGTGCAGCCCAGGCGCGTGGTTCTGAGGGGCTGGGTCGAGACGACCCCTGTGGCCCTGAGAGTAGAGACAAGGAGCAGTAGGGCGCGGTCCCTGAGGTGACTCGAGGTTGGCAAAAGCTGAGGAGGGGGCTCCAGGAGTGGGGAACACGGCGGCGAGTTGACGAGGGACGCCGGTGTTGGGGGAGCGTCCGCCAAACCCGTGCCGCCCGAGCCCCCACTTCAGGGTGTGTGCTGCTGGTCGTGGGCGGCTGGGGCTACCGCGCACCGCCTGCGACCCCGTCCCGCAGGGGACGGGAGACGGCTGCGCGGCCAGCTGAGAGGACAGGGTCGGGGTGGCGGGAAGGGGCCAGTGCCGGAGGGCGGGCGGCGAGGAGGCCGCGAGCTGCCTGGCGTTGCCAGCTGCCGAGGAAGTCCGGTCCGCAGTTTGCCGCTCGCCGCCGCGCTCTCCCTCGCCGGCAGCGGCGGCGGGCGGGTGGCACGCGCTCGGAACAGCCGGTTGTTTAAAATCCTTCTAGAACCGTTTCTAATTCCCCCTTGCGCCGGGGAAGGGAGAGAGAGAGCGGGGAGGGGGGGGAGGAGGAGCCGAGGGGGCAGGGGGGAAGGAGGAGGGAGCAGCCCGTCCGGGTCTCCGCCTGTCGATCACGGCGCGGAGGGCGTGTCCGCCCTGCCGCCGGCCAATGGGGTGTGTGTGTGGCGGCGTCTCCATGGTGACGGGGCTGTTCCCGGGGAGGCTGTGATGGGTTGACAGGTGCGTGACAGTCGGAGCTCTCTGCAGGCATGTACGGCAAAGGCAAGAGCAACAGCAGCGTCCCGTCCGACAGCCAGGCTAGGGAGAAGTGAGTACAGCTCGCCGGGCCGTGCCGGTGGACCGCGGCTTACGCGGGTGCACATCCTGCGCGCAAAGTAACTTTCCTGCCGGCGGGCAGTGCGCTGCGGGCGCGGCGGGAGGACGGAGGAACGGACGGACTAAAGGGGCCCGACGCCGCCCGGACCGGCATGAGAGGGGCAGGCGGCCGCGCTGCTTGGGCGGGAAGAGCCGCGGAGAAGGGGATCCCCGCGGCGGGACAGCGGCTGGTGGGCGAGGGGACAGCGGCGGGCGCCCCCTTCTCCTTGCCGCAGCCGCTCCTCCGCCGGGCAGGCGGGCGGGCAGGCGAGCGGCGCCGGCTTTCCCCGTTCCCCGTCCCCGGGGTCCTCCACTGGGCTCGACGGTGCAAGGTGCCGGGACAACTTGGGTAACAAAGAGCCCTGGGTCGGGGACGGCGAGGCGGGGGACGAGAGGACGGAGGCGGCGGGGGCTTGGTGGGGAAGTGGGGGCCGCCTCCTGCTGCTTCTCAACTCGCCGCCTCGCAACTTTTCCCCGGGACCGCGCAGTCCGGCGGCCCCGGCCCCGAGGCGCATTGTTCTCCGGGGCGCACGGCGTGGGGGGACAGCCGCGCTCTGGCTCCCGCCCCGCCAAACAAAGGTACTGGCGGGATGAGCACCCCTCCATTTTTGGGGGGTTGGTTTGGGTTTTTTTGCGGGGGTGTGCCGGGGCGCGCTGGGAGTCCCTCGCATAACCCCCGTCCCCAGCCTGAATCGGGCTGGTGGCGAAAGAGCTTGCGAAAAGTACTTTTTATTTTCAAGACAAAAAAAAGAGAAAAGACAATAAATATACCAGCTTGAATGGCGCGATGGCTCCTTTATTTTCCTCCCTCCTCTCCGTGTAAACATGCGGCTCTTCGGAGCGGGGAGAGCCCGACGGCAACGGCGGGAAGCGGGGGACTGGCTACCCGTGCGGCTGCCCGATGGGATGCGGCCCCGCTGGGCTGGGCAGGGGTGGGGGTGCCTCCCTTCCCCGGCCCTACGGTGCCATTAGGGCAGGCGGGAAAGACTTGGGGAGGAAAACGAGTTTTTGAAAAGGACGGCGTTTCTTTAAGTTGTCTGTAGTGTCTGCTTCTTGGCGTTCCTGAGGCTGGTTTAGCACGGGGAGGAGGCGGCTGTGGTGAAGGGGAGGAAAAGCCTGTGTGACGGGGGAGGAGGAAGCATATCGGAGGTGGCTTCAGACAGGGGAAGGTCAGGATAAGGCTGCTGAGGGGGTCTGGAGATGGAGACCTCCATCCAGGAACCAGGTTTGCAGCAAAAATTGCATTGCTCCAGCGTTGCATGTCACACCAGGCTCAACACTCCGGGCACGGCTGACAACTTTCCCTGTAGGCATTTTGTCCTGAACCTTCACCTAAAAGTTTGGGTGGATTTTTTTTTGTGTATGTGTGTGTGGTTTGGGGTTTTTGTTTGTTTGTTTGCTTGGTGCTTTTCTATTTTTATTTTTTTTTACTTATTTTTTTATTGCTACAGTATTTTAGAGAATTCTTAATTCCAGAGTCTGACATACATACTTCTTCGAATAGCAGCAGGCCAGGCATCCCTGTTGCTACAGGAGAGAGAGATGCTAGGGGAAATTTGAAGTCTTGTTATGTTCGGGAATTTCAAACCTAACTTTGCAATGGAAAGGTAAAGGAAGACAGGCGGTACTGACATGAGATAGTAATTGTTGAGAAAGAGTGGGAGACAACAACTTGGGTGCTACAACCTAATCAAATAGTGGCACTTCTTACTCCCAGTGTAGGAATGATTTTTAAAGTAAGTGACTAGTGGAAGTGTTGTTTGTTTTAGCAAAAATCACAAAATTAAAGCCATTTTCTCATGCTGTATAGTTGCTGATCTTTGTCAGTACACTTGTAAAGTTCCTGAAGGGCACGAGAAGATCTCACTGTGGGACTAGATAAAACAAATCTAAAGAGCTGCTGCTTGTTGGATCAGTTGAAGACCATGTTCTTTGGATTCTGCTTGCAGAAACTACCCAATCATAACCACACATGCAACTGTTCTAGTCCTATGGCAGAACATTTAAACTATTTTCTCTTTTCTCCTCTTTAATTGTAGCTGTTTTTTTTTTTTCTTTTGGAGTCTTGCTGCTGTAAAACACATAATATTTCATGGGGTATGAAAACGCTTAATAATTTTGAGGGCAAGTCTGCCAAACTGACCTATTGCCAAGTAGCAACTGCCCTCCTAAGTAAAGTTGTGGGGGCCTGCTAGATGGTGCTGTTCGATTTAAATACACTCATTATAACTAACAGCTGGAAATGTGGATTCCTCATGTATAGATGATTTTATGTAAAACACTGAATTCGTTTGTCTTTAAGTTGTGGACTTGACAGATTGTTAACTTCTTGGTAGTATCTACTTGCGGGTAAACACAACTGGAAATTTAGAAACGTTCTTTGTCTCTCATCTCCACACACAAACACCCCCAACTGTCCTTTTTGCTAATGATAAAAAAAAAGAAAAAGACAAAGCCTAAAGACTTGGTTTATGATGTGGAATACCATTATACATAGTCTGCATTCCAGGTATTTTTTGTAGTGCATCCTTTCAAATGTCTTCATAGCAGATCAGGTCAAATCATCACCATTTTCATACACTTTTTTTTTCCCTGCAATCCATAAAGCTGTAATTACTTTTTCTCCCCCTTTTCTTTCTTATGACATTCATTTGGAACATGCAATGTTTCTTCCAGGGCAGTGCATGAGCAGAGCAAGAGTTTTGCTCAAAAAAGTTTTCCATCGAATGAAATCTCTACAAAAATACAGCTCCAGCTTCTGCATGAGATTGTGTTAATTTGAAAACCACAGAGAAAATACATGTTTGATACATTAAGTACTTACTTAATCAAGAAGAGCAGGGTTGTAATTATGTTTAATTTGAAAGTTTTTAGAACAGAACGTGTAACTTAACTGTGATGTGTCTCCTCATGGTTTTAAGTATCTAAAATTTGTAGGCAGTAACTGATCTCTGAAATACATTTGTAATAATTAAGGAAATAAAAGAAGAAAAAACAAACCTAAGCACTACCTAGGGTTTGGACAGCCCAGTTATATGGAACATGTTTCTTTCCCTTGAGGATGTGTGCCAGTGACAGGACTGGAGTGTGAAAAGAGTATTTATCAAGTGTGGAAAAGATGTGTGTTGTTGAGATGTTGTTTGCAATCAAGGATGTGATATATTTTACAGACTAATCCAGTACCAAATATGTTTGTAGTGTGGTATCTCACTGTATGCTGCCTTTCATTTTTATGTCCTTTGAGGTTATGTAATTTCTATTAAAATGAACGAGTTTTGCAAGTCATTTGTGGTTCCAAAGATGGCATTCATTTTATGGTCTTTCTCTTTGTCCCTACTGCCTGACCTTTGGGGTAATTTATCAGCGTAGCTTTACAGCACATGTGAAGTATGAATATGTGAATTTGGGAAAAAATAATACCTGATTGTGTGCTGGAGAGGTAAAACACTTAAGAGTGAAGGCACGCAGTACCTGTGAGGTATGAAGGAGATGAAGAGAGGAAAATCGCAAGCGGGCTTGTGTGCCCATTCCTTCTGCTCTGAAATAGCTGTGACTTAAAATTTTGGGTTCAAACCACCCTTGTCACATAAAGGATGGGAAAGTTGTATTAAAGAGTAGCTCCTCCACCGCTTGTGCTGTGCTGGGGCCAAGTAAGAGGAAAAAGTTTACAATTTTTAATGTATCTTATTGTTTTTTTTTTTCCTTCCCCCCCCCCCCCCTTCCTCCCCTTTCTTCCCCCCTCCCCTTTTATTCCTTAAAATTGAATTAATTCAGATCAGGTGCTCAGACCTGCTGGTATTTCGTTGAATGGTGAAATCCTGTGAACTTTTTTGTCTTTGAGAAAGAAGGACCCAGACTATAAAAGTGTTTTGTAGCTCATCAAACTGGACTTTTGCAGGCATTTGCAAATCAAACTCTCTATCTAGCTATCAATAATGTTTTAAACTAGAAAATATATGTGGAAGAAGAGTTAAAATACATCATAAGAAATACTAAATTCTGAATGGATTGCTTGTTTTATGTTCAGTCACCTTGATCACTCAGTGGCCTTCTAAAGTAGTCTTTTTCCCGGGATGCTCATACTTCATTTGGGTGCAGCAGACATGCACTAACTGGGTGATTAGAGACTGCGATTTACTTTGATGTTAAGGGATGCATGATCAAAACATCAACATCGAAGCAAACATTAACAGTGAGTTATTGATTGATTTTCAGCTCCGGTGTGGGAGGGAGAGGACATAAGGAAAGTGAAAATACTTGATTGCTGCCATCATGGTATTCTTTGCTTAATTTGTTTTTGCATGACTTAATCTGTGAATGTCTGCTAAATTTGATCTTAGCCAGTTGGTCACATGGAAGGAGATGGACATTTTTCCACTTTGCTGCTGCTTTGGAGAAGAAAGAAGATGTCTCTCCTTTATTGTTTCTCCTCAAGTCTGTTCTGGGTGGTTGGCTGCTTGAGCAATGTGAGTGCCTGACTTGATAGATCTGTCTGCAGGAAAGCAAAGTGGAATTTACACAATTTTGGCGTTTTGTTAACACCGGTAGGGTTATCTGTAAAGAAAAGAAAACTCACCAACACTTTCCTCACTTGATTCTCCTGCTGTTTAGGGAAACTTGAGATTTCTGAGGGCTTTTGAGATTTTGTGGATTTCCAGATACAGGGGTTTTGGGTTTTCTTGTTTTGTTTGGGTTGGTTGGTTTGTTTTGAGTTTAAAAAGACAGCAATGGCATGAATTCACAGTTAGGTTATCTTTTTTCCACTGTAACATTTGCTGGCTGCATAAAAATAAGATACAGATTAAAGTTAATTGGCTTCAGTGATAAATTTGTTGCTCATTCTTGGGAAATGGTGAGCTAGCTTTTCAAGCTTCAAGTAGCGAAAGATATATTAATCTCTTTTTTTGTTGTTTTGTTCTGTTTTGTTTCCTTTTGAAAACAAAACATACTTTAATCCATCCTGTTTTACATAATTTAGGTTTGATGTTTGTATACTGATTTAATCCATCAGACCTAACTTAACAGAATTTTCAGGTCTGTGAGCATAACACTTTTTAGCGTTTTAGAAGAATATACTTTTTAACAAGGAAGAGCACAGAAGGGAAGATTCTGGAAGTAGTAATTGTCTATCAGTAGTTATTGTTGATCATAGTGCGTCATGTAGTCTTTCACACTGCGCAGGTATCTTGCTTGGACAGCATATGAAGGCATTTCAGATAATGTATATGCTGCAATTCAGACCACTAAGAATAACTGCTTTTGGGTTGGAGATTTGCATACCAGTGGTGATAGTCAGAACATCATGTGTGGTGGACTGTGTAAATCTAACTTCAGTCTAGCAGTGCCTGGAGATACATATCCACCTTTTAAGTGTGCTGCTTATGGCAGGGGTATACGTTTTCTTACAGTTTAAGCACATACAAGTACTTCATTGAACTGGCAAGAACCAAGGTAAAAATCATGCTTACGTTTCTTTGTTCCTTGCTCTACACAACTGGTCTGCTCACAAATGGTCTGGTTCCTTTTTCCTGTGTTTTTTTCTTAATGGTGAACATTGAGATGTCTTGATTCCAGCTTTTGTGGACTCTCTAGTGCTGAGCAAACTTCTGCTACTGAAGAGCGAAAGGACTTCTGGAGCCCGCTTTGACCCATTGGGTACAGCAGATGCACTCTTGAGTACAGTGAGCACAATTCAGGCTTGGCTAAGAGATAATTAAATCTTGCTGGAGGAGACAGTAGTTAACAGAAAGTGTTACGCATTAGTAATTATTCTTACTTAATTTATAGACATGCATGTGATGGTGGTCACAAGTATTAAAAGTAGCCAGACAAGATTTTCATAACTTTGCTGAACTTTCACTGGGTGGAAAATTTATGGTGGCATATGTATATATGCATTGTGTTGATTGATTCCTTTCTGTTGAGACATCTTGTCTCATTTGGAAAAGTGGGCAAAGAAAAAAAAAAAAGGCATTTTTCAGTCTTTAAAAAGTTCCCAAAACTTTTTACCCTGGAAGACCAATAGTAGTGCTCTCCCTTGAAACATTTGAAATCTAGTTGAAAAAGGATGAGGGATTTTATTCCAGGGGTGTGTATTTTTTCTTTTTCATTTGCATGACAAAGCATCTGAATTTAGCCAGGATACAAGCCTTTTCAAAAAAAAGATCAATTTGCATATGCTTAGGGCTTACTAACTGTAATCGCTGAATATTTCATCTTTGCTGGGAGCACAGCGGATACTGGAATCAGAGGAGTGGCTTGGGGATAAAAAATGGGACTGGGCTGGGGTGAGGAGGAGGGTGTAAATATGAGCAGTTGAAGCCTGCAGCCATGAGATGCCAGGATGCAGAGATAACAGGGGCTGGCACTTGAAGGAGGATGGAGGAGGCTGGGTGGAAATGGCCAGTCTGGAGAGACAAGACAAAGAATTGCTCCCTAAGGGTACTCACATTGGAATCAGAGATCTGGGTGGGACCTGGTGCAGCTAGACAAGGAAAACAGACCCAGTGCAAAACAGAGCAGAGTGAGGACAGGGATATCTTGTAGGAGACAGGTCAGGAGGTGGAAGGTTTTCGTGAAGTTAGGAGGAACATGCTGTCATTCCAGAAAACTGCGATTCCTTTGCTGCCAGCAAATGTGTGTAAAATGTCTTATTTTTGAGATAAAGACCTGCAAACACCTATGAAATACTGACTCCACTGAAATGGCAGAGTTGTAGTCCTAAAAACCTGTAGGTCAGATGAGACATCAGAGCTTTGGAATGGAAGGATAGGGGTTACCATTACGAAGCAGCTGGAGTAATGTGTCTGAGTGCAATTTCTGAGCGTTGTACTTGCATTCTCAAAAACATTCTCATTACTTGGAAAATACAGATTTATACTAAGTGTTGTTCTTATGTTGTCCTCTTTTGCATGTTCACAGATTTCCCCCTCACCTCTGGAAAAACTCAGTGTTTTTTATTGTGCAGAATAGAGTATTGTTTTCATAATGAGTAGCTATTTGATAATTTGCTATTTTGCTGTCATGCAGCATGTGCCTTATGGCTGACTTGCTGTTTCATAATACAGCTGCTCCTGGAGGAAGAATACATTGTGTCTTTGGTGCTCAGCACCATGATGTCTGAGTTTCACAAACCTTTAAAAATATGCGTCAAGCCTGGCTGCCAATTTTAGAAATGGCAGTAAGGTGCAGAAGGGTGAAAGACAAAAGAATCTGCTTGTTTTGAGTGCCAAATATGAGCTGTGTAGCCCTGAACCTGTTTTGGTTTGGTTTTGTGTGGGTTTTTGGTTGGTTGGTTTTTGGGGAGTTTATTGAGCATTAAACAAACACTGGTGTGTATGTACAACTTCCACCACCTCTTTTGCCAGTGATGCAAAGGGCAAGATGCCATTTTATCACATGAGGCATCCAGAAGATGAAGAATGGAAAATGATTCCTTCCCTGTGCAAAATTTGTTATGGCTGAATGACTTGGCTGAATAGTACCCTGTGACACACCTCGAGGTGGAGGTGTCAGGTGGTCTCAGAAGGACCCGTTTGCAAAACAGTTCCCTCCACTCTGGACTCTGCCATCTCTCCTGGTCCAGTATGCTACTTCTGCCGCAGACAGGCCATGATTTAGTTCCAGGCAAGATGGAAATAAGCAGTCTTGTGAACTGCAGAACATGTGAAGCTGGTTTCCTGGACAGCTATCTTATTGAGGTCATGCTGACCTGTTTCTGTGGAGGCAACTTGTAGAAATGTAATGGCTTTTTGAGACTGCTGTCTTTATTTTGGATATATTTCAAATGGGATAATGAACTAAAAGTTACCCACAGTGGACACCTGCACACTTAGACACAGTGTGACCACACAAGCCTGCTTTCCTAAGTGAGGGAGACTTCAAACACATAATGGTGTGATTCAGGGTGGCATTGTGGTTAGGTAGAGCCACTTCATGATGTCTGCTCCATGAACCCTCGGGGTGCAGGAATGGGCACAATACCATACAGGCCAGCGTAGTACTCAGTGTAGGTGCTGAGAGCAACTGGTGAAAATGGTTGCTTGTAAGAGTTCTCTGCAAAAAATTCTTTGGGCACCAGCAAGAGCACAACACATTAATGATTTATCTCCATGAACATGCAGCAGCTAAAACTTCATGGCATCCCAGCAATGTTGATTTGGATTAAGGACACTTGGTTCCTGCTTTGCTGGTGCATGAACAAGCCCAAAAGGAGTGCTGGTCCAGGTTGTGTTGAAGCTGCAGTTTCTAGTGTATGCTCCGTGGAGCCACAGACCCCCAAGTCCATATTGTAGTCCATTATTGTAGTGGTCAGGTAATCCATATCTGTTGTTTCCAGTACTAAGAGTTCCACAGATAGCAACAAATGCATTGATTCAGAAATCTTGATGACTTCCATGTGTGCTTCTCTAGGCTTTAGGACATTTCTCTGTTCCAGTCTTGGGCAAGTGAAAGGTGAGAATATAAAATGTTCTTTTCTGAGAAACTGAAAGGTGGCTGTAGTCAGAATCAGTGTTTCCTAGCTTCACTAAATATGGAAATATAAAAAACTGAAAAGTGTTGTGGTGGATCATTTTTTCTCTTCAGACTTTCTCTGATTCTTGCCTTTGGAGTCTTTTGGTTTTCTACATATTATTAGTAGCATATCCAGAGCATAGAGCTGGGCAGAATGAAGTAATTATCTCTCTTTTGAGATCATACAGACCCATTGCTGCCAATACTCTGTAGAAAAGTTGCTGGGTTTTGTCATTGTTCTGTTTTGCTTTGGTTTTGTGTTTGTTTTTTTTTCCTCTCTCTGTTTTTCTCTTTCTTTAAATTTTTTTTAAATAATCCATTTTGCTGTCTACATGCCCTCTAGGTTCTTTTTACAATACTGCTGCCTAGCCAATTATTCCCCATTTCATATTTGTGTATTCGATTTCTTATTCCTGAGCATAGTACTCTGCATTTGTCTCTATTGAATTTTCTCTTATTAACTTACCTCATTCTGTTCATGTCCCCAAAAGGGCTTATAATCTCTCCCAATTTATCATGTACACTTTTGTATTTCTACATACAAGTCACTAATGAAAGTCTTCTAATGGAATTGGCTTAGGACAGCAAAGGCTTTCTTGAAACATCTCGTTTATGGAAACATACTGATGACTCTTACATACAGTCTTTTTTTCATGTGACTTTACACCATCTTCATTCCATGAAGACTGTTTGCTTACCTAGATGAGATGATAGGCTAAGAATCAAAACTCTTTTGTCTTAACTTTTAGGAAGCCATCCATGTGTTTCTCCTTACCCATTGCATAGTCCCCTTTCCAAGTAAACCAAACAGCTGTCGGGTTCTTTTTCTTGACAGCTAATGTCTGTCTAATGTTATCTTTGTATTCTGAATGTGTTTATAATTTGTCTCTGGCGTTGTTTTCCGTATATTTTTTGGTAGTTAAGGAGTTGTCTGCATGATTACTATTACATTTTAAAGTATTTCACACATGCTATGGCATGCTAAGATTTTTCAGTTTCTTGGTTTACTTTTTGTTGCGTTTATGTCACTGCCAAGCTAATGCCATGTGTGTAAATGAGCCAAAATGTTGACTCCTGTGGTTGAACAGGGAAGATGGACATTTCTGCTCACCTGTAACTTGCATTCTTTTCTGTGCCATGGCATACTGTAGTATGAGTTTAAGTTGAACCTGAAATTCAGATTATCTTTTTTTCTTATTTTGTCTTTCCCAAAAGGTGTCTCTTGACACTTGGCAAACATCTGTCATACTCTCCTAAGAGCCTTCTTATGACTTAGCCCCCATGAAGCCCTTCCTCTTACTTTGCATCTGCATTCCCTGTGTCATGGGTGACCTGAACCCTTTGTGTACAAGCCTTTGGCTCCTCCAAACCCCAGTGTGTATGTAGCTTAGACATCCACATCTTTCTGTCAGAAAACCAACGTTATTTGTGATAAAAGAGTCAAAACGTAAACATAATTTACATTGCTCATTTATTTTCTCTAGGCTTTTCAAAATGGCTTGCAGTCCTTCAGGGAAATGTGTTCGAATTTTTAGGGTTTAGTTTTAAGCTGGTCCCACCTGTGAAAGAAGAGTGACTGATGGATTTCCTTTTTCTAAGTATATTAAAAGCATGTTTCCAACACCCCAATTAGGAAATAGCAATTTGTAAAACATCTGAATGTCAGAAGTCACACTTCTCATGGCACATATCAGCTATGGGTGTTGGGCCATGGTAGTTGTCTAGCTCCTCAGTGCCTTGTAGCATTTCATTCACAGCCTGATTAATCCAGTCACTGTTCAGCTTTACAGCCTGCCTTTGGGCTCGTGTTTCAGTGGGAAGTTCAGTTCTTCAGTTAGAAGCATTTAACTGGGAGCTGATCATGATGTAACCAATACTTTTTGCTAAGTTCTTTTGGTCTAGTTGAAGTAAAACCCTTGATATTAATCCCAAAGTCTTCATGGCATTTGATCAAGCATAAATTGCCAGTGAAAGTGCTGGTTTGCTAGTTAGGCTTGGCTATGTTCTTTCTTTTTATCTCTCACTCCTAAATAAAAGACTGTCTTTGAAAGACGGAATTTCAGTGTGCAATGCCTCTTAACTTTTAGGAGAGATTTCACCTCAAAACCAGACCCCTTTAATTTTTCTGGAAAGAAGGCAGTGTTCTGTAAATTCAGAAACATGGAGATATCCATGGTAGTAAGTTACCAATACATGTAAATTCCAATGCAAGCATTATGTTTTTCCTGTTGATACGGAAAATGTCTTGCTACTAGCAGATGCATTTTTAAATGAATGAGTTTGGAAACTTAGTAAGACTGTTCTGCAGCTGGGATTAAGTATTTTTGCAGGTATTTAGAGGAAGGTAAAATACTATCTATGTTTACTGTGGTAATCAATTTAATGCTTATAAAAAGGTGTGAGCACTAGTTTTGGAAACTATCTCTAGATTAAAAGAAGTGAAGCCTACAAGAAGGGTGGGGAGGGACTTCTCAGGCTATCAGGTAGTGATAGGACTAGGGGGAATGGAATGAAGCTGGAGGTGGGGAGATTCAGGCTGGATGTGAGGAGGAAGTTCTTCACCATGAGAGTGGTGAAGCCCTGGAATGGGTTGTCCAGGGAGGTGGTTGAGGCCCTGTCCCTGGAAGTGTTTAAGACCAGGCTGGATGAGGGTCTGGTCAGCCTGATCTAGTGTGAGGTGTCCCTGCCCGTGGCAGGGGTTGGAAGTAGATGATCCTTGTGGTCCCTTCCAACCCTGACTGATACTATGATACTACTATGATGGCAAAGTCAGTGGCAAACTGAAGTAGCCTGTGTTGTCACAGCCCTGGGAAGGGCTGTGGTTTCTGATGAAAACACTGGAGTGCAGAAATGGAACAATAATTCCTTAATACATATGTTGTTCTTGACAGTCTCAGGACAAAATGGATCATGTGGCTGACAGGCAGTATGAGTGTGTCAGAAATATTCTGTGATTTATGAGGCTGGAAGTAAGGATGCCACCCAATGCTCCTACTACGGAAGCTGTGCTTTATCAGGTCCTTGTAATTGCAACAGCAAGATTTGATAAACCAAAGCCCCTTTGCTTTCTGCATCCTTAATGCTTTCTTTACTGTTCTTCTTTCCCAACTAATCCTTGAAGAGCTTGGACTAGTCTTACATTGCTCTTGTTTAGATCAACCTTTGAATTGAGGTGGTAGTGGTAAGTTTATATATGCTATTTGTAGGTTTGGCAGTGTGGATGAGTTAATGAATTTCATCAGGTGTATTGGGAGCAATGGAGCTCCCCTGCTGAAATCTGCAACTACCCTATGAGTGAAGGTTATGATTTGCATTGTCAGTCACCTGAATAGTTTGGCCTCTAATTCTTCATTAGTAAAAGCCTAAATCAGTGTATATAGTTTAATCTGCCTTGAAAAGTGAATTGCAAGTCAAAGGCTTTTTGAGCAATACAGCAAAAAGTTGTCTGAATTTGTTACATTTTCTACAAGTGCTTCCTAAACTTTGGTAAACTGCTGCTCAGTAGCTTTTTCCAGCCCTCAGTGGTCTTTGGTGATGGGCAGCAGACTTGCTGGTGCCTCCTCCCACCACTCAGCGCTCCCTTCTGCAAGTCAGAAAGACTTGTGTGATGATGCCAGTGTTAATCAAATATTTATAGTGTATTATACATGGACAGCCTGTTTCAAAAAACTTAAAGGCATATATATTGGCCTGAGGAGTGAAGTTTGTTTTTTCCTGTGTGTTTTTATGCATGTTGTAAAATAATGTAAACAAAAGTTGGTTTTTTGTGGGTTGGAATAGGAAAAGTACGTGATCAACAAATAAACACCTAGAGCTTGCACACAGGACAGTATGAAAAAAAATACAAAGGTAGGAAAGATAAAGGAGAGCTTCAGATCTGAAGATGAAGAGCAGTGTGAGAAATATGGAAATATGCCTCTAGTAATGGTAATGTACTTGACAAGCAGATCTAAAAGGTATGATATGTTGGTGTTTGTGACTTCTGCTACAGCTCCTCAAATTCAGTGTCACTTTTAATTTTGCTATCTGTACATCTAATGATTCTTTATAAAGGAAGGTGTTTACTCTTAGGAGACTAATATCTATAGACATGTGTAACTGCAAAGACAGTTATGCATATTTTAAAATCCTTTTAGAAATAAATGAGAGACTGTAATGCAGCAAAAGAGAGAGAAAGGTGTATGTTAAGTTTGGAGGATATTAGTAAATAAATAAATAAAGAAATAAATAATCTATCTGGCTGTGGTTGGGGAACCTATAAAGAGTGAATGACAGGATGTCTTTAATAGATCATTAACACCAAAATCAGACCATTGGATGCGTGTATATTCTAGTATTTGAGAAAGCTACTTATAAATCTTTGTCAATAATCCCCCAAACAGCCCTGTAAGTCTGTAGTTAATTATTCAAAATTACAGGAAAAAAAGGGTTTGGAGTTGCCTGCTGCTGTCAGTCTCCAGTTCTGTGTGGGATTGCTCATTTGAACAAATAAAAGGCATAATAGACAGGAAAAGGTTTTCTTGTCATAAAACCATGACTGTTTTTCTTGTTAAACAATACAGCTGAATTAAGCAGTGTTTCACGCATACTGCTGTCTAGTAAAGCTCTTATAAAATACTTCAGAACGTTGAAAAAAGGCTCTGAGGTTTTAGTATTTAGACTGCAGGCCACACAAATGCATCTGAAAATGTACAGTCATGGTTATGGCAGACTGTGGGCGTACCTGTCCCATACTCCAGGCTCTAGTGCCAACACTTTTGACAAGGAACATTGACCAAAAACGTGCTAACTGTATTGAGCACTACAGGAAGATTCACAGTCATAGATTCACAGTCATAGTCTTGTTTCTCCTTCTTAAGTCATCTTGATCATTAATAGCTTGGAATGGTAAAACCACCAAGATAACAACTGCAGCTAAAAGTCTTTGTTTCCTACAGCCAGCTTTGAAGATCATAGAATCATAGAATCAACCAGGTTGGAAAAGACCTCAGAGATCATCAAGTCCAACCTATTACCTAATACCTCACACCATGCACTGTTGGTTCACAGTTACCCACTATATAATGGAGCAGTTTCAGTTTCAAAGTGCTTGAAAGCATGAAGTACTTGAAATGGTCAAGTCCTGTAGCTGGATGTCTTCTGGCATGGTCACAGGACTGTTTGTTACAAGAGAGTGCAGGTAAACCAAAAGAGAGGGTGGTGCAAAAGCCATCTGCTGCTAATGCAAGACTAGGGATGTATGGAAATGTTTATGTATTAGTTTCTATTTAATTTCTCTTTGCACAGTGTATGCATTCAGTAGGGTAATTAGAGGGGTTCTCTCTTATGTAGTATATTGTTACACAGAAGAGCTTTGCTTCTACAAAGGATTGTGTGCTTAAGCGAGCACGTTCTTCTGTTCAGCACAAAGATTGGAAAGTCTCACTAATGCAGGATACAAGTGAAAAAGCAATTGAGAAAATTAAAGGAAACCTAAACTATGATGGTGTCATATATGCCTCAGGCTTTCTAACACTTTATTTTGAAGCATTCCAAGAGGGCAGTAAAGGGAAACAAGAAACTAGATTAAAGAGGCCAGTGGTGTCATTTGACAAAGTAGTTGCTGCATATTCTGCAGCATCAGAATGAAAATGTTTTTGTGTTCTTTTCTCCTTTGTGATTCAGTTACAGCTTTGAGCTGAACTTGAAGCCAGTGACAGTTACTTTTTGGCATGCCTGCAACTTTCTGGGGATTTCTGATTTTCCTGTCCAGTAGGATATCTAAAGAATTAATACAACTGAAGACAGATCACAGAGCATTAGGGGTTGGAAGAGATCATCCAGTCCAACCCTCCTGCTAGGGCAGGATCTCCTAGAGTGGGTCACACAGGAGTGTGTCCAGGCGGGTTTTGAATGTCTCCAGAGAAGGAGACTCCACAACCTCCCTGGGCAGCCTGTTCCAGTGCTGTCACCCCCACAGTGAAAAAGTTTTTCCTTACGTTCACATGGAACCATCTATGCACCATCTTGCACCCAGTGCCCCTTGTCCTATCATTGGGCATCTCTGAGAAGAGCCTGGCTCTGTCCGCCCCTCACATACTTATAAACATGAATGAGGTCACCTCTCAGTCTCCTCCAGGCCAACAAGCCCCAGCTCCCCCAGCCTTTCCTCATAAGGAACGTGTTCCACTCCATCATCTTTGTGGCTCTGTCCTGGACTCTTTCAAGCAGTTCTCTGTCCTTCTTGAACTAAGGGACCCAGAACTGGACATAATATTCCAGATGAGGTCTCACCAGGGCAGAGTACAGGAGGAGGAGAACTTCTCTCAATCTACTAACAACTCTTCTAATACCCCACTGGATACCATTTGCCTTCTTGGCCACTAGGGCACATTACTGGCCATTGGTGACCACCACATTTTCCCAGTCTGAAACTGAGTGCACTGGTTTTCTGTATTGTGTGTGTTCAGGCACAGGTCTATATAGGTTTGGAAGCTTGGAAGGCAGGATGAGTATCTGTAGGGCAGGCAGCTGGACATCACCTGCATGTATTAAATCACAGAAGCAGGCTGATAACCAAGACAACAAACTGTTTGATTCAAATATAGAATAAAACTAGAAGAGGCATTTTCAGAGTTAATAGACTAAATGCACTGTTGATCCACTTTGGAGCTTATGCAGTATCACCCTTATGTCACATTTCTCAGTGTGGAACCATGAGATACACTGTCTCTTACCTGTGGCCTATGTATAGTCTGTTGTGTATTAACAGCACTTACCTTACCAAGGCTGTCTTTATGTTGTCATTTACTTCTTTTTTTGGGAGCAATGACAGGAATTCTTGCTCCCAAAACATTGCACCCAATAACCAAACTTCCTAAAGCAAAGTGTTTGTTTAGAGCAATGTGTAAATGAAAGCACCTGAAAACAAAAGCTAAAGAGCTGTCTATGTATGTTTTTTTCTCACATGCCTAGGGATGTACCACTGCTTTAATGGTTATCTGATACAAGAAGCTTCAGATTCCTCCCAAAAGCTTCCATGAATGTTAAGGACATCCCTCTGGCAGCTGATACAAGTTTATCCAAATCCAGAGTTTTTCTTGACTTTTGGCAGCCCAGGGGACCTGAAGGGACCTTTCATGCTCCGAAAGTTCAGAGACCATCACAGTCTCATTCCCTGATTTGGGGAAATTCCAAAAGCAACCTGAAAACCAGGATGAAGTGTTGATGCTATTGTGTTTTCTCACCTGATGGCCTTCTAGCTGATTCCTTGTCTTGTGCTTTGCAAAGCTGATGTTTTTGTGTGGTGGTAATGAACTTTACTGTGGTTGGTAGTGAAAGTTGTGTTACATGTGCTTTGGGAAAGATGAGATTAATGTATTGGATGTGGGGCATGAGGGAATGTGAATGGAGCAGGGCCTGTGCTCTTAAGCTAGCAGCAGATATTTTGGCACATTCTGTGATTCTGTAAATGTAAGCATTAGGGGAGGACAGGCCATTCGGTTTAAGCACAGCAAAGATGTAATCTTTGTGGAGAGTATACTGTTGCACATCTTTTTCACTCCATTTGTACATCTCACTCTTCACGTGTACATCTCTGATAGCATTGGATATATGCTTGTAAAGTTGCACCTGGTCAAACTCAATGCCATGAATTATGAAGTAGTCAGTGACTGAAGAAAGCAATGTCATTTCAGGAAGAGAAAAAATGTCCGTGAGCTGCTTAAGTGACAGACTCTTGCCATAGAAGTCAGTGGTCTGGTGCAGTGGGATGTGCTGCATACCATCATCAGGCAGTGGTTTGAGCCCTCTGGGTGCTCTCCCCAGCTGGACGTAATGGAAAGCATTGATCTCCATGAAAAGACTCTTTGATACTGCATAGTGAAGTCCATGTATGGCAAACCCTGGAATGTAGTCAGACTTCTCATCCCCTAAGCCCTTCTGGATACTTGACTTATTTGTTCTGTACAGAATCACAGAATGTTAGGAATGGTAAGGGACCTCCAGAGATCATCAGGTCAAATCGCTGTGCAAAACACAGTCACACAGGAATGCATCCAGGTGGGTTTTGAAGATCTCTTGAGAAGGAGACTCCACAGCCTCTCTGGGCAGCTGGTTCCAGTGTCCTGTCACCCCCAGAGTAAATAATTTTTTTCTCATGATGAGATGGAATTTCCTGTGATTGAGTTAACGTTCATTGCCCCTCATCCTATCACTAGGCATCACTGAAAAGAGACTGGCTTTAGCCTCCTGACAGCCACCTTTCAGATACTTGTAGACATTGATAAGGTTCCCTCTAATCTTTGTGTTCTCCAGACTAAAAAGCCCCAGGTCTCTCAGTCATTCCTCATGAGATGCTCCAGTCCCTTAACTATCCTTGTAGCATGTTCTGGCAGTGTTGAGTAACATAACAAATTAGGTATTGGGTTTGTGTTTGAACCCTCTTTGCTCCACAGCTTTATGGCTTTGAGGATCATATGATAAACCCCACCATGTTCTACACTAATGTATGTTGTGTTTCCCTGTTCAGAGGTGCTCCTTGGACTAGGCTTTCCATTTCTACTTCCTTCAACCCACTGTTTAGCATAAGAAGTTTCCTGGCATCTCTCTGTGTGTTGTATTTTCCAGCATGTAAAAGTGAGAAATTAGCTCTGTAAATTGGTGGAAAAGATTTCAACATTCAGTGACATGGTTTAACCCATAAGTTACATGGCGGCATTCCTTCAGTGAAGATGTTGAGGTGTCCTTACATAGTGGTCAAGGTCTTCTAACGTTACATTCAAAATTTCACATTCAGTAGAATGTCATTTTCCAGCTAAGGATGCTCTGCCTCTTAATATTCTGTATTTGTAGTTTAGAGTCCAGGAATGTCACTGCCTGGAGTGACAGGGATATGAGTGTTTCCTGATGGCAGAATTATCTTCTGCCTGTTTTTTAATGTTACGCAGTTTGTAAAATTATGTAAATTTCAGTGATCTCTTGGGCATTTATGTAAGTTATGTTCATAGAATGGTTTTAGGTGGAAAAGACCTCCAAAATTGAAAAGTCCCAACTATTGACTTAATGCTACCAAGGACATTAAACCATGTCCCAAAGTGCCATGTGCTACCACAATGTCTGCTGGAGGTCAGGAAATTTGCATTGGTATTCTCCTTCTTTACTGAATTTCTGTTTCTCCAAGTAAGTGGAGTGTTGGTGTGCAAAAGCATCTTGCCCTTCTTGCGGATGCTGGGTGGAAGGAATCATAGTATCAGTCAGGGTTGGAAGGGACCACAAGGATCATCTAGTTCCAACCCCCCTACCATGGGCAGGGACATCCTACACTAGATCAGGCTGACCAGAGCCTCGTCCAGCCTGGTCTTAAACACCTCCAGGGATGGGGCCTCAACCACCTCCCTGGACAACCCATTCCAGGGCTTCACCACTCTCATGGTGAAGAACTTCCTCCTCATGTCCAGCCTGAATCTCCTCACCCCCAGCTTCATTCCATTCCCCTTAGTCCTGTCACTACCTGATACCCTAAGAAGTCCCTCCCCAGCCTTCTTGTAGGCCCCCTTCAGATACTGGAAGGCTGCAATAAGGTCACCTCAGAGCCTTTTCTCCAGACTGAACAGCCCCAGCTCTTTCAGTCTGTCCTCATAGGAGAGGTGCTCCAGCCCTCTGATCATCCTCATGGATGATCAGGAGATACTTGAGATGGTTGTAATATACCCAAACCCTTTTGAGTGTGTCTAGTATGGCCAAACATGATTACAAAGTGGTAAGACTGTGTGATATGCTTTTGCACAATCATTTCTCCTTACTCAGTTCCTCCAGCATTTTAAGAATTTTCCACCCAAAACGAATTAATGTGAAACAGTTGTAGAATATTTGCTGGTTTAATTGGCCCAAACCATGGTGTTTCTTCTATACTTGACATGAGCCTTTTGTTTCTTCTGTAGTTGACATGAGCCTGTTCCCTGGCCTTGTTTACTCTTCTGAATGTGGAAGGCTGTAAATATAGGTGGATTGTGCTTGTTTTTCAATACTGTGCCTCATCCCAGGAATGAAAAAACGGAATGATGTGCATGTGTCTGCCTGCAAACCGAAACAAAGCATGGCTTGTCTAGTTCTGGGTTTCCTCATGTGACTACCTCACCTTAAATTTTAAGAATAACTATAAACAGAAGAATACAGATCAGGTCTGGGACCCTTGTTGACTAAAATACCTATGGCCGTTCAGTTTCTGTCATAGATGTTAGCAAGCCTTCTAAATGAGTGTCTCCCACTTGAGAGAGAGAGTAAACCTCTGCCGGCGGTTCCAGCAGCAGCAATCATTCACTCGGTTTGGTCATTTACCTTTCTCTGAAGACCTTCAAGTGCTACAGGTCAACCTTCAGGGCAGGAGTATCGTGTGTATTACAGAACTGTTGTGGTAACCCTTTCAGACTGACGCTGCGGGCAGGAACTGTATTTCGGGTATGCAGGGAGCCAGGAATTTCTGCTGTCTCCTCCCACCCAGCAGGACTTCATGGTTGGGTTTGCATCCCCATTCTCCTCAGCCCCACCTTCCCTTCTAGTGTGTACTGTATGTTGATAGGGGTGAGTCACCTCTTTTATTATGTTTTGAATACTTTCCTCCCAAATGTAGTTTATTTTCTGCAGGGAAGGGAAAGAATTTATGCTGTCCTGGTTCCTTATTTTTATCAGAGCTCTGCTAACAGCTTCCAGCTGAGGGAGTTCTTGATATTTTTAGCCTGAGATATTTAGCTCTTCTAGCCTCTTTACATATTTCCCCCACTGTATATTAAATGGGGAGGGGGAATGGTTCTTGTCAGTTAATATATTCATGAGCATACTTGCCAAATTGCCAACACTTAATCCCAGGAATCTGAACACTTCAGAGTTGGGGAGAAGATTGAGTCCTGGCCTGAAGTGTTTGAATCAGCCTCATTACTCCACTTTCTGCTGTAGCTCTGTTCTCTCTGAATCTTCCTCTTTATATTAAGAGGTGGTATTTAGTATTTAAAAAAAAAATGATGTAATTGATATTCTGATTTAAAACACTCAGAATAAAATGGGGAGAGCAGAGAATCATGAAATGCACTATGAAATATAAATCCTCTGAAATTCTCTTTGTTTCTGTTTTGTTGTTGTTTGGTTTGTTTTCCAAATATCTTTTAAGCAGCAGAATCCTCTGTCTTATTACTAATGTCACTGTTTTATTGATTGCCTTGTTTATGGTCTGATGAAGTTCTTTAGTATTCCAAATACTGGACTTGCTGGCACATCTTGTATACATGGCATCTTCAAGTTTCAGAATAGCCCTACCCTTTCATGAAGTTTATATGAATGTTGAAAGAAAATGTTAAAAATAATTCATACTGACCTTTTGCCTTTAAGAGCCTCTTCAACTTGTTTGACCATGATTTTGCATATCCTGTTACCATCAGTTCTTTCCCCTTTTCCTAACAAAGTTTCAGACTAAAGGGGAAAAGCTGCCTTGTTGCTCTGGCAAGGCTGTTGCTGTGTATTGAAAACAACAATCTGCTGAATCACCATTCTCTTTAGGTCACTGGACTAAAACCTTCTTCAGGCAAATGATTCCTCCACATTTCTTTGCCAGTGTTATTGCTACTGTATGCATTGGTTACTTACTGGTTATACATAGGTTTGCTTCAGTGAAATGTAGTGATTCCAGCAAATACTCCAGAGGTTTCTCTGCAGGACTGGGGAGCTAGAGGTGAGAGGGACAGATGGTGGAAATCATGTTCAGTGTAAAATGAGGACTAAATGACATTTGCTGGGGGTTATAATCTGTCCATACAACGTTTTTCTCATTATTCCCCCCAAGATGTTTCTTTATATATGGCAATATATTACATTGCTCTAAGCCTGTCCACTTAGCTTCCTGATGCAATTCTGTGTAGTGGGAAGATGACTTTGAGCCATCTATGCAGTCTTTGTCTTGAGTCCTCTGGCTCCCAGTCTGGTCTGTGGCATAAGTTAGAACGCCCGAAGGCTGTCAACAACTACCAGGATATATCCTATTAATTGGGACCAGCTGGATACAAGTATGTATTGGCAAGTCTACAGCAGCTCTATGCAGCCCGTTAGAGCAGCTCTTCGCCACCCAACTATTCCCTTCACAACCTTAAACCTTCCAGTAGCCATTTGCAAAGCCGAAGCCTTAAATCTGGCACCTAAAATAGTAGTGCTTTTTCTTTTTTTGTAGCTATTTGTTCAATCCTAACTCCCCTGCTCCTCCCTGAGATTGGGCAATCACCACTCCCTCATAAATCTCTGAGGATCCAGTTCAATACATGTCCACCAATTGTTTTGTTTGTGGTTTTCTTTAAGACAGCTAGAAAAATGTTTGTGTCTAATACTTCTTGAAGATGGTGGAGAGATTTTTTTCCTGGTAAGTGTAATGTTTTGGAAAGTTGCAGCTCTCAAGCTCTAAATTGTGAGGCCTTTTAAAGACCCCACAAGAGGAGTTCCATGTTATACCCCTAGATAGCAACAGCTTTTGCTTTCAAAATACAATTTTAGGTAACCTGCTGTTGTTTTGTCCTGCCAGTCACTGTGCTCCAAGTTGACTGATGCTGCTTAGGTACTGTGGAGCAACACTTAACTGTGTTAGACATGTCTGGTCTGTGCTGGGGCTTCTCAGTGCGACTGCCAGATTAGCTACATACTGATCTTAAGCGTCTTAACACTTAGAACGGTAAAAAATTCATTACTTTTAATTGTTTTGTAACAGGCTAATATAATTATACTGTTGGCATCATGGCTGGGATTTTCTTGACTTTTTTTCTTTGCAGATCCAGTCCTAATAAGGATATTTTATTCTGCTGACTGAATTTCCAGTGCAACTTCCTTTAAACTGCCATGTGAGTTGCAGGGACCCTAAATAAACTGAACAGCTGACTCATAATTTTTGCCATTTGTACAACTAGTTTTGACAAATGATCCTTCCTGAACATGAAAAACAACACAGGAAGATACTTGGAGGAAAGGAAGATATTACAGAGAACCTTCACCAAGTGACTTCAACTCAGCATGCAGAAAGTTTCATAGTCTTCTTTTGAGCTTCTATGTGAAATATCCTATTCTAATAATGACCAGAACAGCTCTTGCTTTGCTTATGAGATCTGACAAGATCACCATCCATGTGATTTCATTTGTTGCATTCATGGCAGCCCTGGGGAGTGAAATAACTAGAGCAGGAACGAAGCTGTGCTTTCCTGCACAACACAACAGAGCTCTATAGCAACTTCGCCAGTAGGAAAAACAGCAGGGGTTTAAAATAGATAAATAGATTTAAGTTTTGTCTCTGTGTTTATGTATTTGTATTAAATGCAGAGTCACATGCAAGCATCAGCTCAGCCCATTAGTCCCAGCAGAATAAATGGGCGATAATCACCTATCTTGCTACTGGGCAGGTCTAGCTGATGTAAAGTTTTGGGGTATTGGAGTGCTTTGTAAAACTAGTTACCGAGTGTCTCCTGTTAAACTTCAGCTCCAGTTTACTGGCCTTGAAATCTAGTCCTGATGTTGTAGAGTTTGCATGTACCCACAGAAAAGTTTCCGTGCATTGTTCACCTTGAACGAAGTGTAAAAAGCACCTTAAAGGGCTAATCTTCCTTTCTTATCTGCAAGTACGAGAGAATGCATGTGAAAGAGAAAAGTCACAGTCTAAAGAGCTGCCAGCTGGCTCTGAAAAGTTGTTTTTAGAATTAACACACAAATACCGGGCATAGAAGCATTAGAGGAACCTATTCTCCATTGAGCCTGGTGTACTGAATGCTTTTTTTGAGACTGAAATCACAAATGCTGATTTGAGAGTTCAGTTACAGGATGGTGGAACCACTTCATGTTTTGTTCAAATCCAGATGATACAGTCACCTAGGCTTTTGATGGATCGTGTATTAAACACAGTGAAGTTGAACAATGCAGATACTTCACCTTTCTAACAGAGATTAGTAACTTTCTGAAGCACACCTTCTCAACTTTTGTTTGGGGGGAAGACTTGACACATCCTGAAATGAGAAGTGGTAATGTACTCTCTCTTTCCCCCCAGCTGTTTGGAAGAAAGTTCTTTTGGTTGAAACAAACAAACAAAACCTTAAAAGGTTTCTTCCAAAAAGCAAGTAGGATTAATCTGGTCTGTGGTGAATGATGGGAAATTTCAGGCTTGTAGATGACATTACTGATAATAATTATAAGGGAATGAAGGAGTACAGGTTGTCTAAGGCTGACTATAAAGAGAAATTATTGTCACTCTGTTATTTTGCTTCCAGAAAAAAATGCAAATAATACTTCAGTCACTGTGGAGATGTGATCAAACTCATTAAAGAGTAGTAAATACTGCGTGCCGTTTGAATCCCATGCGAGATTTTTTCACAAACAAGCAATGACTTATTTTTCTTGAAGTTAATAGGTAAGATTACTAAAATAGAGAGAGGTGGTGAGAAAATACTTCTTCTCTGTTTTAACAAGTGCTCCTCCCAATATACTGAAGAGATGATGATGATTTTTTTTGCATGCTTGGATTTTCAAGTGTTGCATTGAAAATTAAACAAACGAAGTATGTGATTTGGTTTCCTGAGGAATACTTGCAGCTGTTGTGTTGACCAAAACAGTGTTCTCAAACAGTCATAAGAAAACATCCATTTTGTCTAAAAGCAGTAAAGGTGGGGAAAAAAGCAAACAGGGGACCGGTCTAAGCCCCAGGGCTGCTGGAGTACAAACACCAAGCCACCTGCAGCAGTGGAGGAGAAAGCTTTATGGGCAGGGCATGAAGACTAGATCTTCTGGCTTTTGCAGCACTTAGCACAGGAGTGTGTAAATGACTAAAAGGAGAGCAAAAGTATCATAAGGTCTTGAGTGTGCTTTGTGTGAATGCAAACACTGAAAACTCCTGCCTGTGAAAAAAGAGCCCTACACCCATCACTCGGGAGGCAGCTTGTCCCTATTATCCCTGGCAGGTCTGGAAAGGAGTTGAAGCGGGGGCTGGCCTCTTAATTCACCATCTTCTGGGGAAAGGTGGTCTCAATACCTTGAACTTGGGTAGGATGTAAGGATAAATGGAGCATGACTGCTTGGAATTGGGGCACAGAGCCTGGAAGTGAGTTGGCAAAAAAAGGTGTAGCAAACCCGTCAGTATGCTATCCTGGGATTGCTCTGAGCAATTCTTAGTCTTATCTTTAGGATTTGCTTTCCAAGGAGCTAAAAGTGGTCCCTTATACCTCTGGGTGAGCAGCTGGGCTGTTAGCTAGCATGGGACAAATTGTACCCCTCCTTTAAAAAGACAGCGCAAGAAATGTGTGATCCTGGTGCTAACAGCCAGGATTATCTCTGTGAGCACCTGCACGATTTTCACTGTGTGCATGGAGGTGTGCATGGGTTGTATGTCATGGGCTTTGTGAGGAAATGAGTTTTTCCTTTGGTTGGCCATAACAGATCTAGCTGGCAAAAAATATTTTTGTGATTGTAAGGAGGCCTTGGTAAAGGGCTAGTAGAAGGTAAATGCTCAGAAGTGAAAGGTGCAGTCAGACTTTATACACCATTAAATCCCTATACTGCCATGGGGCTTAAAACCGGTGTAATGGCTGATGACACAAGCTACTTTGGAAAAACACCTCTTTTATTCAGAATTATCTTTCTGTTCTCTGACTTCTTCAGAAAAAGATAGGGAATTGGTAGGATTCTCATTAAAGACATTTTATAAAGGTAGGTTCCATGGGGCCACATGCTTCTTTTACTTTCTTCCTAGTAAGACTGATTTATCTACAACTACTTGTTTTTTCCTCCATTTCCACATATGTAGGGATGAGGAAAGACCACATAGTCTGACAGAAAACACTGTAGAGATTAACATGTTTCTAAGTGCATCTCTCCATCTGTTGCAGTTTCATGACTGATGCAATTACAGGCTTACCTATCTCTTGTTGTCCTCTATGCTATTTTCAAGGGCATCTCATTTTAGGTCTTGGGCCTCTGTTGTTTTCTCTGGGGTTCAAGACAGCTAAATCCTTGGGGTTTAGGTTGCTGTCCCTTTACCTTTTACTGTGATTATCACAGCAAGGCTTGAGCTGTCTTGGAGAGAGCAAGCAACAAGCATCCATTGAGTAGCCATTCTCTAGAAAGCAAGGACAGTATTTAGGTTAAAAGCATTGTGAAGGAAACATGACAAAATAATGAGCAGCTTTAATTATGCTGATCTTGCTGAAGTTGTCTGGAGTTTCACAGTGGACTTGACAGATCTTTATCTCAGGCTTGCTTGTTCAGTTACTATTCTCATGCATGCATCTTTTTCACTGCACGTGATTGTTGTTTTGTAGTTTAAGGACATCTTCAAAGCTAGTCAGTGGTGTGCACCTCCAGGGACTGAGCATCAAAGCACTGGATAGCTGCATAAATGAGTGCTGGAAAGTTGTTTTCAACTGAGGAGTGCTAAAGAACTTTCTAGTGACTGCAAGTTCCAGTTGGAATTGGCTTGTTGACCAAACAATAGAAAGATTACATCACCTATACAAGTATGATCATCTATGGGTATACCAGTGTGTTGTGCATACCTAAGTCTGCTGTATTGGCATGTAATTTGCCTTTGAGAGAGGAAGACTGGAAGATGTTGGTAGATGTTAATGTTCCTTGCACCCCCTGGTTGTCATGGCACTATTGCTGTGTTCTTCCCTGCTGTCACCAGCGTATCTCTCCTCCAAACTCCCATCTGGTACCTCCACCCAGCCAGTTTAGGTTGTCTCTGCCCAAGGATCTCAATGCTGTGTGTAGTGTTATGTGTCCTCCTGTGGCTGCTTCTCAGCCTCTGTACTTTCCTTGTGTTTTCTTTTACGTGCATGTACATGAGTATTGTCTCCTGTACTTGCTCTGATTTCCTTTTTCCTCGCATATCGTACAAGGCATTGATTGATCTCTTAATTTATGAACTTTAAACTTCTTTTCTGTTGGAATCAAATTATGCAGTTGTCCTTTGTCAGTTTTCCTGCGAACTTCATATTGGCAACAACCTACTTTTTCTCTGACTGTGCTTTTGTGTTGAGTGAGATGGCACATAGAAGGCATAATACAGGTTTGAAAAGAATGTTTTAGTCTGCAAGACATCTTTACATATACAAAGAGCAACCTTGAATGTGATTTATATTTTCTCATTGACTTAGATGAGTAATTTTGAACTGCATGAATTATTTTTACACTCCAAGCCTTTGTTTTTCTATTTTATTTTTCCCTGGTGCAGTGTGCCTTTTCTGAATGAATCCCAGACTGCTGGAGCAAGGAGTTAAGAGGCCATGCTGTGTTCTTCCTGATATCTGGATTGCATATTTGGTTGTTTTTTTTTTTTTTTTTTTTTCCTTTTTTTTGCATGTGTTGTAGTTGATTGTTGTTCTCTGAGAGAACACACTTTGAAAGATGAGCAACACAAGTGACACATGTAGCACCACTGATACTTGGGTTTTGTGTTATACCAATTCTTCTAGGTCACAGATTTCTTAGTGTTGCTCAGAAAGGATGTCTTCTGCAAGTAAATCTCTCAGTTTAATGATAATAAAAACAAAGGAAAAAGCCACAAGTTTGAGCACTGTTGCCAAGCTGTGTTTGATTACTGTTACTGATTACTGAGTTGGAGAAAAAGCCCAGGGAAGGGAGGTGCAAACAGCAGACTTGAAAACTTGGAAGAATGTTCTTTGTGTCTTGACTTTGATGAACTTCTCTTGCATTTACTATGCTGTAAGTATTCGCTTTAAATTTAATGCAATTCTCATGTGAGAAGAGTAGCATTTATAGTAAAAGCAAGTCAGATCTATGTCAGGAGGAGTCACAGAATGCCTTATACATACTAAAACTAATAACTGATTTTAATACTAAAAATATATAGAGTGACAGCTACTCTGGAGATGAAGATTGACAGTTAACATACCGTACTATTTCCAAAGTCTCTGTTTAAAACCTGGAGTGGCAAAATACAGAATTTCCCTAAATCTTTCACTCTTTGTTGAGCAAGCAAGAGATCCTAGGCAGCCTCAGTTGAGATGATCTTGTTAAGAAGTACTTCTAAGACTCTCCAACCTGTGTGTGAGAAGGAGAGTGGTTGTGCAGGCTTTTCAGCATTCAGTGGTACCTTATGTAGCACCCTGGTGCTGAGCTTCTGGCTCTTGAGATTATTTGTGTCAACTGCAAGTTACTCAGAGAAGCAGAAAAGATGTCTGAAACTGTAGAGGAAAACAAAAGCTGGTCATAGTCCAGTGTTGGGGCAATGAAGATGTATGTGAGTTTTATAAATAACATATGGGTACCAACCTGGCATCTTAGCTGCCTACCTGAAATAGCACATGCAGATCACAGAGCTGAGGAGTGGGATTTTCAGAAGAATTTAGCATATGGACAAGCTGCTGCCAGGAATTTGGTATTAAAATTTGCCTTTGGTTCATTGGTGATGGGGTACCAGGCAGCCTGCCTGAATAGCACCTCCTGTACTCACAACCCGGGTAGTCTAAGGTGAAGACTAAGTTTATACAATAGTTGCATGGCAGAGGAATAAAAAGCTTTTTTAATTCTACTTAAACACTTTAATTTACATTGCCATTGCAACCATTTCACATAAATTTTGGGGAAATGTTGCTGAATCCTGAGATGAATGATAGGCTATGATATTTGGTTGAATTGTGTATCACAAACTGTTTATTATTTCAGTTAAGTTCTTCATAAGTAGGGTTTACTTCCCAGTGCAGTATGCTGTTAAAATACTGCAGACTCTTTTGTTGTGCAAGTAAAGGCCAGTCCAGTCATGCTTTATAGTAAGGGTACATTTATAAATTGTTTATAGAGGGCTAATACATAATTAATGTCTTATTAAATAGGTTACAAGCATAAGGAGTGTGTATTATATATGGCAGTAAGCACACCAGTGGAAGGTGTTAAAGACAATGTTTTGTCTAACTGCTGTGCTAAAATTCATAATGTGACCCTTTGTTAAAATGTATATTAAACATTTAATTTACCTAATACATATTTATAAATGCTTCATATTTAATACTAAATATAATCCCAGGACTTGATTCCATCCCTCTAGTAAAATCCTGCTGAGGAGGGAATGAAGCATGGTTGGCTTTTTTAGGTGACAGTGAAATCCAGAGCTGTGAATTCCTGGTGCTGTGCTGACAAGCTGTCTTCTTGTAACATACTAATGAAAGGAAATTAAAAAAAACTAATTAATATGTTTTCTAAATAGACACAGGCCCAAGCTGAGCCTCAGAAACCAGGAAGGTAAAGTGGGGTGTTATAACTTGAGTACAGGATTTAAAGTCAAATCTCCTTTTGAGTCAGATTGAGACTAGAGAATGGTATTCCTAACAAAAGCAGGATTGCTCTGTTTATTTGTGGTTTTTAATGCAACCAGGTGCTGATGCAAACACAAATCTTGCATGTAATGCAGATTTATGTATATATGTAATATTTATTTTGAGATGTGTTTCTCAGTTTCTTTCAAGGAGGGAAAATTTTGCAGCTACATTCCACATCTTTCTAAATTAATATGAGAGCGAGATCTTGTGAAGCTTTTTCTTTGGGACTGGGGAGAGGTTGCTCTTTGTGGTGCCTCTTTCCAACCCTTTTTTTCTGTTACGGTAATTGGTTGTTTTCATTCCTTCAAGGTATAGTCTGTCCTTTTCTCTTGTTACTCTGTTTCCACTAAACTAAAAGAGTCTGAAGGATGTTCAGCCAGTAGACTATTGGGAAACCCTTTTCCAGTGCTGGTTTGGGATGAGGTTTCCAGCAGCTGTTCAGTGGAAGAGAAGATATAAGCCTCTTCATAGTCCCTCTGTTGTCTTCTCTCTTAAATTCACTTTTTTTTGTTGGAATAGCTCTGTAGAGAAATTTCATGTACAGTGGAAGGTAAAACTCAACTTGAAATGATTTCCTTTCATGTGGAGGAGCAGAATACTCTGTGTGATGGGGTAAGGGAAGATGGTGCGAATGCATTTTTTTTGGAAACAATTTATAGAATCATTGAAATGTTGGATAGATGGGGCCATAGGAGGTCATGCAGTCAGACATTCTCCTTGAAAGTGTGTCCATAATGAACAGCAGATCAGGTCAGCCGTGGATTTATTTAGTTCATCATGATAATGGCAAAGATGGAAATCCTCCAGCCTCTACAGGTAAACCTTTTCCAGTGCTTTCTCTTTTGCATGAGTGTATACTATACCACTGGAACCAAACTGAGAGGACATACAGCCCACTCACTTGAGAGACAAACTGGTCAGAGATTTTCAGAGTGAGCATCTTCGTGTGTCATCTGTGGTGGTCAACCTCAAGAATTTGTGCCTCATGCAGGACCCAGGATAACAAACCAAAAATAATGTGGACTGTTTTTGTGTGCCAGGTGAAGGGGAGATTGCTTTATGCAGAGGTTGGTTCCTTCCCTGTGTTGCTGAATCTTACTGAAATTTAATACTGGCAAAGAGGTAGTTTTATCGTTAGCCACACTCTGGTGCGACTTGTGCTAATTTCTCATCCAAACAGTAAAGATTTTTACAAACAGCCTGTTTTGCAACCATCATTCAACTATCATTTAACCACAAAAATGTAGTGATTTGTAAGCCCATTGATTTATACTGTTTTTAGTGAGAACTGGTATTTTTTTAAAAAACTCATTTCAGAGGAACAGTTAACACAGAAATGAACCACAAGTGTTACCTTTCTGTTCACATCAATGCTATTCATTGCAAATTTGATACCATTTTCTTCACTCTTAGTTTTCAGTTATTCAGCAACTTGAATTGACATTTATTTAGAAAAATTACACACGTGCTGAAAGATTGTATTTTGATACATGGTCTTAATTTATCTTCTAAAAGTTTAATGTAACATAAAATCATAATTTTATGGTTGAAGTGGTTGTGTCTGAAAAATTCTGATGTCTTCAGCCTTTCTTTCCATGTATAAAACATGCAACAGGGAAGCTTAAATTGATTCATTTATGTAAGCTGGCAAAAGAAATAAATAGCTTGGTAGAAAAAGTAAAACAATCTTGCTATCTTCTTTTTGTCAGCTGGTACTTGAAGCAACTTGTACAATATCTTTGGAGCAGTCTTAAAGCTTCCCTCCCCTTCACCTTTCCCACACTAACATTAGTAGAGATAATGCTTGTAGACTGGAGAAGCCACAGTCACTAAAAAAAGCAAGTCTCCTTTTCCTTGCATCTGCAGGTAGAAGTCTTGTTTAAAGGATAAGATTCAGCAAGGCAGATCTCTTGTTTCCTGCTATTTCTAACTCCTATGCTGAGCAGACTGCTGCTTCTAACATTGGAACCTGCTCTTAAAGAGTAATTCAAGATTAATTTGTTTTTTCGTGGTAACAGAGAAAATGAAGAAAGGATGAGGAAGGTAATAAATGAAGCATGGAATAGCAGCTCTGCGTGTGTGTGTGTAGCTTTGTGGCTTGAGATCAGATCTATTCAATACCATATAAACAACTGAAGTCAATTTCAAAGTGTGTGTAAACAGTCTCTTAAATACAAATATTTGCTGAATTTTAATACTCATATTTAACAGAAGAAATGAAAACACGCTGAAGTTGTGTAAGTATTTTTTAATCAATTTTCTGTGTTCTCAAGCAGTTTGATCAGAATTCTTTAAAATGTCACTGAGTAGAAATACGAAAGTGCTACTCAGGCAGTAGTTTGGACCTGAGCAATAAACAAAGCAGTATTTTATGTTCAGCAAAACACTTTTGAGTACATTTTGAAAGTTAATTACTCCCTCCTCCCATTATTATTATGGGGGGTGTTATGCTTTATCCCTGATCGTATTTTAGAAAAGCTTTCTGAAATCCTCCTTCAGGAAAGTTTTACCTCGATGCCTAAACTTCTTGCATAAATCTCACCAGTATTTTTACATTCAGTCCATCAAGACAGCTTCACTGTCTTTTTTCCTTTTGGGCAGAAGCTGATGGTTCTAAGTACTTCTTTGCTGTGCTCAGCATGGCACTGACGGTAGTCCCCAAGATTATTGGTGATTTCAGTTGTGTGGCCCTGGCTGGGGTTAGGTGTGGACTCATTCAGCTGTATTAATGGGTGTGCAGTGTTGAGGGTGCATTAGCTTAGTGAATCATGAGCCTTGATGCTAACTTCTAGAAGCTTAAATTGTTTGGCTTCAAAGAACCTATTTGGCTTTGGGTGTTGTGGCTTTTCTTTTCTTATTTTTTCTCCCTCCCCCCCCCCCCCCACTTTCCTCCATTATTTTATTTTTTTCTCCCCTTGCAGTGCCATCTCCCCCCATCTTAGCTGCCCTGTGAAGTCTCTCGTGTGACACTGCTGTGCTACAAGAATCGCAGCTTGGCAATGTGACTGCTATCCCCAAAGCAGGGTCATTCAGCTGGTGTGAAGCAGTCAAAATACACACAGAGTGGAGGCATTTTCATTTGTCTGGGGTTTGCACAAAGCCTGGAGCTAGGTGGTATTCCTCAAAGCTAGGTCAACCTAATTGCAAAGTTCCATACATTTATACAAGTCTGGTTAACGTATTCTTCCTATCCATACATACTTCCTGTTATTCTGCTTCTTAATAGGTTTGCAGCTTCTTTGCCTTCAATTAAAGCAAAAGTAATATGCTGTGAAAATTGAATTAAAAAATTAATTGTGCATGCTCTGAGAGGGGTGGTCTTGCAGGCAAGGGGCTTTCCAGCTCAAGGGGGTGTTTGTTATAGTATTGTGATGATATGTTAGTGAGTAAAGTTCACTTGCTAGGAACATATGTTGCAACAGTTCTACGTCTTCACGGTTTGCTGTTAACAGTTTCTTTCCTTGACAGCAAGTTCTTGTTTCTTCAGGTCTTGATGTCCTTGGTGTCTTCTTACAGCCTTTTGTTTTACTTTGATGGGAATTTCCAGCACAAGCCAGGCATCATCAATCTTTGGGCTTGTCTTCAAGGATATAGTCCCCAGAGAGGCATGCATTGTTTATTCGAAGTAGCCAGCTTTACACCATAAAGCCCCTGATCAATGGTCCTCCTCGGAAGACCAGTGCAGTATAGTTAACCCTAACTGAAACAGTGTCACTAGGCATCTATTTGCAGTTTCACTTAGATAACAGTATTTACTTGCATTTTGTATTTCCTGACTTAACTGTCCAGGAAATATCAACGAAGTTACAACTGGAATCCAGTATAGATTGTAGCATTCTTGTAGTATTTGCTTACAAAACCGAACAAACTGAATTTTCTATTTTCCAGTGTAAGCCAAATGTAAGATAATGTTTTCTGAATTGTATATGTAATTGAGGAAAACCAGCCAGTCTGAACAGTGTTCATTGCTCTCTCCAGCTACCTGAAAGGTGGTTGTAGCCAGGAAGGGGTTGCTCTCCTCCCTCTAGCAACCAGCACCAGAACAAGAGGACAGAGTCTCAAGCTGCACCAGGGGAAGTTTAGGCTCGAGGTGAGGAGAAAGTTCTTCACAGAGTCATTCGTCATTGGAATGTGCTGCCCAGGGAGGTGGTGGAGTCACCGTCCCTGGACATGTTCAAGAAGGGACTGGACGTGGCACTTGGTGCCATGGTCTAGTCATGAGGTCTGTGGTGACAGGTTGGGCTTGATGATCTTTGAGGTCTCTTCCAGCCTTGGTGATACTGTGATACTGTGTTCTGTACAGGGTAGAACTGCAGTCTTTTTGATGCTTACGTCCTTTAAATCCGGATTTAGAAATAACGAGTGCTCAGCCAGAGATTGTAGGAGAGTGGTTTGCTTATTTCCCCTGTTTTAGCTATGAGGAAATACAATATTGTATCAATTTGTTGACCAAACGTCAGCCGTAAGTACGGAATCAAGTAATTGTCATCCCTTTTGTCCAGTATCTGGTTTCTTCCTTTCAAAGACCTGAAAGCAGAAGCAATTTGGATAGTTAGCATGAAGATCTTCTATACTGCTAGTCAAACATTTGCAAGTTTAACTTCACAACTGGAAGATTTTATTGTTGCTGGGGTGGCTGGGTTGTTTGGTCAGTGACTTTTTTTGGAACACTTTATTTTTTTTTCAGCCAGATTTTCATGTATCTTCCTTCTGATGATTAAACTCTTTCTGTTTGGGAACTATTGTCTCTATAACAAAATTGTGGGAGGATATTTAAAGTAGTACTTTTTCAGTAACTACCATTTCAGAAGAGAAACTTATTTATTTATTTTTTAAACTTTCAGTTTGAAGTCTAAGCAAGTTATTTGTGAAGTACATTCAGGTAGTAGTCTATCCCCTGGACAGTATGAGGGAGAACTTGAAGCTCAGCAAACTTGTCATGCATGGGCTGTAGCTTGCGCCTGGGTGCTTGAGCTTATCTGGCATTGTGGCTGAGTGGAAGTGTGGAGTAAGCTGGGGGTCTTGGCTAATCTTTCTTGGCTGTGATCCAGTTTGGGGAGCAGCAGGAGGATACCTCCAGCTGTCTGCTCAGTATCTCTCTATCAGCCAAGGGGAAGAATAGCAGGCAAATGCTTAAAACCTTCTAGTAGGTTAGCCAGATGTGTGAGAATCAGCAGACAGGTGTAATAGGGCTGGCAGCCATATGGCTGTTGGTAGGTCTGATAATATCAAATTGCATGCAGTTGTCCTGTGGGTGAAAATTGCAGTAATTTGAGGAGGAATACTGTATGTGAAGTGTGGCATGATCAATTCATGTCTGCTGAGAACTTCTGTGCAGTACTTAATGCCTGCACACATAAAGACTGTTTTTCGGTTGGGAAAGTTTCTGTTGGTTTGTGCTCATTTTCCAGAGAAATAACCTTAAGTTTTTCCACTTCAGTCTTCTATACAGAACTTCTCATCCAACACGAGTAGCAGTCTCAAAGACAGTAGCTGATTATTCCCAGGAACCAGAATAGAATAGACTAAACCAGGTTGGTAAAGACCTTTGAGATCATCGAGTCCAACCTATCATCCAACACCCGGTAATCAACTAAACCATGGCACCAAGTGCCTCATCCACTCTCCTCTTAAACACCTCCAGTGATGGTGACTCCACCACCTCCCCAGACAGCCCATTCCAATGGTCAGCTCTTCCTGTGAAGAGCTTCTTCCTAACATCCAGCCTAAACCTCCCCTGGCGCAGCTTGAGACTATGTCCTCTTGTTCTGGTGCTGGTTGCCTGGGAGAAGAAAGCAACCCCCACCTGGCTACACCCTCCCTTCAGGTAGTTGTAGACAGCAATAAGGTCTCCTCTGAGCCTCTTCTCCAGGGTAAGCAACTCCAGCTCCATCAGTCTCTCCTCCTAGGGCTTGTGGTCATCATACCTGCCTGTTTAGGAAGGGAAGCTTTGGCTTAGGCAGGTGTGTAGTTGTCATCAGCTGAACCCCAAAGTTTAGAAAGTTGAAACAAGCAGCACACCCTTGAAAACTGCTTTTCCAGGTGGCCTCAGCTGTCTGGTATTGCTTGAGCCTGCACCATTTAGTGCAGTTAGGCAAGCAAGCAGTATTCCTGACCTCTGCAGAGAAACTGACTCAAAAGGAATGAAGGAACTACATAAAAGTTCATGTCAGAGTTGTTGTTGTGTAATCTGCAGCTCTGGAATTCAAAGGCATTCAAAGGCAATGACCTGGTCCCCAAAATAAATACAGGAAAGCCATTCTAAACTGGGGGAGGAGTGCATGGCTTTAGAGTAAGTTTTCTTTTATTGTTTTTTTTGTTCCCTCTCATACCTGAGTCTCTGGCCTTTGCAGAACAGTGGCATTACAGAACTAATAAACATGCTGCTGACTCTTTGCTGACATCTAAATGGACACCTTCTGGTACCATTGGGTTGGTCACAACTGTTTTCAGTGCTGCACCAAATGAAACTTAACAGCTGCCATGTGTCGGCATTGTGACATGCAGCCAGGGCTGCTGCTGGATGCCTTTCTGGACAGAGAGGCCAGGATGATTTATGCTGAAGTCAAGGTCTCCATTTCTAGCAGCACTGGTTCTTCTATCAGAGGAGAATTTTACTGCTGTTGAATTAATGTGATTTATTCTAAAGAAATGGAGCCGTGTTACATACGCTGAGACTTCAGACTTCCCTGTCTTGTTTTTGGTTTGCACAATTCCTGCATTGAATCTAGATGTTTCTGCTTTAGTGGAGGGCTTTGATAAAGGTTCTGTCCAGCCCCTGGCATTCTGTGATTCTATGTGATTCAGTGAGTAGTGGAACTCCAGTTGTGTGGTGGTATAGGCATCATTCTTGAGGTCCTTCTTGTCTCATTCCTTGATACTGTTCTGTGCCCTTTCTTCTTCTCTTTTGTGTGGTGTTTGTTCTGTTTTGTTTGGTTTTGTTGGTTTTGTTTTGTTTATACACCTTCTTCTTGGATCAGTAAGGAATTTTTTATATAGCCAGAGCAATCTCTTATTATTTTCTGTCTGTCTTCCATTGATATTTCTCACTGAGGTTTTGTGTTATAGACTGAATCACATGATGTTTTTTTTTTTTTTTTTTTTTTCCTTTCTTTTGAGGTGTTTTTGGTTTTTGAATCTGTTTCCACCAGTTTCCTGAATCTGTTTGACTTCTGAGGTCTGTTGGCCTTACTCAGATGCTCTCAGAGCCTCCTTACTCCAGAAGCAAATGCTGTCATTTTATAGTAATTACTACAAATTGCTTTCCACTGTCGCTTTTTAGATTGATACTCAGGGAAATTCACCCTCAGTTTTCTCATCCCATGTGATTTCTGTAAGATTCTTGAGGTGATGTGTTACTGCTTGTCTCCTTATCCTTGCTTCCCTCTTCAGACTAATTCTGCATTCCATGATTGATTGTGGCTCCTGGAGGTCTACTGTTTTACTCTTTTGTGATAATGTTGGTTACTTCAGCTTGCCATTGAGATAATCTGTGAGCCAGACGTGTTAGTAATACTCAGACTTTGACTATGAAAATCCAACAAGAACCTTGCATTGAAATTCAGAAAACATTTTGCTGTTAAGTCTGAGATGCATTATGTCTAATCCAGCCACTAAACTTGCAGGTCTTCTCTCCAGAACAGTGAGCCTTTTACAGGAGGAGATCTCTATGTACTAGAAACTGCCACAGCTGTATGCTGCTCTCTGAACCCTAATCTTCACCTCTTTCTTACTTGTGGGCTGCCATATGTGTGTGCTAAAAGGCTGGGCAGGATCAGCTTGATGGCTTTCTGAGCAGATGACTGAATTTGTGTCTGTTACCAGTTGGCTGCCCCATCAGCCTGCGGGTACGCTGACGTCTATGCTGACATATTCCTGTGGCAATTCGCCAGCTTCTGAAACCTGGAAGGGAGCTCTTTAGAGCATCCTATCAACCTCGGAGTACAGAGTTTGTTCATGACAGAGTTTAAAAACAGAACTAGAGCAGGCAGTAAATGGGGAGGAAAGATTGCAATCTTTATTTGGCTAAGTGTCAGCAACTGTGTTTCACCATGATATGCTGTAAAAGAAGAAAAATAAATTGAAAATTGCCCAGTGTTAACTGTGACTGTCATGAAGGAGACTTCCAGCCTGTCTGTGGTACTGGCCAGGGTCCTTCTCTTCCTCTTCAAACTCCTTCTTTGGACAAGTGGCATTCTAATCTGCTGTCTCCCCCTACAGCTTTGAAGAGAAGACTTTAGGTTTCACTGACAGTGATTCCTGCTCATCCTCAATGTTGTGGACCCACCCATCATTTTTTATAAGCTACTAAACCTGTACTTTCTGAGAGGAGCTGGGAAAGTTACTAGCTAAAACACAGGCCCTGCTAGGAGCTGGATACTCAGAAATACTGATTTCTTCCTATGGTTGAAAATCAAGTAAGATGGTTTAGTTGATTAGATGGTGTTGGGTAATGGGTTGGACTTGATCTCAAAGGTCTTTTCCAACCTGGTTTATTCTATTCTATTCTATTCTATTCTATTCTATTCTATTCTATTCTATTCTATTCTATTCTACTCTACGAGGACTGATCTGTGGCATTTGATAAGCATATTTTATGTCAGGTCAGTGGTGATCTGAGTTGAACATCCTTTGGTAGCTGGCTGTGTACATTCATGCTTCCTCCTCCTTATTGATGTGCTGGAGCTGCTGCAGACAGGGTGAAGTTTCTGCTCCAGGGTATGCAGTTGCTTTAGGAACAACTGTAATATTTTAACATAATACTGCTCCACTGCT
This sequence comes from Picus viridis, assembly GCA_033816785.1. Taxonomy (NCBI): domain Eukaryota; kingdom Metazoa; phylum Chordata; class Aves; order Piciformes; family Picidae; genus Picus; species Picus viridis. The sequence goes on along the minus strand of CM066606.1, from coordinate 98,557,402 downwards.
TGGAGCTGTTACTACAACAGAGCCATGGTAACCTCTTGGTGGCATCTGTGCAGCATAAGGTGTTGTGGCTCCAGTTGTTGCTGAAGCTGATCAAAAGTGACCTGACTGGCTTTGCACAGATGCAGGCTGGTAGCACTCCAGTACTCAGTAGTACATCTCACTGTGAAGCAAAGGGACTCTTCCATCCAAAAGACCACCATAAAGTCTTGAAGGTGTAGCCTCCCAAGCCACTGTAGCTTGAGAAGGTGACATCTGCTTGTGCTGCAGGCATGCAGTGCTAAAGCACTGGCTGTACAGCAGCAATGTTCTCAGCAGCCTGTGTGTTCAACCACAGCATTGGTTAGAAGCCATTTAGTGTTTTTCTGTATGAATAAAAATGTTTTCTTTCTTCTTAACTTGATTTTAAAACATTGCAGTCACTGGGAAATTCTGCAAATTAACTTTTGAGTATAGTGAGTGGCAAGTGGCAAATGGTGAGTAGTAAATGAAACCTGATTTTGTAGTGTCAGCCTTGGTTTCTGCTGATACAGGATTTTAAAGCAGCTTTCTGTCATGTGTGACAAGTATCTACAGAAAAAGTCATATATTAGCTACTCAGCTAGATACCACCTCCTCATAATGCTGTGGCACAAATACAGCTTTAAAGTTTGCTAACAACTGCGCTTTGCTCTCCACTGTTGACCCTCCTATGATAGCTCCATGCTAGTAAGCTTTGCAGCTGGATGCATTGCATTAAACTCATTATCTATAGCAAATTATATACCAGGTAAAAAATAGCTTGTGATAAACTGTTACTATCCCATTGAAAGCAGCAGGAGAGACCGAAGTTAGCTCCTTTATTATCAAGAGGAGGTGAGGTGTCACGTGTTGTTACAAAGCACCCATGCAACTTATTGTTTTGCCTGCCATTTACTATATTTTATAGTTGTGGTAGGTTGAGTAGTTTGTAAGGTTCAAACTCAAGGAACTACTTAGAGATTACCTTAAAAACATATCTATTTTCATAAAATGCCAAGTTTGAGATGCTAGCCAGCAGGAGGAATTGACAGTGCAGGCAGAGCTGTGTTAGCAGTCTGGGACTGCCAAAATGAGCACTCCTGCTTCCTGCTGCTCCTGTGTGCCTGCTCTGGGCATGGCAGGCTGATTGAGCTCATGTATAAAACAGAAAACCGTTGCCTTTTTTTTTTTTCTGTTTGTTTGGGATACTTTTGTAATCCCTAAGATAGGAAGGAGAGAAGAAACAAGAGAGTAAAGAGAATGCTTTTGGTCCTCAGTATCAGTGGTTGTGTGGATAAACTCTGCTTTGTTTTCTGGGAAGGAATTGGGCTGTTTGGTGTAAATGGCTTGCCCTTGATGTGAAGCAGAAAGGGCAAAGGCTTCTTAGAAGGGCTTTGTGTTAGACAGCATTGAGAGTTCATGATAAAGGCATTTTACTGCCTGTGGTCTCTGCACGATACCACAGCACCCAAAGAGCATGTCTTGCTTCGTTTGCTACAGCAAACTCATCCCTGTCAGCAAAAGGTTTTCATCATCATGATTTTGGCTAGTCTGGAGTGAGCCTCTGCTTCGGGGTCCCCAGTGCAGGGAAGAAGGGAATGCTGCTTTTCAAACTGGGTAGTGAGCAAAGATCTTTCAGTAATGTGACTTCAGAAATGATACATCTAAATGGTTTCTCTTTCTAGGCTGGTGTCATTCGGTTGAGGCAGGCAGGATGGGAGAAGAAGATATAGGAATACACAGTGTGTTAAACAGAGGAAAGTGGCACCTGAGTAAACTGGAGGCATTGGGCACAGGGAAGCTCCATAAACTGAAAATAAAAAATGAATTGATTTCATCATATTTAATTCTCATTTGCAAAAGAAGTGATGTCTTATTTTTGAGGATTGCAGTTACGACACATTAGAGATGTTGAGTAACTTTCACGTAGGAATATTGTGAGAAAAACACTCTAGCTGTAGTGACCCAGGAGAACTAGGTTTTAAAGAGGGTTTATTACTTTATTACATGAGCAAACATAGCTGGAAAACTAGAAACAAACTTTCAGGTGCATAACCTTTACTTCTTTCTTAACCATAGGCTAGGAAGGCTGTGAATTTCTACGGGAAAACTTTTTGAGGACTCTATGTGCAAAACAGAGGTGCAAAAAGGTCAAATAATTTTATCTGAAATTGTAAAAAATATCTAGATTGTGATGAAGTATTAGGAAATAAATGGAAAATACCTTGTTCAGTATGGAGTCGACAGAAGAGTGTTTTAATTTTGCAGTACTTTGAATCTGTAGTAATTTCTACAAGCTGAGACCCGAGACAAAACTCTGTATGAAAAGTCAGCCAGAGTCAGATGAAAGTAGGTAACACTGTGCAGTGTAACATCCTAGCACAAACCAAGACATACCTAGCAGATGAGAATACATAAACCCATGCAATTAAGTGCTTGTAGGAGAGAATGCAGACACCACCACAGCATGTATCTCTGATCTTTTTCAAAAGATCAGTGGATAGCAGTTATCTATTCACTGTTTAGTTATATACTGGTGCACAAGTTAAAGTGTTGTTGGAAGTAGTTACGCTAATCCTTGAAGGCTGCAGGAGGTTAAAGTAGTAAAAGCATGTGAAAATAGGAGGCAAAAAGGATGTATGAGTTGTAAGTGTGTAAAAGGGGGAAAAATGCTGCCATTAGTTCTAATATGGTTGGCAAAATAGGACACTTCTAAGGTTACAACTGTTTTTGACACAGAGCAGTACAGGCTTAATCAAGGGGAGGGTGACCAAACTTAATATATGAAGATGGATTTTTCAGGACATCTCACAAGCAATCAAGTAGAAGAGAAACTAGAGGTGAGTTTACCTGCCCAAAATCATGGCAAGGGAAGGCTTCCCCTCCATGTAAAACTGGAATGAAGGAGAAGGATCAGCTCCTTTGGAAAGTACCATCAGCATAATACAAGGCATTAGCCCTTGGTCTATGCCATACACGACATGCAAGGAGCATGTTTTCTGCTATGTACAGAAAGGAAGAAATAAATGGGTATGAATAATGTTGAATGCATTCACTTGTATGCTGCCTGTGTTTGCCAAGCTGTGGTAGGAGCTCTGAGAAAAGGCAGTGCACGTAGCCAAAAACATGGTGAGTATCTCCTTTGGGACATACTGTTTCCTCAAGACCAGTGTTTGGGTTTCATTTAATACCCAGTGTTTCTGTGAAAACTGATCATGTTGATAATATACAGAGCACTAACATTAAGATAGATCATGTTTTGAGCTGGGAAAAAAAAATCCAGTAGACTGGCATGATTAGAGGCTTTGAAAAGAGCAGTTGCTGGCCTCAAGCTAAACAAAATGTAAATTATGTGTAGCTGAAATAGCGTGCTCAGGAGAGGTGATGTGCTAGGGATATCTGTGCAGGTAAATCAGTATAATGTTGAGGCCATTGTTAATGTACCTGCCTAAGCAATTGAAGCACAGAATCACAGAATTAACCAGGAAAAGACCCTTGAGATCATCAAGTCCAATCTATTACCTACACCATCCAATCAACTGCACCACAGTGCTAAGTGCCGCATCCAGTCTTCTTTTAAACACTTCCAGGGACTGTGACTCCACCACCTCTCTGGGCAGCCTATTCCAATGGTCAGTCATTCGTTCTGTGGAGAATTTTTTCCTGACATGCAGCCTAAACTTCCCCTGGTGCAGCTTGAGACTGTGTCCTCTTATTCTCTCACTGGTTGTCTGGGAGAAGAGACCAACCCCCACCTGGTTACAGCCACCCTTCAGATTGTTGTAGAGAGCAGTAAGGTCTGCCCTGAGCCTCCTCTTCTCCAGCCTAAATAATCCCAGCTCCTTCAGCTTCTTCTCATAGGGTTTGTGCTCCAGTATAAAAAAGTGTAGCTAAATTCTTTGGTATGACTCAGGTTTGATGCTGCATCCCAGCTGACCTTCCTACCATGTGGGGAAGCTGAGCAGACATGCACGCTAGTAGTGCTGTGGGATTTAGTGTTGTGCAGCAAAGCTCTGCACCCAGCATGGCCTGTGTTGGCCTCTGTTATTGTTGGTAATTGGCATCAGACTAAATCAGCTCAATCTCAGATGAGATGTATGGGAAAGGATTATATGTGTATATATATACACATATGTATATATGAAAAATATATAAGGGATAATTGTATTAGTTATAAATACATGGGAAAAGAAAAAGGAAAATGGCTGTTGGTTTGATCAAATAGAGGAGAAAGAGTGATTTGGTATATGTGTCTGTAAAAATATGAAACTTTTAAAAAAAAAAACAACCCAAATTGTTTGCTGTTAGTTGAAATGTGATAAAACCAGCTCACCATCAAGAGCTTCAGAGCAGTTATTAAAAGTGCTGAATTCAAGAAAATACCTTCAAGAAACCCCAAAGTTGAGATGTTTGTAGCTGTTGTATTATATTTAAAATGTGGGTTCAGTGCTACTTGCTCTCATTTCAGCAAATGAGGTTTGTATTTCAGACATTAAATGGGTGAGATTCCTAGGAGTCTCTGCATTTGAAATGAAGTGAACGTACCTTTTTGGGAACAAATGAAAAAAAGAAAGCAAGCTGCTTGCCTGTATGAGTCAGAGAAGTGATTTGGAGTACTGCAAGTCTCCTGAAACACAGAGAAGAACATTTTCATTCTTTTCTGAGGAGCTACATTTAAATGTTGCTCAGTAGCTTCACTCTTCTTCATACCAACTAAAAATGATATATGAGTATTAATTTGCTAGTTTTCATTGTGTTTTTTTTTTTATTACTGTTTAAAAAGGAAACGGTGTGTCATGTGCAGAACATGAATAGTTTAAAAAAAACTTTAGTCTTAACAAACCCAAAATGCTGGATGTATCTTGGTGTTGCTCAGATCTGGAACATTCCCATTATAGACACTTTGGGTTATTTTAACATCCAGCATCAGATGTGAACAGCATAATGTCTGTTGCTGGCAGAGGAGGAGGTAGCATCTAGGGACATTTCTGTGATGTGCAGTCGTTCACCGTTGTAGATACCGTAGGGAGGAGGCAGCAGTTGCTTATCACAGTGGTGAGTTGACTGGTGGTGCTGCAGAAGGCAGGTACAGTCCCTAGGCTGTGCTTTGACATGCTGCCAAAGCTGAGAAACTGCAGGCTCTTCCTTCGCCACATTGATTCTTTTAACTTCCTGAATAATGGTTGTACACCACTGTACCCTCATTTAAAATACATAGATTTTTAGTTATGACATGTGGCTAATAAAACAATGGAAGCAACTGCTGCACTCTTTCTCAACTGCATATGTAACAGTTGCCTGCTTCTGGCAAGCTTACTGGGCAGCTTTCAAAAGCAAGCAGTATTTAATGTATTGCAATTCCTTACTTGTTGAAGCCCAGCTTTGGAACTTCTTGGGAAAATGTGGCCATTCTCATTTTGTTCTTTGTCTCCTTGGAAATAATCATAGAATCAGTAAGGTTGGAAAAGACCTCAAAGATCATCAGGTCCAACCTGTCACCCAGCACCTCATGACTGCTAAACCATGGCACCAAGTGCCACATCCAGTTGCTTTTTGAACACCTCCGGGGATGGTGACTCTACCACCTCCCTGGGCAGCACATTCCAATGGCCACCGACTGTTTCTGTGAAGAACTTTCTCCTCACCTCAAGCCTAAACTTCCCCTGGTTCAGCTCAAGACGGTGAAAATAATAAATAATGATAAACCAAACTTGGTTCCTGAAGTTCAGTCTAAGGCAAAAGCCTTCTTAACACACAGCTTCGTATGAAACCAGACAAAGATACTGCTGTTTTATTTATTTATGGACAAACTATCTTCTGAAAGACTTTGTGATAATAACTCTTAGCTTCTGTAAGCATATGGTCATCTGACCAGCCAGTTGAGTACCTGACATACAGTTAGTGAAGCCTGCCATGGTGGTGCAGGGAGTGTGACTCAGAGCAGTAGAGTTACCTACCAAGACCAGATAAGGTGAACATATTCCTGGTGCTTTCAGGTTTCACTGCCTTTTATGAAGAGTCAGGTCTTACTCTTTCGAATTGGAATTGGAGGAATGTACTGCTTAGTGTTTTCATTAGAGGACATACTGCTGCAGGGCTTTAGTTGTAAGTTCTTATTAAGCTAATTGCATTTTCCCACCTTAACTTTTAAGAAGATCATTTCAACAGCACAGTGGAATGATTGCTGTTTATTTCCTGGTAATAGTGTGATAACTAGTGGTTGACTAGAGCCACTTAAATGGTTCTTCTCTTTTGGAGTTCAGTAGGTATCTGGCAGATGTATGAATGCCTTGTCCAATTAAAGCAGAAACTTGAGGCAAAAGATAGCAGCTTAGCAAAATGAGCACTGTAGCAGTTAAAGATAGACAGTGACTTCTCTCTCTCTCTTTTTTTTTTTTTTTTTTTGTAGTAAGAGGGACTGTATTAACAGGCCATGGATGAATATGTGATCTAATTGTCTTGATGAGGAGGGCAAACTCTGACCTATGGCATGTCTTTAACATAAACTGCTTCAGCATTGTCATAAATGGATTGGAAATATTTCTCCTCACATTACTCATGGGATGTCAACAAGTATGCAGATGTGAAAATTTAACATATGTCTCTTTGCTGCTTTTACATGGGTTCTCCCACCAGTTTAATGAGTAAACCCAGCCTTTTAAATGCCATTTCAAAACCAAGTCCTCTAGTGTTAAAGACTACCACACTATTATGTTCTTAGTCTTCTGCTGAGATGCTGAGTAGTTTATTCTTTTATTAATTTTACACACTTGGACTGTAGCCTGATTTTTATGTTGTTGTGGTCTTACACTGTAGTTTAAGTTTGCATATCTAGTAGTCCTACTTGCTACACAGTGTCACGTATTTTTGGGTTTCTTTGCTGTCTTTCCTCACAGCATCAGTTTCCATTGATCCTTTTGCTGTGGCTAACACAGCAAAGCTTTAGTATCTTTCTTTTGATCTCTGTGGTAAATGCATTTATTTCTGAATGAAGCTCTAATGTTGTTAACTTCTGTAAAGACTTCCTGACAGCGTAATAACTAGGGATGGACTGGCGATTTAGATCTAATAAGACCCAATAAGGTATTTTTTGTTGTGCATTCTGTCTCACATCTGTTCATCAGAGGTGGTCCTGGCTTTCCTGTCACAGGAGCCAGGCAGGCCCCTTGCCAGCGTGGGCCTGCTCGTGATTTACCACAGGTGGATCAACTTGGATGCCTAAAATCTGGAGTATTTGTTCTTTTAATGAAATAAGACACATTTATTCCTCACATTTAATAAACACAGTTGTTGCATCATTTCATTTCACTACTAATATGTTTAGACCAAGATGTAATAATGCATGCCACAGAGATTTAGGTGGTGTTGTAGTTTTAATTACACTTAATTAGCACATTCCGTGTGTTTAAGTCAAAGTCTTAGGGTTGTCTTTTTCACAGTGTTGAAATATCTTGGATTTTTTAGACCCCAGAAGATGTGCACAGGGTAGCAATGTTGACTTATGCTGGAGGGTGGCCGCATGTGCTGTCTTTTACTTGCAGACTCCAGGAGTCCTGAGATGAGACTCAAGTCTGTCCTGATATTAAAGTATTGCACTGTCGGGTTTGGGTATCACAGTGCAGTATTTGCTAAAGCTTTCAACAGATGGCAGACTTATGAAGGTGGTGTGCCTACAATAAACTCCTGGGTTTTGTGCTCTCTCACTTGCCTTGGCAAGGTAGAAAGGATATGATCATACAAATCCTTTTATCTGGACTGTAGGCTTCATGTTTTGATAAGAACAGAAAAGGGAATCTCAGAAGACAAATGAGATGCTTTAAAATGTTACTGGGTATTCAAGTCAATTGGCTGTTGTAGAAAGTGCTTCCTTTCTGCCTTTTACATCTTTCTTAGATCTTAGGTTTTGTCTACAACCGTTTATTGCCTAAAAATTGAAGGACAGTTGAGCTGGGAAGAATTAAGTCAACAAGATAGGACCTTTTGTTTGTTTGTTTTGTTTTCCCCTGAGGGATGCTGCTGTGCTTTTGGGGTGAAACGCTAGAGAATAAGTGATCCTCTCCACTGTCCTTACTTGCAGTGGCATAACACAGAGCTGCGTTTCAGATGAGCACTGGATTGTACTGTGTTCCATCAGAAGAACCAAGTGTTGTCTGCTTGGTACACTGAGCTCTGCATTTGTTGATATGACACCATGCAAGCTGATAAAGGACTGTTTTGTAAAATACTGTAATTAAAAAGTGGACTTGACCCTTCTCAAAGTTTAAACCAAAGCATGTCTGAATATCAGTTTGTGTAAATTAATTTTTAATTTGAGGAAGAGTACATTTTTTGCTTTATAAGTTGGAGAGAGAGCAAAGTAGCCTGTGTATGACATATATAAAGCATAAACAACCAGTGAAAACAATTTTAATTAAATGCTTCTCCTAGATTTTAAAATTTCACATGTAATAGATTGCTGCAATAATTACTTAACTTGTCAGTGCTATGAAGAGAGTCGCTGCATCTTAATATGGCATAAAGTTTTGAACAGTAATGAGAAAATAGATATTCTCTGTCTCTCCACTTCATGAAGTTAAACTACATATTTTTTAATACAAATAGTAAAATGTTTCAGATAAGAATAGCAGTGTGTCACAAAGTGCACACGAATACATTTTACATCTTAAAAACAGTTCTGCTAGCAAATGTAAAAGACACTCAGCTTGACTTTTCTATTCCTGGGCTGAAATATTTTGCAGACACTTTCTAGGTATTATTAAATCATTATTTTAAATGAGATTTCATTGTGAAACACTTGAAACGTGAAGACAAGACGTCAGCCTCTCTGGAGAGTCAGCTGAGGAATACAGAGTGTTACTTCTTACAGTTTTCTAATCCAGATCTAGCCTACATAGCATGTGCCAACATACATTGGTTGTTGTTGCTGCTCCCTTTTTCTTGGGCTGTTGGAGTGTAGAAGTGCTTGTTGCCATAGGACAAGTAGCAATGGTTTTAAACTGGAGCAGGGTAGATTCAGATTGGACCATGAGGAAGAAGTTCTTTACTTTGAGAGTGGTGAAATACTGGAGCAGGTTGCCCAGTTGGTTGAGGAGACATTCAAAGCTTGATGGGCCCCTGAGCAACCTGATCTAGTTGGGAGATGTCCCTGCTTGCTGCAGGGGTTACCTGCAAAGATGACCTTTGAGGGTCCCTTCCAGTCTGACGCATTCCATGATTCTGCACTACTCTGTGACAGGGCTTCGTAGCCCAAGTTGTGGGTGGTCATTGTTCAGGAAAGGAGTCCTCTTTCTGCAGTGAGATCCTTATTCCAGTTCTTTGAACATATTTGGAGATGTGGATGGGAAGCTCTTTTAGGAAGCTCATCTAGGAGCCATGACAGTCATTTATACTTCATTTTGTCACTGGAGCTCCTAGATGCACAAGTCTCAATGAATCTAAAAATCTGTTGGCACTTCCCTTGAGAGGTGTGGTGGTACTGCATGCTATGGGATGGATGCTGGGATTACTTTTCCTGATGCAGACCGAAGTCTGCATGTTCTTCAAATAAATAGGCTAAGTGCTTGAGTCTGCTAACAGCTTAATATAGTCCATATGTGAAAAACCTAGATCTGAAAGAAATAATTGGTGTCACTGTCTGAATACATCATATTTACAGTAAGCATGGGATAGAGTGGGCAAATACAGAGCAGCAGCAGGTCGGTTGTCAGCTCACTGGGCAGTTGTCCAAAACCATTAAAAATATTGACATTAAATAATTTGGGGGCTTAATAGTATGTAATTAACTACTATTTAAACACCTCTACTGAGATTGACCTACATGTCTAGTTCAGAAATTCTGGTATAGAATCATAGATTGGACACGTTCAGTATATAGTGGTTTGTAAAAGGCAATAGAATGCACCTCAAACTTCTGATAATCCTTTTTTCCTAAAGAAAATGAGCAAACAAATGCACAATACTTAATACTGTCCTTTTTGTTTATTTTCCAGATTAGCACTGTACGTATATGAATATCTGCTCCATGTAGGAGCACAGAAATCAGCCCAGACGTTTTTATCAGAGGTATGTTTCTCCATCCTTCTTCTCCTTACACAGCTTGCCAGTGTGTACAAGTGAAATCTGGGAAATATGTTGGTCTAGAATAAACAGCAGTGACAACCTTGAATATGTGTTCACATCGATCAGCATAGATTCCTGGTTCTGGGAAGCCAGTTTGCCGTGTGATTTAACATATGCCTTTGGAAAACTACTTTTGCTCCGATTTGCTATCACTGCATGGATTTGCCAACACATTGGGGAAAGATTAATCTATTTTCTGTAATAAATGTGCATGTTAGAAGATGCATCAAGGGTACTTGTTTTTGGATGACCTTCTAAGATGCTGTTGATATTTGCAGCTGTGGATGATGTACCATTACAAAGCACACAGCAATCCTCCTACTGCCATACACGTGCAGTTCTCATTCTCATAAGCATTGCTGATGTCTTTGTGTATTCATACCATGCTTCTGACCACTTTACTTCTTTTCATCTGATGAATCAATTATGACTGCAACCATTTAGGTAATGTTTCTTAAATACTTTCAACTACTAATGGAACTTTTACCTTTAAACAATAGGTATTATTTTCCATAGTCTTCCAAAGACTTTGTATACATCTTTTGAAGACTGAAGTACATCATGTCTCCTTAGTTCTTTACATTACATTTACTCTGGGATACAAAAATGTCTATCATCCAAACAAATTGAGGTCTTTTGGGTGTATTATTGTTTTAAATCTTTCTGTGATGAGAACATTTAAAATAGTAATAATGCTTGAATAGTAAGCAGAAATGAGGACAAAATAGGCAAGGTGTTTTACCAGGAAAATCTGCTGCTTCAGCTGATACTCCTCCAAAAGCTAATAAAATTGCTATGCTGGTGATGATATTTTTGAGGTGAGAGAGGGGAAGATGAGAACCCAGAACATTGTTTGTGGTGTATATAGAAAATTCATATAGCAGAGATAGAAAAAAAAAGGGTAGAATTATGGTAATATCAGTTTATGTTAATACTAAAGTATATTTTTGACAATTGTTTTTCCTCTTTGGTAAAAGAATGGAAAAATAAGAGAGAAAGCAATGGAGAATATCATCTTTGCTTTCCCAAAACCAGCTGTCATTTGTAAATAATACACTGCACAAGATTCATTTTGCTCATTTTGTTTTTATGGTATGTGTGCAAAATGAGGAGTTGGCAGAAGTATGACTAGTATGACATTTGGATTTCTAGAAAACATTTAATACATTTTCTTGAAACTTAACTTTTAAAACCGAGTTACAGAGAAATTCTTGGGTCTGAATGAATATAGTATGGGAATGTATCGAGTCTTTCAAGTTAAGACTGATACTAGCTAAAAGACAGTAAACATGGGAGTTGGTATGAGGTGTCTAAGATTTCACACAAAGCTATGAGCTTATTTACCTCATTCATTAGCAGTGCAGAAGGGTAAATACTGTGCTGACAATACTTGTGAATGGTTGTATGTTAGAACCAACTAGAGGCAGTTAGCAGTGATATGGAGAAACGTGGAAAAAAGATAACATTTTGGAGGACAGATTCACATTGAGAAAACTGCATATTAATACATCTTGGAGAAAATAAACTGAAATGCACAAGTTAAATGGCAAGTGGTAAAAAAAAACAGCAGAAAATATTGTAGTTGGTTGCAGGTCCAATGCCCATTCAGGCCTGGGCTGTAAACCACAAATAACGGTACCCTGATTCTGTACCCCATGTGAATCAGCTGGTTTTGTTAGAGTATGGGCATACAGGATGAAAATAGGAGCATCGACTGAGAGGAGTGCAAAAAAAGTATTCTAGTGTATTTGCAATCTGATTAAAGTGACAGCTTTCCATGTGTTTTTGTTCTTGTCTGGCTCATAGCTGTTAAGAAGCAACCACCCTGTTGTGTTGAGTTTGTGAGAGTACTTACGGTGTAGAAGACACCTGGGTGGCACAGGAGTGGAAGTTTGTATTGGTTTAGTCCCTCCATAAAAGCATAGCTGTTTAGGCTCAATGCTCTCTCTGCTCTGGCAGTCTGTAGCCACCAGAATAGTTTGGGTGGATTTGTTAAAAATAAAATGGTTCAGAGTCACTGTAAAACTGAAAGTAGGTACACAGGTTGCCTGAGCTGTATGGCAGTCAGTGAGTACACATAGCACAGGATGGGGTTTCATCTTGATACAAGAAAGGAATTTTTTGGAGGTAGGTTTTTGTTTAGTGGTTTTTTTTTTCTTTACATTGAGAACCTTCATTCACTGGAACAGTCTACTCAGGGGCACCATCACAGAGTGCCCATCACTGCAGGTTATCAGGGTGTAAGTGGACAGGGTACTAGGTAATTTCATCTAGGCTTCCCACAAAAGGCTGTACCAGATGATCTTTAGAGGTCCCTTCCAGTCTGAGCTATGCTGTAATTCTATGATTCTGTGTCTCAGTAAGGTCTAGAAGTCCTCTGATCATTTAGGTAGGAGATCAACTGTGTCTTGGGGTACTTGTTGAATGCAGCCTTCAACGCTTCTATTGCTTTTCACTCACGGAAGCGTGGAACCTCACAATCATCCTTGTGTTTTCCTGGATGTCTTGGTAGCAGAGACCTCTTCAGTGTGTTGGCTGTAACTCTTCTGTCTGGGTCTGCAAGTTTACTTTCTTTCAGGAGATATGGCATGAAGTACTGGGTTCAGGTAACTGAACTGCTGTTCATTGCCATTTCATCATACAATTGGCAAAATGGGAAGGGGCTAGCACAACTGGCTTTCATCTAAACCATGTCACTGCTTATGAGGGTTGAACAGAGTTACTCAGGTGGGGTGCACACATTTTTTTTGAAACAAAAGAAGCTGCTTTGCTCTAGAATCTTTCTTTTGATGTCAAGCTGAAGAGCTGATCTTTTTCCCACATATTTTCTGCCCTTGAAGTTAGATTGTAGGCTTGGAAGAATAATTCCATTAGCCTTGCTGGAACAGGAATTTGGGCATTTCTCATTTAGTCAGTCACTGGCTATAAGCTTAATTTGTGCAATTGACAATGAGAGCATTTTTCTAAAATCAATAATTCTTAATGAATATTTTTAAGTCTCTGGGATTAGACAGACTGACACCTGCCATCTAAGACAAGCCCCTTCAAACAAGCCCCAAACTTTCATATTCCCTACAGCTCCTTCTGTGAATAAATTTCTCAAGATGAAATCTGTCATGTTAAGACATGTGAATTGGGTAATATCCTCATGAAGCCCTGCTTTGAAGAGCATGAATACTGGGGAGACAAAGTGAGGGCTTCCTATGCAGGTGTAATTTTTACTCTTAACTGAATGGTATTTCTTCTTCAGGAACTATTTTTCATTTTGGTTGTACATTGTGTCTCTTCATTGTGTTGAAACTTCTCAGAAGTACTGTGTCTTCCTGGTGATTAATAGAAGTCCTTCCAGGCCATTTCCATGAGGAAGGAGCAATAGTGCCTCAGAGGAGTTTATTTGAAGAGTGCACAAAAACTTTGGCTTTTATTTATATTTTTCATTTTCATTAACATTTTTATACTTAAATGGGAGCTTTTAAATATAAACTTTTTTACATACTGTCTACCATCAGGGATGGTGGTGGTGCAGTGTGTTCAAGACAAACATTACCAGCAGAAGTGATAGTGTGTCAAGGTCACCTCTTAATAATAATTCTTAAATATCAAAATTAATTTTGAATAGCTGTATTCATATACTATATCAAAATCATCCTAAGTTACTTTGTAGGAGTCCAAAGCCATTTTTAGGTGTAAAAATTATATATTCTTCTCCTGCAGGCTATTGACAGAATTCGAACAGATGTTTAAATTTCTGAAGAACTGGATGTGGGATTCATAAGTTGGATTTGAGAAGCAAAGTTTTAGTTTCTTATGGAAAGTGCCAGCTCTGCCAGTGCTTCTGGCAGTGTGAACACTATATCTAGCTCTTGTAGTCAGCTTTTATGTTCATATATATACATATACACACACATTTCATGTAAAGGCTTTTTAAGCTTTTCATTAAAATAATCCACTTTTTATCTACCATTACTTCTGTCTCTAGAGCAGAATATGGTTTGTGTTTAAACAACTTGTTTCTTTTCATCAAAATGGGACAGGAAATAATACTATGTGTAGCTGTAACAGGAGGAATTTGGAGTGCCTGCAACGCCCTAGTTTCCACCCAGTTTTAACATGAGACATTCTTCTGTACAGCGTCATGTAGATTTACGCAGGACCTCCAGTTGTTTGCCACAGAACTCCTTCAGCAGTTACACAGGCTTTATTACAGCCCAAACTATGTAGATTTTGTAGTTAAGCATGTACTAATGAGTATAGCATTAATAAAATGGTTGTGTGATTATAGCTAAGACACAACATTTGGGAAGTATTCCAGAGAGACACAACACTGTCACCGTGGTCTATGTTGTCTAATGGGTTGGCCGATCAACAGAAAAAGTGTGAAGGGTAAGACTTACTGAAGTGTGTTTCCCATGAAAACAGTGTTAAACCAGGATTCCTAGGTGGGAAGGAATTTGGAGGCAGTATGGCTGTTCAGGAGACGTTGCCAGCAGAGTCAAAGCAAGTCAAACCAGCTTTGCGTTTTCACTGAGTGTTGGGAGAGTGGATTATAACTCTGACACATTACCTCTAGGAGTAGGATTATCAAGCACCGGCAGGCTATCGCTGTGGGGGAAGACTGCCACCTGCTGAATCAGTGACACGAGTTCTGTGTCTCTGTCTCATCCTTAGTGCTAATGGGAAAATCTTATACATCATTTTAAGGGTACTTTTTAACCCATTTTTTTCTTTTCTTTCTTTTCTTCATCATGCATTTTTGACATTAAATTAATGTTTGCCTGAGTGGTGGATTGGTACAAATTATGTCATAAAAAAATTGTATTTAGATTCCACACCCCACACCCCCCATATTCTAAAATAGAATCATAGAATCATAGAACCATAGAATTAGTCAGGGTTGGAAGGGACCACAAGGATTATCTAGTTCCAACCCCCTGCCATGGGCAGGGACACCCCACACTAGATCAGGCTGGCCAGAGCCTCATCCAGCCTGGTCTTAAGCACTTCCAGGGAGGGGGCCTCAACCACCTCCCTGGACAACCCATTCCATGGCTTCACCACTCTCATGGTGAAGAACTTCTTCCTCACATCTAGCCTGAATCTCCCCACCTCCAGCTTCATTCCATTCCCCCTAGTCCTATCACTACCTGATGGAGAAGTCCCTCCCCAGCCTTCCTGTAGGCCCCCTTCAGATACTGGAAGGCCACAATGAGGTCACCTCGGAGCCTTCTCTTCTCCAGACTGAACAGCCCCAACTCCTTCAGCCTGTCCTCATAGGAGAGGTGCTCCAGCCCTCTGATCATCCTCGTGGCCCTTCTCTGGACACCTTCCAGCATGTCCATATCCCTCCTGTAATAGGGGCTGCAGAACTGGACGCAGTACTCCAGGTGGGGTCTCACCAGAGCTGAGTAGAGGGGGAGAATCACCTCCCTTGACCTGATGGCCACACTTCTCTTGAGGCAGCCCAGGATCTGATTGGCCTTCTGGGCTGCAAGTGCACATTGAGAGCTCTTGTTGAGCTTCTCGTCCACCAGCACCCCCAAGTCTCTCTCCTCAGGGCTGCTCTTCATCCAGTCCCTGCCCAGCCTGTATTTGTGCCTGGGATTGCCTCGACCCAGATGCAGGACCCTGCCCTTGGTCTTGTTGAAGCTCGTGAGGTTGGCTTGTGCCCACCTCTCCAGCCTGTCAAGGTCCCTCTGGATGGCATCCCTTCCCTCCAGCGTGTCCACTGCACCACACAGCTTGGTGTCATCAGGAAACTTGCTGAGGGTGCACTCGAAGCCACTGTCCATGTCACCCACAAAGATGTTGAACAAGCCTGGTCCCAGGACTGATCCCTGAGGGACTCCGCTTGTCACTGGCCTCCACTAGGACATGGACCCGTTGACAGCCACTCTTTGGGTGCGGTCATCAAGCCAGTTCTTTATCCATCTAGTGGTCCACCCATCAAACCCATGTGTCACCTGCTTGGAGACCAGGAGGTGGTGTGGGACGGCATTGAAGGCTTTGCTCAAGTCCAGGTAAACGACATCAGTTGCTCGCCCCTCATCTATTAATGCTGTCACCTGATTTCCTAGAATAAGAAAAGCTTGTTTAATAATTGTTGTAAAGTATATCACCATCCAGACTGATGACTATGAAGCCTTTCACAGCTACAGAATCTTTCTTCTTTTTTTAGCCATCTACATGAATTATGTAATACTTTTCAGTCACAATGATCACAAATATACACACCTCTGTTTTTACTGTTTTTTTTTAGATAAGATGGGAAAAAAACATCACACTGGGGGAGCCCCCAGGATTCTTACATTCCTGGTGGTGGTAAGTATAGATTTTCTATTCCTCTCATTTTTAGAATATGTCAGTTGCTAGTTCCAGCACCTGAAGGCAAGCAGTTCAGGTGAATATTGTAAAGGGAAGATGAAGATGAGGATCAAGAACCATTTTCTTGTTGAGGAACGTAAGGACAGAAAATTAGGCATAGAAAAAAATGCAGCTGTTAGATACAGGAGAAGAAATACTGTGTAGTGCATTGATAAGAAGGCATCTTTGAAAGAAGGTAGCCTGTATTGATTTCTTCACTTCTCTTCAGTAAATTGTGCATGTAAGAGATGATGCTACATATCCTAAATAATTACATTGTAAAAAACCCAATATGTACAGAGACTGCATATAGATGTGAGCTTCCTTGGTCTACAGTCCACATTCTAGCTGAACCCCAGCCACCTGCCTTTTGTGAGGCAGTGTGCATTAACATGGGTTTGGTGCTGCAGTGTCTACATCTGCAGTTTCTCTCAGTTCAGAAGATGGGTAGGCATGGGGTTGACTTGTAATTTTTCATGCCTGATCCCATTTTCTGATGTAGAATTCCCAGGGACTAAAGAGTGCTCACAGTCACTGCTATGTAGCCATGGTATTTATTAGTTGTCAGATGATTTGAATATATCCAACATGCCTGTGTTTGAAAGAGTAGAGAATTACAGAGAGTATGTCCAGCTGTCAGGAGTACAAGAATTTACAAGGTCTAAAGTGATCCTGTTTGAACCCAAGTGATTTATACAGCCGAATGGAAGGTGGTGTATTCCTCACTGACCTTTCTTTAATAGCTTATAGCTGTGTGGTGGAAGCCTGGCAAGAAGAACATGTCCCTTGTATCTATGATGTCTGCATTATCTTTAATCATCTGCAGCAGAGTGCTCAAATTTTCCACAGTTACTTATTATGGTGCTGGACTAAGTTACAGAGGACTAAGTCTGAAACAATGAAGAAACACTATGAAATGCTAACAGATTTTACGCTTTTAATTGTTCTGGCATACACATACTGTCATTCCAGAAACTTTGTGTTAGAACTGATTTGTGTGTTTCTCTATTTGAAGGGGGTTGGGAGTATCAAAAATCCTTTCACTCTTGATAAACCAAGACCATACCCATCTATTTCATACTCTTGTTCATACACCCGTTTCCTGGGAACTTTTAAAAAGCACAATATTGGACTTTTGAAGAACTTTAGAGTTTTCTCTCCAGTTTCTTCCCTTTTCATGTTATTATGGATCAGTCCCTTCCCATGCTTTGTGGAAGTTAATTGCAGCAGTTGACAGAGGGATGAAGTTAAATGCAGAGCTTCAGTAATATGCTTTATACCTTTAAATCTTGTATATCAGACTAGCTTTCTGGTCTGAACTACAGCAGTATTAAAGGAACACAGCACTGCTTGACTCAGAGAACCAGATAGCAGTCCTTGCTTCCTGAGATGTTTTACAAAGCAAAATTCTTCCATAGAGGAAAGTGTTTTCATCCCTTGGCAGGGGAGTGGTATGCTTGTTTCTATCTATAATCACGTATGTGTGGTGTGCATATTCCATAAAACACACACAATTACTACAATGATTTTCTCACCATCTCTAACTTCTTAATTTGCAGTGTATTTTGGGATCTTTACTGTGCAGCTCCAGAAAGACGAGAAACATGTGAACATTCAAGTGAAGCAAAAGCCTTTCATGACTATGTAAGTTTTGTGTGTCTTTACCACACTTCCATTAATTGTATGTATAAATGTGATAGAGGAGTATCTCTATAATGCAGTGGCTCAAAAATACTGGTGTTGGTCAAACGTAAGTAACCCTCAGATGCCTTAGAATTGTTTGATTACCCAGCCCCTATATGGATGCCTCCTGAAAGCCATATCAGAGATAAAGTACTGTCACATGTTAATGCAGAACAGAAAAGTGTCCTTCTGTACCTCTTGCCATACATGCATCTGGCTGGTCACAAGAGCGTGGGATGAATGGAAACACAGACATGCCCTCTCCAAATAATCACACTCTGTTGGTGCTAATGGTGAAATTACTCAGTAGTTGGAATTGATCCCCTGACTTCTGTCAGGACCATGCTAACTTAAAGTATGATTGCTCTTCAGGTAATCTCACATCCTGAAGTAGGTATTTTTTAATCAGCCTAATAAACATTCAAGCATCCTACAATGAGTTAGATGTAGAATCTTGTGGTCCAAGAGAATGGGAGGAATAAAGGGTAAAATTACTATGCCAATTTTGATGCCCTGGAGACTTAGTTCAAAACACAGCAGGGAGTTTGGTGGTGCAAGGGCTACTACTGCTGCTACTACTAAAAGCAATACTACTACTAGTAATAATAACAACAACAACAGTGATATTGTAGAAACGAGGATTCAAGACAATTGCAATGGTTTTACTCCCATTTTTTCCATTATCATAATGAAATGGAGCTCTCTGGAAATGTAGCAATACTTTCCAGAGTTAGGATGTCAGCACCTTTCCATCTGGTGGTTTCATTTTTACTGACAAAATCCTTAGGAGGCTGACCATTCTTGAGTTTATAGCCTTCTGAGATTTTGATGTAGTCTAAAGAGGGAGTGAAACTCTTTCATGATACATCTTTGAGAGTTTTCCAGGTCTGTCTTAGAAATACTGTGTAGTTACTGCAGAAAAATGCTTCTACAGATAAAATTAAAGTTAGACCTCCATAGCTGAATATCTCGCAAACACAAATTTTGAAAAATGGAAATAAATGAGCTCAGTGACCTTTCTCCCTTTGCTGTTGTCATAATCTGATAGTGGCTTGGTGTCCTGCAGTACACGAGCTAACGGTGATCTTAATCTTACTTCTAGTTCACCATGACTTACATTATGAATGTGCCATCAACACAGTTGGAGGTGTTCAATGTGTTTTATTTACAGACCAGTGCCACTTTAATGCCCTGTTCTTGGTTAGATATGTGGAGCTAACTGATGAAGGAGTTTGGGCATTTTGCATGGTCAGTTGCTGAATTGTTCACTAGTCATAATTAATGAAAAAAAATTGTCAGAAAGAGAAATGCAAATAGAAGAAAGGTTTTCACCCACAGAGATGTTAGGGTCAACCAACTTGGTAAAGCCTATCCCTCAAATTAAAAATGAAGTAACTCTTGCCAGTACAAAAGCTGCTGCAGTCTTTTTTGCCTGTTCTTGTTTTAAATATAGTGGTTGGGAAAACACAATGTATAGCAGTTGTTTTGAATCCTCGTTATTTGGGCAAGGTTTAATTCCCTACTGAAGGAGAAAGAGTTTTACAAGAATAGTTTATGTCTGCAGGGAATGGCATTAGTGGAATTAAATTTGTGGAGATTGGCATCCACAATGTGACATTTGGCTTCAGTAGGGGACATTGTGCTCTGAAAATACAATGTGTATAATGAAAGCCAAAAATCTAAAACCTGTAAATGTTATTGTGGAATAATTTTGAAACAAAATGATCAGTGAGAGGAAATCTTCAATGAAGAAGTATTTTGAGTAGTGGAGTCCACAAATCATGCCATTTTCGTTGATCAGCAAATTCACTATTTGTCATGGATTGAGTTTATGGGTGAATTTAAATTTTGAGGTATATTAAGAATTTGAGTGAGTCAAAAGAATGTTTTTAAGATAAAGAGTTAGTTTCTCACTTCTAGCATTTCTAACTGCTACAGGTCTTGGGATTTTACATTGCCTTATTGCTCAGTTATGTCTGCCTTATTGTGTTTTGTCATAAATAATAAAAAGAAAGGGAAAGCACTCAAGTGAGTTTTGTGTGCAATACAATTTTGTGATCAAACATCTTAAGTTGCTGTGTAAAGTCATGTTTGATGAGGGAACGATGCTTCTATGTGCACTATGTGCACATAGACATAAGACAGGGTGAATGTTTATTTTAGAAATAAACTGGTTTATTTTAGAAATTAAGTCACCAGGTATTTCTAAAACCAGTGCTCTCTCAATCTTTTAAGGTGGCCAGAAATCTAGCTTTTGCATTATTTTTGTCAGTGTTGAGATAAAATTGCCCAATATCTAACAAGACTCATGATGTTACTTAGCACTGTGGGTTTTGCTTAGTAAGGCCGTCTGCATCATGATAACTGCATACTTTTGAAATCTTATGTGTCTTTAATATTTCATAAGCATAATGTGTGCTCGTATTAAAGAGCATGAAAAACCATTATAAAATACAGCCAGGCATATTTCGTGGCAGAGGAAGGTGAACCTTGTTTAAGTGAAGCCCTGACCCATGAAGGCGTTTTGCCATTGACTCCAGAATGGTCAAAATTCCATTGGTGGGGAAGACCAGAAAACTGTTCTCTGGATTCTGACTTCTTCATGAGACTGAGGGATCTGGTGAATGAAAACACGGCTGTCACATTGTAGGCTAAGTAACAGACCATTTGTAGCTGTGCTGCCATGTCTGGAAACTGTAATTTTAAGTACAAAATACACAGAAGGTGTGTTTATTAATTCATACTAGCAATTCAGTTGGTTTTTAAAAATTATTTATGTGTTCTGTTTGACATAAGAAAGTTGCAAGTGGTCTGGCTACACTAGACGTGCCATCTTAACACCAGGCAGGCTGTACTGGCTGCACCAATATCTTGTCTTTGCTTTTGTAAAGACAGAAAGGTTTAAGAATGTTTAACAGAGAAGGAAAGCGCTTGCAGATTATTTAATATGTGGAATACTGCTGCCTCAGTCAACAATAATTGTGAGACAGTTTGGAACACACACAGGTTGACTCATACAGTGAATAGATACAGAAAGATCTGGGGGTTTAAAGTTTATATTAAGTTTTATCATAACTGTAGTTGCACAAATAATGCCAATATGATTCCTCCCCCTCTTTTTGGACAATGCTTTTTTGAGAGACGAGATTCTTGCCATTATTTATTTTACTATAAAATTTCAACATGTGCTTTGCATGTTGTTCAGTACAGCTCAGATGGATTTTGTACAGCTGGAGTATATTTGGGTAAGGATCCTTCATGGATTCTGTCTATAGTGCTGTCCTAAAAAATTGTCAAAGAATTTTCCTCTAATATTAAGCAAAGCAAACTGACTCTTAATCTGGATGTGCCTCAGTCTGTTCTAATGAGTTTGTTCTTGACTATATGAGTAAAACAGCAGTAAGACCAAATCCTTTTTTTAAGGTACTATTACTTAAAATTTCTAGTACATGTACATACTGGTTTCTTTATATAGTAGCATCCCTGTTCTGCAGAGAGAGGATTTGGAAGTACTATTTCATAGTGTTCAATTGTACTAATACAACTTCTGATTTTTATCAAGCTAGTGAGAGGAGAAGAATCTTTCACGTCTGATAGCAGGAACATGAAGTGGCTCTCAAGGTGGAGGCTGTAACTGCATGTTGCAGTACTACAATGCTAATCTTACTAAAAATCCAATAAATAGAAAAGAAAAGGTCTATTTTGACTTTAGAAAGAAGATTTTCTGTACTCATCCTAACTGTATCTGAATGATATCCTGAAGTATTTGTAGCTCCTCTGTAGTATCTGAAAGGGATTCTATTTTTATTTTCTATTGAGAATATCAATTGGAAATGTTTCCTTCTGAATGAACAGGGTTCTGAATTCATAAGGTACATTTATATAATATATTTTAGACAGATGCATGTCATGAAATTGCATGTGATGGATCAGGGAGATAGGTTCTGGCCTTGAAGTTTTAATGTAGAAGGTTTAGAATTGAAATTTTTTTTACATTTCATGTAACTGTAAAGAAAACTGGTACTTGCTCATGTAGCCTTTTAATATTGCAGGCTTTTCAGTAGGAGTGGCTTACTGAAGCAGAAAAGCCCTCATGTTCCTTTCCCAGATACCTACTGCTTTTCACTTCTCTGTGATTTGAAGTTTTGTGAAACATCATTTGCATGGATGGTTTGAGGCAAAATTTAGTCTTCACTGTTTTTCTTTCCTCACAGTCTCCTAAGGAGATCTCATTTTGAACTGAGGTCTTCTGTTGAGTGAAGAGGGTTCCAATGTACATCTTGTTCCTGTCTTCTTTCTACTCCTTTCCAAACTGAAAATGTTTTGGGTCAAAAGGGGGCATAAACTGTGTGTTTCCTCAGAAAAAAAAATGGATTTTTAGCAGTGCACCTACCAAAAAAACTTGTGACTGCCACAAGTGACCATTCTTCTGTTGCTGCTGCAGGTCTGGCCATTCATTCACATCTCTGGACACTGGGTTTGGAGGGGTGGTATCTGACAAATCCTTTCATGCAGGATGATTTCAATACATAAGAAATTGTAATCTTTTCACAGTCCACAAGTTCCTGTGCTTCTGTTACTCTCCTAACAATGGAAATTTTTCCATGTAGTGTTGGTGCAAAGAAGGATCTTCATTCTTACAAGTAGTTATAGTAAAATCTTGATTATTTTCCAGCTAAGGATTTTTAAGTATCTTCTTCACAGCTCTTTGAAAGATTGCTTTTGGTACAAGTAAAGGTCTCTTGTTTATTTTTATGGCTCCCAAAAGAATGCCAGGTAATTTACAGGGTGAGAAAAAGGACACATGCATTGACCCTGAGACCATACAGTCTCATAAGCTGGTGTCACATTTCCTCCTGACTTATTAGCATGTTTTAATAATAAGCTGTATGACAGGGAGCTTAGCTTTTGTGGTAGGGTGAGAAAGTTCCCCCCCCCCCCCCCCCAAAGTTACCACAGCTAACTCAGTCGGAAAGGCAAATGAAATAAGCCGTATTTACAAGCATGAATGGAATGCAATGAATATGTACAAAAATATACAATATTTACAATATATACAGAAATAGACAGCAATGTATGTAATACAGGAGACCTTTTTCTACCTCTTCAGCCAGGGGGTTCCCCTGTAGCCCCTTCTCCCTCCCTACCTCCCCTTTTTTTCCCAAAAAGGGTTAGAGAGAGAGAGAGAAAGGGAATTAAGGAGAAAATTCTGTTAGCTCAAAGCGTATGCAAGAATTAGTTTTCTTACCTGGTTAGCTTTGTTAATTCAAGGTCGGCTCTGTCCGCAGCTGTTGCTTCAGAGAGAGAGAAACAGGCCCACATGAACAGAGGGAAAGGTACAGACTGAACCCAGACTGAACTGACTGAACTAAAAACTTAAAAGTTGCATTCTACCAGTCTACCAATGAAATTCGTTTGGACCTTATCTGTATGTTTTCGTTATTATCCCAAAACATTCAGCCAGAGTGTTCAGCAACTGTCCCTTTCTTAAAGGCACAGCCTAAACCGGTCGCAGCCTTACATGAAGCTTGTAGGGTGTTTTAAAGACTGTGCTGTAATCAGTTGTATGGAGATTATTCCTTGTAAGGGTCATAGTGACATATGGTGCCATGGTTTAGTTGATTAGATAGTGTTGGATGATAGGTTGGAGTTGATGATCTCAGAGGTCTTTTCCAACCTGGTTAATTTCTATTCTATTCTATTCTATTCTATTCTATTCTATTCTATTCTATTCTATTCTATTCTATTTAGAATTCTAGAATTTACTGGGCACATTTGAGATGGCTGCTCATTCTGATCAGGACATTTTCCTAAGAACAAGTTGGATCTCTACATTTATTGCTCTGTTTTGGGGGGAAAAAAGAGATTACTTTCTTCTCTGAACCCTTGTTCCTTCAGCAGAGCTAAGAGGCACTTGCCTGCTCTAAACCCCAAATGCCCTAAACCCCTAATTTACGATTAGCATTAGATGGGTGTAAAATTATAATTTGAGGCATTATGAATATTTTTTCATCTTTTTTCTGTCCTCAAGGTTATCATGAAAGGCCTGTGAGCAGACATTCTCTGAAGGCATCATTAAATGCTTTTCGAATGTGAACATAAATCTCATGCCTTACGTTCCTGTAGCATAGTGAAACTGTATTCTACACCAAGGACTGCTCTGTTCTAGTTTCATTAAGCTACCTTTTTACTTCTAAAACCCACACAGAACTGCCTCTGAGGTGAAGATTTTTTAAAATCTATATGCATGGCTTACTCTGTTTCAGGTTAATTTTTTTGACAATCTGTTTTCATACTGTATTGCCCAGGTGGTCTGAGTCCATATTTAACAGCAGCCACAATCTTTTCCAGGCAGTCTGTCACAGGACCTCCTTCTCTATTCTTTGTGTATCGGGAATGGAAGAACTTGGTTTAGCTGTTGAGTTTCTTGCCTTCATAGAATCATAGAGTCATAGAATCATAGAATCAGTCAGGGTTGGAAGGCACCACAAGGATCATCTAGTTCCAACCCCCCTGCCATGGGCAGGGACACCCCACACTAGATCAGGCTGGCCAGAGCCTCGTCCAGCCTGGTCTTAAACACCTCCAGGGAGGGGGCCTCAACCACCTCCCTGGATAACCCATTCCAGGGCTTCACCACTCTCATGGTGAAGAACTTCTTCCTCACATCTAGCCTGAATCTCCCCACCTCCAGCTTCATTCCATTCCCCCTAGTCCTATCACTACCTGATGGAGAAGTCCCTCCCCAGCCTTCCTGTAGGCCCCCTTCAGATACTGGAAGGCCACAATGAGGTCACCTCGCAGCCTTCTCTTCTCCAGACTGAACAGCCCCAACTCTTTCAGTCTGTCCTCATAGGAGAGGTGCTCCAGCCCTCTCTCTGATCATCCTCGTGGTCCTTCTCTGGACACGCTCCAGCATATCCACATCCCTCTTGTAATAGGGGCTCCAGAACTGGACGCAGTACTCCAGGTGGGGTCTCACCAGGGCTGAGTAGAGGGGGAGAAGCACCTCCCTTGACCTGCTGGTCACACTTCTCCTGAGGCAGCCCAGGATCTGATTGGCTTTCTGGGCTGCAAGCGCACATTGAGAGCTCATGTTGAGCTTCTCGTCCACCAGCACCCCCAAGTCTCTCTCCTCAGGGCTGCTCTCCAGCCAGTCCCTGCCCAGCCTGGATTTGTGCCTGGGATTGCCTCGACCCAGATGCAGGACCCTGCCCTTGGTCTTGTTGAAGCTCATGAGGTTGGCTTGTGCCTTCTGTAGCTCTTGCTACCATGACCTTCTGCAGGCAACCCAGCTAGGGCAGCTTGTGCTTCTAGGTTCTCTCAGGTGTCTTGCCTAAAACTGAATTCTACATCTGGTTTCTGTTTGTCTGCTTCCATGGAGAATTCATATTAACTCCTTCTGCTTAAAACACAAATCAGCTCAGCATCATCCCCCAGTATCACAGAGTAAGAGAAGCAAGTACTGAGGGTGAAGTGGGAAATCAAAGATAGTATACAAAATGTTGATCATAGAATCATAGAATCAGTCAGGGTTGGAAGGGACCACAAGGATCATCTAGTTCCAACCCCCTGCCATGGGCAGGGACACCCTACACTAGATCACGCTGGCCAGAGCCTCGTCCAGCCTGGTCTTAAACACCTCCAGGGACTGGGCCTCAACCACCTCCCTGGACAACCCATTCCAGGGCTTCACCACTCTCATGGTAAAGAACTTCTTCCTCACATCCAGCCTGAATCTCCCCATTTCCAGCTTCATTCCATTCCCCCTAGTCCTATCACTACCTGAGATCCTGAGAAGTCCCTCCCCAGCCTTCCTGTAGGCCCCCTTCAGATACTGGAAAGCCACAATGAGGTCACCTCGGAGCCTTCTCTTCTCCAGACTCAACAGCCCCAACTCCTTCAGTCTGTCCTCATAGGAGAGGTGCTCCAGCCCTCTGATCATCCTCGTGGCCCTTCTCTGGACACGCTCCAGCACGTCCACATCTCTCCTGTAATATGGGCTCCAGAACTGGACGCAGTACTCCAGGTGGGGTCTCACCAGAGCTGAGTAGAGGGGGAGAAGCACCTCCCTTGACCTGCTGGTCACACTTCTCCTGAGGCAGCCCAGGATCTGATTGGCTTTCCGGGCTGCAAGCGCACATTGAGAGCTCATGTTGAGCTTCTCGTCCACCAGCACCCCCAAGTCTCTCTCCTCGGGGCTGCTCTCCAGCCAGTCACTGCCCAGCCTGGATTTGTGCCTGGGATTGCCTCGACCCAGATGCAGGACCCTGCACTTGGTCTTGTTGAAGCTCATGAGGTTGGCTTGTGCCCACCTCTCCAGCCTGTCCAGGTCCCTCTGGATGGCATCCCTTCCCTCCAGGGTGTCCACTGCACCACACAGCTTGGTGTCATCAGCAAACTTGCTGAGGGTGCACTCGATGCCACTGTCCATGTCACCCACAAAGATGTTGAACAAGACAGGTCCCAGGACTGATCCCTGAGGGACTCCGCTTGTCACTGGCCTCCACTGGGACATGGACCCGTTGACAGCCACTCTTTGGGTGCGGCCATCAAGCCAATTCTTTATCCATCTAGTGGTCCATCCATCAAACCCATGTGTCGCCAGCTTGGAGACCAGGAGGTGGTGCGGGACAGTGTCGAAGGCTTTGCTCAAATCCAGGTAAACGACATCAGTTGCTCGCCCCTCATCTATTAATGCTGTCACCTGATCATAGAAGGCCACCAGGTTTGTCAGGCAGGATTTGCCCTTGGCAAAGCCATGCTGACTATTCCCAATCACCTCTTCACTATTCTTCTGAGTCATTAGTGCCTCCAGGAGGATCTGCTCCATGATCTTTCCGGGCACAGAGGTGAGACTGACTGGCCTGGAGTTCCCTGGTTCCTCCTTCTTGCCCTTTTTGAAAATGGGAGCAATGTTTCCCCTTTTCCAGTCTGTGGGGACTTCCCCACTCTGCCATGACTTCTGGAATATAATAGAGAGGGGCTTGGCAACCTCATCTGCCAGTTCTCTCAGCACCCGTGGGTGTATCCCGTCGGGTCCCATGGACTTGAACACTTTCAGGTTCTTCAGGTGATCACCAACCTGAGCTTCACTTACGATGGGCAGTTCTTCCTCCCCGTCCCTGGCATCGTCTGCCATGTCACCAGGAGTGTGGCTGGAGGCCCTTGCAGTGAAGACTGAGGTAAAGAAGTGATTGAGTACCTCAGCCTTTTCCACATCACTAGTGACTGATTCACCACTTTCCTTTCTGAGGGGGCCCACACCTTCCCTAGTCTTCTTCTTGCCATTAATATACCTGTAGAAATTCTTAGTGCTCCCTTTAACCCCCCTGGCTAGATTCAGTTCAAACTCTGCTTTGGCTTTCCTAACCAGGCCTCTTGCTGCTCGGGCAGCTTCCTTATATACCCCCTGTTCTATCTGTCCTTCCTTCCACTTCCTGTAGAGTTTCTTTTTACGTGATAGTGTGTCCAGCAGCTCCTTGTTCATCCAGGCAGGCCTCCTAGCATTCCTTCCTGCTTTTCTCCTTATAGGTATACATATGATCATGGGGCAAATGCCAAACTGTTGCCGTGGGATCATGAAATGTATGGATCCATGAATGAGAATAATAAAGATGAAATCTCTGAGCAATTGGTAGCTTTCTTGAAAACTAGGCAGAGTTCTTAGGTACCGTTCTGTGGGTAGGTGTGATTTCCTTTGAATGAGGAATGAGTGTGACACTCTGTATAGTTTGTGCTTGGCTTGCTTTGCTCGGTAGTGATCAAGAATGGTTGTATCAAAAGCAGTACTTCTGGTCTTAGTTACTATTAATTCACTGTGGGCAACATGAGCAGGGAAATTATTCTGCCCCTGTACTCAGCACTGGTTAGGTCAAACCTTGAGTACTGTGTCCAGTTCTGGGCCCCTCAGTTTAGGAAAGATGTTGACTTACTGGAACATGTCGAGGGAAGGGCAACAAAGCTGGTGAGGGGTTTGGAGTACAGCCTGTGAGGAGAGGCTGAGGGAGCTGGGATTGTTTAGCCTGGAGAAGAGGAGGCTCAGGGCAGACCTTATTGCTGTCTACAACTCCCTGAAGGGAGGCTGTAGCCAGGTGGGGGCTGGTCTCTTCTCCCAGGCAACCAGCACCAGAACAAGAGGACACAGTCTCAAGCTGCGCCAGGGGAGGTTTAGGCTGAATGTTAGGAAAAAATTCCTCATACAAAGATTGATTTGCCATTGGAATGTGCTGCCCAGGAAGGTGGTGGAGTCACCATCACTGGAGGTGTT
Source organism: Picus viridis (assembly GCA_033816785.1). Taxonomy (NCBI): domain Eukaryota; kingdom Metazoa; phylum Chordata; class Aves; order Piciformes; family Picidae; genus Picus; species Picus viridis. The sequence goes on along the minus strand of CM066606.1, from coordinate 98,528,973 downwards.
TAGGAAGAGACTTGATGGGGTGCTTGGCACCATGGTTGAGTTGATTAGATGGCGTTGGGTGATAGATTTGACTCAGTGATCTCGAAGGTGTTTTCCAACCTGGTTAATTCTGTATTCTGTAATTCCTTACATTGGTTCTGCAAACTTCTTGTAAGGCCCTTTTGTGGTATTTACTATATAATCACTATATGATTTGTCTTCAGACATATGATCCTTCCTGCTATGTAGACAGTACCTGTGTCCATTTGGAGAGGTTATTTCATAAAGCTAGAAAAATTATTTGAAATGGCCATAGCAGTCTTGTTGTAAGTGATATGGAACTGAAAACTATCTTACTCCATGTGGAAATGGAACCTCCTTCCATGCAGTCATTGTTAAAACAATATCCTTTGCTTTTTGTGTAAATATCATTCTTTTTTTAAGTATGAATGAAATGCCTTTCTTCACTGCTCTTTTTATTCCTCAGAGATCATGTCTCACTTCCTGGTGTTCAGGTATATGTATAATAAAACAGATTCTCAGATATGAATGCTAGAAGGAGACTAATGAAGTCTGGCAGTTGCTTTGAAATTCTATATATGAATACACTAACTAAGTCCATACGGTTAGAGATTGCAGCAGACTGTTAGAAAACTCAGATGAACAACTAATAAACCATATTCTCTGCAGAATACACCTGTTAATGTGTCTCATGAGGTGCTAAGTCCTTGGCTTTTTCGTATGTGCAACAAAAAAGCTGTAAATGCAAAACCCATGATAAACAATTCTTACCTGCCTTTATCTGTCAGTTGTGTAGGAATACTTGTAGTATCCAGTGAGGTGAATGTCTTCATATGAGGACAGCATTTATTGGAAGGTTTGAAGAGCACAGCGTGGTTCACAGTCTGAAAGGCTCATACAGTGGTATTGCCAGATTTGTACAGAGGCAAGTTTAATGCCTTCAGTCTCTTCAGCTCCTTGATTTTATTGCTTAGTGGACGTTCTTTAATGCAGTTGTGTGAAAAGGATTAGTTAAAAGCAAGCTTCAGCTCCCCAAGTAGTCATCACTTCCTGCAAAACTGCGTTGGCTTGTGTCAGGATTTGGTTCACATATTTGCAGGTTTATCTCAGAATGTTGCACATAATCTCCAGGACTATGGAGCAGGTTTTGTTTGCTCTGCAAAAGTTTTCAAAGTTGAGAAATCAGTACTTTCCTTGGATTGTAGAGACCCCTATTTGCAGGAAAAAAAGTTCTTATTCTCTGTTTCCAGTTAAGTAACCCCCAGGAGAGTTCTCATTCTTGCAGCTCCCTGAAGAAGGAATATGTGTCCATTCTGCTCCTACCATCCTTCCTTCCTATACACTGCTGGATAATAAAATGATTGGATTTGAGCTACTCTGTGTCACAAATGTTAATTGTATGCTCTGATACAGAAATGTGTAGTTTCTTACAGTCCACATAATTTTTTTGTCTTGTCAGGAGCAATTTCACAGGTATATTTATGCTGTCTTTCTCATTTAATGTGAGGACTAAGCCATTTGTTTTAGGGAGAAAAAGAAACATACCCTCCCCAGAATTTCAACACTTCTCCTTTGAGTGGAGATTTAATTTTCTCAGAATGTAGAAGTAAAATGGTTAATTAGTTTGAGTCGAGTAGAAGCCTCTGACAGTATACAGAACCACCATTTCCCCTGAAGGTAGTTTAGCGCCTCTTTCACGGTTCCCTGAGGGAGTCAGTGGACATGTTCAAAGAGTGCCTCTTTTGTAAGGAAAGGAAAAAAGGCTGCTTTCTGGGAATGTTCTGTGCAAAAAATATAGTATTTATTAGACTAGATCACTAAAAAGGTCTATATACACTCTATGTAAAACCGTGCCAAATTTATGAAATGGGACAAAACTTTATTCACTTGCTTGAAAGTAGGGGAGGGTATGTGAGGATTCAATGAGTTAAGGGGGAAGTCAGTGATTTAAGCGTTAATGCAGTGTGCACAGCATGAGGTAGAGGTCAAAAGACTCAAGAGAAGTGGCTGGAATGCTAGGACTGCTTTGCAGCCTTCCACAGTAGTTTACTTTGTCCAGGATGAAGGTAAAATGTGGTTGTAAGTGTATTTTTATTTACTGTTGATAGACACACTGTTAAATTACTAGATGATGTAGTTTGTAACAGATGTCTCCATGGATTCACTTCTCTGTGTTCTGAAGTTTATGTCTTTCTTTATAATAAAAATGAAACTAAGGCACTTCTGTTCTAAAGTTATGACATATGTTACTGCCTGAAAGAAGGCTTCACTGGAAATTTTTGACCAGTTCAATGGAAATCCAAGGATATTGCATTTTTTTTTGTCCTGCTTGGCTGCCTTGATGAACAATTGCTAACTTCAACCATTTATCAAGGTGATGTCGTTTAATGTATCTTAGTGTAAAATTCCATTAAATACTCCTGATGTATTTTGAGTAGAACTCTGCTGATGCACATTTTAATTTATTTTTTTTCATTTGCTGTAATGGATTATTTATGTTACCACAGCAAAAGTTATATTACAGTTTAAGTTTTAAACTTTCTCAGTTGGAGTGAACTCAAAATCAAGGTTTCCATGGAGAGAGAGTAGTTTCTTTTCTTTTGCAAATGGAAGCACTTCATATGTATAAACAGATGTCACGATGTATGTTTTAGTAATTTAATATATAAAAGTGTAAACTATGCAGATTTCAAGTATGCCCTCCAAAGTTATAGAAATTTTACTACTTTTTAAGGCATATAGTTTTGAAGAATGAGAAAGTAGATTCTTCTATGAGTTTAAGTAGCATTCATTGGGAAATGTCCTATTTCTAAATGTTGTTGCTAGCAGTTAAATATATCAACATCATATTTGCCACTGTTGACGTACAACAGATCATTCTCATTCACTGCCTAGTGCACACAGTATGCTTTTACAGCATTCCAGAAAGTTAATAGAATAGAATAGAATAGAATAGAATAGAATAGAATAGAATAGAATAGAGCAGGTTGGAAAAGACCTTTGAGATCATCGAGTCCAACCTATCATCCAACACTTACCTAATCAACTAAACCATGGCACCAAGCACCCCATCCAGTCTCCTCCTAAATGCCTCCAGTGATGGTGACTCCACCGCCTCCCTGGGCAGCACATTCCAGTGGCCAAGCACTCTTTCTGTGAAGAACTTCTTCCTGACATCCAGCCTAAACCTCCCCTGGTGCGGCTTGAGACTGTGTCCTCTTGTTCTGGTGCTGGTTGCCTGGGAGAAGAGACCAACCCTCACCTGGCTGCAGCTTCCCTTCATGTATTTGTAGAGATAAGGTCTCCCCTGAGCCTCCTCTTCTCCAGGGTAAGCAATCCCAGCTCCCTCAGCCTCTCCTCATAGGGCTTGTGCTCGAAACCCCCCTCCAGCTTTGTTGCCCTTCTCTGGACACCTTCCAGCAAGACAACATCCTTCCTAAACTGAGGGGCCCAGAACTGGTCACAGTACTCAAGGTGTGGCCTAACCAGTGCTGTGTACAGGGGCAGAATGACCTCCCTGCTCCTGCTGGCCACACTCTTCCTGATGCAGGCCAGGATGCCATTGGCCTTCTTGGCCACCTGGGCACACTGATGGCTCATGTTCAGCTTACTGTCAACCAGTACCCCCAGGTCCCTTTCTGCCTGGCCGCTCTCCAGCCACTCTGACCCCAGCCTGTAGCACTGCATGGGGTTGTTGTGGCCAATGTGTAGAACCCGGCACTTGGATGTGTTCAATCTCATGCCCTTGGACTCTGCCCATCTGTCCAGCCTGTCGAGGTCTCTCTGCAGAGCTCTCTTACCTTCTACAGATCAACAGCTGCCCCCAGCTTGGTGTCATCTGCAAGTTTACTGATGACAGACTCAATCCCCTGATCTAGATCATCAATAAAGATGTTAAAGAGCATGGGGCCCAACACTGATCCCTGAGGGACACCACTGTTGCCTGGCTGCCAGCTGGATGTGGCACCATTCACCACCACTCTCTGGGCTCAGCCCTCCAGCCAGTTCGTAACCCAGCTGTCCAAGAGTGCAGCTGTCCAAGCCACAAGCTGATAGCTTGGCCAGGAGTTTGCTGTGTAGGACGGTATCAAAGGCCTTGCTGAAGTCCAGGTAGACTACATCCACAGCCTGCCCCACATCCACCAGGCGGGTCACCTGATCATAGAAGGAGATCAGGTTGGTCAGGCAGGACCTGCCCTTCCTAAATCCATGCTGGCTGGGCCCTTGGCCATCCTGGAAGTGCTGTGTGATTGATTGCACTCAAGATGACCTTTTCCATAATCTTGCCTGGCACTGATGTCCAACCGGCCTTTCTTGTGGATGGGCACCACGCTGGCCAGCTTCCAGTCTTCTGGGACCTCTCCAGTGAGCCAGGACTGTTGAAAAATGATGGAGAGTGGCTTGGCCAGCTCATCTGCCAGCTCTCTCAGCACCCTAGGATGGATCCCATCTGGCCCCGTGGACCTGTGGGGGTCCAAGAGGCTAAGGAGGTCTCTAATTACTTGACATAATATGACATGACATAGTGGGCATCACCGAAACTTGGTGGGACGACTCCCACGACTGGAACGTAGGGATAGATGGGTATAAGCTTTTTAGGAAGGATAGGCAGGGAAGGGAGAGGAGGAGGTGTTGCCCTCTATGTCAACAACCAGCTGGAATCAGCAGAACTCCACCTGGGGAGGCTTGATGAGTCGGTTGAAAGTTTATGGGTTAGAATTAAAGGCAAGACAGGGGAAGGAGATATTACTGTGGGGGTCTCCTACAGGCCACCTGACCAGCAGAACCAAGCAGATGAGGCTCTGCACAGGCAAATAGAAGCGGCTTCCAGGTCACAAGCCCTGGTCCTCATGGGGGATTTCAGCCACCCTGACATCTGTTGGAGGGACAACACAGCAAAGCATCAGCAATCCAGGATGTTCCTGGACTGCATAGAAGACAACTTCCTCCTCCAAATGGTAGAGGAACCAACAAGAAAAGGTGCTACGCTGGACCTTGTTCTCACCAACAGGGAAGGGCTGGTAACAAATGTGAGGCTCAGAGACGGCCTTGGCTGCAGTGACCATGAAGCAGTTGAATTTAATCTCCTCAGGGCAATCAGGAGGACATATTCTAAGCTTAGGACCCTAGACTTTAGGCGTGCAGACTTCGATCGCTGCAGGGATCTGCTAGCCAAAGTGTCGTGGGATGAAGCCCTGGAGGGAAGAGGGACCCAGGACAGCTGGTCAGTATTCAAGGACCACCTCCTCTGTGTCCAGGAGCTATGTATACCTATAAGGAGAAAAGCAGGAAGGAATGCTAGGAGGCCTGCCTGGATGAACAAGGAGCTGCTGGACACACTATCACGTAAAAAGAAACTCTACAGGAAGTGGAAGGAAGGACAGATAGAACAGGGGGTATATAAGGAAGCTGCCCGAGCAGCAAGAGGCCTGGTTAGGAAAGCCAAAGCAGAGTTTGAACTGAATCTAGCCAGGGGGGTTAAAGGGAACACTAAGAATTTCTATAGGTATATTAATGGCAAGAAGAAGACTAGGGAAGGTGTGGGCCCCCTCAGAAAGGAAAGTGGTGAATTGGTCACAAGTGATGTGGAAAAGGCTGAGGTACTCAATCACTTCTTTACCTCAGTCTTCACTGCAAGGGCCTCCAGCCACACTCCTGGTGTCATGGCAGACGATGCCAGGGACGGGGAGGAAGAACTGCCCATCGTAAGTGAAGCTCAGGTTCGTGATCACCTGAAGAACCTGAAAGTGTTCAAGTCCATGGGACCCGACGGGATACACCCACGGGTGCTGAGAGAACTGGCAGATGAGGTTGCCAAGCCCCTCTCTATTCTATTCCAGAAGTCATGGCAGACTGGGGAAGTCCCCACAGACTGGAAAAGGGGAAACATTACTCCCATTTTCAAAAAGGGCAAGAAGGAGGAACCGGGGAACTCCAGGCCAGTCAGTCTCACCTCTGTGCCCGGAAAGATCATGGAGCAGATCCTCCTGGAGGCACTAATGACTCAGAAGAATAGTGAAGAGGTGATTGGGAATAGTCAGCATGGCTTTGCCAAGGGCAAATCCTGCCTGACAAACCTGGTGGCCTTCTATGATCAGGTGACAGCATTAATAGATGAGGGGCGAGCAACTGATGTCGTTTACCTGGATTTGAGCAAAGCCTTCGACACTGTCCCGCACCACCTCCTGGTCTCCAAGCTGGCGACACATGGGTTTGATGGATGGACCACTAGATGGATAAAGAATTGGCTTGATGGCCGCACCCAAAGAGTGGCTGTCAACGGGTCCATGTCCCAGTGGAGGCCAGTGACAAGCGGAGTCCCTCAGGGATCAGTCCTGGGACCTGTCTTGTTCAACATCTTTGTGGGTGACATGGACAGTGGCATCGAGTGCACCCTCAGCAAGTTTGCTGATGACACCAAGCTGTGTGGTGCAGTGGACACCCTGGAGGGAAGGGATGCCATCCAGAGGGACCTGGACAGGCTGGAGAGGTGGGCACAAGCCAACCTCATGAGCTTCAACAAGACCAAGTGCAGGGTCCTGCATCTGGGTCGAGGCAATCCCAGGCACAAATCCAGGCTGGGCAGTGACTGGCTGGAGAGCAGCCCTGAGGAGAGAGACTTGGGGGTGCTGGTGGACGAGAAGCTCGACATGAGCTCTCAATGTGCGCTTGCAGCCCGGAAAGCCAATCAGATCCTGGGCTGCATCAGGAGAAGTGTGACCAGCAGGTCAAGGGAGGTGCTTCTCCCCCTCTACTCAGCTCTGGTGAGACCCCACCTGGAGTACTGCGTCCAGTTCTGGAGCCCATATTACAGGAGAGATGTGGACGTGCTGGAGCGTGTCCAGAGAAGGGCCACGAGGATGATCAGAGGGCTGGAGCACCTCTCCTATGAGGACAGACTGAAGGAGTTGGGGCTGTTGAGTCTGGAGAAGAGAAGGCTCCGAGGTGACCTCATTGTGGCTTTCCAGTATCTGAAGGGGGCCTACAGGAAGGCTGGGGAGGGACTTCTCAGGATCTCAGGTAGTGATAGGACTAGGGGGAATGGAATGAAGCTGGAAATGGGGAGATTCAGGCTGGATGTGAGGAAGAAGTTCTTTACCATGAGAGTGGTGAAGCCCTGGAATGGGTTGTCCAGGGAGGTGGTTGAGGCCCAGTCCCTGGAGGTGTTTAAGACCAGGCTGGACGAGGCTCTGGCCAGCGTGATCTAGTGTAGGGTGTCCCTGCCCATGGCAGGGGGTTGGAACTAGATGATCCTTGTGGTCCCTTCCAACCCTGACTGATTCTATGATTCTATGATTCTATGATTCTACTTCCTCCTGGATCACAGGGGAGCTATCCTGGCTCCTTCTGCCAGCTCTGCAGGCCAGCTGTCTGGAAGACAACCTATCCTGCTATTAAAAATTGAGTCAAATAATGTTTTAAGTACTTTTCCACATTTTCTTTTACTATGTTCCCCTTCATGTCCACTAAGGAGTGGAGGTTGTCCTTGCCCTCCTCTTGCCATTAATATATTTGTATAAGGATTTTTTGTTGTCCTTCGCAGCAGAGGCCAGTCTAAACTCTAATTGCCTCTCTAATTTTTTTCCTGCATGACCTAGCAACACCCTTAAACATTCCATGGGTTACCTCACCTTTCTTCTAAATATGATACACCCTTTTTATTCCCCTTAATTTGTCCAGCAGTTCATTGCCCATCCAGGCTGGCCGTCTGCACCGTCGTCTCATCTCCCGGCACACTGGCACAGCCTGTTCCTGCGCCTTCAAGAATTCTTTCTTGAAGTAGGTCCAGCCCTCCTGTGGACCCCTTTTTAAGGGCTGTTTCCCAAGGTACCTTCTGAGTTAGTTCCTTGAGTAACCTGAAGTCTGCCTTCCGGAAGTCCAGAGTGGAGGTTTTGTTGCTGCCCCCTTAGTTTGACTGCATACTGAAAACTCAATTAGTTCATGGTCACTGGACCCCAGACAGCCTCCAACCACCACATCTCCCACCAGCCCTTCTCTATTTGTAAAAAGGAGGTTTAAAAAAGCCATACCCCTGGTAGGCTTATGCAGCAACTGGGATAAGAAGCTGTCCTCCATACACAAGGAGGTTAAGTTGTAGCTAGTAACATTGGGAATATTAAATTGACTAACAAATGCTCTGAATTTAGAGTTAAAGATGTTCTGGCATTAATATTTAATGCTGATTGTGCGTAATGCTTTACATCAATAATGTACTGAACAAACATTTGATCAATAGAGAACAAATGTTGGATTAAAGCCTTGCAACAACCCACTTCCTCTGCACACTCTTCCTCCCCCTCAGAATTCTTTCTTTTGATGCTTTATTTTCCATACCAGGATTTCATCTGATGTTTATAATGCTAAATGATTTAGGTATCCCTCTATTAAATGTTTACTTTTAGCAGTTCCAATTTAGCTGGTGACTTCTCTCTGTGAGCTAATTACCAGGGGGTGTTTTCAGAACTCTGCAGAGGTGTGTGCTTTCATGTGTAGTGATACATTGGTCTCTACCAGAACAATGTAGTAGAAGCCCAGTACTACACTGATGTAAAGTGTTTTTCTTTTTCTTGTACCAGTATTTGACCAGATTTGAGGCACTTTGCTGAAATAAATTCTTCTTTAGCCTCATAAAAAGTAAAAGTGAAAGTGGGTCTTATTTCTGCACAATATGCCAAACACAGATTTTGTCGTAAGCTTGACTGCTCTGTTAATACGTCTAAGTGACTCATTTCAGACTTGCTTAACACATGCCTAGAAAAACCAAAGACTTATAACTTCCATCTGCTCTCTAATATGATGAAAGATGAATCCTGAAGATCACAAATTGCAGGAGACATGCGGCTTTTAATAAGAACAGCTGAACAACAAATGCTCTATGAGAGGTGGTGAAAAATGAAGTAATGAGGAGGAAAGGCAGGCGGGCCTCTTGAGAGAACATGGATATCCATGGCTAACTAGAACTGTCGTGACCAAAAATTACCCTAAACATGAGATGCACGTTATGTAACAGGAGTCACAGGGAGCACATAACAGTCTTTCTGAGTTTTCTACCAAATCTATGGCTTGATGTTACAAGCAATTGTTCTAACATGGATTCTTGAACTTGCACAGAATGTTTTACTTGAGAAGAAATGTTGTGCAGATGTCCACGACAGAATATCTGTTTTGCAAATGAGATTTTGAAATCTCTGCACTCTAAACGTGTTAATTTAGCTACCAAATATATACAAGCCTTCAATATATACAAATAGAGAATTTCACTCCTGTGTATAGTGTTGCAGAAAAAAACCCCACATCTCCATGTACCTGGAGAAAGATGGAGACTGTGGCATAATTAAGAATAATCAAAATTAAGTTAGACTTCAGCTGAAAATCAGCTTTGCACTTTCTCATAGTAGGCTGTTTTCATTTTGAACCCCTCCTTAAGTGGACATCTCAATAGTGCTGTCACAGTAACATCCACAAACTAGATTTATGCCAGCTAGAAAGGAATACCTATAAGAAAACTCAAACGCAGCAGTCTGTACCCCATCAGAGGCTAATTTAGCCTGCCAAGAAAGTAGTAGTCTGCATAATTCACACCAGAAGAGGTACATGGCCTGTCTAGTTTATTTTGACTTCGGAAGAGGAAGACAAAGCTCTTTATAAGGTGTACAATAAATATTATGTTCTGAGCCATAGAGACTCTGAGAAACATTTTCCAGTTCTGCTTTCCAATTCCTGTTAACTGCATTGTAAAACTGAGATTTTTGCCTATGAAATGCGCAAATTTCTTAACTATAAAATAGTTGTGTGTATAATCTGTTAGTTTTAATATCCTTTTGATTTTAAGAGAGAGGCAGAAAAATACACAGAATGTATGTATGTGTAGTAGAGTATGATGTTACACTTCGTAAATCAATTTTACATGAGTAGGATTTGCAGTGAGATTTGTAAAGACAGACCCTTGAATCCCTGTGGAGCATGACCTCACTGACTTTATCACAGATCTACATGGATGTTGTGATCTGCCTGTACAGATCCGATGGTGGGATCAGGGACTTTGGCCCTAATCTGGCGAACAATTTCATGGTCGAATAGCATCTCGTATGTGAATACTCTCTTAAAAACTCACGTATATGTTTGAAGGATCAGGATCACGGGAAACGGTATGAACACAGAGCATCATTCTTGCTTACTGTCCAATTATTGAATAATTTCTGAATGTAAACCCTGGCAATTAGTTTTATTTAATCTTTTCTCCAGAATATTTGTGTTGAAAAGACCTTTTTGTGATTCCTTTCATTGTGAAGAAAATGTCAAAGTTTCTGTTTATAAGGACAAATCCATTGACAAGGTATTCCCTGGATGACTCTTGCATATCACTGCAGGAAGATTTTTCTCCATCATAGCAGTTAATTAATAATATTCTGTTTGTTCACACAGCTTTATGTTGTTCTGTGTACAGTACCAATGGTGTTTACTGATACCCATTGCCAACTGCTGTGTTTTCCTTGCTTCAGCTGCTTTCTTCCGGTTGTTACACAATAGGCATGTGTTGGATTGGGGATGAATGGTTCACAAGAGTATAGCTCCTACCGCTCCTGAGTCACATCCAGCTGCTGCCTTGGCTTTCACTCATTTAAAACAATTTACTTTCTGCTAGTTGGATAGTTAATTTAGCATTTGCAGTAACTGCCCTCCTCCCTTGAAAGATAAACAAAATTAAAAATGAACAACCTCCTACCAACTGCTCTTTCTCTTGCTGTATGATGGCCATCCCTAGAGTGTTTGTAGGATCTTTTGTCCTCCTTGATACTTGTGATAAAGAAGGCTTCCTCTCTCTGTCTGTAGGGATACCTTCTCCGGTATCATTCAGAGGGAATTTATGGGTCCGTCAGCATCTCAGGTTTCTGTATTCCTTTTGTCAGTGGCCTTTCTGAATAGAATAGAATAGAATAGAATAGAATAGAATAGAATAGAATAGAATAGAATAGAATAGAATAGAATAGAATAGACCAGGTTGGAAGAGACCTCCAAGATCATCGCATCCAACCTGTCAACCAATCCAACCCACCTAAACAACTAAACCATGGCACCAAGTACCCCATCAAGTCTCCTCCTGAACACCTCCAGTGATGGTGACTCCAGTGGTGGTGGTGTTCTCTTGGAGCTTAGCTACTTCCAGTAGCTAGCTGAATATGATTCTTGGAGAGTTTCTATGGTGCTTTCACTGTACCCCCATGAATATTAATGTGGGGTTTTGAAACAATGCTTCTTGCTGCTATGTCAAATTTGAGGTTTAAGCCCATGCCTTTTCAACGGTGAGAAACAGGGAAAATGGTTATTTCCTTTTCCTCTCAACAGAAAATATCCCTGCTGTCTTTCCTGGTAATTTGCAGAATATCTTCTACCTCGAACAAAATCGGTATTGTGGTTTTTTTGGTGCAGCGTTACAGTATGTGAAGGGTTTTGTCAAAGCTTCTCTTCCCTAAATCGTGTTTCTTAAGTTCAATAAGGAACTAAGCTTTCATTATTGTCTTTTAAAGTATCCTTTCCAGCCTGCTTGATTACTTAGAAAACATGACCTTAGGGAATGATGGAGAATGATCAGGTGCCAAAAAAAGAACTGTCCCCAGTAATGTTGAAATTGCTTATATTCAGTTTCCTGAAATCCAGATTAGCAAAAGAAAATGGTATATCCAAGAGTGAGATTTAAAACCAGGGCTTTAAGAGGTTTTTAGTGTTCTACCCTGTTACTAGATGTCATCCCATACTGGTAGTCCTAGGCCCTGTAGAATTAATAAACACACGTTTTTATTGTCAACTAAAATACACAAAGAAGTGTAAACTGCAATATGTGTAATACTTTTATAAGTGGAATCTGTGTGTTTTAGACTTAAAAAAACCTCCCGAACCAGTAGCTATTTATAGTTACTTGAAATTGTCTTAAATTCAGCAGTTTCATCTGACTTGTCTGTCCAAGGTGTCAGCTACAGACTGAAATCTCTTTTCTCAGTATCTTTCAGCAGAAATGACTCTGAGGGTTTATAGAGAAATCTCTGGGTGAATGGGCGGATAGAAAGTAAGAATGAATGATTGAACAGCATTGTTCCTTTGATTGGAACTGCTGTCTTTTGTTGGGAGAGAAAGAAATGGATGAGGCAGATTAGCTACCATGGGCAAAGTAATCTCTGATATGATGTTGGTGCATACTGGAAGCATTATTAGGGGCTGGCATCATCTGTTTCATAAATGACCTAAATACTTTATTTGTAAAGACTGTCCTTGTAGTTAGTGTGCTCGTCCCCTACCATCCTCTTGTGCTATGAGAGGCTGGTGCTGTTCTCTTCTCCCAGGTCATTAGTGATAGAACAGAGGGAATGGCCTCAAGCTGCAACTGGGTAGGTTTAGACTGGACATTAGGAATTTTTTTGTTCACAGAAGGAGTGGTCAGGCCTTGGAATGAGCTGCCCAGGGAAATGGTTGAGTCACCAAGCCTGGATGTGTTTAAAGGTTGTTTGGATGTGGTGCTTGGGGATATGGTTTAGGGGTGAAGCTTGTAGAGTAGGGTTATCAGTTGGACTTGGTGATCCTGAGGGTCTTTTCCAACCTGAATGTTTCTGTCATTCTGTGAGATGAAGCTGGAGGAATGTGCAGCCCAGTCTTAGCTGTGGAGCAGCAGTTACACAGGAAAAAAAAACTATGCATGATGAAATAGTTACTATGTGATTCACCATACTTACAGGTCATTTTCAGAGGAAAAGCAAAGATTTAACACCCCTAGCAGTTGCTTGAGGAAAATGGTGGTTGGCACTACCCTCCCTATGAAGCTGTTCAGTACAAGTGTTTTCTATTGAAGTTCTGCTGCAAATGCCTGATATCTGAAGCTGAAATTGCAGTTGAGGCACCAAACTGCAGAAGCACGAACAACTTTTGAGGAGAAAAAGAAAGATTATTCAACTACAAACTGCTTAGGTTTATGAAAAGAGTTGGACATCCCTCAAGCTACAGGGAGGCAGAGCTGGATTTTTCTAAAAGGTGTTTTTTAATTAAATACCTATGTTCAGCTGTGTTGCATTTAAATCCCAGGATGGGCATGCAGTTATCTTCTCTGGAACCTTCATGTCCTTCCAGAATATCCTTTTTAACACTACTGCAGTTTTTAAAGCATCTGTCAGTGACAGTTTGAGTCAGTCCATGTTTCTGTGGATGAGGGAGCCCTAACAAGCAGTGCATTTATTGCTCAGTGACCCATGACTTAAAAATTTCAGCATAAATGGAAGAGAAAAAATTACATGCTTGATATGCTCATTTTATACTTTCTGCTTAATTTTTCAGCCACGTAAAATGCAAAATAAATCAGTAAAGAAAAGGTAGTTGAATGACGGCATCCATATTGTAATGCACTTCAGCTGCCCCAGCAATTCTGTTCCTGTGAGCTGCAGGGGACTGATGTTAATGGGGTTCCCATCACCTGTTCTCGGGAGTGGGATATTGTGTAACTCCTGCCAATGCTGGTTCAAAAATGGCACTGGCAGAAAGAGCAGAGGATGATTTGTTGAGAGTGTCAATTGGAAATGGCCCAGTTAACACCATTAACATCGTTACCATTGAGTAAAGGCTTGAATGATGGTTAAAACTTCTTGGTTTTGTTACGTGCCTTAAAAATATGTTTAAACAAAGCAGGAGGTGAAAGAGCTAGTAGTTTGGGCTCTGATTTTGACACTAAGAATTAAATGTCAGCTATGTGTGCTCAAAGGTAGGCTACAAGTTCTTGTGAATATAGGTAGTGTAGTTTGGGGGATGTGTGCGTCTCTTTTTTCTTTTCTCCCTTCCAAATCTCTGGAGTATGCAGCAGCTTTTATTGAAGTGAGATGAACTCCAGAGGTTCTCCAGCTGTTGTAAATCAGGCTGCCAGTTTAAGCACCTGAGTACATGTATAGGCATTAGGATACTGATCCGTGTAAATCCAGGGTTTATTGTTTCAAGCTATGGTTCAGTTCATACATGTGGCTGTAGTAATATCTTTGTTCTTGACAAATAGTCATTTTTTTTTTCAACACAGGAGATTAACCAAAAGGACTTTGTAAACCAGTCACATAAAAAGATGTAGTCTACCCTGGTTCTGTCAGGGTTTAGAAAAGTCATATTAAACCATACTAATTCAAAAACTTGTTCTCTTATCTTTTTTATATTACTCACAGTTTTCAGATTTTCGGGTTGAGATCGAAGGGAATATTTCAAGAAATAGAATGTAATACATTTACAAACTGGATTTCTTATTTATTAGTGACTAGAAGCCGTGTCAGAAAACGTGTTCCAACTTTATTAAATGGGGCCTGGCAAATGCTGCAGTTCTTGAGGTACTGCCTTGATAATAGCAGGAAATGAATTCCTGTTTCTGTGTGTGTCATAAGCAATTGCACACAGCCTTACCTGAACATATGTATTACGGCTTCTGGAAGAAGAATTCTGTCAGTGAAAATGGCTTTTTCTTCAGTAATTTCTGTCTTATGTTTTTGCTGATTCAGCAAAGCATGGAGCTGTTGAAGCAGCAGAACTAAAACACATCCATTTTTGTGTTGCAGATACCGCCTCTTACCTGAACATTTTAGAACATGTGCAGTTTAAATCTGCTAATGTTCACAATATTTTAGGGTAGCTTGCCAGAATCTCACTATGAATATCTTCCAAGGGTGTATGTAGAGCTGACCAGCTCTGTGCTCAAAAGAGGCTGTGAGGATCTGATGAGGAACCAGCATTGCTAGCGAGGGAGTCAGCTGATTCGACATCAGGAGATCTAGACAGAAAAGGAGGAGAGGCTGTGAGGGATATTGTCATTATTCATGGTGGATCGATTTTCTCTGTTTCTACATGCAGCATTTTTAAAAGCTTGCAAGATCACTCAGATAAAAAGCTGGAGGAGACAATTTCTGCAGGTCACCATGTAAGCATTTCTGCAAAAAAATTACTTCCTTGTTTATTAGCTATTAATGTAGACTTGGAGGTGTTTCATTATCTAACATTTCCTTTCGTGCTATGACTTACAGAGCACACGGCTCAGTTACTTAACCCCAGACCCCCTCATGCCATGCCAATTCTTTGGCTGCTAGATTTACATACTGCAGCTCAGTGTTGTTCCTAGTCTGACCATGACTCCTAATACCATGTTGATGTCTGCTTATTTTTGGGAAGTTGGTCAAGTGCTGTCTCTAGAGCTGTCATTTTTATGTTCATTCATGGATCAATCAACAGGAGGTGACTAAGTTTATAGAATACTCAATTTCTAGTAAGCTATGATCTGTCAACTTCTGATTTCTACATCTGTGGTGAAAGAACATGTGTTACTTGGACATGCCAGTCCATTAGCAAGGTTTCCACTGATTACTATCTTCGGCTTGTTTTACCTTTTCATTTTCACACTTATGACCAAAAATACGTACATAGTGAAATACATGTATATAAACATAGAAACTCATTTTCATCTTAAACAAGTAATGGAGAATGGCAGTGCACCAAGCAAAAGTATTCATGTGTGGTAGTACACAACTAGTTCAAAACTAACTTCCATCAGGTTTGTTTCAGGTCAATTTTACTTTAAAATGAAGCATTCCTTCAAGTATGTAATGGAGGAATACAAATACAATACAATACACCAGGTTGAAAGAGACCTTCAAGATCATTGCATCCAACACATCAACTAATCCAGCACCACCTAAACAACTAAACCATGGCACCAAGCACCCCTTCAAGTCTCCTCCTGAACACCTCCAATGAAGGTGACTCCACCACCTCCACAGGTAGCCCATTCCAATAGGCAATCACTCTCTCTGTATAGAACTTCTTCCTAACATCCAGCCTACACCTGCCCTGGCGCAGCCTGAGACTGTGTCCTCTTGTTCTGATGCTGGTTGCCTGGGAGAAGAGACCAACCTCTGCCTGTCTACAACCACCCTTCAGGTAGTTGTAGAGAGCAATAAGGTCACCACTGAGTCTCCTGCTCTCCAGGCTAAGCAACCCCAGCTCCTTCAGCCTCTCCTCATAGGGCTTGTGTTCCAAACCCCTCACCAACTTTGTTGCCCTTCTCTGGACATGTTCCAGCAAGTCAACATCCTTCCTAAACTGAGGGGCCCAGAACTGGACACAGTACTCTAGGTGCGGCCTAACCAAAGCAGAGTACAGGGGCAGAATGACTTCCCTGCTCCTGCTGGCCTTACTGTTCCTGATGCAGGCCAGGATGCCATTGGCCTTCTTGGCTGCCTGGGCACACTGCAGGCTAATGAGGGGTCCATAATCATAACTCCCTTCTCCCCAGTATTTTTCCTTTTATGTCCTTTTATTTTATAAATAAATAGAAAGTGATAGACTGAAACAAAATTACACTTTCTTAGTGGCGAATGTTGCTGATTAACACCTGTGCTATTGTTGCAGCAAGAAGATTGTTCTGTAAAGCCCAGGAGCACAAGTCCTATGAGGAGAGGCTGAGGGAGCTGGGGTTGCTTAGCCAGGAGAAGAGGAGGCTCAGGGGAGACCTTATTGCTGTCTACAACTGCCTGAAGGGAGGTTGTAGCCAGGTGGGGGTTAGTCTTTTCTTCTGGGTGGCCAGCACCAGAACAAGAGGACAGTCTCAAGCTGCACCAGGGGAGGTTTAGGCTGGATGTTAGGATAAAGTTCTTCACAGAAAGAGAGATTTGCCATTGGAATGTGCCGCCCAGGAGGTGGTGGAGTCACCATCACTGGAGGCATTTCAGAGGAGACTGGATCGGGTGCTTGGTGCCATGGTTTAGTTGATTAGATAGTGTTGGATGATGTTGGTTGGACTTGATGATGTCAAAGGTCTATTTCTGACCTGGTCTATTCTATTCTATTCTATTCTATTCTATTCTATTCTATTCTGTTCTGTTCTGTTCTGTTCTGTTCTGTTCTATTCTAATTAAGTTGGTAGTTCTAATTTAACTAACTAGCACGAGTTATATGAGTTGCTCTTGGTTCCTCCACCCTGATCCTAGTGAAGTCTGAAACATAGTGATAGCCTCTACGCATAAGTGGAAAAGATTTAAAATGCAAAGGTGAGGTGGTCATTCTGAGCAGTTTTATTTGATCTGTTAATGTAATATATAAGCCAAGACATAGATTCTTCCTTTACCTGTGCTTTCCTGGCATTTTTAGTAGTGTTGGATCACTGCATTTATTTATCTTGACTTCTTACCTTTTAAGGTTGTCAGTTAATACTTCTGTGTCAGCTTAGCTGTGTGCAGACAGATGTCTCATCTTACTTGTTGAGTGACACAACCAGGGTTTTTTTTCCATAAGCCATCTAGTATCAGCTGGATAGTACCAGCTTGCAAGCACAAGTAACATTACTCAAATGGAACCTATGCTTTTGGGCTTGTGCACAACAGAATAAATCCTTTCAGCTTGCCAATTCTGGTTTTAAAATTCTATGTTTATTTCTGTCCTGGTATTTAGTATCATGTTATAAAAGTAGTAAAAACAGGCCTTGAAATATTTCTCCTTCAAGTGTTCAGACTGGATGTGAGGAGGAAGTTCTTCACCATGAGAGTGGTGAAGCCCTGGAATTGCTTGGCCAGGGAGGTGGTTGAGGCCCTGTCCGTGGAGGTGTTTAAGACCAGGCTGGATGAGGCTTTGGCCAGCCTGACCTAGTATCAGGTGTCCCTGCCCATGGCAGGGGTGTTGGAACTAGATGATCCTTGTGGTCCCTTCCAACCCTGACTGATACTGTGATTCTATGATTCTCAAATTTCTGTCTCAAAACTTGATATCATCCTGGACAAGATATGTAAATTTGCTTGCTTGACTTTTCTCCTCCTTTTCTCAACCCACTGGCACCATCCTTCTGGTAATTCTCCACTGCTAAGTGATTTAGCTTCAAAACCTTTTTTTTTTTTTTTTTTTTTTTTTTAATTGGAACTTCTCTGACATACCTATTTTGGTTCACAACTGCTGTAGGCAAAGATGCATCCCTGCAAATTTCCTCACAAGAAGCCTCGTGGTTTGTTATACCTTTCCTCCAAACCCGTTCTAGCATTACTGTCTCAGAAAACAACATCAGTTCCTGACATGCCAAGACCTTTGCTTTAATTTTTAATCCTGAACTGACAGGCATTCAGATTCATTGCCTGTAACTGCACTAGAATCAACATATTATTGCGTATGTTTGATGAACCATAGAATTGGTTCAGGTCTTGTTTCCAGTTACTTGGTTTCTAAATGTACTCTTTTGGGACCTAAACAGTGTTGTCAATATTCTTTGTTCTGGTTGTTCAGCAGTTTGCAGCTTAATATTGTTGAAGTATTGCAGCAGCTGCCACAGTTAAATCTTTCTTAGGGAATGGAAGAAATTCAGGAAGGGCCTCCATATCCAGTGTCCAACAGTGGAAAATGTTTTTCTTTGCATTTCTATGCTAGGCATAGATAAAAGTACAACAATATTCTTCACACCTTGTTTTCAGTCGTGGACTTCTTGGTAGCTTTTAAATTTAAGCAGCAACTCCAAAATTCATCAATTTACCATTTTATTCAGGAAGTTGCTTTTGTTTTTTTTCCTTCTGTGTTCAAGTTCTTCCAGTGTTAGTTTCCCCTTTATATATGAAGTTATGTGGTTAGCACACACTGTGTCTCTACAGGACATTTTAAACTTTTTTCTTAGAAGAAAATTAAAATGCTTATCTGTATTCAGTAGTTTGGCTTTTGCACTGAGATTGGGAACCATGCTTTTGTCTACTCTTTAGTGTAACACAGTATCATGGTATCACAGTATCACTAAGGTTGGAAGAGACCTTGAAGATCATCAAGTCCAACCTGTCATCACAGACCCCACAACTAGACCATGGCACCAAGTGCCACATCCAGTCCCCTCTTGAACACCTCCAGGGACGGCTACTCCACCACCTCCCTGGGCAGCCCATTCCAATGGCGAATCACTCTCTCGGTGAAGAACTTTCTCCTCACCTCGAGCCTAAACATCCCCTGGCACAGCTTGACACTGTGTCCCCTTGTTCTGGTGCTGGTTGCTAGGGAGAAGAGGCCAACCCCTTCCTGGCTACAACCTCCTTTCAGGTAGTTGTAGAGAGCAATGAGGTCTCCCCTGAGCCTCCTCTTCTGCAGGCTAAACAACCCCAGCTCCCTCAGCCCCTCCTCACAGGGCTTGTGCTCAAGGCCTCTCCCCAGCCTTGTTGCCCTTCTCTGGACACATTCAAGTGTCTCGATGTCCTTCTTAAACTGAGGGGCCCAGAACTGGACACAGGACTCAGGCTGTGGCCTAACCAAAGCAGAGTCCAGGGGCACAATGACCTCCCTGCTCCTGCTGGCCACACTATTCCTAATGCAGGCCAGGATGTGGTTGGCCTTCTTGGCCACCTGGGTGCACTGCTGGCTCATGTTTAGGCAGCTGTCAATCAGCACCCCCAGGTCCCTCTCTGTTTGGCAGCTCTCCAGCCACTCCGACCCCAGCCTGTAGCTCTGCATGGGGTTGCTGTGGCCAAAGTGCAGCACCCGGCACTTGGACTTGTTAAATGCCATGCCATTAGACTGTGCCCATCTGTCCAGTCGGTCGAGGTCCCTCTGCAGAGCCCTTCTGTCCTCTAACTGACCAACATCTGCTCCCAACTTGGTGTCATCTGCAAATTTCCTGATGACTGTCTCAATCCCCTCATCCAGATCATCAATGAAGACATTGAAGAGGATGGGGCCCACCACTGATCCCTGGGAGACGCCACTGGTGACTGGCCTCCAGCTGGAGGTGGCACCATTCACCACCACTCTCTGGGCTCAGCCCTCCAACCAGTTCCTAACCCAGCACAGAGTGTTGCTGCCCAAGCCACGAGCTGACAGCTTAGCCAGCACTTTGCTGTGGGGGACGGTGTCAAAGGCCTTGCTGAAGTCCAGGTAGACCACATCCACAGGCCTCCCCACATCCACCAGGCGGGTCACCTGATCATAGAAGGAGATCAGGTTGGAGAGGCAGGACCTGCCCTTCCTAAATCCATGTTGGCTGGACCTGAGCCCTTGGCCATCCTGCAGGTGCGCAGTTATTGCTGCCAGGATAATCTGCTCCATCATTTTCCCTGGCACTGAGGTCAGGCTGCCAGGCCTGGAGTTTCCGGGTTCCTCCATCCGACCCTTCTTGTGGATGGGGACTACATTGGCCAGTTTCCAGTCATCTGGGACCTCTCTGGTGAGCCAGGACTGGAGGAAAATGGTGGAGAGCGGCTTGGCCAGCTCATCTGCCAGCTCTCTCAGGACCCTAGGATGGATCCCATCCGGCCCCATGGACTTGTGAGTGTCCAAGTGGCTCAGCAGGTCCTGAACTAATTCCTCATGGATATCCAGGGCATTACACTGCTCCCTGACCCCATCACCCAGCTCAGGAGGCCACTCGTCCTGAACTCCTCCTGCCTTGCTGTTAAAAATTGAGGCAGAGAAGGTGTTCAGGACCTCAGCCTTTTCCTCGTCTTCAGTCACTGTGTTCCCCTCCAGGTCCAATAGGGAGTGCAGGTTCTTTCTGCCCTTCTTTTTGGCATTAACATATTTGCCTTTTATTGTCCTTCACTGAGGTGGCCAGCCTCAGTTCCAGCTGGGCCTTTGCCTCTCTAATTTTTTTTCCTACATAATCTAACAACTTCCTTAAACATACCTCGAGAAGCCTTTCCCTCCTTCCAAAGGTGATACAGCCTCTTTTTTTCCCTTAGTTCCTCCAGGAGCTGCTTGCTCATCCAGGCTGGTCGACTTCCCCGCCGGCTCATCTTCCGGCAGGTGGGAACCACCAGTTCCTGTGCCTTCAAGAGCTCCTGTTAGAAATAGGTCCAACCATCCTGGACCCCTCGGTTCTCAAGGGCTGATAGCCAGGGAACTTTGCAAATAATTTTTTTAAACAGGCTGAAGTTTGCCCTCCGGAAGTCCAAGGTGAAGGTTCATCCTCTCCCACCCTCTTTTTCCTTATTAAGTTGTACAGTATACATACGTGGTCCTGAAACACTGTTTCTGACCCAAATCTAATATGTAAAAATTCCATTACTCTCCAGGAAAATCCGATTTCCTGTACTCTGGCAAAATTCTTGGGAATTTCAGGAGGATTAGCAAGTAAATAAGGACCAGTGTTGTCAGGATTTGGTTAATTTGCATGCCTGCTAATTTAATATCACTGTAGTGGGGATTTGGAGACTCTGCTGTAATGAGACTCTGCTGGAACGTGTCCAGAGAAGGGCCACGAGGATGATCAGAGGGCTGGAGCACCTCTCCTATGAGGACAGACTGAAGGAGTTGGGGCTGTTCAGTCTGGAGAAGAGAAGGCTCCGAGGTGACCTCATTGTGGCCTTCCAGTATCTGAAGGGGGCCTACAGGAAGGCTGGGGAGGGACTTCTCAGGATCTCAGGTAGTGATAGGACTAGGGGGAATGGAATGAAGCTGGAAATGGGGAGATTCAGGCTAGACGTGAGGAAGAAGTTCTTCCCCATGAGAGTGGTGAAGGCCTGGAATGGGTTATCCAGGGAGGTGGTTGAGGCCCCGTCCCTGGAGGTGTTTAAGACCAGGCTGGACGAGGCTCTGGCCAGCGTGATCTAGTGTAGGGTGTCCCTGCCCATGGCAGGGGGTTGGAACTAGATGATCCTTGTGGTGCCTTCCAACCCTGACTGATTCTATGATTCTATGATTGTTTGAGGATTGTGAGATTTTACAAAAGACTGCAGTTTAGGTTCCCAGAACAATTGATCGAGACCTAAAGTAATCTTTTCTGCAGGATGACTAATGGTGTTGTGTAGTCTTCTTAACAGAAAATTGATATTGCTGCACCTGAACTTGATTTTTTGAAGGTGATTATAGAAAAAATAATTTTCAGAACTAGCAAAAAGGAACTTTTGAAAATACTCCCCCAGTCTCCACACCTCCCAGCCCCCTTCCTTCCCCTCCCCCTAGTAAAGATTGACTGCTGGGTTGCACTGCAATGCAATTTGAATTAGATCTGCAAGATGTATAAACATATGTATGTAAATATATCTGTTGCATGCAGGCGTTATAATCTGTGTGTCTGAAAATGGAGCTGTCTCCAATTTCAATATTTTATTGGTGTAATGATGTCAAGTGTATATCTTTCAGCAGTACTTACGATGAAAACAATTACTTGTCACAGAATTTGGATTATGTTACTGCTCCTAACTATCACTGAAGGAGGAGGTGTGTATTTAAGCCTGCGACTGTGTGGTTGATGTGAGCAGGAACTGCTTGAATGTTGACATGCTGCTATGTAGAACTGAAGACAGAAAAATCACTATTCTTGCCGAGGACTTGTAATGAGTACTGGATCAAAACTGTGTCTACATCAAGGGACTGGTATCCTAGGCATGCAAAAATATCTCACAAGCCTCTAGTTCTGCATGCATGTGCTCTATGCCATTGGGAAGCTGGGATTCCCCAAATCAAAGGGGAGATTTCCTGGAGATAATGAATATTTTAAGGTAATTAACATTTCAGTTCTCTGCATGCTCCGTTGTAATGTCTTTTTTTTTTTCTTTTCTTTTTTTCCACCCCCCATCTGAGAGTAAGACTAAGCCGGTCAAATCCCCTGCAAATTCTGTTCTGCAGAAGCAAACACTTCAGGTCCTGACCTCTGTTTGTTCTGACTCCTGGGTTTGTCCTCCTCTAACCATGTGTTTAAACAGAGCTCTTAGGTAAACTATGCTGTCCTCTTCCCCCCGCCCCCAAATGCAGGCCCTGGCAGTCTCCCAACATCCGCTTCCTCCAGTCCTGCTCTCATGTAGTGCAGTATCTCTAGCGGAAATCCTGTGACCAGCCCGACTTCCTTTTGCTGCAGATTTATCTCTCTTTTTTTCCAGCTCTGCCATCTTTGTCCCTGAGCAGCTTTACACTTGGACATACTTGCCATCACATTTGACTCTGCAGGTTTTTGGGGGTTTTTGTTTGGTTGTTTTTTTTGTTTTGTGCTGAAGTCTTAGGCTTCTTTATCCCATCTCTCTCCATGTGTGATCTCACTGACTTATTAAAAATAATAAGATAATAGCATGATAGCATGTAGTGTGACCTTTCCCCTCATTTTGGTTTGCCTTTCCTTCTCCCCTTTCCTTTTTAAGTTTTGTTGTCAGTTTCACCAAGGCATTTAAGCTCTCCTCCTTGTTCCAGTTTTTCAGTTCCCTTCTCTTGCATTGTGTGCATAATTCTGTCTCTCCTTAATCT
This sequence comes from Picus viridis, assembly GCA_033816785.1. Taxonomy (NCBI): domain Eukaryota; kingdom Metazoa; phylum Chordata; class Aves; order Piciformes; family Picidae; genus Picus; species Picus viridis. The sequence continues at coordinate 98,505,783 of CM066606.1, read as the reverse complement.
CCATTCCCACCTGATTTTTAACTAATTTTTTTTGGTTTCTCTTGTCTTCAAGACCACAAACAACAACAGCAACAACAACAACAAAACAAACCCAAACCAACCGAACAAAAAACCAAACCACACTGAATTATCTTTTCCTTGAGCCACATTACTGTCTGCCACCAGCTTTTCATCTGTTGCTGCATGCATGTGGGCTGCCTCTCCTTTGAAGGCAAGAGACCTGCTGCAATCCAGATTTCACCTGTTATGTTAAAGTGAAGTGAAAGTCTTGAGCCATTCTTGGTGCAGTTCAATCTGTCCCATCCTCAGTGCCATTAGTTACTTGACTGTGCACTCACAGCATTCATCTCCTTTCTTCCCAGATGATCTTTCAGTGTTTCCTGTGGGAGCTTTTCCTCATCTTTTCACCTCATCACTTCACTTAAGCAATGTCTTGATTATGGAATTATGTTTTTCATTGTCTGTGAAAAATTTGGGTTTGTTGCACCAGTGTTTATCCAGAATACTTAGGTAAAAATTATTTTCTGACTTCCTGATCTTTTTCTTTGCTATATGCTATATGGTCTCAAGCACAAGCCCTGTGAGGAGAGGCTGAGGGAGCTGGAGTTGTTTAGCCTGGAGAAGAGGAAGCTCAGGGCTGTCTACAACTACCTGAAGTGAGGTTGTAGCCAGGTGGGGGTTGGTCTGTTTTCCCAGATAACCAGCACCAGAACAAGAGGACACAGTCTCAAGCTGCACCCGAGGAAGTTAGGCTTGAGATGAGGAAAAAGTTCTTCACAGAAAGAGTAATTGGCCATTGGAATGTGCTGCCCAGGGAGATGGTGGAGTCACTGTCCCTGGAGCTGTTCAAAAAAAGGATTGGATATGGCACTTGAATCCATGGTTTAGTTAATCATGAGGTGTTGGGTGATAGGTTGGACTTGGTGATCTCTGAGGTCTTTTCCAACCTTACTGATTCTATGATTCTGTGATTCTGTGATCCTATGATTCTATGCTACTGGTTGCCAATTATATGTTCCTTTCCATTCCTTTTAAAGAACACACTCTTCTATTACCACTTACTACAAAAAAGTTAATCACCTGCCATAGTACTGTTTTTTCCTTCCCACACATGATTTTCAAACAACCACTCAAGTGCTTTTGCCTCATGTTGGAGAGAAGCTCTATGAATGTTGACAGACTTACCTACTTAATCCCTAAAATCTGTCTTAGTTTTATTTCATTTTATTTAGTTTTGGGTTTTTTTTGGTTTAATTTTTCCATTGGATTTTTTGGTGGGTTTCTGCTTGCTGTTTGTTTGTTTTTCTTATTTATTTGTCAGGTTTTTTATTACATCTATTTTTTACACTAAAAAGCAGGTAAATTATTTGGCGTGTCTGCTGCCCAGGTGCTGGTCAATATTTTTCTGTTTTTTTCCTCATGGTTCACTGTATCCATCTGATCAGAGTCCTAGTTGTAGTAGCTGAGAAAACTAGTATTAATAATATTTACCTGACACTGTAATTAGTTTTGCCTTATTTCAGGAAGACTTTGGAGTTCTTCAGACTTTGGTGTTCTTCAGAAGGAGTCAGTCAGGCTTTATGTTGTACAGGAAAAATAATGTTTGTCTTAACATGGCGTTACGGAGGATGGTGTGATATGCAGTGCTTGAACAAACTTTTCCCAGAACTGCTGGTCTTAGGAAAGCTCTGTTCCACATCAGCTTGTGAGCAGCTGCTGCTCTTGTTTTGTGGAGACAGGTGTGACACAGATAGCTACCTCAACCTTCTCTACCATCAGACACAACATTTAAGATACTGTGGGGAGGTGCAGGACTTGAAAGATGAGACTGGGATGCATGATGACCCAAAAAGCAGAGTAAATATCAAAGTGGTCTTCATTTCACCATCTGCAGTGATTGAGTGAGACACAATAGAAAAAACGACCAACCAAAAAAGCTCCTTTTGTTCTCTTTCCTTTACACATAAAACTTGGCAAAGTTTTTTTTTTTTTTTTAAACCACATGTCTGGTTTATTTTATTATGTGTAATTTTCTTTTGCTTCTACTCAAGCTGAAAAAAAAGATGGAGTTACATTTAAGAAATTTGATACCAGCATCAATGACAGCATATGTTATTAGATGCGGGATGTTTTGCATGCCATTCGCTCTTTAGCCTGGAGAAGAGCAGAGTGAGAGGGGATCTTATAAATTCATATAAATAATTAAAGGGTAGAGGTCACGAGGATGGGGCTTTTCACTGGTGCCTAGGACAAGGGGCAGTGGGTACAAACAAGGTTTCACTTGAACTAAAAGAGAGAAGTCTCTATTTTGAAGATGACAGGGCACTTAGATGTGTTCCTTTGCAACCTGTGCTAGGTGAAACTGCTTTGGCAGAAGGGTTTGGATTGGGGGATCTCCTTCCACTTGTACCATTCTGTGTTTCTTGGTATCTACCCACTGCAGACCTAGTGATGTCAGATTGGTTGCCAGAAAGGCATATAGTGACCTTAGAGCTAATCTGTAGATTAGAGAGATACATCAACAACTGAGAAAGACTGATCAAGCAAACAACAGTGATTGTTTGGGTAGGGTCAGGCAGTACCAGCAAGACCATAACCTTCATGTCTAATTATAGATAATGAAATTGCTGATAACATTAAACCAGAAGAGTACACACCATTTTCCATTTATGCAGAAAAATAGGTATTTTCCCAGTTATGTATAGCTCTGTTATTTGCAAATTAGAATAGAATAGGAATAGAATGGAATGGAATGGAAAGGAATGGAATGGAATGGAATGGAATAGAATAGAATAGAATAGAATAGAATAGAATAGAATAGAATAGAATAGAATAGAATAGAATAGAATTAACCAGGTTGGAAAAGACCTTTGAGATCATTGAGTCCAACCTATCATCCAACACCATCTAATCAACTAAACTATGGCACCAAGTGCCCCATCCAGTCTCTTCCTAAACACCTCCAATGATGGTGACTCCACCACCTCCCTGGGCAGCCCATTCCAATGACCAATCACTCTATTTAGACCTTGTGATTGATAATGTCATATGTAATAGGTGGTAGAAAAAAAACCAAACACCAAACCAACACAGAAGAAAAGTCCTGAGAGGGGTATCATTGGAGTTTGACATTGCAGGTCCTTAGGCTGGAGAAGAATGCAGCCTTATGATCTGGAAGATATATATTACCAGTAAGTTGTTTTAAAATAAATCAGAGACGTAAAAGACACATTTTATTAGCATGTTTTTTAGAATAAAGTACTTGAATTTCCAAATAACAGATTTAAGAAGTAGAGCTGTGATCAGTAGTGTCTTTAACAGTCTAAACAGTAGTTTTGAAAATAAGGTACAAACTCACAGAAAGTATGAATTATAGGGGTGGAATTAGACAGCTATGGAGAAATAGTTGAGAGAACAGTGGAAATGCATGTGGAGATGATTTTGTGATTATTGTCATACTTATATGGCCTGAGTTTGAAAAATTTTAGCTGTTATTTAGTATGGTGATTGTGTTAAAAACTTGGGTACCAAGTTTTTATACAGTTCACTGCTGTGTCCTGCATGGTTGAAATATGGTAGAAAAATTGTTCTGGAATTTTGGGTTCATTTCTGTTTGTGACTTAGCTACTTCACATTTCCATTCCTAGTGTAGTTAGATTTGTTTTCAGATTTCCCAGATAAACTCTCATTATTGTCATTAACACTGTTGCAGGACACAAAGGTTGCTGTTCAATGGTTTAGGATTTTTTCCTGATTTCTCTTTTTTTTGCACTTGAATTCAGCAGCCTTCTTTGCAGCTGCAAGTGCCCTGATTTATAAAGCAATTCAATCAGTCTTACTCTAGAGGAACAAACTGCCTTTCTCTACTTTGAATCTTTGTCTGCCACTTCATACCAGTTCTCTGCGGAGGAAGCATGGTGTGATCCCTTGTCTCTCAAGAATGCAAACAGACACCTGGTCAACATCTGTCACCCTTAAAGGGCAGAGTCAGTATGTTTTTGCCATAGTAAGTAAATGTGCCACAAAGTCTTAATGTTCGTTTGATTTCTTTGTATTTTCCAGAAGGGATACTGATAGGAACCCTGATTCCTCTTACTTAGAAAGAGAAGTTTGGAAAGAATATTTAAAGAAACAAAGTATAGTTGAAACTCCTCAAATGAGTATGAAGACCAAAGAAAAATAAAACCCTAAACATGAAGAAGTGAGGGTATGTGTATCTTTTCCTCTCTCATCTGTAGGAGAAAAAGAATTCTCAGAACTGGATCTGGATAGATCTAAGGAAGAAATTCAGGAAGGATTATTCCCCTAGGGTGTACGTGTTTGTTTTCTAAAACAATGATTGAGTTATTTTAATACCCTGGATATTCATCCTCGTGTACAGCACAGGAAAAAAAGAATAAACAAAAGAGAAAATAGTTTCCACTCAGCAGCATTAAAAAAAAAAATAACAATAAAAAAATTATCCCTCTCTGTGCAGATTTGGAAGACTTTCTCTGAGTAATGGGAACACAGTAATATGAGAAAGAGCTTGTAGATTAGAAAAATATAAAATTAATATAAATTAATAGAATAGTTAATAAAAATTATGAGAAAATATTTATATAATATAAAAATCCATTTGGCTGTACCTTTAACACTTCTGCAGTTAACCATGATACAACCTAAGAGTAAACTCTCTCTCAGAGATTCACATAGAAGATAGTTGTGCCTGCAAAAATACTACTACATCTAAGTGACAGTGTTCATAACCTCTTTGATGGTAATTTCACACTGAACATAAAATTTCAAGCAAAGCAATTTCCCTTCTTCAGGAAGGGAGACTTGAACACATTTTCTCTTTTCTCATGACCTTGTCGCCTTCCAGTTTCTGAAGGGGGCCTACAAGAAAGCTGGGGAGAGACTTTTTAGGGTATCGGGTAATGATAGGACTAGGGGAAATGATACAAAAATAGAAATGGGTAGATTCATGTTGGATGTTAGGAAGTTCTTCCTCATGAAGGTGGTGAGACACTGGAACAGGTTGCCCAGGGAGGTGGTAGAAGCCCCATCCCTGGATGTTTGTAAGGCCTGGCTGGATATGGCTCTCAGCAACCTGATCTAGTGTGAGGTGTCCCTGCCCATGGCAGTGGGGTTGGAACTAGGTGGTCCTTGAGGTCACTTCCAACCCTAACAACCCTATGATTCTATGACTCCCCCTGCACAGTTGTACTAGTCAATCTGTTGCAGTCCATTCTGAGTCCTGGAGGTCAAAAGGACCTCAACATTTAGAAGATCTTTATTGTAAGTAGTGGCAAGCCTGACATGTTGAGGCCCGCAAGAGACTGCCAAAGTGAACAGTTGTGTACAGTTTTTAAACACTCGGTTTATGGGCTATGAACTGAATAGTAGATGCAGACTGAGCTGTGTATTCATTTTTCTTGTAAACTGTGAAGGATTAGACAAACAAGTTTTGTCTAATAAACAGAGAAAAAAAAAAGGCAAAAAATTTTCTTCTTTCTATTGCATTTTAGAGGTGAGCACACTGTTAAAAGGATGTACACAATGAGAAGAATGATTCTCTGGCCCCTTAAAAGAGATCCAACATCACAGGTTAAGGCTTGCTATGTATTAAGAACTAAGTATTCAAAGGAAGGTCAGTATTAACAGTCTAATGCAAGTATGAATAAGTGAAATGATATACCTTGGGTAATCTCATGCTTTGCAGTGTGTTTCAGATGAGATCTTTTCAGAGTTTCCTACTTCTGTGGCCATTTCCCAATATCTCTTTCCTTTGCAAAAGCCAAGACCTGAGTAGCAACAATTCTCTGAAGTTCTTCTCTATCTGCACCAGGGTGGGAAACAAATTTACCTGTTTAATCCTCCAATTACTGTTCTACAACAATAAAGCAACTTTTGAGTTATGCTGGTGGGACTGAAGTACACTTCTCAGTCATTAAATGAGGCAACAGTTAACTTGACTATAGAGCATAGATTAAAATCTGGCATATGTCATAGGATCATAGAATCAGTAAGGTTGGAAAAGACCTCAAGGATCAAGTCCAACCTGTCACCCAAGACCTCATGACTACTAAACCATGGCACGAAGTGCCACGTCCAATCCCCTCTTGAACACTTCCAGGGATGAATAGAATAGAGTAGAGTAGAGTAGAGTAGAGTAGAGTAGAATAGAATAGAATAGAATAGAATAGAATAGAATAGAATAGAATAGAATAGAATAGAATAGAATAGAATAGAATAGAATAGACCAGGTTGGAAGAGACCTTCAAGATCATCACATCCAACCTATCAACCAATCCAACCCACCTAAACAACTAAACCATGTATCTTTGTGTAAAAGCTCATATTTATCAATGTTTTTAGAGCAAAGAGGTTGGGATATCAAGTAGAACAGCTTATATAAATATGCACATAAAAACTAAATGCAGTGTGTAGTTTGATAGAGCCAATTTTGGCAAAGTGAAGTAAAACTATTCTGCTTCAGAGGAGTCATATTGTTTCTTTGACAATACTTAGGTCATGGGAAGGTACATGTCTGTTGACTAATTGTTGGTTCACATCCCTTCTGGGATACCTGGTTTATACAAAAATATTTAAAGTCTTCTGTGAAGGTATTCCTGGCTAAAGTTTCCATAGTTTCCAGTTTCAAAATCAGTGTCTTTGGTGTGTGTGACTAATTTCCTTTGTGATGTATAAACAGGCTTAATTGTCAACATCACTGTATGTCCTTTACGACAGGACATATAGTTGTTGGGATACTGAATAAATAATACAAATATGGGATTTCTAGTATTTATTTAATGAAAGAATAGAGAAATAAACCCAGACAGTGAAAGAAACGGTGAAGAAAAGTTGTCATTGGCCCGGGAGGTGGTGGAGTCGCCATCACTGGAGGTGTTCAGGAGGAGACTTGATGTGGTGCTTGGTTGCATGGTTTAGTTGATTAGGTGGTGTTGGATGATAGGTTGGACACGATGATCTTGAAGGTCTCTTCCAACCTGGTCTATTCTATTCTATTCTATTCTATTCTATTCTATTCTATTCTATTCTATTCTATTCTATTCTATTCTATTCTATTCTATTCTATGTAGTTTCAGAAGAGTTAATAATTAAGTTGTTTATATGGCAAAATAGTATAAATGTTAAAAGCCGTTAAGGAGGATACTCAGCTGTTGCTGTGTGTTAAGTTCTTTTGTATGGTAATGAATTCCTTTTCCACCAATAGACTCTTAATGAGAGACATGTTGATCACTTCCATCAAGGTATCATGCATACCTGTATTCTGCATCCTGATTATATGTAATGTTTTTATGGTTTCTGATTTTTCTGATATCCTCTCCACATAAGCAAGATATTGTAGAAATACCACAAATGGTAGTCTCTAACAGAGACTAACTCCTCTAGCAGAGGAGTTAAACATGGCTAAGTTTCTGAATTATAGACAATCTTTGTCTCTGTCAATGACAGATTATCATGGTGTGTTGAACTGTTCAGTACATAAAAGTCAGAGGTAGAGGGGAGGACTTTCAGTTATTTAATTTTATTCTTTCTCTTGCAATCCAGAAAGAAAGGATAATGTTTTAGTTAAATTACTAAGTGTAAAGTGGGGAAGGAGAATGCTCAACTTTGTGGGAGAATTCCTGTATGAAGGTGATTTCATTTCTCTATCTCATCAGATCCTCACTGTAAAGGGGGCATAACAGTCTTTTTCTCAGATCTCTTTTCTCTGTTTAAACTACAAATTTGTGGTAAGAAGTATCTCTTTCTTTTTGTTTATATGATACCTCCCACAATCAAATTCTGATTTAGCTGGGCTTTTTTAATAAAGTGCAAACAATAAGTTATAATAGGCATGGAATCTCATGGCAAATTAAAAAGGCCTTAAGGCAGGCTGAAATTTATTAGCCCCTGGAGGCAAAGCTTGCCAGAGTATACAAGTTTTTGGCTGTAGTTCTAGATGAGGTGTGCATTTCTGTGTGGAAGTGAAAAGTGAGGAATGGCAGTCAGTCATATAGCTCAAACAATGCTTGTTTTATTCAAATTTTACTTACTTCTTTACATAGGCATTGTTAGCTGGTGGATTTAAAGCCACTAATTTTCAGATTTTCATCCCCAACTGAAAAAAAACCCTATGTATGCTGCATAATCAATCATACATTTTGAGAAAATGATACTGAAACACCAACATAAAGAGTTGGAGAGTCAGTGTAATCGTGTCTAAATGATTATAATGATGCAGGCCTTCAGTTAGCCAGAATTTAAATGGGTGGCTAGCACAAAACTTTTTGCTATGCATATTAAAGAACTTGCTGGTGAGCCAGTGTTATTGTCAATTTAATATTAAATAGCAAATGATATAGAAAACTATTAAACAGCAAAAAATAGTTTGAGATGGAATGGCTGAGCTACCAATTTAATACTAATTGCAGTATAATTAAATGGAACATCCTAGGGGGTGATACAGACCCAGAAGGCAACACAGAATCAACAACACTAAGGTATAGGAGGAAGTTATTTTAATAAAATTAGATAGTTAAGTCAGAGAGACCCTGAAGTTAAAAGTTACAAAGAAAAACAAAACCAAATGAAAACTAGAGACATGGTCTGGGTGTTACTTAAGAGAATTCCACAGTTTATTTTAAAGTTAATGTGCCATTAAACAGGAAGGAGAGTTAAGATGGGACACTTACCCAGTAAAGTGTAAAGTGCTTTTCAAACAAAAACACATGGACATTTGAAGAACTTTTGTGAGGTAAATGTTAAGGAATGTGAATTTCAGTAAGCAGTATTCAAGGGAAAATGAGAAGGATGAGAATGGAATTTCAAGTTTATGTGGGCAAAAGTGAAAAGCTAAAATAATTCTTAAGGTTTATTAACAGCAGACTGGGGGGTGAAAAAAAAAGGGAGGTTTAGGAAAGCTGAGAAATATTCACCTGTTAATTTGGACTGATTTGTAAAATACTTTCATGCCATGACAAATGACAGAATCTGGGCAGAGTCCCAGGGCATGAGATTCAACACGTCTAAGTGCCGGGTGCTACACGTTGGCCACAGCAGCCCCATGCAGTGCTACAGGCTGGGGTCAGAGTAGCTGGAGAGCAGCCAGGCAGAAAGGGACCTGGGGGTACTGGTTGATATTAGGCTGAACATGAGCCAGTAGTGTGCCCAGGCAGCCAAGAAGGCCAGTGGCATCCTGGCCTGCATCAGGAACAGTGTGGCCAGCACTAGGGAAGTCATTCTGCCCCTGTACACTGTGCTGGTTGGGCCACACCTTGAGTCCTGTGACCAGTTCCAAGCCCCTCAATTTAGGAAAGATGTTGAGTTGCTGGACGGTGTCCAGAGAAGGGCAACAAAGCTGGGGAGGGGTTTGGAGCACAAGGCCCATGAGGAGAGGCTGAGGGAGCTGGGGTTGCTTAGCCAGGAGAAGAGGAGACTCAGGGGAGACCTTCTTGCTGTCTGCAACTACTTGAAGGGAGGTTGTAGCCGGGGTGTGTGTGTGGGGGGTTGGTGTCTTATCCCTGGCAACAAGCACCAGAGGACACAGTCTCAAGCTGCACCAGGGGAGGTTCAGGCTGGATGTCAGGAAGAAGTTCTTCCCAGAAAGAGTGATTGGCCATTGAAATGGGTTGGCTGGGGAGGTGGTGGAGTCACCATCACTGGAAGTGTTTAAGAAGAGTGAGGCACTTGGTGCCATGGTTGAGTTGATTAGATGGCATTGGGTGATGGATTGGACTCAATGATCTTGAAGGTCTTTTCCAACTTCCTTAATTCTGTATTAACTTTAGTAGTAGAATACAAGCCTGGATCTGTATTCTGCATTAAATAGTAACAATGGTGAAGAAGGCATAGACGATTGTGGGTAGTAGGCACATCTGTGCAGTGTGTTTATATGTAGTTCTGATCCAGAACAGTGATTAAGGTAAAATTACAAGTAGAAGGGATCAGTCTGACTTCGTGGCTTTCTCAAACCATGAAGCGTCATCCATCTCATTGTCAAAACTTGGCTTCTCAAGGCACTGTTACATCACAGCAGTGATCATCATTACCTTACCCTATCCAGTCTTTCCTTCTTCAGTGAAAAGTGAAGAATGAAAAGCACAAGCCTAAATTTTATTCTAAATTGCTCCTGGTCTCTGAAAGGTAACCGACAGAAGTCATCGAGGATGATGTTTTCTTATGAATGGTGCCATCATGGAGTGTTGCAATGTGTTGCAAACACATTGAGGGCAATGCAAGCAACCCAGTTCTTTCTGGATTGAAAGGAGGAAAGGAGCAGAGAAAATTGAGCTCCAGTGAACACACACCAATATTTTCTTCTCAAGGTAGATAAGAGCATAACTTTAAAGAAAGCCATGGTCTCACCTTAATGACTGCCAGCTAGTAGTAAGCCCATGACCTCTCCTAGTGACTGAGTTCAGAGTTTGATAGTCCTGACTTTTAGAAAGTAGCATTTAGTGTTGAAAATGTCTCAGGTTTAGCAATATAATTTAACCTCCAGCTGCTGGATCTTGTTATGCTCCAGTAAGACTGCTAAGCCCTTTATGATCAAAGATTTTCATGTATGTGAGTGCCCATACCCACAGAGTGAATAATTTTAAGCATTCTGTGTTGTAAGGTGGATGTTTAGTGTCATAAATACTCAGTTCATAACTTGTGTTGTTCAGAAGCTCAGTCAGTTTTTTATAATCATCCTTGGGAAATTCCAGTATTTCCAGATCAGAGTGCAGTGTCTATTTGTGGGAATACTGCTCCTTGGTTTTCATATTTATCACTAAAATTGGTAATCCTTCCTAAAACCTAAGCAAATCTAGATTAATATAATTACTGCATAAATTAATATGTACACAAAAGTGAAAGAAAAAAAGTTTGCCAAAACACACCACCTATGCAAAACACTACTTAATTGTTCACATCATGTATAAACCCAGACCCAAAAGTCAACCAACATTTCTGACACAAGTATTTTATATTTGACCTTCTCACGTTGTTTGCAGTGCTGCTGGCTTTTAATGGTTTATTTTGGTGTCAACTTGTGTGGCAGTATTTTTGAAACTGGAATTAAAGGAAGTTTGTTCCTTAGCTATCAAAAAAACCCAAACAAACCAACAAAAAACAACCCCCCAACCCCCAAACCTCAGTTTGAAATTATTTATGATAACACAGGAAAATAAGGTTCTGTAAGACTTGCATAATAAATAAGAGTAGAAAGCAATATGGAAAATTTTATGACCTCATTATGAAAAATCAGTGGTTTTGCCTCATGTATCTTCTGTGTGCAGTAATGGTCACCTCAGCCTCAAAAATGCATACTTCTGCATGAACAGCAAGAAGGGTGTCGGGGGTGAAGGACACAAAAGCTAAGTGACATGAAAGAAATTTGGTCTAATTACTTGATTAGTTTTATCTTCCTTCTCAACTCATGCTTTGTCCAAAAACTGTCCTATTCCTGTGTTGTGGTTTAGAGAAGCAATGCAAATATGTCCCATAGAGAAGAAAGAGCTATATGAAACAATGTTATTTCTGTCATAACTAGCTTAAAACTTTTTTAAAACCTTGAAATGAAGTGATCAAAAGCAAGATTTATTCTAGGTTATGCAGTAGTTAAGGATACAAAAGAGAACCAGTCCTTTGAGATACAGGGATGTAAATTTGTTGATGTAGAGATGGGATGAGCATGAAGTTGGTGATGAGCTGAAATCAGTGAGACTTTATAGAGAGTGGAGCAATACAAAAATCAATGTTTATTAATTAAGTGGATAACTTTTAAGGCTGTGCACAACAAAAGAGGTATGGAATAAAATTTCAATATCATAGAGGCAAAAAAGCCAGTTCTCAGTATATATGTTTAGGCTGTAGGATGCTCTACCATTTAAAATGTACAGTTAGGCTGCAAGATGACAGAAAGGGTTTGATATTTTTGGGAATAATAGCAGCATCCAAAATCATTAGTGTGAAAACATCAGGAAGTTGCGTTTAAATCTGTTACATGAAGTAAATACATTACATTGGAAAATCAAGATTAAACACAATGCCACACTCATCTCACTTCTGCTTTCAGCTTGCATTCAGGTTTTTTTATTCCCTTTAGAGATTGGATAGGGTTCTGGAAGACTCTCCTGTCCATTCCCCAGCAGTATTGGTAGCTAGCAAAAAGCAGACAGGGGGCTAAATAATTTTGTTTTTCATTTTTTAAACAATCACAGTGTTTTAAGCATTTTTTCCCCATATTGCTGTGTAGAAGGATTATGCATCTTGGTCCATGTCTTGAAATTACACTGCTCAGTTGGAAGTGATGAAAATGCTGTATTAACCAGATGGGTCTCCTCTCCTTCTCTTCTCTCAATCTCTCTCTCTCTTTCTCTTTTTTTTCTTTTATTTTTTTCTTTTTGCAAAGAATACTTTCTCCTTTTCCTTATTCACCCTACTTGCTACTTGAACCTGTGTCATGGTTATAGAATAGAATAGAATAGACTAGACTAGACTAGACTAGAATAGAATAGAATAGAATAGACCAGGTTGGAAGAGACCATCAAGATCATCACGTCCAACCCGTCAACCAATCCAACCCACCTAAACAACTAAACCATGGCACCAAGCACCCCATCAAGTCTCCTCCTGAACACCTCCAATGATGGTGACTCCACCACCTCCACGGGCAGCCCATTCCAATGGGCAATCACTCTCTCTGTATAGAACTTCTTCCTAACATCCAGCCTAAACCTGCCCTGGCACAGCTTGAGATTGTGTCCTCTTGTTCTGGTGCTGGCTGCCTGGGAGAAGAGACCAACCTCTGCCTGTCTACAACCTCCTTTCAGGTAGTTGTAGAGAGCAAGAAGGTCACCCCTCGGTCTCCTCTTCTCCAGGGTAAGCAACCCCAGCTCCCTCAGCCTTTCCTCATAGGGCTTGTGTTGCAAACCCCTCACCAACTTCATTGCCCTTCTCTGGACACGCTCCAGCAAGACAACATCCTTCCTAAACTGAGGGGTCCAGAACTGGACACAGCACTCGAGGTGTGGCCTAACCAGTGCAGTGTAGAGGGGCAGAATGACCTCCCTGCTCCTGCTGGCCACACTCTTCCTGATGCAGGCCAGGATGCCATTGGCCCTCTTGGCTGCCTGGGTACACTGTAGGCTCATGTTCAGCCTACCTTATGCTTACTGTTGTTTCTTTATCTCCAATTAGATGCATCTCTCCTCAGTAATAGTTCTGTTTCCTAGCATTGCATTCCTCAGGTGCATATCAGGCATCCAGTGCTTGCAATATCTTTTTTTTTTTTTCCCTAAAATAGTTCAAACACATTGTCTAAGAAAATTTGGAGAATAGATGATTTTTTTCAGAACCAGTGAGGAGGTGTTTTTTTTAAAAGGTCTTGGAATATGGCACTTGAAAAAGATCAGCAGATGCACTGGAGGGCGTGTTTGGTTTATACTTCTGTTATTAAAATATTCACAAAAGCTGAGTCTACTCAACAGGCATTTTGTTAATATCTAAGTATGGTTGTACATTAGCTTTGTGTACTGTAGAAGCAGGACTTACTCTAAGATGTGGCATAACTCCACTTGTTTTGTAACAGTTAAATTTGTTAGGTTATGATCATTATCATTTATTTGTGTGAAAAAGTACTGTTTTCAAACTCTCATCCGTTTAGGCTTGATTACCAGGATTTTTTTATAGTACACTCAGCTCTCACTCACAAAATACAATGCAATACAATACAATACAGCAGGTTGAAAGAGACCTTCAAGATCATCACGTCCAGCCCATCAAACAATCCAACCCACCTAAACAACTAAACCATGGCACCAAGCACCCCATCAAGTCTCCTCCTGAACACCTCCAATGAAGGTGACTCCACCACCTCCGTGGGCAGTCCATTCCAATGGCCAATCACTCTCTCTGTATAGAACTTCTTCCTAACATCCAGCCTACACTTGCCCTGGCAGCTTGAGACTGTGTCCTCTTGTTCTGGTGCTGGCTGCCTGGGAGAAGAGACCAACCTCTGCCTGTCTACAACGTCCCTTCAGGTAGTTGTAGAGAGCAATAAGGCCGCCCCTGAGTCTCCTCCAGGCTAAGCAACCCCAGCTCCCTCAGCCTCTCCTCATAGGGCTTGTGTTCCAAACCCCTCACCAACTTTGTTGCCCTTCTCTGGACACATTCCAGCAAGTCAACATCCTTCCTAAACTGAAGGGTCCAGAACTGGACACAGGACTCGAGGTGTGGCCTAACCAGTGCAGCGTACAGGGGCAGAATGACTTCCCTGCTCCTGCTGGCCACGCTATTTCATTTAAAAAAGATGTATAAAACAATTGGATAACTAAAAAATTATGTATATTGTAGTACCACATAATAAATATGGATTTCAACATTGGATTCAAATTACGTATTTTATTAGACAGTGTTTGCATTATTGGCATCTTAATTCATAAACATGTGAGGTCTTACTAGAATAATTAAAATTAAGCTTCTGTTTATGATTACCATCAATACAGTTTTATTGAAGCAATTTTTAAAAGAAAATGGTGTTTAATTACATGCTAGCTTTCCCCATTATTGATGTCCATTTAGATAACTTCTACTATGTAAGTAGTTAAGTAGTTTTTAAAAGTGGAGAAATACTTGATTCTGAAAATAGTACTGTGATAGAAGAATATGCCTTTTTAATTTCAAGATACACATTGTAATTTATTTATTTTTTGTTCTCTACTATTAGATTTTATTTCTTTAAACTGTTTGGTGATTATGCCAAATCAAATCCTGTTCACAGGAGGGCCACAAAGCTGATCCCAAGGCCTGGAACACCTCTACTGTGAGGGTAGGCTGAGGGAGCTGGGCTTGTTCAGCCTAGAGAAGAGTCTGGGGAGACTTTAGAGCTGCCTTACAATACCTGAAGGGCTCCCAAAGGAAAGGTGGGGAGGGACTTTTCATAAGGGTGTCTAGCCATAGGACAGGTGGGAATTGTTTTAAGCTGAGGGAGAACAGGTTTAGACTGGATTTCAGAAAGAAGGAGGCTCAGGGAGAGCCTGTAGACTTGTTGTCTACAAGTACTTGAAAAGAGGTTGTAAACAGGTGGGGGTTGGCCTCTTCTTCCAGACAACCAGTGACAGAACAAGAGGACACAGTCTCAAGCTGTGCCAGGGGAAGTTTAGGCTCGAGGTGAGGAGAAAGTTTTTCACAGAAAGAATAATTGACCATTGGAATGTGCTGCCCATGGGAGTGGTGGAGTCACTGTCCCTGGAGAGCCCTGGTTTAGATGTCGGGTAATGTCGGGTAATAGGTTGGACTTTTTGATTCTGTAATTCTGTAAAACAAGAGTGACTCTGGAATGGGAAGCCCAGGGATGTTGTGCATGCCTCCTCCTTGGGGGTGTTCATGGGCAGACTGGATGAAGACTTGAGCAGATGATCTAATTGTGAGGCATCCCTGCCCATGACGGGGAGGTTGGAGTAGATGATCTCTGAGGTCTCTTACAACCTGAGCCATTTTTTTCTTATAATTTAAAAAATAATTTTTTATAATTTAAAAATAGAAAGCTTAGGTTTGACCTACCTGTTTTCAGACATTTTATAACATATATAAGTGACATCTGATTATGACTTAAGCCGAGTAATACAGAAATCAAATATGAAGCTTCTACAATGAAGCTGTTGTTAGTTTCTACTTGACAGATTTACACTAGGTAAGTAGTATAAATGGTTCTCAATAAGCAGTGTAAATGGCTCTATTCACTGTCTTGGTAAGCCTATTCAGAGCATGCTTCTCAAGAATTGTAACTGAGAAAGTGACTTCTCTTGAAAATGCTGAAGAACATTGTGTTCCTGGGCAGGCACATGACATTTACAGTAAGTAATGACTAGGAGTGTGGAGCTAAGGATACTTCTGAGCTCTCTGTTGATGGCAGCAAGTTGTCTTTGCCTTTCTGCTTCAAGAAAGTACTTAGTAGAGTTTCAGTAGAGTGTGAATGCAAAAGTTAGCTTGACATCTGGCAACTAGTACTGTCCCTAACATGCAGACAGGAAGCACATTTCTCCTCTTTCAAAAACAAGATTTCTGATCCAACTGTTTAAAAATTTTCTTCCTTCCAACTTTCTTGTACGTACCCTTGTGATAAAAACAAGTGCTTTTAGGATCATTCCTATTTAATATAGAGCAAGCTTTGGTTGTGGGATTATATTTTCCAGAAAGTATTCAAAGCAGTTATTCCAGCTAGAACATTTGTTATTGGAAATCATTACACTGTGAGCTAGATTTTTACTATTCAAGGTTCTTTTAAAAAAATGAGAGCAGTTTTGATGTTTGTAGGCTGGAGGAGTAATAGATTGGATTTGAATGGTGAATGAGTAGGTTAGTTTTCTAGAAGCTATGCATACAGTGCCTAATAATGGTGGTGGCTTAACTTACTAAATCGTTAGCAGGTCTTGGGTATGCCTAGAGCTCAAGCATGCCTTTGTGCACACAATGGGATGCTGGTTTGGGGAGAGCCAAAGCTAAGAGGAAGTGTGGAAGCATCTGATGCCAGAGTATGGCCATCTGATTTTAGCATAAAATTAATTTTTAATGCACACTGTAGAAAAATATTGACTGTAGTTTTACTGTGATCCAGTCTTTCATTAACCCCTTCACTGATGTGTTGTTGTGACAACAGTTGATGTCTCCTAAAATGTACCTGTAGCAAAGATAACGTATGGTAATCATTTGTGATCAAAGTAATTCCTTGACATACCTACCTCTGTGCAGCAGTGCACCAGATTTTTTTCCACTGTACAAAGATGTCTGATCATTTCATTTTCTTATGAAGATGTTCATATTTTAACCCATTTTTGCATTTGAAGATAGTCTTACACTTGACACTTGCAGCTGCTTTGAATGGAAAAGAAATAATGAGATTTGTAGTCAGAGGAATTTCTTGTTTATCTTTAAGGCAGTATTCATGCTGAGACCCTTTGCATAATTACAGTGTAATATTTGAACTAACTGCAGACAGTGTCTTCCAAGAGTAAGTCTCATACAGATCAGAGGTGAGGTGATGAAGTGAGAGTGAAGGAGAGAAAATAAAACCAAAGTTCTTGATTATCACTGTTAGATTGCTGACGGGAAATTTTCCTTTAGTACAAGCTCAGGTACATTAGTGCAGGAGGATTTTATGTCAGGGATTCTTGCTGTTGCAAATTACTTACACATATTACAGTAATTTTAGGGTTTTTTTTCTTTCTTTAGAAGAAGTAGTGTTTTGTGTCTTATCTTTGATAAAGAAGTAACAATTTATCTGAGTTTATATTTTCTGTCAGTATGTAAACCACTCATATTTAATGTAGAATCAGTGTGCAACTGGGATTTCCAGCATTAGCTGCAACCTTTTTTAGAAAACAACATCACAGGTTTAAATTTAAATTCAAGGGCATTCTCTGGATTTTGGAACCTCACAGTGACTCCCTTACCTCAAAATGGAATTTTCCACTTCTCTATACACAGTTACTACGTGCCTAGAAAACCTTTTGTTCTAAAATATCTTTCACTGACCTGCATCACCAGTGATCACCCTAAAATGACCAGCTGCCATCCCTTAGCATCATGGATGAAATATGACGTCAAGATAAATGCTTGTCTATTGTTGAGCATGATTGCCTTTTCCTTTTTTGGGTTGTTTTTGTTTTTAATCCCACTTTTGTTCAAGTACAATTTGTTCTCTTGGGTCTTTTCAATGAGGAGAGGTTTTTAATAAGCTCTCCTACCTACAGATCTGCTGCAGTTAACACTGGGGCATGACAGTAAGCAAGTAGTTTCAGGGTAGTTACATTTCAAGTGTGCTTGATCACTTGGTGCAGTTTGTGTTTTCTTGCATGCTTCTTCAGGAGGCATCAGCCAGATTTTGGATATTTGTCTCTAGTGGGCTACTCGCCAGGGCTGTGGACAGATCGTGTGACCGATGCCTCTCTGCAGTGTCTTAATGCAATTAACATCTTGGGTGCCTTTTCCAACTGAATACTCATGGCTGCAGATCTGAAAAATGTCTACGTGACTGTACATGTTTATCAGATCACAAGTGTTTGAAATTAGGTAGGAGAAGATTTATATGTGTTAAGTAAACACAAAGCTGTTACAACACTTACTTAAACAATAAAGCTAGGAGATTGGCAGTTTCCAGTTCTTAGTCTAAAATAACTTGCATTGTGTAATCAGCATACAGTTGCAGAAAGAGATAATGTGATAAAAAGTGTTGTATGTGGGGCTGGGACTTGGAGGGATCCCCTGTCTGCACCTTATGATGTCATTGTTGTCGCCAAACTTTCTGTATCTTTTCTGTGCTGCTGTGGAAAGAAGGAAGTGAGTGTTACCATCTCTAAAATGCACACAGACTTCCCAGAACATACACTATTAGCATTATCTGTAAGCACTGAGAGGAATAATCTATTTTGAGTATTAACATGCAAGAAAAAATGCTTGAATGTAATTTTCAGAAACTGCCTTACCTTGGTTGTCTCAGTCTTTTTATTTCTTTTTCCCTGCTCTGTGCTACTGGAACCAGAATTTTGACATTCACATTTTGGGGCAGCTTTTCAGCCATGGTAACTCAGTGGAGTTTGAGCAAAGTGAAAAACAGTATTTGCAGTTCTCTTTACTAGGAGTTTTTTTAGTCATTTTGGTCATAAGAGCCTATGATGACGATACTGCATAAGGCTGTTACAAAGTAATGTACAGACATGGGCACCCATAACAGTTGTCAAGTGTTTCAGGAAAGGGGCAGTTGTGAAGGGAGATTGAATGGCTTATTTTTTATTTCACTGCAAAAATATGGGCTCTGGAACAAACCTTTCTATTAATATAATTTTATTTGGTTTCATTCTAACTGCTGGCTCTGTAATAGTTTGGGTGAACCTGTTGTTAAACCACCACACCTCTTAAATCAGGAAAGAGACTGCATGTGGAACATTGTAATGCTTCAAAAATAAAGAGCATACTCCATCTGAAAATGCTGAATCTCACGTTGGTTCTGCCAGTATTTCTATTATGTACAATAGGCATGGTTAATAAATGGCCTAATTAGATCTCTCCACCATTGTTTAATGATCAAATCTTTTCTCACTGTTGCAGTTGTCATACTAGCGTTTCTATAATTCTGTCCCAGTTCAAATTAGTTTTATTTAGACTGAGTGGTACTGAGTGGTTGAAGAAGAATCATAGAATCAATAAGGTTGGAGATCATCAGGCCCAACCTATCACCCAACACCTCATGACTAACTAAACTATGGCTTCAAGTGCCACGTCCAATCCTTTTTGGAACACCTCCAGGGACAGTGACTCCACCACCATCCTGGGCAGCACATTCCAACGGCCAATTCCTCTTTCTGAAGAACTTTCTCCTCACCTCCAGCCTAAACTTCCCTGTTGCAGCTTGAGACTGTGTCCTCTTGTTCTGGTGCTGGTTGCCTGGGAATAGAAGTATTCACAGTGTACCAGGTGGGATCCTCCCAGTCCATTCTGGATTGACATCAGTGTTTTCCTGTGCTTACCAAAACTATGTAAAATTTTAGATCATAGAATCATAGAATCATAGAATCAGTCAGGGTTGGAAGGGACCACAAGGATCATCTAGTTCCAACCCCCTGCCATGGGCAGGGACACCCTACACTAGATCACGCTGGCCAGAGCCTCGTCCAGCCTGGTCTTAAACACCTCCAGGGACTGGGCCTCAACCACCTCCCTGGACAACCCATTCCAGGGCTTCACCACTCTCATGGTAAAGAACTTCTTCCTCACATCCAGCCTGAATCTCCCCATTTCCAGCTTCATTCCATTCCCCCTAGTCCTATCACTACCTGAGATCCTGAGAAGTCCCTCCCCAGCCTTCCTGTAGGCCCCCTTCAGATACTGGAAAGCCACAATGAGGTCACCTCGGAGCCTTCTCTTCTCCAGACTGAACAGCCCCAACTCCTTCAGTCTGTCCTCATAGGAGAGGTGCTCCAGCCCTCTGATCATCCTCGTGGCCCTTCTCTGGACACGCTCCAGCACGTCCACATCTCTCCTGTAATATGGGCTCCAGAACTGGACGCAGTACTCCAGGTGGGGTCTCACCAGAGCTGAGTAGAGGGGGAGAAGCACCTCCCTTGACCTGCTGGTCACACTTCTCCTGATGCAGCCCAGGATCTGATTGGCTTTCCGGGCTGCAAGCGCACATTGAGAGCTCATGTCGAGCTTCTCGTCCACCAGCACCCCCAAGTCTCTCTCCTCAGGGCTGCTCTCCAGCCAGTCACTGCCCAGCCTGGATTTGTGCCTGGGATTGCCTCGACCCAGATGCAGGACCCTGCACTTGGTCTTGTTGAAGCTCATGAGGTTGGCTTGTGCCCACCTCTCCAGCCTGTCCAGGTGCCTCTGGATGGCATCCCTTCCCTCCAGCGTGTCCACTGCACCACACAGCTTGGTGTCATCAGCAAACTTGCTGAGGGTGCACTCGATGCCACTGTCCATGTCACCCACAAAGATGTTGAACAAGACAGGTCCCAGGACTGATCCCTGAGGGACTCCGCTTGTCACTGGCCTCCACTGGGACATGGACCCGTTGACAGCCACTCTTTGGGTGCGGCCATCAAGCCAATTCTTTATCCATCTAGTGGTCCATCCATCAAACCCATGTGTCGCCAGCTTGGAGACCAGGAGGTGGTGTGGGACAGTGTCGAAGGCTTTGCTCAAGTCCAGGTAAACGACATCAGTTGCTCGCCCCTCATCTATTAATATTAGATGTACATTTGCTTTCATGCTCTCATAATTGTTCTTTATTATAATATGTTGTTACACATTAATAACTGGGGTTTTTAAAAATAATACATTATATTAATTTGTGAGTGTGCTATTCATCTTCTAGTTTACACTTGTTAAATTTAATCCCTTTGAGGGTCATCCTGTCCATCTGTTCCCTCTTCACTACAGAGACTTTTCAGCTTCATGAAATCGTGACATTTTATTGGTACACTCCTACTACAACATGATGTCCATAAATGCAGGATGGGCCTGTAGATTCACAGAGATAAGCTTCAAACTTTGATTTATGCATATTTGCACTGTAAACCACAATGCAAAAGTGCTTCTGATTTTCTTGTTTATATTTCTTCAAATTTAGACAGTGCTTTTCATAGTGGGTGATAAATATGTCACTTCCCATTGCAGTGCTGTCTCTTCTGACTTTTCAATTTCCCTTTTCAAGTGTTCACTAAAGGGTTTGCACAGGACATCTCTAATCGAGGAAACATGAGCTTGACCTCCTCAGTTCACTGGCAGACTTGAGTAGGAAGAGTTGTAACAATTATTTAACTTTCTCAATTTCTTTAAAGTTATTTGCAAAAATGCTTTTTGAATGATAACTTAGAATTTATTGAGTAAAGAAAATATTTTCCCAAGCTGAAAGAAAAGTGCCATTAATTAAAGAGGATATAATTCTGTGCTTAGGTCTCTCCAGGTTCACTGAATTGGTGCTATTCTTCTGCTCTGGGGGTTGGGCATCACTGTGCCCTGTGAAACAGAGACAAAAAAGCAATGAAAGGTGGTCTGATTGCAGTGAATCTCCTGTTAGAATGTACATTTATCTAACTCCAGAGTTCTACTCAATCCTTCTTTAAAAGTTTAACACAGACTGGCTCCTTGCTATCTCAGTAAGTGATGATCTTCAGAGCATGATGAGTTGTTTATTTTCTTCGTAAAATAATTCATATTATGTACTAGGGGAATCTGAATAGTGTGGCATTAATAATCTGCATATTTTGATCCCTTGCCAGAAAAACAAATTATTATTGTTATATTTTAATTCAATTTTGTATAGTATTTACATGCAAGAAAAAAAACAGAGGTGACATATATGATTAATGTATTTCTGAATCTTACTAAAATGGTAATATTTCAGGGTCTGACATTTGTCCATCTGTCTGCATGTCCCTATTGAACTTAACTCTAATCTGTTTTATAATTTCCATGTTCAAGTTTCTCACTCAAGGTAGATTTTGTCATAAAATCAAGAGGTGGAAGTCTTGGCAAAGCTGACATCAAAGCTTCTACTTTTATCTGCAAGCCCAGAATTTGCAAGTATTTTATGCTGCATTCTTACAGTCCTGTTCTTACGTAATAAAGTCCCTCAATAAATCTAATAAGATAAGGTTTTGAAGCTCTTCCTTTATGATGAATTTTCATGGTGGAGCCATTTAATCAGTTCCTTTCATTTAGTCATGTAAAAACTAAAAAACCATAAACGTGCCTTTGAAGATGATAAAAGGAAAATTCCACTTAATGCTTGCAAATTGTGGGAGGAGTAATGGCTAGTGAGATCCCAGTGTTGGATCAGCTGCACTGACAATAGTTGTTGGGGAACGAGTGCCAAAATTGACATATGGTACGAGAAGAGGAATCATTACAGAGTATTAAAGCTTCTTGGAAGCATAACCATTGGAGATTTTTGTGTACACTTGGTTCTTCTGGATTGTTTTTAACTTAAGCAGCTTCTATATAGCTCAGATCTGGGTTTCCCCCATGTGCAATAACCAGAAATTTTATTTCTTTAGGTTCTGTGAAAGAAAGTAAGATACTTTGCTTCAACGATATGTTTCATTAAGACAGCACATTTGTTAACTATTTAATTTGGAGCTGTAAATCTTAACACACATTTTTACCTAACTCTTTTCTTTCTGTGAAATGACATTTTAAATTCAACTTACTGTACTACGGGTGGAATCAGGGCAGTTAGAATCATAGAATTTTTTTTATTGGAAAGGGTCTCTAAAAGCATCATCACTGTGTAATGCATGAAGATCCACAACGTGGGTCCTTTGAGGGAATTTAAAGTGCGGAAAGCCTGACCTCTAACCCCTGAATTAAGGTGTCTAAACTGTACATCCACTTTGTGCTGTGGACATGCACTGTAGGAAAGGGCATATTCCTTCTTCGTCCCTGTCCATAACATTTAGATTATTTCCTTCTGTCCGATGCCTTGAAACAGACTTAGTATACAGTGTTCCCTAATCTTGTCTCAGGCTGCCTCACAGTGATCAGACTACTGATTCTGGGCTAACCTCCCTGATTCTGAAGGATTTTATTCCTGTGATACAATAAAATACAATACAATACAATACAATACAATACAATACAATACAATACAATACATCAGGTTGAAAGAGACCTTCAAGATCATCACGTCCAACCTGTCAACCAATCCAACCCACCTAAACAACTAAACCATGCAGCCAAGCACCCCATCAAGTCTCCTCCTGAACACCTCCAATGATGGTGACTCCACCACCTCCACAGGCAGCCCATTCCAATGGGCAATCACTCTCTCTGTATAGAACTTCTTCCTAACATCCAGCCTAAACCTGCCCTGGCACAGCCTGAGACTGTGTCCTCTTGTTCTGGTACTGGCTGCCTGGGAGAAGAGACCAACCTCTGCCTGTCTACGACCTCCCTTCAGGTAGTTGTAGAGAGCAAGAAGGTCACCCCTCAGTCTCCTCTTCTCCAGGCTAAGCAACCCCAGCTCCCTCAGCCTTTCCTCATAGGACTTGTGTTGCAAACCCCTCACCAACTTTGTTGCCCTTCTCTGGACACGCTCCAGCAAGTCAACATCCTTCCTAAACTGAGGGGTCCAGAACTGGACACAGGACTCAAGGTGTGGCCTAGCCAGTGCAGTGTACAGGGGCAGAATGACCTCCCTGCTCCTGCTGGCCACACCGTTCCTGATGCAGGCCAGGATGCCATTGTCCCTCTTGGCTGCCTGGGCACACTGCAGGCTCATGTTCAGCCTACAATCAACCAGTACTCCCAGGTCCTTCTCTGCCTGGCCGCTCTCCAGCCACTCTGACCCCAGCCTGTAGCACTGTGATTGTCAGAAAAACTGCCTGGGTGGTAGCAAATTTGAAGCAGGGGACACAGCCCTGGGATTGTCCCTAGCCTTGGAATTATCTGCACAGAAGAGTGACTTAGCAGCAGGATAAATGGTGTTCGTGTGGAGCATATTTGTTTTTTTTCAACACAAATTAGTAATTCTCGCTGCTTTGGAGAAACTTAACAAAGAAGTTTGGGGAATCTCAGGTTGGCTGACTTTTGTTTAATAGCTTTGAAACACTCTGTAATATTTGACTTTTTTCACAGCCTATCTTAGGTGTTTAAAACAATTAGGGTAGTAAAATTCTACCTCTTAAGACTTTGCAGCCAGTTATTACCGGTTTGCAGTGTAGTGTATGTTACTGAAAGATCTATCAAACTGTGTGTCTGGGAATATTATATACATAAAAATACATACATTATATATAAAATCTTACATGTAAAATTTAAAATGGATTTTTTCCTCTCTCTATATAATTGTAAAAGTATGCATCATAAATCAAGATTGGATTAAATGGCAATTTGTACACACAATTCATAAATAATACTTTATGTCAGAATGACAAATGCTAATTGCAGTTGCTGAAGATATTTACATTAGTACTTCTTGCTGTCCATCTGCTTGTAATCTTCAGCTTTCTAAATTATTACATTTTAGTTGTGATGTTCCTTGCATATGTTCTACACAGTTTTGATTCTTAGGTACATCTCTTTTTTTATAAGGGGGAAAAGTGTAAAATAACGCTGTTATTAAAAAAACCTCAACCATTTCAGCAATTCAAGATAGAATAACAAAATTGTTTAAGTTGGAAAAGACCTTTAAGATTATTGAATCCAACCATTAACCCAGCACAGCCAACTCTACCACTAAACCATTTCCTTCAGCACCACTTCTACATGTCTTTCAAATATCTCAAGGGATGGTGGCTGTACCACTTTCCTGGACAGCCTGTTCCAGAACTTGACAACTCTTCAATGAAAATTTTTTTTCGTGATGTCCAAACTAAATGTCCCCTGGCACAGCTCAAAGCCATTTCATTTTGTCCTCTCTCTTGTTACTTGGGAGAAGAGATCAGCCCCTTCCTGCTTTAATGTAGTTGCAGGGAGTGAAAAGGTCTTCCCTGAGCCTTCTTTCCTGTGGGTGGAATAGCACCAGTTGTCTCAGCTGCTGCTCCTGAGACTTGTGCTCTGGACCCTTCCCTGCCTGTCTCTGGACCTGCTCCACTATGTAGCACATTTTAGCAAAAATAACAGCTTGTCAGGGATCTATGTGATAATTGCCATGAAACTCTGTCTTGTACTGCGTTTAAAGTGTAGCTATTTTATTGAGGTTGTAGTAGTAGAGTTTTTTTAGAGTTCTTGAAGTATATGGGTTGTCAAAATCTTACGTTTAGCTAAAAGCAAAGCTGGGGAATTTTTCCTCCAATTTAAATCCAAGGAAATTTAGAGGAAGCAGAAATGACAGCATCTGCACGCTGTTTGTATGAGCAACAGTCAGATATTTCTGCTTCTGTGCTAAATGTATTAGATCCTGCTTGATTCCCTGGCTTTGCCAGCTAGCTGGTGAAATAAAGGCTGACTAGGTTCATTCTGAGGTCACATCTAAAAAATTTATTTTCTCAAGTTTGATATGAAATCATCTTGGATATCAGAACATCAAGCCCTGAGTGGTTAAAAGTATCACCAAAGACCTGTGTGTTGATGCAGTCTTGTAGGCATTCTTGAAGGGAGTGACCTAGTCCTACCATATCTATCTTGAAACAGAATTATTAAGTTTCTAAGTAATCATTTATTATGGAAATCAACCTATTCACTTGAAAATGGTAGCTGTGAAGACAGTTGTTACAGCATTTTGTGTTGAAAAATATGTCACTTGCAGTTACATAATCTGGTATTTTTGGTCATTCTTCACTCTATTTTCATCATTTTCATCTCTAGACATGCCCTTCACTTAAAATACAGACTTTACGGATGAGATCAGCTCAGGATTTTTTAACCTTACCCGAGACTGTAGTTTGGGAATAAATCTGTGCTAGACAGCACAGGTGTAATTAATTTTAACTCCAGAAGATGCAGTCTCTAAGTACTACTGAAACGCATTACACTGCCATTATTATGACAATAATGAGCTTTAATTTATTGTCACGTTAGATTTTGGCCGTATTTTCCAGCAGCACTAAAAGAAATCCTCTTGTGTTTAAAAATACTCAGCAACAGCTGTAGCTCTGCCAGTGTGGAAAAAAATGCACAAAGTGCATGACAAGAAGAGGTTTAGATGCTGGATTTTGGTCTTAAACTTGTTCTCTTGTTTGTTGGATGAAGACATAATAGGGTTTAATTTGTGTGAAATAATGAGATTTTTAACTTGTTGGTATGAAGAACTTTCCAGTATTTTTAGCCACTACCACAGGCAAAGAAAATAAACTGTCAAGGAGTAGCATGAGTGAATTTAACTTAATGTCTTCCCTAGATTTTGCCTACTAGCTCTGATGGGCTAGCTCCTGAATGCCTTCTTGCATGACAGTAATTGAAAAGAAGGTGTTTTGCAGCAGACATTAACAAATGTCTTTGATTCTGACCTCTCAATTGATGTTTTCCTTTTGCATTTTATTGTATGTATCCTTTTCTGGGGACTTTCAAAACCTGCCTGAATGTGTTCCTCTATGTCCTGCCCTAGATGACACCACTTTACAGAGGGGTTGGACTTGATGATCTCTGGAGGTCCCTTCCAGCTCCCTTAAAAATCTTTGATTCTGGGATTCTTACCTAGGCTTCCCAAATGCATCCTGTTTTAAACTGCACTCCTGCAGTGCTGTTCTGTACAGCCCTGTTCTCTACTTGTCTCACAGAAATCTTCTATTGCAAACCTAAATAAAGTATAGACCTACAAGCACCTATTTCAGATTCTTCAAACCTTTTCTGGGTGTTGGCATTAGCAATATGCCAGCCAGGAAGGTGATTAATATTCTAAGAATTATTTACACCTGGCAATTATCATTAGTCTAGATGTGCCATGCCATATTTTGGTCTCTTGTTGAGTTCATTTGGCTGTTACACATTTTGAAAGTGAGCCACTTTGAACATTTGGACAATTTGAATTCTGATTCAGATAGTTAAAGCTTCAAGCCAATAAGTATGTAAGATTGTGTGACTGATAAAAATGCTTCACCTTGTAGTGCAAATGTATATGAATCCTTAAGGTGCTATACTTCTCGTGCTTGGAGGCTTTAGCATTGAGAAGAGTTGTACAAGGGCAGTAAGAAATACACCTGCCTGACCTCTGGAGACCATAAACCATCAGACATGTTTAAGATACTACTTGTATAGTTTAGGTACGTTGAAGTGGAGGAGGGATAGTCGTTGCAGTCTAAATCATTTCAGCCCAAGTTAAAAAAAACTTGTCAAAAAATGGCCTTCCATTTGTAAGATAGCAGCCAGTGAAAGAGCAGAAAACCCTTAGTGTGAAACAGAAAACAGGCTGCCATCATTTAAGCCATCTTCATGAATCCCTTTTACTTTCTTCTGCTTACACTCCCTGCTTTCCCAGACATGGGAAACAACATTTTAATAACATGCTTAGGGGATGTCCAGGTTGTAGGGAGCATCACAGCTCAGTGCAAAAATATCTAAGTCCTCTCTGAAGTGACTCAGAGTATCTTTTGAAGAGGCCCAGTACAGGTACAAGCTATGACCTATTCATAACAACATATTAGGTGAAAATCACCTGAGGAGTAGGAATGTTTAAACAGTTTGGAATACTGACTAGAATAATTATCTTTTTGAATTAAGAAAAGCTCAAAGTAGATAGGAATGAGCAGGTGTGAAAAGAGAAGTTTAAATCAATCTTCTGGCTCTTCTTCTGGCAGACTAATAGCCTGGGGAAAGCCTCCACTGCCGTTATCCCCTAGTGTAATTAATGATTAGTTTTCTGATTGCTTTCTCTGTCCTGTTCAGGCACTCTATAGAGTTTCTGAGGTGGTGCAAAAGCATGGTATATTTGCAGCAATACTCCTCCGTCAGCTTGTGTCTAAGGAAAGTACCAATTAGTGTGGTAATTAATTCACCATGAATGCCTACTGTGTGCAGGAGAAAGTAGGAGCTCAATCCTAGTTGCATCCAAACTGTGAAAGCAAATGGATGTGGCTGTTTTCAAATTAAAGACTTCATTTAGAATGGTGATATGAAAACTAGGGAATGAAGAGCCGCAGTTAAGACTTCTTAGGTGTATCAACAGCAAGTGGAAGACTGGAAAACATGGACCCACTGCAGAATCAGGCAGGAGCTCTGGTGACAAAGGATGTGGAAATGGCCAAGATACTTAATGTCTTCTTCACCTTGGTCTTCACTAATGTGACTTGCCTTCAGATATCTGGAGCTCCTGATACCCATGAACAGATTTAAAGCAGTGAAGACTTACCTTACCCTTGTTGGGGAGGATCAGGTTAAGGAAAATTAGATGAAAGAGAGATAAGGAAGTCTGTATATTCTGATGGCATGTACCCACAGATGTAGAATGAGCTGGCCAATCTCTTTGTAAGCCACTCTTTAGTATCTGTGAAAGACTGTGGTGAGCACGGTATGTTCCTGAGGACTAGAAGAAAGAAAATGTCTCCCATCTTTTAGAAGAACAGTAAAGAAGATAGAGAGAACTACAAGCCAGTCAACCTCACCTCCATTTTTCTGAAGCTGGTGAAGTTGCATGTGCATCTCCATAATTATCTGAATGACGGGACAGAGGTAACCCTCAGCAAGATTATACAAAAACAGTAGGAGTGGTTGATACAGCAGAAGGTTGTGTGGCTATTCAGAGGAGGTTTACAAGATTGAGAAATGGAGGAAGAGGAACCAGGTGAACATCAACCAAGAAAATTGCAAAGTCCTCATTGTTGAGGAGGGAGATAACTGCAGGTACCAGTAAAAGCTGGGGACCGTCTGGCTGGGAGGCAGCTTAGCAAAAGGGACCTTGGGTGTTCAGGTGGACACCAAACTCACTGAGGCATTAGTGTGCTCTGGTAGCTAAGGGCATCCAGGGTTGTGTAGCCAGCATGTTGAGGAAGTTATCCTTTCCTGTTCAGCCCTGGTGAGACACATCTGGGGTGCTGTGTGAAATTCTGGATTCCTCAGTACATACAAAGAACTTACTGGATTGAGTCCAGCAAAGGGCTGCAAAGATGGTTCAGGGCTTGGAACATCTGTTGCACAAGGAATGGCTCAGAGAAATGGGACTGTTCAGCCTGGAGGGGATTTTATCCATGTGTATAAATAAAACCTGATGAGAGTGAGGAATGCAAATTCACACTTTTCTCAGTGATGCCCAGTTAAAGGACAAGAGGCAAGCAGCACAACTTTTGAAATACATAAAATCAGTTTTAGACATAAAAAAGGCTTCACCATAAAGGTGATAAGTAGAAAAAGTTTTCCAGGGAGGACATAGAGGCCATCCATGCAGACACTCAGAACTCATCTGGGCATGGGCCTGAGCAGTCTGCTCTAGATGACCCTTCCGTGAACCCTACAGTTGGACTTGGCGATCTGCAGATACACCTTCCAACCTCAAGCATTCTGTGAATTTCTGAACAACTTTAATTTTGGCTTAGTTTAGGTAGCACTAAATTGCCCATGTGTTAGTTTGTCTGAATCATACTGCCTATTTTGAAGTTCTGTCAGCAGCTTAAGGAAATATGACTTGGTATTGTATGCAGGCAGGTAATATTTATCAGTGACGCTTGAAAATTTCCTGTTCCACCTCTGCCAAGTGGTGGAAGGACTTTCTGTACTCTTCCAGCTTACTTGGCACAGTGTGGTATGAAAAGCTTGGAACAAAAAAGTGCAATGCAAACAAGCTAGGAGGAAAGTTGAAAATTAGATAGAATCAAATGCAAAAGACAGAACAATAAAAGGGAGATTAGTTTCAACCATTTAAATAAAAGTAAGGTGACCATCATTAGAGGCATCTTCATGTATCTAGTGGCCATCAATACTCCTTTTGCTCTAGATAACCTGCTGTTTTTCTCAGTCTTAATTCTCTTGCTCGCTGCTTTCACTTCATTTATGGGGAAATGACCCAATTTTTCTGTCACCACTAGTGCTAACTCTATACAGGTGTTACTTTGCAACACTTGGTTTAGTGTTCCCAAAGACGAGAGTATTGAATATTGAGCAAAAAATGATGTTGTTCTTGTTTTGTTAATAATAAAAAATTGATAGACTCATGTATTACAGAATCACAGTATGCATTACCAAGAACATACTCTGTCTAGGTCACTAATGTGCAAGTTTTAGATTCTAGTCCACGTAGCTGATTCTGTGCACTGATTTGTGTTCAGGTCTTGTTATTAATAAAGGAACAGATTTTCCACACACAATTTTTTGAGGTTTTGCATACCTCAGATTGTGGCTGCCTAAATTCATTTAAAAAAAAAAGAAAACAACACAGAGAAAAGTTATCTGTTTCTTTTATAAAAGACTATAGCACAACCCCTATGAGGAGAGGCTGAGGGAGCTGTGGTTGTTTAGCCTGGAGAATTGGCTCAGAGGAGACCTT
This sequence comes from Picus viridis, assembly GCA_033816785.1. NCBI lineage: Eukaryota > Metazoa > Chordata > Aves > Piciformes > Picidae > Picus > Picus viridis. The sequence continues at coordinate 98,475,389 of CM066606.1, read as the reverse complement.
ATTGCTCTCTATAGTTACCTGAAGGGAGGTTGTAGCCAGGTGGGGGTTGGGCTCTTCTTCCAGGCAACCAGCACCAGAACAATAGGACACAGTTTCAAGCTGCACCAGGAGAAGTTTAGGCTCAAGGTGAGGAGAAAGTTCTTCACAGAAAGAGTGATTGGCCATTGGAACGGGCTGCCCATGGAGGTGGTGGAGTCACCATCCCTGGAGGTGTTCAGAAAAGGATTGGATGTGCACTTGAAGCCATGGTTAGTCATGATGGGTTGGGTGATAGGTTGGACTTGATGATCTCTGAGGTCTTCCCAACCTTATTGATTCTATGATTCCATGATCTTACAACCACTCGGAAGTCCTGTGTTGGAACACCGTTTACAGTAATGCTGAGAGCTTTGAAGTGTGGGTTATCTAAGTTATTTTAATAGCCATTAAGTAGAAAGATGTGAAGGATTGTAGAGGGGAAAGAAGGGAAAATAATCTGTTGAATAGAACAATACAACATCCAACTTGGATGATTAGCAAGAACAAATACATTGTGTTTTGTTAGCCACAGCATCAGTGAGTTTATCTCAAGTCTTAGGATAGAAATTCCCATGAGTGAGTTTTACAGACTTTAGAAAACTTGGTAGAAATCTCAAGTAAAATTTTCTCCAGTTTCAAGTTCTTCCACAACAGACTTGTGAAATTGCAGACACTGTGAAAAACCAGATTTTTATTCTGTTACCTCTGAAGCATTGCAAACTAGATTTTTTAATAGAATGTGTGGATTACTTGGGCATGATATATTCTACAGTTTAAAAAATTTGATCAGTCTCACAAAAGTCAGTTATTGACAGTGAACTGTGACAGATCTTTGTCTTTAAATACATTTGAAATTGTGTTTCTGTTCATGTTTTCACTGAACATCTAAAGTGTTGCCTAAGCAAGAAGCTAATCCATGCCTACAAAGTGTGCCATTACGTTTACAACCTCAGCTGGGGCTTCTTGAAAGTCTGTGGGAGGGGAGGAAATTGTGGAAAGGAAAATCACCATCATGTTTACTTAATTTGGTAATGACAGGTATTAAAAAACAATTGCAGAGAATGCTTGTGTCTAGTGAACACCTTCCATCAACTCTTAGTTTTCTTGTCTTTGAATAAGTCTTGTGATCTGATGCAAAGTTTTAGTTTGAAACTTGATTAAATTAGAGGAATTTTTTGAGTATCCACATCTCCAGGGTGTATGACTCATGTGCTCATCTTGTTCATCAGCGCTGCTCAGTTCTTTGAGGTAGACTGCCCATGGTGGAAAACACCACCTTCTCCTCATTGCCAGCCTTTGCTGATCTTGAGATTGATTTGTCACAAGCTGAAGTTTCTAGGATGAGGGGCAATGTTTTTAAATTAGAGAAGAGTAGATGTAGGTGGGACGTTAGGAAGACGCTCTTTACCATGAGGTTAATGGAACCCTGTAACAAGTTGCCAGGGAGGTAGTTGAGGCCCCCTCCTTGGAGCTATTCAGGGTCAGGCTCCACAGGGCTCTGGGCAACCTTATTTAATGGAGGAAACCCCATTGCTTGCTGCAGGAGGGTTGGACTAGATGTCTTTTGGAGGTCACTTCCAACTCAAGCCATTCTGTGATTCTGTGAAGTTCAGAAGAGGTAGTCTGTCAAAATTGTAGACAGCCTGATGCTGCTTGGCCATTTCAAGATGATTTTTAAAAGGAATACATTTAAAATAATCAGAGGCCTGAATTGCTAGCCAGTTATGGCATTTTAAATTTTGAAATGGGGGTTCAGATTAATCCCCAGATTAGCAGCAGTTTCATTACCATCTTTTGATTATTCCTTTCTGAGTAAATAGATGGCAGTGTAGCAAAACCACTCTATCACTTCTGGCACTAATTGCCTAAACTCTCACGGAGAAGCAGAGTGAAATATTCATGTCCTAGGAGAGAGCTTGGATTTTCTTCACAGTTGTACTAACTAGGAACTTCATTTTTGTAAGAAAGGTAAAATTCTATGTGACCATGGAAACTGAACTGCTGTGAACATCAGGTTGATATCCTCCTTTATATAATTTTTGGCAGAGATGTTTGAACCATTGTGAAATAGTCCAGATGCAGTATGGATCATCAAAATCAATTACACCCAAATATACTAATACAATTGTTGAATTAAAAACAAACAAACAAACAAAACTCAAAAAAACCCCAAAAAACCAACAACAATTTCCAGTGTTGTCTGTCCATATATTTCACAATGACTAATAGGTATTTGAGAAACAAACTGCTGTCTTTTCATAGAGTTTGTGATCTCACACATGTGTTGGCATTATTAATGGAATCCTGCCCAAAGCTCTCGGAGGAAGACCCCCCCCAATAAACACATTTCCAGTGTGTCAGGTTGTGGTTCCTCTTCAGGTAGTCCTCCTGCCTGTAATTACATTACGTGTGATTAAAGGTCTTTACTTGTCTCTCTCAAGTAAACTCTCACAATTCATCTTCAGATTTATTTGGAACTTAACCTGGATGGAAAAAAAATGCTTCTGCCAGCATAATTTATACCACTTCAAGTAAAGTCAGTGGTTTTTCATCAGCTTGATGACACCTAGGAAACTGCATAGTGAGTTTTGTGAGGAGCAACACAGCGGAACAACGATAAGCATGTGGAAGATGGAAGAGAACTTCTTGCCAGCAAGTCTTGAGAAGCCAGCGGAGGATTCCTGACTGCACAGAGCTTGAAGTTCTATATGTGGTAGACTGAAGGATAGCCATTTTAGAAGCAGCAAAGGGATCAAGAGGTAGTGATAAAGAACATAAAGGAATTAGGGACTAGGAGTGAAGCAAAAGCATGACAGGGAAGACTTTGGTCAAGAAGAGTAATGCATTAGAAGACAGAGACAAATGTATGCATTGCTTTGCAAAGGCCTCTGCATTGCTTACCACCTAGCACTTCAGAGACTTACAAGCCTCGCCAGTCCCATCACCAGCAAAAAGTAATGCAAGGTTTTTACTCTGGGTCATGCCATGCAGAGGTTCAGCAAGTCCAAGTGTGCTTTTTGAGCCTCCTGTTGTCATCAGCTAACATGGTCATGGGCAAGTCAGAAAGAGTTGAAACTGGGACCATAGAGTGTTTGTCTCATTTTGCATTCTTGGTTGTTCTACAACAGGTTTTTTTATACATCTTGTCCTCTTTTATGGAGGCTGAAAGTACTGGTCCTTCAGAGGAATACCTATTTGAGAAGCTGTCTCCCTGAGTTGAAAGTCAAATAAGCATTTCCATTTCCACAAAGTTCTTAATAAGTGCAGTGGTGCATGAATATTCTTGAGACAGTCTGTAATTAAAATCTCTGAGAAGCTTCTTTTTGTCTATTCAGAAGGCAAGTTGGAAATACTTTTCTGCTTAGTAGTGATTCACCTGGATCCAGAGTACTTTCTGAATTTTCTGTGCTGCAGTGGTTCATTTAGTGTCAGACATCTGATCAAGAATAAGTCTGAAGTAGGATGTCATGTGCTGTCCAAGAGATACTCTTTCATTTAATGCAGAAAAATAGTAAGACTGAGAATTTGGGCATAGCTGTTTTATTTCAGTTGACAGGTAGTACCCTCCCACTGAGACTGCACTTGCAGATAGTTGATTATATTGCTCTAGGTTGATGTAATTACCACCCTTACTTCAAGTATGAGAATTTTGCACAGTGCTTCTTCAACTACAAAGAAAAGCTTACTTTCTGGCTTAAAATTGCAGGTTTTAAGGGACTTTTTGCCATTTTCCAATTCATTAATCTTCAGTTGTGCTCAAAGGAGCCTAAGGACACTGTAAGAGTACTGATGCAGAGCCTGTGGTGAATACAAAGGTGGTTCACCTTAAGCTTTAGAGACATAGTATTATAAGGCCAAATAATTTTTGTGGTTGCATTATCTGAAATGTTCCCTGTCTTGGCAGTGAGACAAGAAAACTTGTGTGTTTCTGATCTTGATTCATAGATTTGGCTACTGAATAATTTTGTAATACTGGGCCAAGCAGCTAATTCCACATGTACAATGAAAACAAATCCAGTGTGCAGATATGAGAAAAAATTAGGTTTAAAATGCCTCAGTATTCATCATACTCCTATGAAAATGAGTGTGATTTTAATCTAAGTTAGGATATGTATAGGTTTGTGCACAAGTATAAACAAATGATCTCAAAGGTATCTTCCAACCTGGTCTATCCTATCCTATCCTATCCTATCCTATCCTATCCTATCCTATCCTATCCTATCCTATCCTATCCTATCCTATCCTATCCTATCCTATCCTATCCTTCTCTTTTCTCTTCTCTTCTCTTCTCTTCTCTTCTCTTCTCTTCTCTTCTCTTCTCTTCTCTTCTCTTCTCTTCTCTTCTCTTCTCTTCTCTTCTCTTCTCTTCTCTTCTCTTCTCTTCTCTTCTCTTCTCTTCTCTATGCTGGTATTGACTGGAACAACTATGAAGATGTCATCAAATGTTGTGATCATGCAATAACATCTCAGTAAAGTGTAGTCTTCAATACAGAATGACTCTGAACATCTTCCTTATAGGAAACTTTCTCCATAGAAATACTATTGCTGTTAAAGCTCTTCGGCTTTTGTTGTTTACTTTTACTTAAAGATTTTTAACTTAGTGCAGCAAATGCCTAATACCCTGTAGTAAAAAAGGCATCTTTTAGGTCCACGTGTGAATGAGAATAATGTATCCATTTGAATGTGCTGGAAAATTAGCCACAGACTAACAGGAACACTCAGATTCTTCTCAAAAAACAGTTACTTGGTGTTCTTTGTATTCTTCCATGATTTTCTGTTCTGTTCATAATTGCTTGAAGATTTTATAATTTCACATCTTACCCACACCCTGAATTTGAATATATTTCTTATCATCACTTATTAATTTGTTGAAGAAATTAGGCCAGTTCCAGTTGCATTGCATGGTGGCTGTGCTCAGCCTGTGACATGGCAGAGAGTTTAAGTTGCCCTTACTATTAAGAGAAATATGTATACTCATACAATTTGGATGTAGCAGAAAGCCCTATACCTTCAGGATAGACTGGTTTCCATGACAACATTTTCTTTTGTATTTTTGAGGCTAGGAAAGATGGGCAAGAGCTGTTTTATTCAGCAGTGTTTAGGTCAGTCTTTGGGTTTTGGTTAATAAAAGAATGCAACCACAAGTGACTGCCAAAGTAAATGTTAACCCTTTCTGTCTGTGTTCACCTGGTATCCTTACAGGTGTGCATCATTATTGCAAATACCTATGTAGAAGCAGAAATGTTTTGATTTAATAAAAATTTTGCTCAAGAGCAATTGAAAAAGCAACATTATTTGAATTTCATAAAATCTCATGCTTGAGCAGAATAGTATGCCTCATTAGAATGCTCAAAATCTATTTTTAAATTCTATTGTGGTATCATAAAATAGTCATACTCTGTGTGAAAAATACTGAGCTCACTAAACAACTACATGGACATCAGTACAGCCAGTTCAAGGGAAGTGCTTATCTTCATCAGAAGGGCCAATCCCAGAAAATCTAAAGCTGTTTGCCTTACAATATTAATTTAATCTGGTTGCAGTAGACAGGTAGATGGTAAGGGCAAGATCTTAGTAAGTATTGGCACTTCTTTTGCATTGATAATCATTTAGCTTAGAAACAATGTGTTAATTCTTCTTTTTCTAGTTCTGTTCTCCTCTACTCACTTCTCAACACAAGAGCTAAAACCAAGCAGCTTTGGGTACTGCAGTTGCCTTAAAGCACATTCAAAAGCCCTAATGACTCATATTTGTTTTTAATCTTTGCTTATCTACTGAGACCTGCAAATTGTTTCCATGTCCTTTCACAGGGAGTATTCATGGATATTCAAAAATAAACCAAGCAAGTTAGCCTGAGAAATTCTCTAGAATCCTTGCAAATAGATACTGATATATTTCTCCCTGTGGATGTAAAATTCCACTGCACTGGTTAGGCCACACCTTGAGTCCTGTGTCCAGTTCTGGGCCCCTCAGTTTAGGAAAGATGTTGACTTGCTGGAACATGTCCAGAGAAGGGCAACAAAGTTGGTGAGGGGTTTGGAGCACAGTCCTATGAGGAGAGGCTGAGGGAGCTGGGGTTGCTTAGCCTGGAGAAGAGGATGGTCAGGGGGGGAGACCTTATTGCTGTCTACAACTCCCTGAAGGGAGGTTGTAGCCAGGTGGGGGCTGGTCTCTTCTCCCAGGCAACCAGCACCAGAACAAGAAGACACAGTCTCAAACTGCACCAGGGGAGGTTCAGGGTGGAGGTTAGGAAGGAATTCTTCATAGAGAGAGTAGTTGCCCATTGCAATGTGCTGCCCGCAGAGGTGGTGGAGTCACCATAATTGGAGGTGTTTAGAAGGAGACTTGATAGGGTGCTTGGTTGCATGGTTTAGTTGATTAGGTGGTGCTGGATGATAGGTTGGATGTGATGATCTTGAAGGTGTCTTCCAACCTGGTCTATTCTATTCTATTCTATTCTATTCTATTCTATTCTATTCTATTCTATTCTATTCTATTCTATTCTATTCCTGTTGTTGTTAATGGGATGTCCATGCATGTATAGAAAGATGATGAAATGAATGTAGTTGCACAAGTGGGCTCATTTGATGGGAGTGGGATAGTAATTTTATATATTGGTTTAAAGGTGGAAAGCTGCTTTGATGAATTTCAGAGGATGATTTCCATCTAGTTTAGTTTCTAACAGATCCATAATTTCTGCATCTACAGAAATTGTACAACACATAGACAAGAATGACTGCAGTGTCATTGTACAAGATTCCTACATGTAAAAACCAATTTTTTTCTCGAGTATTTCTTAGCATTATGAAGGCTTTTCAGATGTTGCCAAGGGTTGTGATTTCAGTTTCTTTGGTTATTGATTTATTTATTTGAGGACAAAAGATGTGAATTGCAGACATGCTTTTAATAATGCCTGTTGAAGTGAAAAAAGTACATTTTAGATATAATAGATTGTCATTGAATTTTTGTACTTGTTTCCATACAGCTATTAGCGCAGCACCAAAACTGTGAGTTGTTTGTTACAGCTAACGTTTTAGCATCAGATGAGGCTCTTATTTTAGTTATTTATCAGGGAGTCACACAACAGAACAGAACTGTCAGGATTGGAAGGAACCTTGAAGATCATCCAGTTCCAGTCCCACTGCCATGGGCAGGGACAACTTATACAAGATCAGCTTGGTCAGAGCCACTTCCAGCCTGGCCTTAAAAACTTCTAGGAGTCATGTACTTTCACAATATTTCTGCAGGCTTTGAGTAATAAAAGTACTTGAAAACCTCCCTGCTCCTGCTGGCCACACTATTTCTGATACAGGCCAGGATGCCATTGGCCTTCTTGGCCACCTGGGCACACTGCTGGCTCATGTTCAGCTTACTATCAACCAGTACCCCCTGTAGCACTGCATGGGGTTGTTGTGGCCAAAGTGCAGCACCTGGGTGTGGAATGGTTAAATGGCATCATGTTGGACGCTGCCCATCTGTCCAGCCTGTCAAGATCCCTCTGCAGAACAGCCAGGTCCTTCCCAGTCACTGAAAAATCCAGCTTCATAGTTTCTGAGTCATCATCACCTTGGTAGCCCTCAGAATTTTGAAGTGAATTTGCCTTGAGTTGCTTTGAACAAAGAAATGCTAAGACAATAGATTCTTGAGGAAGCAACATGAAAATACTCTTCTCAAACAAACAGCCTCAGCTTTGGTTTTGACCTTGGATTCAGATTTCTGATCTGGACAGCCAGGTCTGGAATATATGTGAGCCCAGCAAGCATACTTTCTACTCGGTCTGTTTGATATATTTCTATTCCAAGTTTGATGAAAATTATCTCTTTTCAAAGTTCCTCTTGAATTGTACCTATTATTCAAGTAAACTCTTTGAGTACTGTTTATTCTGCTAGCACTGACCACTCTTTTCTCCTTGACAGCCATTCATCTAGAATTAATTCCTTTTAAGTGATACCACATGGTGAATTCAAGATAGCTTTTGAAACTAACAGGAGTCATTATACGGCATTTCATTCATTTTAATGTGTGCCCATTGTAACCTGAATATTGAGTACAAATTAATACAAGATCTTGCTAACTGAGATGAGCTAATATACAAGGGCACACAATGAAATACAGGAAATTCCACTTAGACATCACAAAACCCTGTTTTTCTGTGGTAGTATTCAGATGCTAGAAGTTCCTGAGAGAGACTATGGAGCATTTTTGGAGATTCTCAAACCCTGGCTGGAACCTGTCCTACTGTGGTCAATTCTGCTGTGAGCAAAGGAGGTGCACTAAACTTGGTATGAAGCTGTTTTCTTAAGGGTCTTCTAGAGGTTCATGGGATTACAGTGGTCATTGTTTGTTGGCCATATTCTCTTCCTACTTCTTTCTACCCCTTTTGGGTTTGTTTTTCTTTTCTTTCCGGGAAACCAGTAAGGGTGAAGCATGATTTAAGTGCTGACTGCATCCACTAAAGTAAGCTGAATAGTAATGTGTTCATTTATTCTTCTGTGGGTCTCAGTTAAATTGCAATTTAGCTGACTTCTCCCAGAAGAGAAAAGATATCTGTTGTGGTGATCAACCAGAGCCAGATTTTGGTAAAATCCTGCTTTTGTCTTTCTGACTTTTCATCATAATCCTTGAAGTCTATCCCTTAATCCTCTCGAATGAGGCAACTTCCAAGTTTCTTCAACAAAAATCCAGAGAAGCCTCTGTGGGATGTGCAGTACCTTTTAATACTCATGAAGACCTTCATGTCCGCATTGATTCTGCAGAGAGAACCCTTTAGGGTTGATGGTGCTCAAAGCTAGGAACAGCCACAGGTGTCAGCCTGTCCCACTGAAAGTACCTTTTATGGTATAAAGATACATGGCACAGTGATTTTATTCTATTCTTTCCATGAACAAAGACTTCAAGCAGATATCTTTGAAACAAGTAAGATCTTTAAAGCTCTCTTGAAACTGAGAAGCCTGTTGTGAAAGGAAATCGCTCTGAACTTGCTACGGAACCACCACAGGCAAGAACTACTGCTTAGGGGCCTGTGGAGGTCTGTCACAAACAGATTAACATTTGTTAAAACTAGAAGAAAAGTTATACCAAGTTATGAACCTGCTAAACTGAAGATATTTACTGAAGACAACACAGAATCGTTTCGTAGACCTTTGTAAAATTACCTCTTGAGCTGTAACTTCATTTGAGGATGGGTTGTTCACTATTGCCAGTTTTGTGTGCACAGGACTTGTGACCTCAGTAACAGAGTAACTGTCTCAGTCTGGAGAGGGAAAGAGATTCAGTTCTTTTGAATATTCCCGTGTTGTGAAATTAGAGGCACAAAAGAGGCCAAAATATCAACAGCTAGGCTATTTGTTACATAAATAAAGTGGGTGGATCAGAAGGGAGAGAGAGAAGAGACAGAGAGAAGAGGAAAGGAATTATTTTACCACACCCTCACCCCCCCAGACAGTTTGAGTCTGTGGAGGAAAGGTGCTGCAGGAGATGTTGGGTCTGTAGAGAAAGGGTGCTGAGGCTTTGGCTGTAGAAGAGATGTTGTCCTCTGGGCAGCCTCTTCAGCTCCATGAGTTGAAGCAGGCAGAACTTAGGACATGGAGAGAGGGTTCTGCTTCTTCCAGGCTCCATGGTGATGTCTCTGTCATTTTTTCTTTCTGTTTTTCTTCAGAGCAGCATTGCCCCAGGCTTTTCCTTCTCTCATGTTTTCCTTCTCAGCAGCGTTGTCCTTCTCCTGTGTTTTTCTTCATCTGTGTTTTTGGTTCTGTGTTTTTCTTCTCCTGAGCCAGTAGTTGCTCAAGTCTTTTATACATTTTTAGTCCTTAGGTATGTGTCCAAGCACTGTCCCCCAGGAAATCAGGGGCCAGGTGGTGAATCCATTTTCTCACCATCCTCCCTTCCCAGGGTACCTGAAGGGTGGAGATTATCTTGTCTTATGCATATTCCTGAAGGTAGCCTTGGTCCATTGTTGTCAGGCCAGCTGTGGTCCAGTGAGCAGTGTTATCTTTGCACCTTCCCAAGAGTCGTTCCAGTGGCTCTGCCCAATACACATCAGCTATTGTCTGGGCAAGCAGCAAAGGTGATTTTATCTTTGTTGAGTCACATCAGGAGAGACAAGCTTCAGTCTCTCACAGTAACTTATAAGTCATAAAATAAAATAATTCATTTTAGAGTAAGACATTCCTTTTCCAACTTAATTTTGGATGCAATTGACTGATACCCTGTTAAGTGAGGTTTAGCTGGCACAACTGTAAGCCTTGTGGATACCCGTAAGTACAGTCACTTCCCTTGAATGTTGGGAAGGTTTACACTTTTCTATTTGCTCCATTTCTTAGGAAGAGCTTTTATACTGAGGACTTTCCCTGCCTCTTTTATTACTGGATGGTACAAAATGTCCAGCTGTATGTACTTGTATTTTCATCCTGCATTTACTCCACTTCTCCCGACCCACATGAGCCAGCAGTACAATAATTACAGAACTTTCATGTTATTCCCTGCTGAGTAAAATTACTTTATTTCTGTCCATAGCATAGATTTTTTTTTTCAGTTATATCTGTGATCCCTAGCATTTTTTGTGGCAATACATGTAAATGATGTCCCACCCTTGACGCTTCCTTTCCTGCTGCTGAGGGAAGAGGAAGGAGTTGACAGTTTACACACAAGGCCTTCTTGGTCCCCAGAGAAGTTATATCCTGCTTGGTCCAGAGTTTCTTTTGCAAGGACAGACTGCTGATTTATATTAAGATACTCTTCATTGTTATTGCTATTCCAAAGAAACCATTATTTATTTAAATACGTAATGGAAGTGCAAGGTTCTAGCTGTTAGAAACCATGTATCCAATTACCAGGTGACCTCTCAGGGAAGCTTGGCTTACACTTTTTGAAAATATGTGTCAAAAAAGGCTTTAATTTCCCTTTAATGGTGGTTTTGCTAGAGGGAAGGCCAACAAGGCAGACATCCTGGTTGGAGTCTGTTACATACCACCCAACCAGGATGAAGAGGTGGATGAATTATTCTATAGGCAACTAGAGGCTGTTTCAAGATCACCAGACCTTGTTCTTACGGGTGATTTTGAGCTGCCTGGTATCTGCTGGGAACTTAACACAGCAGAGAGGAGGCAGTCTAGAAGGTTCTTAGAGTTTATGGAGGATAGCTTCTTATCCCAGCTGCTGTGTGAGCCTACCAGGGCTAAGGCTTTGCTTGACCTTCTTTTTACCAATAGAGAAGGGCTGGTGGGAGATGTGGTGGTTGGAGGCTGTCTGGGGTTCAGCGACCATGAACTAAATAAGGTTTCAATATGCAGTCAAGCTAAGAGGAGCAGCAACAAAACCTCCACTCTGGACTTCTGGAGGGCAGACTTCAGGTTACTTAAGGAGCTAACTCAGAAGGAGCCCATTTAGAGCTGGAGGTGTTTAAAAAGAGACTGGATGGGGCACTTGGTGCCATGGTTCAGTTGATTAGATGGTGATTAGTTGATTAGATCTTGAAGGTCTTTTCCAACCTGGTTAATTCTATTCTATTCTATTCTATTCTATTCTATTCTATTCTATTCTATTCTATTCTATTCTATTCTATTCTATATCTTGGAGGTCCATTGTTGTAATAGCCATCGCTATAAATCTGTGATTTTTAGTATTGTGATGAATTTAGCCTCATAGTATTGTAATGAATTTACCTTTGAAACACCGCCATAAGAACAGCCTATATTAGTTTTAAATATTAGGATGTTTTGTTTCAGTTGTATTAGTTAATAACTGCAGTAGTTAAGATCAGTTTGACTGTTTTTCAGGACTGTTAGATGTCTTAGTTCAAGATATTGCTGTATCAGGGGAATCTGAAGCAGTGATTTAATGCTACATAAATGCTCTCTTTATGCCTTATAAAGCAGTTAAAGTGCTTCTGAAGAGTTGGGTCTCCCCCTGAGATGGAGTAAGAAGTATGAGGGCAAAAGGAGCATCATTCTAAATACGGGTTAAAAATATTTTCTGAGTTTTGATGAAGTTATTGTGCAGTCTTTTCTATCCTCTGAAGTAAAGCGAGTGCACTCAGAAATTCAGAAATCCAAAACTGCCTTCTCTGGAGTTCAAAATATACAATGGGAATGAAACATTACTATCTTTAGGCTTGGTGTGGGAGGCATTCTTTGAATATTCACATCTTAATTTCAGAGATGTTGAATACCTTAAAGATAAACAGGTTTCTGTGCTGAGAATGTTGGAGATCTTCAGGTGAAAAGAAGCTTGCTCTTCATATGGATATTCAAGTGATAACATCAGTATAATAGGGTAAAAAGAAAAATATTACTGAATTCAAATGGATTTTGAGCAGTTCTGATTTTTTTTAGCATACTGGAACAATTTTCTCAACAAAACCTATGATAGGGCATGTGAAATGAAAGATAATAGAAGGGTATAAGAGTAATTACTGCTTCATTACTTCATTATTAGGAAGTCCTTTCTTATCAGGGAGGAAAAAAAAATCAGAAAAAAGACTAAAGGGTTTTTTTGTTATCTTTGGTCTTCATCTTTAAAATAGTTTATCTGTATCTAGAGATGCAGAGTTTATGTTTGGGCTCTAGAGTTTATGTTTGCATTCTGTATCAGAGAACTAAGCTGAGGGAGTGTTGGACTGAGGCTATCTGGCTCAGAGCATCACCTGCAGCAAAGGTACAGGGCTGTGCCCTGGGGGATACAGTAGTTGTAAAATGTCTATGCTGTTTTAATGCCTTTCTTATCTTGGGATGATCTCTAGTCCCTTTTGTTGGCTTTGAAACATGTCACCAGAAAAAAACAAAACATTAAAAAAAAAAAAAAAAACAAAAAAAAAAACCCACAAAACACACAAACCAAAAAACCACCAAAACCGAAAACCACCAAACCCCCAAACAAACTGCCCCCCCCCCCCCCCAACAGAGAAACTGTATGGTTTAGTATGTTAATGTCTCAATGTTTATTGGCTTTTTAATGGGAAAAAAAGAAGTTGTTTGTTAGTGGGGTAATAATTGTTAAGCTACAAAGTGAGGGTTGTGTGAGCTTTAGATTTTGTTTTGCTTAGCTTCAGAAGAAGAAGAAAAATTGTGGGGAATTGTTCTGTGTATTTACAGTTTACGCTGGTACTAGGACAATATGGCTGTATCAGAAACCACAGATGTAGAGGCTCTGTTATTTAAGAAGCTGCAAACTGTTAGATAATTTGGCAGGTGATTGATGACGAGCTTTGTGAGGAGTATGAAAAAACACACTGAGATAGGTTTTATGCACAAAATTAGATGTTTTGGGTGTTGCAAAAATACAAGACAACAGTTCGTTTTGGGGAAATTATTGGGATATTTTTTGGTATGCAGCACCAATTAATCTTGCTGTGCTGTTCTGCTTTTCTATGGAATGAACAAGAGCAGAAATATAGCTGTTCACAAACATTTAGTTTGTGGAGAGTAAGAGACCCTCCAAAACCAGTGAAAGGTTCTGTGCATATATGTTCTTTGTGTTTTGCTGGAAGTGATTTCATTGATGGCTTCTGTCTGTACCACACTGTCTGAAGGCATTCTAGTCTTCAGGGGTCCATCTTAGATAGGATCAGTGTGAACAAAACCTGGTTAAAACTGACTACTAGTGTTTGCCTCAGTTTGACCTCTGTGGTAGTTTTCAACCCACTACAACCTCCTACTCGATGAAGGAATTTTTGTGAGTAATTTCATCTTGTTTTGTTGTTCAAAACACTGTTTAGTTATGTTCAGAATTTCTGTAGCCAAAGGCTGGTAGTTTTGGCTGGAAATAATGGCTGTACTTCTTAAATGGGTGAATAAATTGGAAATTCAGATTTGGGGGTGTAACTACTATATGCTAACGTCACTAATATGTTTATCTACAATGGGTAGCAAAATCACTATAGATTAAATGACACACTTCTATTTTTTTCATTTTAAACATGATTTAGGGACTTGTGTGATTTCTTTTTAAAAAAAAAAGATCCTGTAATTAAATCTTGAACAGGCCCTGTGTCATGTTGGCATATTGCCTGTCTTAATTTCCATGGAAGATGAAAAGCCAAGTGTCTCAGCTACTGGTGAAATGTTAAGATCCCAGCATGAGACATAGGCTAAAATATCTTAGTGTGATTATGACATGGCTTTATTTTATAGTATAACTACAATGAAATAGTGCATGTATTGTCACACTAGGAAAAGTATGTGTAAAATTAAAAGTATGTAAGTTAAGTTCTTAATTATTAGTTTTCTGCATTTTAAGGTGTTATGTGGAATTAAAACTAGGTGGCAATAATTCTGAGTCAGTCTTTCGATACAGGAGAAGTGACAGAATACAAATACTGGAAGAAACTAAGACAAAGAGTTGCTCTCTCCCCATTAACTTGATTTTTGTTTTCTTCTGATTTGTACTATGTGCTGATATGCATGTGGCCCAGATAGTGTACCAATGGAGAGACTTTTATTCCCCATTTGTTTTTTTGCCAGTAAGAGCAAGAACGTAGCATCGTATTAAATCTCAGCAAGTAACGTAAATCAGAAGAGGTAAAAGGCATAGTGGATCAAGAAATGAAGAGGGATGTAAAGAAGGCAAGAAAACAAGCAATTTTTTGAAGATAAAAGAAATTAGAACAGAATGAGCCAAAGCAGAAAAAAAAAGAATTTGTAGATGCTCTCTGGAAAATACTGGAGAGGAAAGAGGAAAGGAAGGGACAAAGTGCTGTTGCTCACAGGCCCTACCCAAGAGGTCACTGTAGGTGACATGAAATGCCATACGTTGCATGGGCATTTGTACTGGAAACTTGCCCACAGGTTTCACTGGTGGTTGTGCTGAGGCAGCCGGAAAAGCCCAGCTCATCCTGACTACCTAGAAGTTCATGGTTTTTTGTGTGTTCATGGTCAAACCACCAATAAAAGGGTACTTTTCTATAGGGAAGGTTTGCTGCAGGTGCAAACCCTCACTCTTTCTTGTTTTATTCATATGGCATCTGCTTATATTTTTGGAGAATTGCCCCTGGAATTACTTGCAGTAACTTGAGGATTTTTAAGTAAAAACAATACACCAAGAGTGAATTAAAACATCTGCAGTCCAGAATACGTTAACACAAATTAGCTACGTGGAAAGCTTGATGATTTTGACTTAAGTCTTGATGTAATTAATTTAACATTTATCTGCACAGAGATATTTACATTGTGTTCCCTGAAAAAGTTAACTGCATTTTTAAAAGCTGAATAATGCTGAACGTTAATAACATGGCAGGGTCACTTGCTGAGCCTCCATAAATTTGGCATTTGGTATTTTGTTTATTTTTCAGGCTTTGGATATTTTCCAGATTGGGAAATCCCTCAGTCCAAAGAACATCCAAAACCTACAAAACCAAACCAAACAATAAAAGCTGAGAAATTTTTGTTTTCTTTTGTTTAATTTTAATTTCTATTGAGTGACCCTAAATTCAAAACAATAAACCACATGAACAGAGTAACTCACAAGTATGTGCATGAAAAGCACTCCTTACAAGGAGTTGCTTTATCGCCCGGCATATTCTCCCAGAGGAAGTGATGAAAGCATCGCTGCTTTTGAGTCGTCTAAAAGCAGAATGGACAAAGCACTCTGGCACAGATATTACAAGGCAGTGTAATGGTGGTGGTGCATTAGGGTAGCTGACGTGGTGTTCCTTCTCCATCCAGAAACTGTATGGAGCTTAAATCATACGGCAGGCTCAGCTTCTGGTTACTTACATACTGCCGTTCTTTATATTAATGTGCTTCTCCTTTATTCAGGAAGTGTCTAATGGCATTTGGGGGAGGGGAAACTCATTAGCTTCCTTCCTGAGTAATATAATTTTTATTTCCTGTTGTAACAGCAGCCTCAGCCAAAACCAACAGCCGAAAAATTGTAGGGGGCAGGGTTGCCTGTGCAAAACATTTCCATCTCTGAAGTGAAATGTTGGTTACAAGACAGTTTTGAGACCAAGAGGCAGTTCTAGTAAATCTTTTGCACGCATATTTTGAGCTTTCTGTCCCGCATCACAGTTTTCTTTTAATTACAAGGATAGAGGTGACTCAGAACTGCACTAAGTGAACTGTTAACCTTTGCCTTCCCCACTGTGAGTCCTAGACTGCCTTGCTACCTTCCATTCTCCTTCTTTGACCTCCAAAGGCCACCCAAAATAAATCTCTTTCCAGGCCTCAGGTGTGGTTCCTGCAGCTGCTGGCGGGTGCGGCGAGCATCATTATCAATTCCTCATGCCCACGTCTGAGCAGCACGCATTGCAGGAATTGGAGGGGAGATCTGTAGATGCTGGCTAAGAGTATCCAAAATTTGGGGTGTTGGACATGCCCTGTGTCTTCCTGCAGACACTCTCATCTGTCTTCATGTCCCAATTGTGACACAACTTGTGTATTTAAAACATAGCACAGCTTACCTTCTCTTGTAATTCTGTCTTGACACTGTATTGTGACAAAACCGCTTAAATAAAGGATTGTTAAAACACTTTTTTCCAAACATAACCTGTACAATCAGAACTAGAGTGCTTGTCAAGTATCACCTGAATACCTAGGCACTGGTAAAGTTGAGGGTTGTTGAGGATGAGAAGGATTTAACAATGACTGCATCAAGTCAAGTAATAAAAAGTGAGATGATTTTTTATGATGTCTTATTGAGTGCACATATATCATTGTCATGCTAAAATTGCATGCTGTCCTGTGCATAAAGGAGGATTTTAAAAAATAATTGGAAGGCTGTATAAGTTCATTGCTGTGGCTGATAAAAATTGTGACAATATTACCTCAGCCTGAGAAGTTCAGCATTTTATCCAAGCTTCGTATTGTATATATTTCAGCCCAGATTTTTGTCACCGTTTCACACGGTTATTACTATGTTATGGACTTCTTTACACATCAGAAACTGCAAGTTACTTTATTCTGTTTAGCTATAGCTAGACATTCACTGACCTGAAATAACTGCACTAAATGTGAGTCTTGCTATGTTTACAATAGTACACAATATGTCACAATCACACATCTACTTAGGAATAATATGAAGGTGTGGCCACTAACAGTAAAAATAAACTTTTGGTTATCCTTCTACTATACAAACTTAGCACATTTCTCTCGGCTTTCAAGGCTGAAGTAGTGGTATTTTAATTAGACAACAGATGAAATACAGTTAAGTAGGAATTATGTATTGCAAGTTTAAACCTTCTTCTTACTAAATTATCAAAAAATTCCTGTATTGTTTTCTTTGTCCAGCTTATCTGTTTTGACACTGTTTAGTGTCCAGTAGTATTTGTAATGTCCTTAATCATAACTCAGTGCTGGTATGAAGGGGCTAATAGGACAACAGGAGTGAGAAGACTTGTAACAGAACAATACTTGTTGCATACAAACTCTATGAAGTATACAATATGAGCAGTTTTAAGAACGTTGTGGTCTTGTTAGTAATTTTAAAGTGGTAGCATATCGTGTGTTTAGGAGGTAAGAACAGTCAGAGCCACAAAGATGATGAAGGGAGTGGGACATGTTCGTCTCTTCTACGAGGCAGCCAGCACCGGAACAAGAGGACACAGTCTCAGGCTGCACCAGGGCAGGTTTAGGCTGGATGTTAGGAAGAAGTTCTATACAGAGAGAGTGATTGCCCATTGGAATGGGCTGCCCGCGGAGGTGGTGGAGTCACCATCATCGGAGGTGTTCAGGAGGAGACTTGATGGGGTGCTTGGTGCCATGGTTTAGTTGTTTAGGTGGGTTGGATTGGTTGATGGGTTGGACGTGATGATCTTAAAGGTCTCTTCCAACCTGGTTTATTCTATTCTATTCTATCCTCCTTATGAGGAAAGGCTGAGGGAGCAGGGTCTCTTTAGCTCAGAGAAGAGGAAACTGAGGGGTGACCTTATTAATGTTTATAAATTTGTGAAGGGTGAGTGTTGGGAGGATGGAGGCAGCCTCTTCTCAGTGGTGTCCAGTGATAGGACACAAGGGGCAGTAGATGCAACTGGAGCATAGGAGCATAAGAAAAAACTTTTTCACTGTGAGGGTGACAGAACACCGGAACAGGCTGCCCATAGAGGTTGTGGAGTCTCCTTCCCTGGAGACATTCAAATCTTGCCTGGACATGTTCCTATGACCTGCTCTGGGTGATCCTACTCTGGCGGGGGCTTTAGACTCAGTAATCTTTCACCTTCCATCCCCTAACATTGTGTGATTCTGTGATTCTGGTTAGCAAAGTATCAATGTCAACAGTCATGACAAGTAATGGAAAAACAAACTGTTTTTTAGAAGTCAAAAGGGGAAAGTCACTTTCATGATCAAGAGAAGCACAGCCAGCAAATCAAGGGAGGTGATTCTCACCCTCTACTCCACTCTGGTGAGACCCCAACTGGAATACTGCATACAGTTCTGGAGCCCTTATTACAGTAAAGATATGGACATGCTGGATGGTGTCCAGAGAAGGGCCATGAGGATGAGCAGAGGGCTGGAGCACCTCTCTTGTGGAGACAGACTGAGAGAGTTGGGGCTATTCAGTTTAGAGGAGAGAAGGCTCCGAGGAGACCTTATGGTATCTGAAGGGGGCCTACAAGAAAGCATGGGAGGGACTTTTTAGGGTGTCAAGTAATGATAGGACTAGGGGGAATGGAGCAAATCTAAAAGTGGGGCGATTCATACTGGATGTTAGGAAATTCTTCCCCATGAGGGTGGTGAGACACTGGAACAGGTTGCCCAGGGAGGTAGTAGAAGCCCCATCCCTGGATGTTTTTAAGGCCAGGCTGGGTGTGGCTCTGAACAACCTAATCTAGTGTAAAGTGTCCCTGCCCATGGCAGGGGTTGGAACTGGATGATCCTTGAGGTCCCTTCCAACCCTAACAATTCTACGATCTATGAAGCAAAGGCCCTGTGGTGTGCTGCATCACCGGTGTACTCGGAAAGGAAAGTTAAATGTGGTAGGTCTCCATATCCCATGAACTTCAGGCATGAAGGACATCAAGCCCACAGGTCAGTAGCTTTAAGCTTTGCTGAAGTAGTTTGCCAAAAAAACCAGTGTAACCATCCCAGAAGTCCTGCATCCATTTAGCTTCTTCAGTTCTTGCTCTGTTAAGGCAACCAGAGTACATAAAACAGCCAAATGAGGTTATAGTTAATTATCCACTGATGCTAACTCAGTTTTACTAGCTTTTATACTAAACATGAGTATCTCTCCCATGGGACCCTCTGCCTGCAGAAACCTGGTTATTTGTGTGAGATGAGCTGGAGTCCCTGGGGAGTGAAAAGTTTAGAGTAGTTTCTTAGGGATCTGAAGACTCAGGAGTGGAAGTGAAGACGAAGAACTTCAAAGTTCTGTGTCCTGGCTTTGGCTCAGAGGAAATCCCAATAAATGCTTCATTTACCTATGAGGAAAGGCTGAGGGAGCTGGGGTTGCTTAGCCTGGAGGAGACTGAGGGGTGACCTTATTGCTCTCTACAACTACCTGAAGGGAGGTTGTAGCCAGGCAGAGGTTGGCCTCTTCTCCCAGGCAGCCAGCACCAGAACAAGAGGACACAGTCTCAGGCTGCACCAGGGCAGGTTTAGGCTGGATGTTAGGAAGAAGTTCTACATGGAGAGAGTGATTGCCCATTGGAATCAGCTACCCGTGGAGGTGGTGGAGTCACCTTCACTGGAGGTGTTCAGGAGAAGACTTGATGGGGTGCTTGGCTGCATGGTCTAGTTGTTGGGTGGGTTGGATTGGTTGATGGGTTGGACGTGGTGATCTTGAAGGTCTCTTCCAACCTGGTGTATTGTATTGTATTGTATTGTACCTCATTCTCTTAACAAAGCAACATGTGGATGTGAACTTCATATCTGGTAACTCAGCCACTCTCTTGTATGAATGAGTATTTGTCAAGACTTCCCCTGTTTAAGATTGAAGGAAGAAGAATATCAGCTCCCCACTACTTACTCATGTGAATCTTACCAGCAGGTAGTGAGAGCTGTGTAATTTCCCATAAAAAGTCTGTGTCATCACTGCCAGCTTCTCCAACATAATATAGGCTGTTTACCTGATAGTAGAGCATGCTGCTAGGGTGCTGGTTTTCTTCAGCAATTTTTACTTTATATTGTCTCCTGATACCACAGCACTTTGGACCAACCAGCTCCCTGTAATTAACCAACCTGGTTGAGAAATTGTTGGGTTTTCTCTGTCGGAGAAGGATGCACTGGAGTCAGAATGGAGAGGGAAAATGCCTAATAACTGTTGTAGTTTTTTGGTAGTTTAGGATAGAATAGAATTAGAATAGAATTAACCAGGTTGGAAAAGACCTTTGAGATCATCAAGTCCAACCTATCATCCAACACTATCTAATCAACTAAACCATGGTGCCTCATCTAGGCTCTTCTTAAACACCTCCAGTGATGGTGACTCCAACACCTCCATGGGCAGCACATTCCAATGGCAAATCTATCTGGGAAGAATTGCTTCCTCGCCTCCAGCCTAAACCTCTCCTGGTGCAGCTTGAGACTGTGTCCTCTTGTTCTGGTGCTGGTTGCCAGGGAGAGGAGACCAACCCCCCCATGGCTACAACCTTCCTTCATGTAGTGGTAGACAGCCATAAGGTCTCCCCTGAGCCTCCTCTTCTCCAGGCTAAGTAACCCCAGCTCCCTCAGCCTCTCCTCTTAGGCCTTGTGCTCCAAACCCCTCCCCAGCTTTGCTGCCCTTCTCTGGACACCTTCCAGCAAGTCAATGTCATTCCTAAACTGAGTGTCCCAGAACTGGACACAGGACTCAAGGTGGGACCTAACCAGTGCTGAGTACAGGGCAGAATGACCTCCCTGCTCCTGCTGGCCACACTATATCTAATACAGGCCAGGATGCCATTGGCCTTCTTGGCTGCCTGGGCACACTGCTGGCTCATGTTCAGCCTACTATCAACCAGTACCCCAAGGTCCCTTTCTGCCTGCCTGCTTTCCAGCCACTCCGACCCCAGCCTGTAGCACTGCATGCGGTTGCTGTGGCCAATGTGCAGAACCTGGCACTTGGATGTGTTAAATCTCATGCTGTTAAATAGAACAGAATTGAATCGAATCGAATAGCATGGAATAGAGTAGAGTAGAGTAGAGTAGAGTAGAGTAGAGTAGAGTAGAGTAGAGTAGAGTAGAGTAGAGTAGAGTAGAGTAGAGTAGAAAAGAATAGAATAGAATAGAATAGAATAGAATAGAATAGAATTAAGCAGGTTGGAAAAGACCTTCGAGATCATCAAGTCCAACCCAGAGAGAAGCAGCCAAATTCCCACCCCTCCCACCCACCCCCCTAGTATGAGGAGTGGGCTTCAGGCTTACTGTTTCTTGTTGCCAGTCTGTACATCACATACTTCTTAGACCGCTGTGGCTTAACCATAACTTAAACTAACTTCTGATAGCATGATGGACTAAGAAGAGTTAGGGTGGCACATGGGTGTCTAATGGCTTTCCCCCACTTTACATAATTTTCTTCAATAAGTGAAGTTAAACTGCATCTCTTTACTTCCCTTCCTGCCAAGTTTATCTGTGAAGAGAAAGCCAGTCCTTATGTATAGTGAAATATGGATTATTTCAACTAGTAAGTACTAGCATCTCAAGTCCTTTGGGTCACTTTAGAGACTGTGCTGAAGTGACGGTGACCCAGCAGACACTCAAGACACTCTGTTGGGGAGCTTAGGAAAACATGCTTGTTTTTATTTTGGATTGCTGTTATGTGACATGACTTTTTTTTTTTTCCACATGCTTGTCTGTATAAAGCTTCCTTTCCCATAGTATGTGCATTTTCAGTGCAGATATGCCTACCTGTGCTTCATATTTAAGGGCAATTTGTGCCATGCAATCTGTACACGTATTTATGTTTATTGCAGGCAAGGTTGAGTTGTACCAAATGCCTGTTTCCAACTGCTTATGATTCTTCCAGTTTGTGAATGAAATTTTTCGTACCATATTTCTCATTTTAGCTGAGGTTTTGCATGTTGGTTTTTGTTTTGGTGGTTTTGTTTTGTTTTGCTTTGTTTTCCCATGGGGCGCAGCAAAGAGTTGCATGGCAAAGCAAAAGTTCTGGTAATCAGTCTTAAATGATCTGGATTTTTTATCTTTTTTTTTCCCCTGCATAACATATGTATTCAAAAATACCCTACCAATGCTGGTGTTTTCCACACGGGTGACCCCATGGCCTACAGAAGTACCTGACCAGCATGGTGGGATTGCCTAAGTGCAGGGTGTGTATGAATCAGCATTCCTCCAGGAAAGCAAGTGCTTTAACTCCACTCCCCATGTCCAGAGCTTGCTGGCATCATGAGGGAAGTGCCACATAAGTGTCTGTGTAGGCACTACTGAAAAACAAAAGATAAAAGATTTTAAAGGTATGTTTAAAGAGCTGTAGGAGTTAGTTAACCCTAAAAGACTCGAATTCTCATTATTGCCACTATGCATTTTCACACCACGGGGCATAAAATAATGAGTTCCCTGAGGAGAAGCAATGTGAGACAACCACTTGGGTTTACCAGCTTTGCAATGTGACTTGGGGGCCCAGTGATATAATTTTCTTGTGTGAGGCACTGTATGTAATTCCCTAAGAAAGGGGTGAGTTTAGGGGTTTATAGCTTAAAAAAAACCAATTTGTGTTTGACTTTAGGAACACTAAAGTTCTACTGGAACACTGCTTTTCTAACTGGCATCTTTCATGGGGTGGTAGAAGAACTGCTGGGTTTTAAATGCCATTTATAAGGTGTATTTTTTTGTGGGGGGTTTTAATGTTTGTTCTTTGTTTCCTTCCCCTCCTCCCCAATTTAAATAAAAGTCTCAGATATGTGCATCAGACAGCTCAGACAGAAAGTTTTTGAGATACAGCAGAGTATTTCAGATACTGAAGGACTCAGAAACACATCTAAAAAGCAGTACATGGACAAGGTACCTGGAGTTATTGAACCCTCTGCCTCTGCTCTCCCTGAAGTATGGATTTTTAGCTCTTTCTTGAATTGTGGTACTGGGGTAGCAGACTGGGCTCCTGTTATTTGTAGACTACCAACGATAAGTACTTTGCATTAATTATTAGTGGCCAGCATGAAAATGTTAGGTGTTCATAAGCACAGCATATAATTCTCTTTCAGCACTTAGAGGTGTTAATTACATGCTCAACAAATTACATTTATCCAAAGACAGATACTCAGACAACATGATAAAAATTACATGCTTTACAGGCTGCCTTTCCATCCATGACTTTTAACTTCATCATGTTTTCCTTCAAATGGGTAATGTTTCTTTCAGAGTGAGTTGCTAACAATTAAACATTCTAGCTGTTCTTGAAAACCCTAGTTACAGACATGTCTGAAAAGCCTGTCTAGTGGGCTGTTGTTTTTTTTTTTTTTTTTCCCCCAGTAAATGCTGTGCAAATGTTGTCATACATTGCATGCAACACTTCAGTTAAACAGATAGGGAGTTTTCACAAAGGTGAATCTCAGCCTTTGTAAGGCTGGTCTCCCTGCACATCCTTTGTAGGTGATGGGAAATGATGACACTCTTCCAAAGGATGTCTCTGAGTGGCTTTCCCTTTGTGGTGCCTGAGGAGATGAGCCTCACTGGGCTAGTTAGTCTTGGCATGGCAAGAGACATTCCAAGATTTATCTTCTAATTTTCAAATGCTTGTTATTTTCCTGAAAATGTTGTTCTTGTGATGACATTTCTGCTTATAGAACTAACTTCTGGATGTGTAGGGAACAGCTTCGCTCTTGCAAAACCCAGAGAAATCTCTTTTTCAAAAAGAGTAATAATACTGTGTGGCAGTTCTTAAATGGCAGCCTCTCAGTATCTTAAAATGAACACGTAGTTGTTATGGAATCAAGCACTAATACTTTTTATCACCTGTGTACATAAGAAATACCACAGATTTGAAGGTACTGAAATTCTGGCTAGAGACTCTGAAGAAAACCATGTGTGGTGTTACCTACCAGTAACTCAACCAACAATGGAGCAAACATTCACAAAATCAAAAGGCTGCTCCAGTTCTTTCTCTTCCTTCCTTCCTTCCTTCCTTCCTTCCTTCCTTCCTTCCTTCCTTCCTTCCTTCCTTCCTTCCTTCCTTCCTTCCTTCCTTCCTTCCTTCCTTCCTTCCTTCCTTCCTTCCTTCCTTCCTTCCTTCCTTCCTTCCTTCCTTCCTTCCTTCCTTCCTTCCTTCCTTCCTTCCTTCCTTCCTTCCTTCCTTCCTTCCTTCCTTCCTTCCTTCCTTCCTTCCTTCCTTCCTTCCTTCCTTCCTTCCTTCCTTCCTTCCTTTCCTTCCTTCCTTCCTTCCTTCCTTCCTTCCTTCCTTCCTTCCTTCCTTCCTTCCTTCCTTCCTTCCTTCCTTCCTTCCTTCCTTCCTTCCTTCCTTCCTTCCTTCCTTCCTTCCTTCCTTCCTTCCTTCCTTCCTTCCTTCCTTCCTTCCTCCCCTCCCTTCCTCCCCTCCCTTCCTCCCTCCTTCCTTCCTCCCTCCCTTTCCCCCTCCCTTCCTCTCTTTCTTTCTCTCTTTCTCTCTTTCTCTCCATCTTTCTCTCTTTTTAGTTTCTGGTGTGAGTTATTTGTGTGTGTATGTGTTTGGTTGGTTGTTTATGTGTTTGTTTGCATCATCTTTTCTTGTTTTGTTTGCCAAGGTTGCTGAATCACTCCCAGGTGACCTAAGGATAACCCCAAAGCAGTCTACTTTGCTTTTCATCATCATAATTCAGTCTTTACATTCACAGCATATTTATTAATTTGTGTTTCATAATATAGAAAAGACAGAGAAATGCAGGAAAGTTTAATCTTACTGTTGCTAATCAGTATATCCTTAAAATTGTTACAGCTCTTGACTGTTGTGTGGAGCGCAGTGGCAGAAGAACTGGAATGCAATACTATGGCAATCCTAATGCAATACTGTGGCAATCCTAACCCCTTGGAAAACAAAGTATGCTTAGTAATTAGATTAATTAAATGATTAAAAAACACTGTGACAACTAGCTTAATTATCAGAGTCGAGTCATAGCAGCCCAACTAGCTCAATTGTACTGACTGTAGAGCATCAACAGAACAAAACAGAGCATGCTTGGAGCAGGAAGAAAAGACCAGCAGTGATCAGCTCACTTTGTGCAGTATGTCATGGCTTAAGCACAGTGATGATTGGGGTATTACTCAAACTCGCAGGTGGACTAAGTGGTATATTTCTAAGCACTAGCTTTAGGTACCTATCTTTGACCTAACCAGGGAGGATGCCATATGACTGATCGTCATTTACATTTATTTGGAATAATGATCCCAGGAGCTAGCCATGTTTGTGCAGATCAAAAATCTGCAGCAGTTATTTATTTTTATTGCAGTCTTAGTATCATGACCTTGGCAAACAATAGATGCAGTTTTGTGTTTCAGCAATCTTAAATGTAAAAGCCATGCTTCCATCTGATAAAACTTAAAGACTCCATCAGATACACATGTCACATCAGGTAAGTTAAACAATTTCCTCTGATCAGTTTCTTGCTAACGTTTTACTAGGAGAAGCATTTTCACACATTTTCATTCAAATTCCTTGTGATGAGGAAGGCAGTGGGTTAAACCTGTGGCCTATGATGTCAGTTCTTCAACAAAGATGTGATCTGGAGGTGCAGCATGGGAAAATATAGCGCATTGAGTATTTTGTGGTTGTTAAGCTAGCAGACTGAAGCAGTCTTGGTCTCCAGGGAATCTGGAGGAGGGGTGTAAGTGTCACTTCTGGAAAGAAGTCATTTCATTGAAATATCACTGCAACTCAGCTCCAAGCTGCAGCAACACTGTTTTGTGTCCTCAAGTGCCTTTAACTTGTCGGCAGTGTGGCTATTACTGATGAATCTGATAATACTGTTGCTGTTTATCAAAAGTCTAACACAATTCAGTTGGCTAGCCTCTGGTGGTTTGATTTTATACATAGGTACACACAGCTAAATAACACAGGGTTTGGAATTAAGCTGAAATAAATGTCCTCACTTTCCTCAAAAACTGTCTGAAAAAATGATTTGAAATAGTACTCTGTTTTTTTTTTCCCACAAAGAAACAGCAAAAGCCAAGTCTTCAGGTTTTAAGTGTAGTTCTGTTTGGATTTGAAAACAGAATTTTGTACAGAAATTTCTACTTAAATTCCATATTTGAAACACAAATTATTTTTGCACTTTTTAGATTTTACAAGCAAACATTCCCTTGATACCTAGGGATAGTAATGACTTCAGTGACTTACAGTGAATAACAGAAGTTAATTTTAAAAGAATTTTACTTCTTTTACATAAAATCTGTGAAAACTGTGTTCTAAATAATCCAAGAAGCAACAGCTAAGAGTGGTATGCTGTCTTTTGACAATGGTTTGAAGTCCTTCTAGTCACTGACAGCAAAGCTTTCCTTTAAAATACTTTCTGTTGTCCTTAACAGTATACTTCCAACCTGATACCTGGCTTTCAGATCTGTAATAGAATTTCTCTATCTCAGCTAAGTAGAATGAAACCCCCACACTGGGCACTGAGATACAGTAAACCAAACTGCAGTCCTCCTTTGGATATGGGGAGGCTTTGCTTACAATAGGCTTGTTTTGAGGGTAGGATTATTTCTTGGAGAAAGAAGAATGTCTGGGGACCCTGGAGTGTTCCATTCTTACCCCACAGACTAACATGTGAACAGTTCTCATGGTGTAAACCAAACAAACCAATTTTTTTCCTCAAAGGAAAAAAGATTAAAGGGGATTTTTTTTTTCTGGTAACAGATAAACAACTTGGTTATTAATAGAATTTTTGTTACAGGACACTATACATTTTAAATCACTTACAATAATGTATAATATGGATTGAATGGAAATAAAATTTGCTAGAGTCCAGATCATGCTGTGAGGAGCTGAAGTTTGAGGAAAACTTAGAAGTTGCAGCAAAGCATTATGAACTTCTACACTAACTACTACTACTACTGCAATCTGAATGCCTTCCTATTAGAGGAACAGAAATTAAACATTTTAGACAAATACATATCAGTGGATCTGCCCCAAGAATACATTAGGTCTTGTGATCAAGATTGTTTCGATGTGATGAATCTACTTGTTTGTTCAAGGTCTTCATTTTAAGTAAACCACAGATGCTCAGTCTAGGGATTATGGATCTTTTGTGTACAGCTGAGCATTCAAAGGCTCTGTAAAAGCAATAACAGATAATTCAATTTAAAAATTTTATTTATTTTTCATTACAGGTGGTGAGTAGCTTTATGTTCTATCTTAGAGAAAATTGTTTTTTCTAGTGGTTAATCAGTGTAGTTACTCTTAATATTTCTTTCTCTGATTTGTGGTAGGTGAAAAATAATGAAGCACTCTCATGGTAACTAGCTAGTGGCTGAGAAATACTTAGTAAGTTACAAGTTGAAGTGTTTATAAATGGAGATTTACTAATCTTGTTAGTATATTGGCCACAGTCTAACACTATGAAGCTCTCAATGATGAGAAATTAAGCGTGTGGTGAATGTGATTGGAAACAGTAATCATCCATTATTTGTCTTAAACAAACCCACACAACCCAAAACCCAAAGCAACAAAACCCCAACAACAACCAAAAAAAAAAAAACAAACCAAAAAAAACCCCAAAAACCAAAAAACCCCAAACAAACAAAAAAACTAAAATGAAACTCCCTAATCCCCAGAATAGAATAGAATAGAATAGAATAGAATAGAATAGAATAGAATAGAATAGAATAGAATTACCAAGGTTGGAAGAGACCTTGAAGATCATCGAGTCCAACCTGTAACCACAACCTCACAACTAGACCATGGCACCAAGTGCCACATCCAGTCCCCTCCCGAATGCCTCCAGGGATGGAGACTCAACCACCTCCCAGGCAGCCCATTCCAATGACGAATCACTCTCTCGGTGAAGAACTTTCTCCTCACCTCGAGCCTAAACTTCCCCTGGTGCAGCTTGAGACTGTGTCCCCTTGTTCTGGTGCTGGTTGCTAGGGAGAAGAGGCCAACCCCTTCGTGGCTACAACCACCCTTCAGGTAGTTGTAGAGAGCAATGAGGTCGCCCCTGAGCCTCCTCTTCTCCAGGCTAAACAGCCCCAGCTCCCTCAGCCTCTCCTCATAGGTCTTGTGCTCAAGGCCTCTCCCCAGCCTTGTTGCCCTTCTCTGGACACGTTCAAGTGTTTCGATGTCCGTTTTAAACTGAGGGGCCCAGAACTGGACACAGTACTCAAGGTGCGGCCTAACCAAAGCAGAGTACAGGGTCAGAATGACCTCCCTGCTCCTGCTGGCCATACTATTCCTAATGCAGGCCAGGATGAATAAATTCATAAACTTGAAAAAGTAGTCCTTATTGTTTATCCTTCATCCTCAGGGGAAAAATAAACAAACAAACTAACAATGTTTTTTAAAGTGTTCTCTCCTACAGAAGTCAACATAGTTGTGGGGGGGGGGGGGGAAAAAGGCACTAAACTGTGATAAAACATAATAGACAATTTTGCATGTTTATGTCTGTTCAGTTTCTTGTTTGTTTCCAGTAAGCTGGGAAAGGCACGAAATACTGTGAATTAGAAGGTATTCTTTAAGATAATAACTAGCAAGTCAGTAATAAGTGGTTAGCTACTTGGTGCATTATGCATATCGATGCCTTTATGGGAAAGGAACCAGAATGTTGTGTTTAACTTAACAAAATTGCTGGGAAAAAAAGACGTTATGAGAAAGTGACAAAAATAGGCAGTTAGATTTTGGGTTATTTTTTCTCTTAGTATTGCTGCCTTTAGTGCATCAGAGACTGGTCACAGATAAACATGATGGCCCCAGTGTCATCTGTTCGTGTTTATTTACAGTTCTCTTAATTGGCATCACTGGATGTGATGAAATAAGCTACAATGATTTGGAAAGACATTTGACTTTCATATGAACTTACTTGTATGTTCACCTCAGAGCTATCAACTGACTAGCAGAGTCTTATTTATGCTTAGCATCCAGTGTGAGTGTTCAGCATGGGTTTCAAGGAGATATTTACCAAACATTAAATATATTCTGCTTTTCCTGCCAACAGTATGCTGCTGTCATCAGTATTTCAAACTTGGTAACAGTGGTGGTTGTAGTTTCCCTGCATTGTCCTTCACATCCATCCTTGCTGTTCTGTTTGTTTGAATTATTTGTGCATATGAACATATACAAAAGTAACCTGCCGTGATGAATGTTTCTGCTCTTGTTTTGAGTCAGATGATTTTATTAATATCCTCCATGACAGAGTATTTTTGTCTGGGTACTGTGTATTTTGGTTGCCTATATGAATATATGAAAACATTGTATCAACACACCATAATTTTGAGAAGAACATTAAATTAATTTAGGTTAGAAAGCCTAGTGATTTTAAAATAAAAATAATAATTGGTTTATTTATTATGGGGTCAAAATGGTCCTTAACACCACATTAAGTAACAGTTGTATCTATACTTCAGTATTTGAACTTGAGGAGTGAAATACATCATAGTCACATTAAAATCTAGTTTAAATGTAAAATAATACTGTGTATATAATGCAGCTAGTTGTAGGCATTGCTCTGAAGTTAGATTTCTTGTGAAGAATTCACTCTTGATGAAAAACCTGTTTTTTTCAGAGAAACCGATGTGAGTGTTACTATTTCTGAAGACTTTGCTGAATTTCTTATGACCTAACTTCTCTCTGAAGCAGGATTCAGAAGAAGGAAAGGCAAAGCATGTCAAGCATTGCATACAAAAGAGTACATTAGGAGGGTTTTTTTCTGATTATCACTCAAAATCATATATTACATTTTGGAATAACCAAAAGCAAGGCTTTCAGTTGTGTCATTGAAGGAATTAGAGTCTCAGATGACGGAGTACAAGAAGTATGAGAAGTATTGGATCTGGACCTGCTGGAATGTGTCCAGAGAAGGGCCACAAGGGTGATTAGGGCTGGAGCACCTCCCCTGTGAGGACAGACTGAGGGAGTTGGGGCTGTTCAGTCTGAGAAGAGAAGGCTCCAAGGAGACCTAATTGTGGCCTTCCAGTATCTGAAGGAGACCTACAAGAAAGCTGGGAAGGGACCTTTTAGGGTGTCAGGGAGTGATAGGACTGGGACAAATGGAGCAAAACTAGAAGTGAGTTGATTCAATATTGGATGTTAGGAAGAAGTTCTTCCCCATGAGGGTGGTGAGACACTGGAACAGGTTGCCCAGGGAGCTGGTAGAAGCCTCATCCCTGGTTTTAAGGCCAGGCTGGATGTAAGCTCTGGGCAGTCTGTTCTAATGTGAGGTGTCCCTGCCCATGGCAGGGGGGCTGGAACTGGATGATCCTTGAGGTCCCTTCCAACCCTAACAATTCTGTGATTCTTTGGTTTTATTGTACAGCACGAAGTACTTTCAGCAAATGCTGATTTAGGCTTAGAACTTCTGAGATCTGGAATAAACCCAATTTTTCTTACATATTTTTGATGGGTTTGTCGTTTCTTGACCTTGAACCCAGACAAACAGTGCATACAACAGTGCAGTTGAAATAATTTGCAGCCAGTTCTGCAGTAGGATATTTCTGCTCAGACTGTTCAGATTATAGGACTCAGGAAGGCAGGTTGGAAGTTTGTTTTTCCAGAGTGTGCTCTGACACAGCTGTGCTACAAAATTTTACCAGCAGGGAGATTTTAAAATAATTATACTGAAAACTGCTAATTCACTTCCATGTGTTCACCCAGAGCTGCCTTTACTGCTACATTCACAGTGCATCACACTCACTATGCATCAAGCTGTACAGGAAAAATGTGTGAACCTTACAGGTTGGCACCATAGTGCCCCTCCAGAGAACACCTTGTTTTACCTTAGTATTAGGCGATAAGGGCTGTCTGATTCCGGAGTTCTGGAAATGGCCTATGGAGGCATCAACAGGCTGTGGCTTCCAGCAGTATATGCAGGCTTCAGAAGTCCAGCTGATGGTAAAGTGTTCTCGGGTACACGTCACTGGTGTGTGCTGTATAAAATCATAGAATCATGGAGTGGTCTGGGTTGGAAGGGACCTCCAAATGCCATCTTGTCCAGCCCCCTCTGTTGTAAGCAGGGGCATCCTCAAGTAGATCTGGTTGCCCAGAGCCCTGTCCAGCCTCATGTTGAATATCTCCAGGGATGAGGCCCCAACCACCTCCCTGGGCAACCCAACCCATTTCAGTGTTCCACTGCCCTTATGGTAAAGAACCTATTCCTAACACCCAAACTAAATCTGCTCTTCTCTAGTTTGAAGCCATTGCCCCTCATCCTATCACTGCAGGCCTTTGCAAACAATCTCTCTCCATCCTTCTTGTAGGCTCCCTTCACGTACTGACAGGAGGCTTTCTGGAGGGTGGGAAAACATTGTTGCATCTACTGTGCAAATGGCAAGGGATAACATCATTAATAGAGAAAATGGACAACTATTCCAGATGCTTCCTACAGAAATAACTCATTTTGAAGGGAGAGACTCAAACTAGCACACTTGACAGTAATGGCAAACTTCTGTGCATTACTCATTACTAGGGCTACTATCTCTACACCTTCTTCCAAACCATAATTATTCATGCAGCCCCTTCTTCACCCTGATGCTATTACTTTGCTCTCAACAACCAGTTGTTCTCTTTTCCTCTTTGATGCCAATTTAGCATCATTAAATCCTAAGGCAGGGGGTTAAACTTGCCTGCATCATGGACATAGGTGCTAGTAGTTTCAGTGTCATCTAGAGGTACTACCTTGTCTCTGCCTAGAGTCCACCAGGGACTTTAGAGCACAGCACACGAGTAGTATGTTCATGCTTTGCCACAGACAACAGGACATCAGAATTAGACAGTCACAGGAGGAACTGGCTGGCTGTGTGATGCAGCTGAAGTAGTGGTTACCCACCACCTATAGTAATTCATCAGGATCTAGGACTGTCCAGCTAACTCAGTATATTTAGGGCTGAAATAGAGGAAGTTTATGGAGGAGGCTTGGATAATGAAGGCCAATTCTGTGACTGCAAATGGAATTCTTTTGAGAACTTCCATCATAAGCCAGTTTGTGTGATAGCCTCAGAAAAAAAGTGTTTTGCAAACTTCTCTCTGTATTTTTGTATTTCAGTTACTGTACTAATGGAGTAGCTAACCTGTTTTATTTTTTATTTACTTTGTGGTTATTTTACTGTGAAAACCAACCTGAACTATGGCTAGTTAAATTTTTTAATATCATAATCTATTTTTACATTGTTGGGGGTAGCTTTGGTGGAGCAAAGAATGACCACAGTATGTTTCATTCAAGTACACTGTTCTAATTAATGTAAATTAATGGTAAAGAGATACCATAAATTCAGTACTTTAGCTATAAAAGCAAATACAGTTTTCCCTTTTTAAGGAGGTGTGATACTGTACAGAAAGATTAGAGCGTTTATATTTTCCTATTTCATCTTTTTATGAAAAGCAGGAAAGGCAAATTGCAAATATTTAAAATGTCAAAGTAATGGAAGTATAAATGATGAATAACTTGTAATGCATGCAAAAAGAAGCCATGGTTCGCTGTGGGACTGTGAAAAAAAGAACTGAATAATTTATCAGGATGGAATAAATAAGAATATTTCAAGGCAGCAGTTGCAGGTTTGTTTATTGATCTACCTGGTATAAGTTCTTAAAACATTCATTGGATAGTGCTAGCTAGGAAATGTAATATACCTAAAACATTGAAAATGCCCTTTTCTTTTTTTTTTTTTTTTTTTTTTTTTTTTTTTTTTTTTTGGTTTGGGGACTTCATTGCCCGTCAGGGAAGAAAATCCCAAAGAAACAAACAAACATGAAAACAGAAAAGAAAAACAAAACAAACCCAAACCCAGTACATTGTGTAATGAAAGATGGAAACTGAGGTTTATGTAACACCAAAGACTGAAATTCTGCAGAAAGAGTGTAACTACTACTATTCTTGCAATTATTAAGTCATATTTCAAATGTCAGTAAAACTGACCTGCTGTTATGGCCACTCAAACTTTGCATTGTTCTGTCCTCCTTCCCACTCGGAAATACAGGGGAGAGAGTCTCTGTAAACTGCACAGTGGAGCACAAGCCCTATGAGGAGAGGCTGAGAGAGTGGGGTTGCTTAGCCTGGAGAAGAGGAGGCTCAGGGCAGACCTTCTTGCTGTCTACAACTACCTGAAAGGAGGTTGTAGCCAGGTGGGGATTGGTCTCTTCTTCCAGGCAACCAGCACCAGAACAAGAGGACACAGTCTCAAGCTGCTCCAGGGGAGGTTTAGGCTGGATGTTAGGAAGAAGTTCTTCATAGAAAGAGTGATTGGCCATTGGAACGTGCTGCCCAGGGAGGTGGTGGAGTCACCGTCACTGGAGGTGTTTAGGAAGAGACTGGGTGGGGTGCTTGGTGCCATGGTTTAGTTGATTAGATGATGTTGGATGATAGGTTGGATTTCAAAAGTCTCTTCCAACCTGGTTAATTCTATTCTATTCTATAAAGTCTTAAATAATTAGGCCAGTTGAAAGCTGCACATTGAATACCTCCCTGAAACATGATCCATAGTCAAAAAAGGCCAATATTAATAAAATAATTTTATTTAAGCAATCAGATGTAAAGAGCTAGTTCATTTCTAGTTGAGACATTTTTCTCTGAAGCTATGAGACTCAAGGTTAAGTAAATTGGTCTGGATCCCTTCTGTAATCATTTCTGCAAGACCTTGTTTTTCTTCCTATTTCATCATCACAAATGATTCCTCCAATTTCCAGCTCATAGCACTACTCAGATGTTTTGGCCACCCTCAGGGCAGCTCTCCAGAATGGGACTTAAGTCCTCAAGCAGAAGGCTTTCTAAGGAGACTGTTGAAGCTCCCCATTCTCACGTGCTCAATACATCCAGCTTCATCCTATGTATCTTCTTCATCAATAAAGTTGTACAAAACCCATTCCTTCTAAAAAGTGGTTACTTTGGAGTCATATCCTCTTCACAGTAATCCGCAGCAGCTCTGAAAGTAGTTTGTGTCATTACATGTGTGAGGTAGGTTTATGGTCATTCATCTGTTGGACAGGGACAGAGAATTGCCCTGTGCCTTCTGGACAGTTGCATGCTGATCTCTGAGCTTCACAAAAGAAGAAAGCTGCGTTCTTCTTTTATCAGTGCTAATGCAAATTCACAAACAGGGAAAACCTTTCCCACCCCCCAAAAGAACAGAAAACAAACCACAACCCCTCCACCCAAAAAAAAGTAATAGACACTTACGAAAAAGTTATGTTTAGGTATATTTGTTATAAAGCCTTGTAATGGTTACTGTAAATCTCAATAGATATAATTTTAATCCTTTTCTCCCCCAATTTTTGAATAATCACTACTTCCATCTCATTTTAAAAATGTTACTTTACTTTTTTTTTTTTTTTTTTTTTTAAAGTGATTTTCAAAGTGTGAGAAATGCCATGAACTCATCAGGGAGATATCCCTTTATCCCTTTAGGAGCGCTTCATCCTAAGAACTTGTTCCCTCATCTCTTACAATCATCATTTTGTAACCTGGG
Source organism: Picus viridis (assembly GCA_033816785.1). Taxonomy (NCBI): domain Eukaryota; kingdom Metazoa; phylum Chordata; class Aves; order Piciformes; family Picidae; genus Picus; species Picus viridis. Next base: position 98,440,932 of record CM066606.1, on the reverse strand, counting down.
GGCTCTGGCAGAGGCTGCAGTTGAAGAAGACATCTAAGCCCTGCTGAGTGCATTAAGGCGCTCTTGATGTGCATTAATGCCTGGTACAGTTTAAATAATAGTAAGAGGAATTTAGTCAACCTGGGACAGGAGGCTTCTGAAAACTGGTCATGTATTAGAGGAGGTGTTGCTTATAGCTCTCTTTCTGAGATCTCTCTACTTAATAGTGTTTTGCCTATTTGACATAATACTCTTGATATGTGTTTTCCCAGTGATTTATTGTAGTCTGCTGAAATGCTTTATTCTGTACCGTTGGCTCCTTTGGACATGTTACAATGCATGTTACATGGCCACTAATGATGGACACAGCTAAGTAGCATCAGGGGATCAGTAATTAGCACCCAAAGATGGGTGATAATTGTAATAAGCTTTGTTAATATTAGTGCCCCTTTAAGGGACTGCTCCTTCTTAGCCAAAGATTGCAGTGGACGCTACTTCATACACTGGAAGATGCTGATGCTTTTAGTGTCATTGATTTGCTCCATCAGTGACGCTACTGTTGTCATTCTCAATCTAGAAACCTGTACATATTAGAATCCAACATGCCCCACTCAAAATGTCTTTGTACCTACTCATGATTGTACTTGGCATTGTGACTGATGCTTCAGTTTAAATGGGTCTTTAAAAGAGTTTCTCTTCCTTTTTCCTTTGGGAATTAAGGTTTTATTTAAAAAAAAATATTTTTTTTTTGTTCTTTAAGAATGATTTCTATGCATTCACACCACTTGCTTATTTTTCCCTCTGTCTGGGAAACCAAGAGTCTGCAACAGACCTGAGAGAAGTACCTGAGACATTCCAGGGAGAAGCCATATGATTTTTTGCTTGCATCTCAGGAGTATCGTACCCTTGTTTCATGAACTTCAGGTAGTGCTCAAAGAATGGCACTGAAGAACCATCTCTGTTTTCTACAGCTTTATAGGCTGGGTTGGTTGATTTGTGGTAGCCTCTTGTAGCATTTGCTATATCCCATTCACCTGTCAATTACAATTATATAGTATTTTAATACTGATCCTGCAGACCAAATCTTTGCATAAATCAGTCTCTTAATTACTGGAGTTTTCTAGTGAATCAGAGTCTTACAGTCAGTTCTGAAGCCAGCACTTTCTGCAATATTTGTATTTAAATGGTATGTCCTAGACTTTTGTGTGGAAAGAACATAAGAACATACAGCTTAGCTACTAAACATGCAACTGCTGGTTGTTCAGAAATTTGGTTCTAAAGCACAGCTTAAGCCAGTGAAAAAAAATCTCTGGTAATTAACTGAATATTTCCTTTCTGCTTGGTTTAAAAAGGTCAGCCCTTCTTTCTGCCAGTTTTCAGATCTTCCCAGAATTATTCTTCAGTTTCCTAAATAGTGTGCCAGGCACCTGGAAATACAATTTCCAGATCTGCATCTTTTGGATGTCAACTGTGAGCATACAATAGAGTGATAAGTTAATAAACATAAGCCATTTATATTCTGTAGGGCAGATATTGGCAGGTCATTAGTAAGCTGCAAGTGACTCTCAATGCATTGTGTGCTGCATGAGTACTTTCACAGAAGACTGTAAGCCTTTATAGGTGATTCAGCCTTATACCCTACAGAAACATATTGCAGGAAGGAAGACTGCTAGAAATTAAAAGTAATTTAGGTTCCAATACATGACAACAATAACAGTTTGGCTTCCCTTTTTGTGACAATCTCCTGCTTGTAAATTGCCAGAAGCAATATTCTTTCCTTGCTTATTCCAACTGAAGGATTTGTAAAGGTAACTAATTTCATCCTCTGATTCACTTCTTAGAAATCTCTCTTTTCTTTTCCCTTCCAAAAATGTAACCTGAATTCCTCTAATTCGTCAAGGTGGTTATTTTGGGGTTGGAAAAATCACAAGCATTACCAGCAGAACTGTGAGCATTCCTTCTTTTACTGTTTGTAACAGAATCCTGTTTTGAAGCTTGATGTAGTTCTGAAAGAATATTGCAATCTGCTGAGATTATCTTTAAAGTGCTTGGAAATGCTGATAAAATGCATAAATTACTTTCTTTATGCTGTATGTATATCCTTGTGCATGTATGAGGATGTTTATACACATAATACAAGAAAAAGTAGAGGTTACATTCACATTTGTAAATATATAGACACACTTGTATTTCAAAACATCTGGTCAAGTTTCGTCTAATTGATACATATTTATGTATCCATGCAATCTCTGGCATCCTTCACCTTAACATACATTATTGTTTTAAGGAAACAGTCTACTTATATAAATGAAGACTCAACATTATACAATTTTCATTTAACTTCAGATAAAACAATATATCCAGAGAATTACTTTCTGCATTTTGGTCAGGTTTTGATTATTTTTTTTTAATCTTTGGGGTTTGTTTTTTTCTTTTTTGGGGGGTGGGGGGGTGTGGGGTGGTTTTAATGCCTACCATGCAATTACAAAGGTTTATTCTCCCTTTGTTCTTTTCAGAGTGCTGCAGCAGCTCCCAGTCCAGTGCTAGGAAACATTCCCCCAGGAGATGGCATGCCAGTAGGTCCTGTACCACCGGGGTTTTTTCAGGTATTCAGAAAAATTATGATTACAGGAATTTTAGGATAGAAAATCCTCCATAATACTGTTTATAAGTCTGTAGAAAAAGTCCTGTTATAAACTGTTTCTCACTATATGGTGCAATACTTGAGAGTTTATTTTTTGACTAAAGTGAATAGGTGGAAAGGAAAGGTACTTTTCAGACTGATGAGTATTTTGTTTATGAAATAGTACAGCACAACTCATTTCAGAATTGCAAGGATAAGAAATTGTGCTACTTTATAAGTAGAGATCTGAAATGCTTGAATGCAATTTTAAAATAATTCCTTGTGATAATAAACATACACTGAACTGAAACTTTAGAGTAAGAACATTGTTGGTTGTGTTTAGCTTTGTGGTAAAGCCACGGGCCAGATTTTTCAAGATGTTCAAGTTTCAGTGGTAATTAAACCTAGGCAGTTAAGAATATCCCACTGGGCATCTCCTTGCACATTGAAGAACTCAGCCATAATGCCTGAAAAAACAAGCCAAGGGTTTAGACCGTGTATTGCTTCTATTAAGTCATGTCATAAATGAAACTGAATACCCAGTTAGCACTTTGGACAGTAACAGTACAGAATACTATGATGGGAAGAAGCCAGCTTTTAGAGCAAGCTAACAGTTGTACTCTGAGATTGGATTGCTCCAGTGAGAGTGTCGTGGGATGAAGCCCTGGAGGGAAGAGGGACCCAGGACAGCTGGTCAGTATTCAAGGACCACCTCCTCTGTGTCCAGGAGCTATGTATACCTACAAGGAGAAAAGCAGGAAGGAATGCTAGGAGGCCTGCCTGGATGAACAAGGAGCTGCTGGACACACTATCACTTAAAAAGAAACTCTACAGGAAGTGGAGGGAAGGACAGATAGAACAGGGGGTATATAAGGAAGCTGCCCGAGCAGCAAGAGGCCTGGTTAGGAAAGCCAAAGCAGAGTTTGAACTGAATCTAGCCAGGGGGTTAAAGGGAACACTAAGAATTTCTACAGGTATATTAATGGCAAGAAGAAGACTAGGGAAGGTGTGGGCCCCCTCAGAAAGGAAAGTGGTGAATTAGTCACAAGTGATGTGGAAAAGGCTGAGGGACTCAATCACTTCTTTACCTCAGTCTTCACTGCAAGGGCCTCCAGCCACACTCCTGGTGTCACGGCAGACGATGCCAGGGATGGGGAGGAAGAACTGCCCATCGTAAGTGAAGCTCAGGTTCGTGATCACCTGAAGAACCTGAAAGTGTTCAAGTCCATGGGACCCAACGGGATACACCCACGGGTGCTGAGAGAACTGGCAGATGAGGTTGCCAAGCCCCTCTCTATTCTATTCCAGAAGTTATGGCAGACTGGGGAAGTCCCCACAGACTGGAAAAGGGGAAACATTACTCCCATTTTCAAAAAGGGCAAGAAGGAGGAACCGGGAACTCCAGGCCAGTCAGTCTCACCTCTGTGCCCGGAAAGATCATGGAGCAGATCCTCCTGGAGGCACTAATGACTCAGAAGAACAGTGAAGAGGTGATTGGGAATAGTCAGCATGGCTTTGCCAAGGGCAAATCCTGCCTGACAAACCTGGTGGCCTTCTATGATCAGGCGACAGCATTAATAGATGAGGGGCGAGCAACTGATGTCATTTACCTGGACTTGAGCAAAGCCTTCGACACTGTCCCGCACCACCTCCTGGTCTCCAAGCTGGTGACACATGGGTTTGATGGATGGACCACTAGATGGATAAAGAATTGGCTTGATGGCCGCACCCAAAGAGTGGCTGTCAACGGGTCCATGTCCCAGTGGAGGCCAGTGACAAGCAGAGTCCCTCAGGGATCAGTCCTGGGACCTGTCTTGTTCAACATCTTTGTGGGTGACATGGACAGTGGCATCGAGTGCACCCTCAGCAAGTTTGCTGATGACACCAAGCTGTGTGGTGCAGTGGACACACTTGAGGGAAGGGATGCCATCCAGAGGGACCTGGACAGGCTGGAGAGGTGGGCACAAGCCAACCTCATGAGCTTCAACAAGACCAAGGGCAGGGTCCTGCATCTGGGTCGAGGCAATCCCAGGCACAAATCCAGGCTGGGCAGGGACTGGCTGGAGAGCAGCCCTGAGGAGAGAGACTTGGGGGTGCTGGTGGACGAGAAGCTCAACAGGAGCTCTCAATGTGCACTTGCAGCCCGGAAAGCCAATCAGATCCTGGGCTGCATCAGGAGAAGTGTGACCAGCAGGTCAAGGGAGGTGCTTCTCCCCCTCTACTCAGCTCTGGTGAGACCCCACCTGGAGTACTGCCTCCAGTTCTGGAGCCCCTATTACGAGAGGGATGTGGACGTGCTGGAGCGTGTCCAGAGAAGGGCCACGAGGATGATCAGAGGGCTGGAGCACCTCTCCTATGAGGACAGACTGAAGGAGTTGGGGCTGTTCAGTCTGGAGAAGAGAAGGCTCCGAGGTGACCTCATTGTGGCCTTCCAGTATCTGAAGGGGGCCTACAGGAAGGCTGGGGAGGGACTTCTCAGGATCTCAGGTAGTGATAGGACTAGGGGGAATGGAATGAAGCTGGAAATGGGGAGATTCAGGCTAGATGTGAGGAAGAAGTTCTTCACCATGAGAGTGGTGAAGCCCTGGAATGGGTTATCCAGGGAGGTGGTTGAGGCCCCATCCCTGGAGGTGTTTAAGACCAGGCTGGACGAGGCTCTGGCCAGCCTGATCTAGTGTAGGGTGTCCCTGCCCATGGCAGGGGGTTGGAACTAGATGATCCTTGTGGTCCCTTCCAACCCTGACTGATTCTATGATTCTATGATTCTATGATCTCCTCTTCACCAAAGCTTGGTTATTTTCCTTCATGCTGGCATGGTGTGGCTTGGTACAGCAGGATCAAAAGTAGTGGCTTCTCTAGCATTGAAACAACTCTTCAGGAAGAACTGAGATTTCCACTTTGTGTACGTGATTTCCTGATGGGATAGAAACCACCCAGATTTCTAGGATTGTGATGTGGGGAGAACATCATGATACTGATGTTCCATAAAAACTCAAGTGCTGATATCCAGATAGAGGCCTGTGTCTTTTTCCTTCTTCCCTGAGATACTCACACAAAACACACAGTTCTAAGCTAGAGGAAAAGATAAGCTTTATTTTTTTTTTTTTTTTAAATTCAAATGGTACTTGTGCAAAAATGGCAGTGTCTTTATTTACACCTTACATGTGACACAGTTATTGTTATGGTCTTCGTCTTCCAGCAGTCACAGAGGGGAAAACCTTCTATCTGCGATGTTGGTTCCTACCTAAAGAAACCATGAACCTGGCTTGAGCATGTTGTTTCCTTCATCAGTTAAAGTCCTGAGGCATGGTTTTTAATACATGAATTAACTATATGTGCAAATGAAACAGAAAATACTCTATCATTGCCAGTCACAAAATCCTCAGGAGTTGGCAGGACTGATTAATGATTTAATTTCTGCTTCTAGTGTTTAGAACAGCTGGTTAGGTAGCATTTTTTAAACACAGTTTTATCTTAATTTTTACATTGCATAAATATTTCACTTTTTCATATTTTAGCTGCCCACTCCAGGTGTATTGTCAAAGGAACGAGAGCTTTTTTCTCTTGTCTCTGAGGGCAGCTAAGAGGGGGAAGGAGCACAGATAGGACATGTATGTGAAGTACAGAGGAAAGAGTAACTGTTTTAAAGGTTTGGCAGGAGGAGGGTATGGGAGTTTTGATTTTAGAAGCATGAAAAGACTTCTTAGCCACTCTAGATCTTTAAAGACATATGAAAGATGACAAAAACTTAGGTGTGGGTAAACTTTCATGGTCTGTCAGTATCTGACTTCAGTCTTATGTGAAGCCTCACCAACAGCCTGCTCCTTTTGCAAGGCCTGGGACTGGAAATAAACAGGAGAATCCATTTTCAGTATAACACAGTTCGTGACATTTATCAGATCTATCATCTGCTCAACAGCACAGATTAATGAGTCTTCTGCAAGGCAGGTTCCAAGAGCTGGCCTGCACAGTCTGGTCTGGACTCCTCTAGACATCACCCTTCACCACCCCTTGATGCTGTTGGGTCTGTGCTATTGTGTCTCTCTGTCACATGCAGTACTGAAGGTGCAACCCTTACAGTTGCAGTGGATAGACATCTACTATCGTCAGCTGAATGGCCTTGTCAGCAAAACAAACATTTCTCAAGAGGTGATTAGGTTTTTGCTGTAATTATTTGCTTAAGAATATAGTTGAAGGAATAACATGCCAGTTCACAAGTCCAACTGCAAACTTGATAGCAGATACACAGATATAGTTGGGAGCAATCCCAGCATAGGGCTCAAAGCCAGTATCCAGTCAGTTACATAATAGTAAAATGCTGAAACCGTAAGGTGTGTATAAAGAAATGCTGTACAGATAGTCCATGACGATGTGTTGTTGTGATGGGGTCAGTGTTCTCAAGAACCAGTAATATCGCTGGTTGTGATACCTTTAGATGTAGGTGGATCTTACCAGTGGCAGTTTATATAAGGACAGGAAAACATGTTGGCAGACATAGCCATGTATGTGGACCCTAAACACTGAGGAGCACCATCTGCTGCCACCAAAGCAGGCGAAGGGCAAGCAAGAAAGAGAAGCTCATGATTGGAACTTCCAACTTCTTCTAGAACACCTGGGGTTGGACTGGCTGGAGAGCAGCCAAACAGAAAGGGACCTTGGGGTACTGATTTACAGCCAGCTGAACATGAGCCAGCAGTGTGCCCAGGTGGCCAAGAAGGTCAATGGCATCCTGGCCTGCATCAGGACCAGTGTGGCCAGCAGGAGTAGGGAAGTCATGGTGCCCCTGTACTCAGCACTGGTTAGGCCACACCTTGAGTCCTGTGTCCAGTTCTGGGCCCCTCAGTTTAGGAAAGATGTTGAGTTGCTGGAATGTGTCCAGAGAAGGGCAGCAAAGCTGGGGAGGGGTTTGGAGCACAAGTCCTATGAGGAGAGGCTGAGGGAGCTGGGATTGTTTAGCCTGGAGAAGAGGAGACTCAGGGGAGACCTTATTGCTGTCTACAACTACTGGAAGGGAGGTTGTAGCCAGGAGGGGGTTGGTCTCTTCTCCCAGGCAACCAGCACCTGAACAAGAGGACTCAGTCCCAAGCTGCGCCAGGGGAAGTTCAGGCTTGAGGTGGGGAGAAAGTTCTTCACAGAGAGAGTTGTTAGCCATTGGAATGGGCTGCCCAGGGAGGTTGTGGAGTCACCATCATTGGAGGTGTTCAAGAGGGGATTGGATGTGGCACTTGGTGCCATGATTTAGTAGTCATGAGGTCTTGGGTGATAGGTTGGACTTGATGATCTTTGAGGTCTCCTCTAACCTTATTGATTCTATGATTCTATGAGCTAGATAGTAGGTTTCTATATACTCTTCTGTAATTCTACTTATCTCAGCTGATCATAGGAATGAACCACACATGGTCATCTGCCCTGATCCGACTGCTAACAAACGTCAGCCTTATTCTTGCCCTGAGAATTTGGAATCTAGACCTTTTATGCACTCATAGTTGATGAAAGTGAACAATTTTGGTTTTTAAGAGTTAGAATATTATAGGAGCAGTGGGAGAATGATCACTTATGTCTGTATTTAGTTGACTAAGACTGCCCTACAAAAGTATTGTAACATTACAACTTCTCACAACCTAAAATTTATATAGAAGGTCATTTGGGAATGATAAGGATGCCTTTTGTTGCTTTCATGAAATGTTTGGATTAGCCTAAGCTAAAGCTTTTGACAGCCTCTACATTCCAGCTTTGCTTGGCAATTTAAAGTAATTTCTTTTCTCATCAATACTGTTCTTGGCAGTACAACTCTATTTCAGCATGTGGCACTAGCCACTAACTAGCATATAAGTGAAATGGATGCTCTTGCTGCTGCAGTTGCTTCTTACCAAACAGATCAAGAGACGCAGGCAACCAGGGTAGAGACTGTGTGCAAGCAAAAAAACAGTTCCAGTTCTATGGCACTGCTGACCACTAGCATTAATTCTCTAGTCTTTAATTTTTATTGAAGAAATCTAATTTCTTTTATTTTTTTCTTACAAAATAAAACAATGCAGTCAGTATGACACATGGAGGTAGATAAATGTGGAAGAAGGATGGTTCCTTAGACAGGAATTGCTAAAACTCTATCTACTCTTAATGAAATTGTGTTTTGATGTATATGTAGACCACTAGCACTGATGTTAATTAGCAGCAGCCTCAGGTATTTTATGCCTGGTCCACAGAACTGAAGCTCTGAAGGCAGCAGCTGAGTTTGTCTTGTATCTCTCTGTATTTTTATACTTCAGTTCAGTGATAGATAATGATCACTACAGTGCTGACAGTCCAAAATTCATGGCCTTACAATGCTGAGAGGAAGGTGGTAGAGTTGTGCACAGTTACTGCCATCAGTTAAATGTTTGTTTGTTTTTAAGAGAATTGTTTACAGTGTCAAAACCAACATTTGAAAAAAAAAACAGAATCATAGAGAATGTATTGGTTTGGAAGGGATCCTTGATGTTCATGTTGTCCAGCTCCCCTGTAGTGAGCAGGGACGTCTCTAAACTACAGCTGCTCAGGGCCCCATCAAATTTGACCTTGAATGTCTCCAGGGACGGGGCCTCAACCACATCTCTGGGCAAACCTATTCCAGTATTTCACTGCTCTCAGAGTAAATTCCTTCTTATGTCTAACCTACATCTACCCAGCTCTATTTTGAAACCAGTTATTGAAATGTAGCTATATGGTCTCCCCAGAGCCTTCTTTTCTCCAGGCTGCACAGCCCCAGCTCTATCAGCCTCTCTTTGTAGGAGAACTCTCTGACCATCTTTGCGGCCCTCCTGCAGATCCATGTCCTTTCTTTGTTGGGGGGCACAGACTGACACAGTGCTCCAGGTGAGGTCTTGCCAGAGCAAGGCAGACTGGCAGAATCACTCAGCCCAGGATGAGATTGGCCTTCTGGGATCATTTGTCTTCTGGGGTTGTTGGCTCATGTCTAGCTTCCTATTCACCAATATCCCCAAGTCCTTTTGTGCAAGGCTGCTGCTTATGTGGAGTTAGGATTGTCTCAATTTCATCTATTGATGTGTATGTATTTTAACTTGAAATTTCATAGCTACATGCATTCTGTGCTCATTTTCTTTCAGTATGTAGAATAGGTGATGCTCTGGAATTAAATTTGGGTTATACACTAACTGAATTTGCTCTTGGTTTATTAGCAGCAAAACCAAATGTGTATGACTGCAGGAGGAAGTATAGACAATAGTCAAGACTCAATCTCCAAATAAGAGAACCCAAACTAACTTTAGACTTGGTTTTATCTTGGGCTGAAATAGTGTTCAAGTGCAGTTCAATAATGATGATGTCTGGTTGATCAGTGTTTTTTGGCAATTTACTTTCTTCAATCCAGAGCCTCAGATGAGGATAGTGGTTGTTAATCAGAGCAAGCCTGTGTGCAGTTCACCCTAAGTTCCCTGTTTTTCTCCTGAGTAACCCAAGATACGCCATTCCAACTCTCATTTCTTCATGTTTCTCCACATACTATAATGGAATGTCATAAGTGATGATCCTTTTAAAAGATAATTGTGGTGGGTTGAAATTTCCCCCATCATTAATTTTGCCAGACCAACTCAGTTGGAAGCAGATGGAAACTGTATTTACAAGCAAAATTTACACTATACAATGGAATGCAATGACTATGTACAAAATATACAGTATTTACAATATTTTACAGGTATTTGCAATTAACAACACAAAACAGCCCCTGGTCAAAAAGACCAGGGAAGCCATTCCTCTGCCCTCCTACCCCATGTCCAGGAACGGAGCAGAGAGAAGGCAGTGATTAGACTTAACCAAGGTCAGCAAAAGCAGATTAATCTCTCCTGAGTGAATAGAGCAGAGAAGAGAAGCCCCCTGAAACTCCAGAATGTTTTGGTACAGTCAGTCTTATAGCAGATATTTCTCCAATGAACTTGTTTAGAATTATCTTTATTTTCTGTCTTACACCCAGTAGTGATTTATTTACATTTTTCTACTTTTCTGCTCAAAATCTGTAATAACATTTTAGAGGCACATCCTAAAACTACCACAATAATGAATTATTTGGGCAACACAAGTCACAAATCTATAAGAGACTGCATGAGGGTAAGGTGGCTGAAATGCTCCTCTAACTACAGTCTGTCTTGAAATAAATCATCAGTTTGAGGTTCTGTCTGGGCTGAATCCAGTATATGGAGCTAAGGTGTGAGGAAGGCTCTTAGCTACTACGTTTGTAACATGAAGTCATGTTATCTCTACCATTTCTTAGCATCACACTTACTCCTGTTAGTTTCATATGGCCATCCACAATCATCATCAGTTCCTGCATCAGGAACAGTGTGGCCAGCAGGAGCAGGGAGGTCATTCTCCCCTGTACGCTGCACTGGTTAGGCCACACCCTGAGTCCTGTGTCCAGTTCTGGGCCCCTCAGTTTAGGAAGAATGTTGACTTGCTGGAAGGTGTCTAGAGAAGGGCAACAAAGCTGGGGAGGGGTTTGGAACACAAGACCTATGAGGAGAGGCTGAGGGAGCTGGGGTTGCTTAGCCTGGAGGAGACTCAGGGGTGACCTTATTGCTCTCTACAACTACCTGAAGGGAGGTTGTAGCCAGGTGAAGGTTGGTCTCTTCTCCCAGGCAGCCAGTGCCAGAACAAGAGGACACAGTCTCAAGCTGTGCCAGGGGAGGTTTAGGCTGGATATTAGGAAGAAGTTCTATACAGAGAGAGTGATTGCCCATTGGAATATGCTGCCCGTGGAGGTGGTGGAGTCACCATCATTGGAGGTGTTCAGGAGGAGACTTGATGGGGTGCTTGGTGCCATGGTTTAGTTGGTTAGGTGGTGTTGGATAATAGGTAGGACATGATGATCTTGAAGGTCTCTTCCCACCTGGTCTGGTCTATTCTATTCTATTCTATTCTATTCTATTCTATTCTATTCTATTCTATTCTATTCTATTCTATTCTACCTCTAGTCATCATCCTTCTTCTAACTCATACTGAAATACCAGGGCAACTGGAGGACTGAGTAAGGTTTTTAATAATTATTTATCTTTGGGCCCAGGTGTTAGAGGGTGCATTTCATGTTAGCAGCCAAGGCTTTGCACAAGGTTCTAATAATAAACTTATTTATAGTGAGTTAAATTCATCCACTTATCATCAAAGGGGATTAGGTCACAGAATTCAAAGACCCTCAGATTTTCACATCCAATCTTATTTCCAGATTCCACTCTGAGGATAACGACTATTTTTCACCATTTTTTCCTGTGCAGTACAGAGTTGCTGCTTTTGAAAGCTCTCTTGGACACAGGCAGAGCAATGTTTTCAGAGTGTTCAGTGCCAGCCTCACTCCCTTCTTCAAGAGAATGAGATTGGAAAAAAACCATGGTTTATACTTTCATGTTATGGAACAGTATGAGTTTAGAAAGTAACAACATGAACATTGGGAAATACTGTCATGAAAATTTTGAAGCCCTGATAACATCTTTGTTTCATGACACATGCCTGTGTGTCTATATGAATGGTGAAGATTGTGTTCAGGTGCAAACTGATGCTCTTCAGGTAGTGGCATGCTGGCCCATTTCCATCCATCTCTTTAGAAATCTTTAGCTAAAAATCACATTACATGTGTTCTTTCACAGACTAGTTATTCAATCCTTTTGGACACCAGCAGTTTTAGTAAGCAGATAAACAGAGGCCAGTGAGAACTTTTGGAGCTTGTGTTCACTGAAGTATTTAAACAGAATGAAAAGTATTGATTTCACAAGATTTTATTTGCCTTTTAGTTACTTTTCCAGTAACTAAGTGCAGAGTTATAATCACAGACTCATGGAATGCTTTGGGCTGGAAGGAACCTTCAAAGGTGATCTAGTCCAACCCCTCTGCACAGAGCAGCAACATCTTCAACTAGACCAACTTACTCAAACATTCTGGACTCTAATCCATTAGAAGTATTTTTTTCTTCTCCAAGTCAGTGACTTCTATCACTGCTCAATATCTGACACTAGTTCCTTAATTTTGCACTGCAGCTAGGACAAACATTAATTAATTAAATCCTAGTTTTCTTCACCTTTTTTTATTACATGGTTGACCAAAAGTTTTCCATGTCTGCTGCATCTGTTTTTCAAAGGCACTCAGGCAGGTAACAACACTGGGTTTGTACTTAACTCACATGAGAGATGCTCCTGAATAGTTAACTCAGCGAGTACCAACTGAGATTTAGAGGAAACAGTTCGATAATTGACAACTCACTTGGTAATTGTTATTATTTAAGATAAATTCTACCTCTGACTATACCTTTTCTTACATAAATAAAGCACTCTTTATTTTAAATTCATTACTTTTTGTTTCAGCACATTTCTTAAAATCTGTCCTAGTTGAGAGAAGCACTAAACCTTATTTCCATAGTGCATACATGCTCCAAAGGAATTGTCTGGTAGTTTACTTCGTTCAACAATTTGTGATCATCAGATACACTTGAATGGCATGGGAAAAATGTGTCGGCACCATGTTTGAAATACAAATGTTACATATTCCTCTTATATAAAGAGGAGAAAAACAACTAAACAGACCAAAGCCAACCCATTGAAGTAATGTAAGGCTGTCATGCCATCTAGTGGCACTTGTTCATTCCCATTCTAGCTCAGTATTACTCTAAAGTACTATGTTAAGCTTTTTTGTGCCTTGGTAGAGCTGACCTAATGCATTAGGAGAGCATCATTACAGTAAGGCACATAAGCAGAAAGAACTTTTCCATGTGTCTTCCTGCCTAGCATTGCTGTTTGCTAACAAAAACAGAAGAAAAGAAAAAAGCGAGAGAGAGCAAAAAGGGGGAGTTTACATTGTATTTAGAGAGTGAAAATAAGCACAGTGAAGTTATTGAACTAAGAATCATTAAAAACACACCTCTTGCATTTTGAACCAGAAATACTTGGCCTATTTATACATAGAAAGAAAATGGATTTGTGTGTAAGGCTGTAAAATATCTTTATCATGTACTATTTCAATCTGTACTTCCAGGTGCAATATAAAGCCATGGTATGATACGTTTTTAAGAAGGAGTGCTTGTATTATGGATTCTATAAATGCAGTATTTGATTAAGATGGTTCAATCTTTGCTATGTACCCCCCCAAAAGATAGCAAGCAAAATGGAAATTAAGCTGTTTTCCAAGGGGCAGTATAGAACACCTGCTCCTTTAAAAAGTCATTGGTCCAAGTATCCCAGATAAACAAAGAATCATAGAATGCATCAGGTTGGCAAGGACCCTTGAAGATCACCTTGTCCAACCACCCTGCACTTAGTAGGGACATCTTTAACTAGATCAGGTTCCTCAGACCCCCATCCAGTTAGACCTTGAACGTCTCCAGGGATGAGGGTCTCATAAGCAGTAAAAGTGGGTGGCATTTCTATATCACTCCTGATTCCACAACAGCTGGGGTTGAAACAGCCCACTTGTGGTTTCATTTAGTCCTTGCGCTCACTTTGATCTGGCTCACATGTATTTGTTTCCTGGAAACTATTACATTGGCCAGAGATCTGATGCATATGTGATCCTCTTCCCTCAGCCCCTTCACACTCACAGAACATCCTTCCAGATTGCTCATTTGAACAGGCATCCAGCAGTAGAGAAGATGAGGAGAGAGTATTCTCCAGTGTCCCTTTAAAGCCATTTTGCAGTGGCTTTGTTGCTTTGATGAATTGTCCACCTAGGTGTTGTTATTTGCACAAGAAATCAGGATTCCTAATTCCAACTGCTAAATTGCATGCCTAGAGCTGGAAGATGCAGGCATCTTTCAGACTGGTCTTTGCAGGACCACAATGTGTATTTATGTTGATTTTAAAATATTTTGTTTCTTTTTCAACTCCTATGAACTGTTTCAGCTATTGTCTTCTCCTAGCACTCATGTAGTTTTCTGCTTTTCCAAGGCTGTACTATTTTTTATTCCCCATCTTCAAACAGCCATACTCCATGAACAGTGGTATCATCCTGCTTTGTAACTTAACCTTTTAGTGATGATCCACATGTTTTCCCCACACTGACAGCATTGGCTGTGCTTTTTTTTTGGGGGGGTTAAACTAAAATGTACAAATTATTACAAATTAACTGGAGCATGGCTGCAAAATTAGCAGGATTTGCTATGTGTTGATGCCCACCCTAAGCTCCAGTGCAGCAAATGAGATGGTTGGTCTCTGAGCAGTGATGTCCCAGAAGCTTGAAAAACATCATGGATTGTTGAAACATTACTGTAAGTGAAAGAAACATCACCAAATCTACAAGTTCAATTTACAAGTAAAGATAGCACCTTTGGTAGACCTTGAAAGGCTTTTAAAATAGCTTTTAAAGGGGACTGGTTTATCTTGTGTTTATACAATTAATGTTAGTAAAAATAACTTTATTGTATTTTTTGAATCTCCTTTGTCTGTAAACTCACTCCATTGTAGCAGACTGACACCCATTGGGATACTCAAGAAGGTAAAATTACATGTATGTCTAATTTTTTTGCAAGACTGGGATCTGTGCATTTGTGTCCGTGCCACCATCACAACCTTCTTAAAAACATTTCATGGAAAAAAATTATTTGGAGTTTAATCTGTGTGAGAGGGTATTAGCATCTAGAAAGACCTGTGAGTAGTTTGTGTTTGTTCCTCTCTTTGTTTATTTTCTCTGAACACCAGGAATAAAGTAAACTTTAAACAGATAAAGGTGCCTGACATCTGCTGGCTTTGATAATTCTATCCTGCAGTTGTGGTAATGGTTTTACTGCTCGTAACTGTTAGAACAAATTAAAACTGCTCAGCTTGAGTAGCTAAATAAGCTCTGAGCCTTCACTTCCCCCACCTCCCCTCCCACATGTAAATCTCAATTGCCAGAGACCCACTGCTCATTGTGGTGCAAGGGGAAGAGATGACATTGGGCACAAGTAATTTCTCTAGGAAATCTGTTCTGAACTTTACAGTCTTACCCTGAAATTGAAATCTCTGACCATACACTGAAACTGGCATTGTAGGTGCTGATGAAGTGGTACTAAAGGGTAGGGGAAGGGTTGTCATTTATGTATGATGCCTCCTTCTGCTGAGGTTAATTCAATTCCTGTCATAATCTGACTCTTGGTTTTTACATGAACCACAATTGCTTGGGTTTGGAGCCAAAATCTTAGAATTATGATAATGCATGTAGCGTTAAAATAATATATTTATTATACATATATTTTTATAAATATAATAACAGCAGGAATAACAAACTCCGGCTTGTCTTCGTCAAAGTTGTTCCAAGAAATCAATTATGTATCATAATCAGGGGTGACTAATAGGTTTGATAAATGTAAGGAAATGCTTTCTCAGGCTTAGTGAGCTGTGTAGATGATGTCTGAATTCTAAAAAAGGGGTTGTTTTGGTTTTGTTTTTCTTTTTGTTTTAAAAAAGGTGATATTTCTTCATGTTTTACTTGCAGCTTGAAATACTTTGTTTTCTGCAATATTTGGATATAACAAAAAGTAAGGTAAAACCCGTTAACCTGGTTTGAAATGCAGGTGCATAGTTAGACTTTGTGAAATTGTGCTTGTTTCAGAATTGCTGTTAATCATCATGTACAGAACTTGGCCCCCTTCTCTCCTACTTGTTAAATCTTCTTCTGTATGAGATAATGATATTTCCCCACACTCACATAGTAACAGCACAATTTCTAAGGGTCATCTGTTACCAGAACTAATGTTTCTTATTTTCTCACATTCCTGGAGAAGTAGCCAGGTGAGGGAGGAGATCCTGCTTTTAGCATCACAGAGAAATGTTTTAGCTAGGGACAAAAGGGTTTTATTTTTTGGGGGTTTTTGTTTGTTTGTTGGTTTATTAATTTTTCTATGCAGAGTGTGCAAGGTAAGTATTGGCAGTACTCTTTCATATGGATTCTGTATTTCTTGATCTGAGATAAAGCCTTAATTATGTCTAAAATGCTAGTATTGTTGTAACTTTGGGGATTTTGTATCTGAAAAAGAGAGATGTTGGTGGAAGGCTTCTTGTTTATTTTTCTTTTTTAATTAATTGTACTCTATACTTTAAACCAAAGTTCTTACTGTTGCTGTTGCAGCATGTCAGGCTGCTCTTAGAAAACCATAAATAAGGAAATCATGTTTTCAGGGATGCTCTTCTGGAGGGTGAAAAAAGTACTTGCTCATGGAAATAGGTTTGGTCATCAAGAAAGGCCAGCACAGAGAGAAATCCTGCCTCAGTGCTAAGAATTTGACACAATTTAATGTGAAATAGTATAGATGAAAACAGTTAGTTTGAATTATACTGATAGATGATAAGCTATATAGCATGTAGCCCAAATTTCATCTCTGAAACACTTTAGCTATAAAAGAAAGACCTTTAACCCTGTAGTAGCTATTTGAGGGGCAAAAGAGAACAAGAAAGGTTGAAGTTGTATTTCTTGGTTGAGAATGCATGATAGTCTGTCCTAGCTTTGCAGAGGGTAAGGTACATGTTTGTGCCTATCAGCAGAATGTTTCAGCATAAATGTACCATTTTGAGAAGCAGTTTAATTTAGTATTGGTTAGATTTGGAATGTGTTAATGAAGAGTGTTTTATACACTGTGGTAACTTACTCCTGATGAAGGTGTCCATGAAAAAGGTAGGTAAGCCAAGTAAAGGGAAGTGTATGAGTTGCAAACTAACTTGGATAAATTCAATCCCACATGCATTTTATACTTCATTACTACTACTCTTCAAGAGTACAAAAGCCCATTTCATTGGGAATGGAAGCACACACACAGACAGTTGTATAGTACCTCTAAGCCATTTTGTGAAATGTGGAACTTAAGGAGATCTGTTAAAAAACTAAGTTCCAGTATTTTTTTTAGTACTCATACAATAATAAGAACAGAAATCAAAATATCAAGTAGTCTTACCTTGTTTCACTTAGACTACAATTAAGTGATGTCAATCCGTCTAATGCTGTACTCAGCACTGGTTAGGCCACACCTTGAGTCCTGTGTCCATTTCTGGGCCTCTCAGTATAGGAAAGAAGTTGAGTTCCTGGAATGTGTCCAGAGAAGGGCAACAAAGCTGGGGAGGGGTTTGGAGCACAGCCCTGTGAGGAGAGGCTGAGGGAGCTGGGGTTGTTTAGCCTGGAGAAGAGGAGACTCAGGGGAGACCTTATTGCTGTCTACAACTACCTGAAGGGAGGCTGTAGTCAGGTGAGGGTAGGTCTCTTCTCCCAGGAAACCAGCACCAGAACAAGAGGATACAATCTCAAGCTGCTCCAGGGGAGGTTTAGGCTGGATCTTAGGAAGAAGTTCTTCATAGCAAGAATGATTTGCCATTAGCATGGGCTGCCCAGGGTGGTGATGGAGTCACCACCACTGGGGGTGTTTAGGAAGAAACTGGATGAGGCACTTAGTGCCGTGGTTTAGTTGATTAGTTGTGTTGGATGATAGGTTGGATAGGTCTTCTCCAACCTTGTTAATTCTATTCTATTCTATTCTATTCTATTCTATTCTATTCTATTCTATTCTATTCTATTCTACTCTATTCTAAACCAGGAATAGAGTTTTAAAACCCAAAAAGACGAAAATGGGTTGTATTTTCAGAGACCGAATATGTAACTTGTCAGTGGAATTAATGTTTTAATTGTAGAGAGAACAAAGGGGTTTGGTTTTTTGTTTATTTCACTTCTTGTCATTTAGAAATTGCAAATGATAAGTGAAGAGATGTGGTCATTATGAAAATTCCCATCTGGCTCATGACCTTTGTGCTGGCCACTCTCATATAATACCTGTGTTTCAAGTAGCAGCATAATTAATTTAAAATAATTTGTCATACTGTGAACAAATCCAGTCTGTGCCTCCATTTTCAGGTTTCAGTGGTAAGTAGTGTAGAGTTTGCGCTGATTTTGGTGACTGAATTATACAAACCAATTAATACAATTTCAGTCCTTTTTTCTATACTGAGTGCTAGAAGTGTGTTTCACCTTGTAATTTTTAATATGTGGTGTGCTCTTGTTGCTCTCCAGTTAGAAGCATTGTCTGCCTCTCAGGGTGTTGAGACATACAATTGTTCTACATTTGATAATGCAGGTATGCAGGTTGGAAAAAATAGAATACTGGTTATCACTCTGTGGTAGTTTGAGGCAGATCCTCCTTGCCTCACACCGAGGCAGGAAAAAAATGAGACTCAAGCAAACGGATTGCAGAAGTGATGGAAATTTTAAGTGGAAAAGCAGTGAGTGTTTTACAGAGAACCACAAGCACAGTGACAAAGGAAAATCCCACAACATACCCAGCAACCTCCCAGCACTTCCCTTCCCCCTACCTGAGGGTAGACCCAAACCCCCCAGGGCTCTTTATTCCCCCCTCCACTGTTAGGCTAATCTCAGCTGGCCAGATCTGAGATTGCCCTTCCCATTCTCCTCCTGGCATTAGGCCTAGCCAGGCCCAAGAGGCCTTGAGATAACTCCCCTTCAATTACCAGATAGGGAGCATCTCCCATGGGAACAGTAAGGGAAGAAAGAGCAAGTGTGAGACCCTGCAAGATAGATTTATAGGGAGCAAGACATTATGGGTATGGAATACACATCTTCCTGTGCCCACCCACTGGGCTGGACACTCAGGGCACCAGAAGTGCACCCCGTGTGGCAGCAGCAGGAGGCACCCAGCCCAAACTGCTACATGCTTTTATTTCCTCTTTTTCTTCTTTACCCATGAATTCAGATTTGGTTTTGGGAAGCCCTGCAGGGCACTGTCTAATGCAAGCAGAAGCCATTTCTCTGCTTTCCTAAGTAAGAGCATCCTTTTCCAGATCTGCATAGAGCTGAGGTTAGAGACAGATAGTCTGGCACTGTCCCAGGCTGGGGCAGAGGAGAGGTCCCTGGCAGGCAGAGGTCTCCAGGTGAGCTCACTTGCTGGTGGTTGGTCAGGCATGGCTGACACTGCACTGAAGTACCTGAGATACATAAAACACCTTCACCTTTGTGGGAACACTCTTCTTGGACACAGCAGGAGGGCTTAGCTGGGCAAGGGTCATCTTCAATGGGTTGAACACTCAGTGCATCCCTCCTGTGGCTTTGCAAGTCAGTCTGCTGCAAACTGGTCAGTGTCAAAGGGTGTATTTTGACTGTATGAGACTAGTCGGGTGACTGCCCTGCCTTCTACAGCAGCCTTAAATGTACTCATTTAAACCAGATTGGTGGTGTGCTTTAAATAATACCTTCTGTCCTGCTTTGAGCAGACAAACAAACATGTATTTTCCCCAGCTGAAAAAAGAACCCCATGTTTTAGTATCCCTGGCTGGGAGGATGTTAATGTGAACCTAGATGAATGTTGTTATTTTAAGCTACCCTAAAAACAGTGGGGGGTTTTGATGCCATATAGACAGAGTTCTCCTGTTCAAGCAATATTAATTCCATTTTATTCTCACCCCAGTCTTTGTTCACTGGCATTTTGGCTCATGGTATTTTTGCAGTTATCAGATGTGTGCAACCTTCCATTACTCATTTGAAATAACTGCAGCAGTTCTTTTTGAACTACATTTACTTGTTTTCCTGGGGTGTGTATTTGTTGCATGAGGTTTTGCTCTGCAGTGTAACCAGTCATAGGTAACCATGTAATGTATTGGAGCAGATACAGATCTTCATGGAAAAATCATCTCAGTAGGAATTACATCTCAGAAGGAACTGAAATGTAAACAATATTCAGGATTAGTTCTATGGCTGTGGATTATTGTGAATTTTGTGATATATGTGGGACAAAATATGGTTGACAAATGTAATGGTATGAGTAAAAAAGGATAAAAATGTCTGCAAACACCCCCCCCCAATATTTGGAAGAAAGAAAAACTATGTTCTTAGTTTTTGAAGTGCAAGTAAATGTAAAGAAAAAATAGGTTTACTGAAATCTGTAGAACACCACCTTATGAATTCTTCTATTCCATGATTATTAGGTACAAGGAAACTAGAATACACCATATTCTGGAGATTCCCAAACAGCTCAAGAAAAGCCAGAGAGAGAATTACAGAGCTGGCAGAGAAAAGTGCCTTGCTGGTGGATATTTTTTGTGAAATATTTTTTCCTGAATACTGGAACAAAAAATGTGTGTAGTGAGGCTACTGTGCTTAGGTGTTGCTTCTTCAAAGACTTCTCTGCTGAGAAACTCATTATCTGTTTGTCCATTTGAGTTCCCAGTGATTAAGAAAAATAGTCTTTTACACAATTTGTACATTGCACATGGATACATAACTCATAAAATTATATTAAATACAGAGTTTCTAAGATACTCTACTTCTATATATGCAGTTGGATTCTTTCTTTAACAGGAAGATATCAAAAAGTACAAGAACATGTGGCACCATCTTTCAAGTTCTTGAACTTTCCTTCTTTGAAGTATTAAAAATTGGACATGATTGGATGCTGTAAGGAAGGGCAGGGAGCCAATGGTTCTTTACTATGAGGGTAGTGGAATGCTGGAACAGGTTGCCCAGGGAGGTGGTAAGGGCCCCAGCCCTGGAAATATTCAGCATGAGGCTGGACAGGGCTCTGGGCATCCTGATCTAGTTGAGGATGCCCCTGCTTACTGCAGAAGAAGTTGGACTAGATGACTTTCAGAAGTCCTTTCCAACTCAGACCATCCTATGTTTCCAGGATTCTACTAAATTTTACTCCTTTATTTTATGTTGTCTCTCTGCTTTTAGCATGTTTTTAGTATTCTTTTATCTTTTTAAGTATTTTTCTTCTTTTAGGTGGTTTTTTGGTTTTCAGTTTAACTTGGTAAATGCATGCATTTTGCATTGACTACACAAAAGGTTTTTCCTCTCTGGCTTCTTTTTCACCTAGTTCAGCAAAACTTCTGCTTATATTATTTTGGTCTCAGCTGCATGAAAGCATCCTTCAAGATGCTTTCTGAGATACCAAATTACTGTGTTTTATACCTGGAGGCAGTAATTACAATATACTGGTGTTCACAGACCTTTTACTTGGCTGCTCTCCAAAACAGTTACCAGAATCTTCTGCTGTTGCTGCAGCTTGCATGACACACGTTTTACAAGGCTGGTAGCACCTACATCTCAGTTGTGGCTTAGATATGACAGTCTTTCCTGTTACTTTGTGCGTATCATGTACTTCTTTGGGTATTTTGTTTGGTTGGTTGGTTGGTTTGTGTGTGTTTGGTTGTTTGGGGTTTTTTTGGGGTGGTGGTGGGGTGGGGGTGGTGGTGTTTTGCTTTTCTTAATACATTAGTGTATGTGCCAGTTCCTGACCTCCATTTGAGAAGTTGCTTAGAGTAGTGCACAACAGCATTGTTTACACCTCAGGTGTAACGTCCCTGTTATGGACCTGAAAGATGCAGTAGTGACTGGAAACCCTTGAGAGCCATTTCAGCACCTGAAAAGTACTGTGGGGTAAGGCACACTGGTAATGTCCTTCTTCCTCAGTGAGATCAGCTTCAAATGGTAGGTTTCCCTTACACAGGCTTTGCGACCTCTTAATCATGATCTGGCCCTGAAATGCCAGATACATTATTTGAAGAGAATCCTGCATCCTTAGGTACAGAGAGGCCTCCAGGAGATAATATCTTTTGCCCCTCTGTGTCCTTCTTGTTGTTGCTGCATTATTAAATCACATAACATATCTTCTGGCATATTTTCCAGCTTAATTATTCCTTTCTATTTTTACCCTGGCTATTTTTTGAAGAGTCATATGTCTATAATACTTAGTTGGAAGAAGAAGTACTCTTGTACTCTGTGTATTGCTGGCAGCCCTCTTCCTCCCTGCTAGCTGGGGTAACTACGGAAGTATGTGATTTCTCTGCTGTGGCACCTAAACAGTCCTTTGTTGAACGGTAGACAAAAAAAGAAGCCTGTCTTGCTGAGAGTTTAGTGTTGGGATCCTTTAAATATTTTTGACTGCCATGATACTGAATTTTGAACTGACACAGGGCTGAGGCAGAAAGTCCCAAGTCTTCAATGTGCAAAGAATTTGTTTTTTGTCTTCAGAAGTCAAGTGCTACACTGACAAATTCAAAATATGTGATCACTGGTTTTAATTTTCATGCCCATATATTGAACCTATTACTTTTTGTGATGTATGTGCCCCAGTATCATTAGAAGAAGGGGAGGAAAAAGTTTCTGAGAAGTCAAGGAAAGAGTGCTGCTAGCTGTAAGAAGAGCAAGTTCATTGTGGTCCCTCCCTAAGCCATAGTTATTTCAGCAACTCAAAGTAAACTAGATGCCAGCTGTTCTTACTAATTACAAAGGATGTAGCAAAACAACATGTGACAAAAAGTGTACACTGCTAAAGCTTGTGTCTCACACATATTTTAGTAATGTGTGTGTGAGAGACTTGGGGAAAAATGCTTCCAGTGTAGGGCAAAGCTGTATTTAATTTATTTCCATTAAACTGTTTGACAGACTCTCTTTGTGGGCTTGACATGTCTTGGTAGAATTTATTGTGGACCAACATAACATTGGAGATGGAGAGGGATAAGTTTAGTAACTGACACAGAAATGAAAACATGTAACTTTTTCTTTCTAATGGTAGAGTTTTTGTGGTAAACTTAAGTACTGAATCTTGGTCCAAAACTGAATGATTGTTTTTTTACATTGTGGTTGAACATCACTATTTTCTGCAGTGCTGTGTGGGCCTTTACTGGTGTTTTCGTTCATGAAAACATCAGTTGTGCTTCCCCCAGGAAATACATTTACATATTTCCCTGCCTGTAGAACTGTGCAGTGTTTGTATCCTTGACCATCAAGAACCATAAGCTGTGTGGTGCAGCAGACACGCTGGAGGGAAGGGATGTCATCCAGAGGGACCTTGACAGACTGGAGAGGTGGGCACAAGCCAACCTCATGAGCTTCAACAAGACCAAGGGCAGGCTCCTGCATCTGGGTTGAGGCAATCCCAGGCACAAATCCAGGCTGGGCAGGGACTGGCTGGAGAGCAGCCCTGAGGAGAGAGACTTGGGGGTGCTGGTGGACGAGAAGCTCAACATGAGCTCTCAATGTGCACTTGCAGCCCAGAAAGCCAATCAGATCCTGGGCTGCATCAAGAGAAGTGTGGCCAGCAGGTCAAGGGAGGTGATTGTCCCCGTCAGGTGAGGGGAGCTCTGGTGAGACCCCACCTGGAGTACTGCCTCCAGTTCTGGAGCCCCTATTACAAGAGGGATATGGAGGTGCTGGAACATGTCCAGACAAGGGCCACGAGGATGATCAGAGGGCTGGAGCACCTGTCCTGTGAGGACAGACTGAAAGAGTTGGGGCTGTTCAGTCTAGAGAAGAGGAGGTGACCTCATTGTGGCCTTCCAGTATCTGAAGGGGGCCTACAGGAAGGCTGGGGAGGGACTTCTTAGGGTATCAGGTAGTGATAGGACTAGGGGGAATGGAATGAAGCTGGAGGTGGGGAGATTCAGGCTGGACATGAGGAGGAAGTTCTTCACCATGCGAGTGGTGAAGCCCTGGAATGGGTTATCCAGGGAGGTGGTTGGAGCCCCATCCCTGGAGGTGTTTAAGACCAGGCTGTATGAGGCTCTGACCAGACTGATCATAGTATCATAGTATCAATCAGGCTTGGAAGGGACCACAAGGATCATCTATTTCCAACCCCCCTGCCATGGGCAGGGACACCCTACACTAGATCAGGCCGGCCAGAGCCAGAGTCATATTCTGAAAAGTGAAATAGTGACTTTATATCTGTAACTTTTTCACCAATGCAGTGTGGGGCATTTGTTTCAGATTTTACAATCAATTTCTAAATTCTCTACCAACCCCAGGCTTTTATGTGTTTTTATAATCTGCACAGAAAGATGAACCCACTGGGAAGAGAGGGGACGAGCAAATTTGCATTGTGCTTGACAGGAGCAGATGTTTGGCAAATTGCACACTATTATGTACTAATATTAGTAGTGTGATTCTACATTAAGATATGGTTGAATTCAGAGAACTCCTGATTTCCCTTTTATGAGCTATACAACTGTAAGTGAAAGTTAAGGTTTCATTTGCTGGATGAGGCAAGCCAAATCCAAGATGCTAAGAGTGTGCTGCACTCCATACAGTGCTCTTGGTTGACCTTTATGGAAATTGTTGAAATTCTAATTTCCTTGCACTTCTGCTTCTTTAGAAGGGCCTGCATGTTTAGAGCCTTCACCACATGCACAACCCTTTTTACTTTGTTTCTTATCAGAGAGCAGACATGAAGAAGCTTTCCTTTTTTTATGGCACATAATTTCAAGTACCCTTTTTATTCATCTTTTCACAATTGTCATTGAACTTTGTTCTCCAGTTTGCAAAACCTCTGTATTTTAAATTGCTGTACCTCTATTTGAATACATGTTTATGTAGGTTGCATTATTTCAGCTTTCATCTGATCCTAAGATGTGAAAGGTTCCCTCATTTCTTTTTTTTTAATGCAAGATTAGTTGGAAAACTCCATTGTTATTATTGGTAAAATAATTATAATATTTTAAAAAAACATATAATTCTGATAGTAACTGCTGCTACATGCATTACTGGCAGTGATGATGACTGGATGATGGAGCTGAAATATGCCACTAAGTTATAAAACAGTGATAATGATTATAGACTTCTAGTGACCTGCCCCAGTGGTACTTAACTACAGCTGACTAGATGATGCCTATGTGTGTTTCTTTTTGAAGAGACCCCAAAGACTGGGTTTAAATGTGCAGCATCTCATTTGTCATCAGTGTTTGCCCCCGGGGAAGTCCCAGCAGTCTCCTTTCCTTAATCTCTCTCCCTTGTCTCCAGTGGCAGTGTCATAAACAGAAGTGAATCCCACTTTCAAACATATAAAGAATCACTTTTTGTCCCTGCGCTCTCAGTCAAAACATACTTTTAGCTCTTCATTTGCTCCTGGAGTTAAAGGTACACTTGCTTGCCAAAATGATCCTCTTCATCATCTGTTTAAGTCAGATGTTTGTGCATTTTTCCTGTAGATCTCACTCTTGCCACAACTCTACCCACTTTTTAGATACATAGACTTTTGTCATACTTTACGTTTGGATAGGTGGAGATGTTTAATGTATTTGCTGGTGCTACCATTTGTTTATCATAAGGGACAGGCATTGTTTGTGAGATATGAAACAGTAGCCAAGAGTTGCTGGAATCTCACAAGGTGCAGGATGGTATAACAGATTTCAGTATAAATTTGGATTTGAGAGAGGAGGTTTACTGTGTGACCGTGGGGTTGGATATGGAAGGGTGGGATGAGTGGGAAATTGAATTAATTATGTGTAATGGAACCACCAAGGTTCTGAATAGTCATGACATAAACTTGAAAATGGTGCCCTCACATGTTAAATCTTCCATTATGTTTTACTGTGTTATTCTGAAAAGGTGAATGGAAAGTATTTGTGAATTGTTATGCTATTACTTACCTTTGACTCTTCCAAGAACATCTTTGTTTTCTGTTCTGGGGTTCCTATTATTCCCCCTTCTGAGGTGGAAAGTATAGATGTGTGATTAATGACCTAATCAGTTTTTATTAGTCTTTACTGCTAATGTATTAAAGTTGTTTATATTCTGCATTCTCAGTTGCTGTAACAAAGGTTTAAGTAATACATTTTGATGAAAGTATTCACTTAGAATCTCAGTATTTATTCGTTCTGCTAAGCATTGTAGAATGAAATAATGAACATTATGTGGAAGTATTTAAGCTGGGTGCTTGAGATGTGAGCATGGTGCAAGCCATGCACCCAGTGACTCAAAGTGGTATTTACAAGCTAATTTTAATTATTTAACAGTTTGTTGTTGTTTGTTTGTTTGTTTTTAATAGCCTTTCATGTCCCCTCGGTACCCTGGAGGTCCAAGGCCACCTTTAAGAATACCCAATCAGGTAAGGTTTCATGACTGCCACACTGTTGAGGTCCTGGGTGATGGTGCCATGGTGAGAAGAAGGAAGGTTGTCTTGTTGCCTACCAGTGGCTTGTGAGCTACAGAGCTCGCTCTGTTCCTCTCCATCCCATTCTGACTGACAGCTAAACAGTTATCTTGATAAGATGTGGCCATGCCACTCCTAGCTCACTTTTCTGTGCTTAATTAGTTCTATACCTCAAAACTTGCTGTGCTTTAAAACTGTTTGCAGAGGGTGAATGTGCATGGTGCTGCACTGAAGTTAGCTGCCTGCTCTGAGATGAGGGTAGAATGTCCCCATGACTGTTAAACTTTCTGAAGTTTCCTACCCTAATTCTTCAAAAAATGCATCACTCCAGGCTATTCTTTTTTTTGTATGTATGAACTATATTTATTTCATAGTAAATACAGAGATTATTGGTTGGAAACAGATATGAAGTGCTCCACTGGACTTCCTCTTACAACCTTCTTTTCATTTTTGTCAGCTCCTTTATTATACCAGTATCAGACAGTTATACACAGTTTGGTGAAATGATCTATCTCACACTGGCATTGATCCTGTTTCAAGTGGAGGGATGGACAACATGACTTCCAGAGTGCTCTCAGTGATTTCTGTGGCTTTAGGGGCAGAAGTCAAGGTTCTGCTCTGCTCACTGTAATCATTGCTGACACTCAAAGTGAAGTTGATAAACAATGAAAATAGGAAAACTTGGAGGTGCAGGGGTTAGAAAGGTCAGGCAGTGAAAGTCACTGAGGGATGTGTCTTATTGCCGGCAAACTGCAAATAGTGAAATAAAGCTTCTGGCCCTAGGGAGAATTGGAAGAGGAGTCTGATACAAGCCTGAGAAAACAGCCAATGCTCTGAAAGCTTTGTGTTGACAAAATTTTGCCACAAAGAAAGTCACCATCCCTGGAGGTGTTCAGGAGGGGATTGGACGTGGCACTTGGTGCCTTGGTTTAGTAGTCATGAGGTCGTGGGTGACAGGTTGGACTTGATGATCTTTGAGGTCTCTTCCAACCTTATTGATTCTATGATTCTTTGATTCTGTGATTCTATGGGTCTTACAGATACTCTAAGGACTTTATAAATGCATCGAATTCCCAGTTTTCTATCGTCTCCATCAAAGGATATGTGTGCCAGTGTAACAAGGATGAGTAATGATCAGCTGTTCGTCAGCAGAGACCTTTATTGGCCCATCTGTGAGGAGATGGCTCTGGAAGCAGATAGAATTTGTATTTTTAAGTTCTCCATAGTACAGCTAGAGGAGGAGAAAGCAGTTGTCAGCAGATGAAAAGTTAAAGATAAGCAGACAGAAAAATATAGGTGGAGCTCTGTAAGAAAAACTGGGTCACTGACAATACTGGGAAAGACTGGTAGGACAGATGGAATGAGATGGTTCAGCTTAGACATCCAGGGCTGCCTTTCTTGTTGCCACAGGTTGATGAGGAAACTTTGATGCCCCAGCCTCAGTTCTAGCTGGTTTTTATATCTGGATAACACAATGTCAATGAACTTGTTTTTTAGCACTAGCTCAGTATTGCCAGAAACTGTGAATTCTAAATTCTAGTGAGCAGGACATACCAGCTCCAGGTTGAAATCAAGACTTCTTCATATATTCTTCCACATCCAGCATCGTGTTTGGGAGCAGGTTACGTTATCTGTACCATACCTGCTTTCTCACAAGTAAATGGTTGACTTCATTAACCTTGCTGAAGTAATCATCAAGGGACAACATAAGCATGCATTGTCATTAATGTTTTACTTAAGTATTTCCACCAGACATACCGTAACTCAGTACAAAATATGTTCCTGATTTTTGTGTCTTTCAGTAATACCTTAGCCAAAGATACACCACTTGTTTGGGTTTCACATAGGCCCTTTGTTTCTCTCTTTATGTTTCTGAGCCAGGTAAATAGTGGATGTGGTGAGTGCTGTGAAAGCACTGCCAACCTGAATTTTTAGTTTCAGAAGTGTTTTTGCCTGCACATTGTGATATTTTCAGTTCAGAGCTATAACATAATCACATAATCTCAGTGAATTACTGCTCTTGCAATTCATTTAAATTATGCCACATTCATCAGTTACTGCTTTTAACAACACTGACATTATTTAAGTTGTAGTATAGATGGGCCCTGTGTGGAAGTAACAAGCTATTGTTGTGTAGCTTTAAAGCAAAAATTTTGATTAGAGTAAGTAAGTAAAAATAAGAGGTAAACTTCCCACTGTAACTATAACTCTGTTCCTTAATGGCTTGCAGGAGGGAATGTGTTTCTTAGGCAAGGAGCATGCATGTACAGTGCAGTCTAGTGCTGTGTAAGTGCTATGTGAGCTAGATGTAGGCTTTATAGCAAACAAGTTAGTGCCTGCTGAGTGGTAGACCTAAGTTAACTTATGCTATTCCATCTAATGCAAATTGTAAATGAAAGCTTAAAGGCACTTAACACATATTCTGACAATAAGGACATGTACAGAGTATTCACCCTGGATGAAATGACCAATGTGGTTAAAGAATGCACCCAGAGTACACATCTGCAGAGATGATCAGCCACATTGCAGCTACTCATAGCAGCTCTGCACAATCCACCAACTGCAGACCTGTTACAAAGGGATAGGGTGGAGGGCCACTTTTGACTGCACGTCCAGTAACTGCAGTGCATCCCTCTAACACGTAGCCTTTGTTCTTATCAGATGCCTGGAAGAGCAGTCAATGATCTGTTCCTTGTTGCAGACAGGGAGTAGCATGCATGAGACCAAGCCCTACAAGGGCATATGCTGTCAGCAATGCGTTGTGCTGTGCAGGTACTCTCATTTGGCACAAAAAGTGGTATGACGTGAAAAGGTAGCCACAGACCTGCATGTAATGATCTGCAGTGCAATGGCTGCTTGAGATAAGTCTGCAGTCATGTGTGCTCACAGCAGCTAATAATAGAATCATTAAGATTGGAATAGACCTCTTAAGATAATGAAGTCCAACTATCAACCCAGCATCACTGTGTGTCTCTTGCTATCTCTGGCAGAAGTTCCTGCTTTGCCAGTATTTGACACTTTGTGCTTTTCATGTGTTGTTCTCATGTATCACCCCACCTTCAAGCCACAAAAGTACATGTAAAACTCTGATTTTAATGATGTCATCTCAGATTATGTATTTGTTCATTATCCTTGCAGTGCAGTGCCTTGACTGTATTACCTTTCAAGCAATAATGTACATCTTAATTCTGAGTTTCCTACTTATTATGGAAACAAACCATGTAGCAATTGTAGATATGTTCCCTTCTGTATGTGTCCAAGACTACTGCAGTATTTCTGGGTCAAGAGCAATTTGTCTATTCACACAGTAATCAGCAACCTATATTAGTAGCCTGAGTAGATTACTTGCTTAGTAACAGATCTACTCGTTGTGGATACATTTTTACTGAAAACATGGTATTGGTTTTGAAATGCTAAACAGCACCTAATTGGAGGGCTGCAAAGATCCATTCATAAAAATATTTTTCTAGCTGACTGAGCTGTAGGTAACAGACTAGAAGTAAGCCCTAAAACTAATTCAGTTACTGTAAACCCAAAGGGCAGACTAAGATGTGGGGACATAAAAACAATGTGTTTGATTTTTAGAGCATAGGTGAAGTAACAGCACAATGTACCTTCATCCTTGACACCAAGATTTAGGAGGTATTATTGTGACTGTTCTTATCTCTCACAGATGAATAATAAGCTTATCTTGGCATTGATGCCCTTCAAGAGTAAGGCAGGGTGGAAGATAAAATGTCCCTTACATCACAGCCCTAATTAACCATACCCTGTGGATGCTGTGTGGTTGATTCAGTTATGGCTCACTCTCAGCAACTATCTGTGTCTGTGTCTGTGTCCTGACCTCTGAAAGAAGATGTTTGAATTGTGGTTAAAAGGGAAAACTGTAGCAATATAAGCTTTGGATAATGTGCCATGCACACAAGGAAAAGGCAGTGCTCAGCAAGTTGAGAGGCTTGGCTAATACACCTGGAGGCTGTGCAGCCATTCAGCAAGACCTGGACAGACTGGAGAGCTGGGCAGAGAGGAACCTAATGAGGTTCAACAAGGATAAGTCCTGCATCTGGGAAGGAATAATAAATTGCACCAGTGTGGGTTAGGAGAAGATCTGCTAGAGAGCAGCCCTGTGGAGAAGAACCTGGTGGATAAGAAGTTATCCATGGGACAGCAGTGTGCCCTGGTGGACAAGAGGGCCTATGGGATCCTGGGGGACATTAAGAGGAGTGTGTCCAGCAGAACAAAGGAAGTTCTTCTTCCCCTTTACTCTGCCCTAGTGAGACCTCACCTGGAATATTTCATCCAGTTTTGGGCTCCCCAGTTCAAGAGGGACAGGGATCTACTCAAGAGAGTCCAAAGGAGGGCTATGAGGATGATTAAGGGACTGGAGCATGTGGCCTATGAGGAGAGGCTGAGAGACCTGGGGGTGTTCAGTCTGGAGAAGGGAAGACTGAGAAGGGATTTAATAAATGTTTATAAATATCTGAGGGCTGGGGGTCAAGAGGGAGGGGACATGCTCTGCCCGGTCGCACCCTGTGATAGGACAAGGGACGATGGATATAAACTACAGCACAGGACGTTGCCCCTCAATGTGAGGAGGAACTTCTTCACTGTGAGGGTTAGGAACAGGCTGCCCAGAGAAGTTGTGAAGTCTCCTTCTCTGGAGACTTTCAAGACCCATCTGGATGCATTCCTGTGCAACCTGCACTGGATTCTTTGGTCCTGCTCTGGCAGGGGCTGTTGGACATGATGATATCCAGAGGTGCCTTCCAACCCCTAACATCCTATGATCCTGTGATAAAGTGTTTCAAGGTTGAATAATAGGTAAGCTGAAATGAAGGAAGCATTGTGGAGGCAGAAGCAAATAAATATCAGAATTCTATTTGGAGATTGTTTATACATAATTCCAGAGAAGCCCAAGAGTTGGTCCATACAAATCCATAGCCAAGGTTCTGGGACATAAGACACTTAGAACATTTAGCTAGGGCATTTAGGAACATTAACTCCTCCACATTACTCTTGATTCAGAATAAACATACAATAGAATACAATACAATACACCAGGTAGGAAGAGACCTTCAAGATCATCGCGTCCAACCCATCAACCAATCCAACCCACCCAACAACTAGACCATACAGCCAAGCACCCCATCAAGTCTCCTCCTGAACACCTCCAATGAAGGTGACTCCACCACCTCCACGGGTAGCCAATTCCAATGAGCAATCACTCTCTCCGTGTAGAACTTCTTCCTAACATCCAGCCTAAACCTGCCATGGCGCAGCCTGAGACTGTGTCCTCTTGTTCTGGTGCTGGCTGCCTGGGAGAAGAGGCCAACCTCTGCCTGGCTACAACCTCCCTTCAGGTAGTTGTAGAGAGCAATAAGGTCACCCCTCAGTCTCCTCTTCTCCAGGCTAAGCAACCCCAGCTCCCTCAGCCTCTCCTCATAGGGCTTGTGTTCCAAACCCCTCACCAGCTTTGTTGCCCTTCTCTGGACACGCTCCAGCAAGACAACATCCTTCCTAAACTAAGGGGCCCAGAACTGGACACAGGACTCAAGGTGTGGCCTAAGCAGTGCAGTGTAGAGGGGCAGAATGACCTCCCTGCTCCTGCTGGCCACACTCTTCCTGATGCAGGCCAGGATGCCATTGTCCCTCTTGGCTGCCTGGGCACACTGCAGGCTCATGTTCAGCCTCCCATCAACCAGTACCCCCAGGTCCCTCACTGCCTGGCCACTCTCCAGCCACTCGGACCCCAGCCTGTAGCACTGCATGGGGTGGTTGTGGCCAATGTGCAGAACCCGGCACTTGGATGTGTTCAGTCTCATGCCCTTGGATTCTGCCCATCTGTCCAGCCTGTCGAGGTCCCTCTGCACAGCCTCTCTGCCCTGCAGCAGATCAACTCCTGCCCCCAGCTTGGTGTCATCTGAAAATTTACTGATGATGGACTCAATGCCCTCATCCAGATCATCAATAAAGATGTTGAAGAGCATGGGGCCCAGTACTGATCCTTGGGGCACACCACTAGTGACAGGCCGCCAGCTGGATGTGGCACCATTCACCACCACTCTCTGGGCTCGGCCCTCCAGCCACTTCCTAACCCAACACAGTGTGCTCCTGTCCAAGCCATGGGCTGCCAGCTTAACATCTGGGAATTGAAACCAAAGTGTCTGCATGTTGTCTTTACCATACATTTCAAAGCATTATGTTCTTGTAACATACGGTTTCTATGCCTGCAGGCACTTGGAGGTGTCCCAGGAAGTCAGCCATTATTGCCTAGTGGGATGGACCCAACACGGCAGCAAGGTGAATGGCATAGTTATTTGAACCATTCAGAAGTCCTCTATTCTCAGACTTGCTTATTTTCTTTCTGTGTTTCAAAGTTCCCTGCAGCTTTTTAAACTTTTTGTTAATGAGTTGTTAAAGTGTTCTGGTTTGGGGTGGGGGGTTGTTTTTTTCTTTTTAGAAGGTTCTTGTGTATTTTGTGGTTTCTAAAATGACATAATTTATTTGCAGGACATCCAAACATGGGTGGGCCAATGCAGAGAATGACTCCTCCAAGAGGAATGGTTCCATTAGGACCCCAGGTACCTTCCAGAGAGAGACAGATATTTTTATTTGCTGATACTTACAATATATTACTCTGGCTTTCCATTGCTTGAAGATGGTTAGGACATGTTCTTCTAACCCCATTTTTAGAATAAAATTTCTGTCTTAACAGAAATTAATTCTGAGTTGTAGCTCATCAGTGATTTAAATTAAGATTTTAAATTAAAAGAAGAATCTCTTAACTTGCTTATTTCACTGTCTGTCCTACAGGCAGTGTGTGTTGTAATCAAAAGCTGACATTTGTAAAGGAAACCAAGGATGGAGGAGTTGTTTCCTCATCTTCCCAAATTCTTTGATTTTGTTTTTTTAGGAGGAAAGCATTAATGCTTCTTATCAAGCAAATTCTTTGTACCAAAAGTACTTAACAAAATTCTGTAAAGTTTTTCTTCCATCCACTACTGATGTAGATTTTTAGTGAGTGCCAGAGATATTTTAATGTAAAATGTGAAGTTGGTGTTATCATTTCTCCTCTTTATCAATCACAAGCATCTCTCTAGCATTGTTTTTGAGGAGAAAAGCAACCTTGGATTGTAAGAATCTGCCTTCTCTGTGGTGCTGACTTGGCCATACTTCTTAATAGGCACTTTCTTCAAAAGTGTGAAAAGATGAATTAATATTTGTCAGTATTACATTTCATCAGCAAACTAAGGTAGACAGCAAATGAATTCTGATGCATACCTGGAACTTGAATCCAAAAGATTGTTCTGTATCTAGCCAGCACTCTCACAGAGAGAAAATTTAGATGTTAGTGTTTTATACTGGCATTGCCAGTATTTTGTTTTACAGCATGCTTGTTGTGCCCACACTTTGCATTTTTACTTCCCCATTTCAGATAATCTCTCTAGTGACTTCTTTGTGCCTTGGAACAAGAACTGAATTTTAAATGACAAATTGCTTTACCTTTCAAGTCAGTTCATGACTGCCTTTCTGATTTTGGGTCTTCTTCATGGTAGAAACCAGTTCTGTAGTTCTACTGTAGGTCTGCTATGTGACCAACAGATCATTATTCAATGCATTTGTTAATATTTTTGTTTTCTGCAGCATTGAAATATATTTTCCACTTGCTTTTGGAGGTAGAAAGAGAAGCTTTACAATGCTGCCATATGAGATTGAGCTGATACTTTATGCAGCACCATTAGTCACACAGCAGTCGTGCCAATTTTCATTCCATTTTTGCTGTCTCTTAAAATCCACTGTTTTTGCAAGGTTCTTACTTTGTGTGCTGAACATCCTCTTAAAATGGGGGGAAAATGTAGCTAATCTACATGAAATTTAAGTTCACAAACCAATCTTTTCTATAAATGGATTATCATCTATCTTTGTATCTGGCATTTAAGATCTTGTCAGAATGTAGTTCTAACCCCAAATTTCATTAATCTTTCACACCTGCTTTTAATATCTTGCTGTAGTGCTGTAAAATTGACTTAGGTGTGCCTATAGTGGGAGGACCTGCTACCTTGCTGCACAGGCAGTCAACTAGAAAGACACTTTATAGGCTGATATAGAAATAGTTAAAGCCACTATAGCATGAATATGCTGGAAACTTGGAGGAAAATTTACCTCAGCTTTGTGCTTGATGATTCTAAGTCATTGTAAATGAAGTAACATGAAGCAGAAAGCAGTGGATGGTTATAAATGCTCAGATCTGTGAAAAGCTCCCAAGAATTAGGGTCAGCTGCAGTTGTGCTAGATGAATTGGTACTGTCTCCAATCTATGACCAGACCTACTCTCTGTCCTTCATATCTGCTGGTGATCCTCCTACATGCTCCCTTATGCTTTCTGGTCAATAAGTCATCTTAAATAGTTAAGAAAAAAAAAAAAAAATCTTGGGTAATCTGTCTCTTTTTGGCCATTTCTATGAAAAACGTAACAACCAGGTAAACTGGTGGTTGTGGTAACTTTGAGTAAAAAGCTGTAAGGAACAAAATGGGACACTAACTTCTGCAGAGAGCATGGCTGCAGCTGAGAGAACATATATATTGGCAGCCTTAATGAAAGCTCTCTTATTTTAGGATGAAGGAGTACATTTGATTAGAATTAGCAGTAATGAGAGTTAAAAGTACATTTGATTAGGATTATTCCAGCCCTGCAGGCTCCTGTAAAGATCTTTAACCTCAGTCCACACAAATAATTCCTGAATTAAAATAAAAAGGGAAGATACCAGATAGGCAAAACAGGGGGAATGGCTGAGCACTTCCCACATCAAGGTGGAGAAGTGAAGTAAACCAGATACAGAACTGCTGTTCTGTTACCGTCAGACTGTGTTTCTCTTCCAGATCCAGTAGTGCCTACTGGGTATGTTGCTGTTCCCAGCTCCTTTGACTACCTAGCAGTTACTACCCTAGAGTTCTGACAGAGGTCTTTCCACAGGCAGTATCACCTAGGGTAACGTAAGTTAAACAGGATATTTAAGTTAATCTGGTTGACATTTGCCGGAGCTTGCACACCAGTTGCTCCAATGGCTGCACATGAAAAGGCAGGAATGAATAGTGATTGACGACCAGCAGCTGTTGATACTACTATCTTCAGATGGTACTGTTGAGTCTGGAAGGGGACATCTTTTGTAGCCTCTGCTTGTATTCTTGCAAACCAGCTATTGATAGGACACTTTCAGGATTTTTGACACAAAATTGAGGTTTTTATTGGCAGCAACAGAACCTCCTCTCCTAGTTATGGACAAGGTCTAGATCAGTTCTAGATAACTTATGTATCAGCCAAGGTATAAACAGTGCCAGACCCACACTTTGAACACACTGATAGATTTCTCTCCTGTATTTGTGACTTCATGCTTTTGTGAATCACACCAATATAAAGAACACCTGTAGGCCTGGGTCATGTCCTTTATTGTGTTGCAGTGTACTACGCATGACGGAGAGTGTATTAGTTTTGTTTTTGGAAAACAGACTGCAAAGAGTCCCCTCCCTCCTTCCAAAATGCACAGCTGTTCATTTTAGAGCATCTACTATTTTCCAGTCTTTTTAAATATCAGAAAAACGTAGCAGGATTAGCACAGATTAGGGAGCACATTATAACTGTCAGGTGAGATACACTGTTCTGCTTGAGTTCTGCTCAGTAAAAGCAGGTATAATTTCACTTTTTTCATATGTAAATAATACAGTTAGCCTTTTGTCATAAAATCAGAGCATAAGCTCAGGTTTCATAGATCCTGGGCAATTCATTTGTTGGCACCACTATGACACTCAGTATTGTATTAAATGCTTCTCGTATTAGTGACCATAGATTTGGTATTATTATAAGAAATTACTGATTAGAAGAATAATGTAATGGTTATGGTGTATTTCCTCAAAGTGGTATCATATGATGTAATTTTATACAAGCATTTATTGATATTTTAAGAAAAATAATTCTGTTTAAATTCCATGATTCAGAAATCTTAGAATTTTCACTCTGGTTTTCTGATTTTCAATGAGCTTCCATGGTACAAATGTTAAATATGTTATAAAACGGCCCCTGGCTGGCCATTGACTTGACTTCTATATGTATAAATAATTCTTCCTGAAGCAGTTGACATTTAAAGTATTCTATTTCTGTTGTTTGTAATTCTTTCTCCTTGGTTTTAACAATGTTAATTTTTTAAGTCAACAATGGAAACTCCTGAAAGATTGAATTACATTGGCCTATCCAGCCAGCAGTTACGTAGGGATATAATTAACTTGCTGTCCTTTCTTTCCCCCTCCTCTTTGGTTTTGTTTTTTTGTTTTGTGGTAGTCTGACCCTTGGTTATCATTGCAGAACTATGGAGGTGCAATGAGACCCCCACTGAATGCTTTAGGTGGCCCGGGGATGCCTGGAATGAACATGTAAGCACAAGAATATAATCTTAAAATGTTTCCAAAAGTTGTTATTTCATTGTTAAAGTAACATTTGTGATACATGAGACAAGGAGGACATGTTTTAATAAGTTACCTGCTTTGATAACTAGTAATTGCAATTTAAATAAGTAAACCCACAGCAATCTCTTCCCTTGTTGTGCATCTCTTACAGGCACCTTTGCTCTCCCTAAGAGTCTGTACAAACACTCAGTTTCTTTCACAGGTCAGAGTTCAAATGCTGGGAGTATTTTGTCAGCACACTCATTGACATATCCTTGTGTGCATTGCTTTCTTAGCAGTCACATGGTTTACATGAACAGAGCAACTAATGGTTCTTGTCTTAAAAAGAAAAAAATAATTTTAGCAAAGTAAAAACTCTGCCTAGAACTGTTTTTGAAAAAGGACATACTTGAAAGAAGAACTGTGAATGATTCTCTCTGTTGCTGTTTTGATTTCCATAGCTACATTTATTTCCACACTAAACAGATAGAAGAGTATTAGAGATATGAGTGTAGGGTTTCTCTGTTTCTATGTACTTCAGGGATCATCAGATGGTGAAAATGTCTGTAGTCTGAGTTCAGTTAAGCTGTGCTGATTTATTGCAGGCATGGATTTAATCATGGGAATGTAACACACTTTTTATACCTGTAGACAACCTCTCTTTCTAAGTGTCTAGAAAAAATTCAGGTATAAAATTAATGTATCTGGAGCAGACTAGATTTAAGATGAAGAATTCAGCATAGTAAGTGGCCCAACGTGAGCAATATTCACTTCAGATAAATCTTTTACTTACTTAGAGTTATTTACATGATTAACAAGCCTGGGGAGGAAAAATAAGGTGCTCCTTATATTATTTAGATTTCTTTCTCAAAAGAGTCACACATTTTAAGGAGCTGGTTTACATAACATAATGCAAACCACAGATTAGCAAACTATTCCTGGATCCTACCTCTGTATTCCTACCTCTCCTGAAGTTAGTACATTTTTTTCATTACCAACATTTGGCAGACCCTGTTGTAGTCGCAGAAGGCAGCATGGTGTTCCAACCATCAAGACAATCAAATGATTTTACAACCCAAAGCAGAGAACATGTTCTTTCCTTACTCCTTCTACACCTTTGCCTTTCAAGAATGAGTTTTCAGCAGATTGACACAGAGAACACAGTGCTTGTTATCATAATGTCATAGATACCCATTTTTACACAAAACATAAATGGGAGATGCTCATTTTCATAGCGAGTATAGAGTTACCAACCTGAACAAATAAAAGATGTATTGAGATAGGTAACACCCTCAAAAAACACCTAATCCATCCTATCCTTAATTTCCTCAGATTTGCAGACACACCTTGAATTCGTGAATCAAATAAATGTAAAGTTATCATAGACATAATATATTTAACTCTAGACAA
Source organism: Picus viridis (assembly GCA_033816785.1). Classification (NCBI taxonomy): domain Eukaryota; kingdom Metazoa; phylum Chordata; class Aves; order Piciformes; family Picidae; genus Picus; species Picus viridis. Next base: position 98,402,614 of record CM066606.1, on the reverse strand, counting down.
TGCTAGGAACCTTCCCAAGGGTATGCATTTCTTCTTCTTCTTCTTTTTTTTTTTAAATCAATTGGATGTAGAGAAGAAAATTGGATATTTGGAAATTCAGTGTAAGTGTAATAGAAGCACTACCAAGATTGTCCTAAGGAGCAGATTATAAGAAAGGCAGCTTTCCAGAATAAAATGTTGCAGAAGTATAACTGAGGACAGATGAGATATTTTGAGACTACTTTTCCATATAAATGAGAATTTACATAGGAAAAATAAGAAAACAGGTTCCTGGAAAAAAGAATTCCTAGTCTGCCAGGAAAAGGAGGGATGGGCTGAAATACTAACATTTCCATATCTTAGCATTTAGCAATCATTTCAGTCCGTGTTGAGCCAGTGAACATACAGAGATCATGGTCTTTTAATTGAGCGAAGTGGGAAGAGTACATTTTCCTTTCAGCTTGTTTGTACTCTTGAAATGGACACCATGAATTGGAGTGAGATTCATGACCTTTGATACAATCTTCTGAGAAGAACAAAGTCTTTACTCCAGCTCAGATAAAAAGCAGCTCCATTACTTCCTGCCTGCCTATGTGAATAATTTTTATACTATCAAGCTAATTTCATTTTTCCCTCTGTCAAATGGATCTACTGATCAAAAGTTGTATTTCCGTGACATCGGGGTTTTTTCTAACTGCAGAGCTGCTGCTATCAATGTTTTCCTTACCAAGATCTTAGTGAAGACAACTTGTCTGTTCCAATTCCAGCATTCAGAGTTGAGCAGGGCAGCCAAGGATAACCTGTGGGCAATAGCAGTAGCTGGACCCAGCTTTGTTGAATGTGTATTTGGATTTTCCCTTGCAATTTATCTAAAGCACAGGGCTAAGAAATAACAGTCTAAATAATTTACTGCACTTAGAATTCTAGGAAACAGGATTACTATACATAAAGGTGTTGCCTTGTAGTAACATATATTTGTCTTTACATGGCCATACTTTTTTCTATTGTACTCTACAAAAGCATTTGCCATTTGAAGCCCAGCTTTCTTCCTTCTTGGAAAGCAGAAAAGGAAGTTGTTTTGGTTAAGAACAGAATACCTGCCGATTACAATTTAATCTTTATTTGAATGAAAAAGTGTTCTTTATTGTCAAAAATGGTAACAGCTAGCTTGAGAGCTCATAGGCAATATTTCAGTCCAGGAGCATGCACTCCCCAAATACAGTACTGCTAAAGAATTGATTACTTTGTCATAACTAATGCCTATCAGATTACTGTTTGAAACAGCTGAAACATACCCTGTGTTCTTACACAAAATAATATTATTTTAGCTCTTAAGTTTTTTAAGTTGCTGTTTGGTGTAGCCATTTTTAGTAAGATTTTTTTTCTTCGTGGAAAAAATGCTGTCTTTTGAATAAAATTGAAGATTTCAGGGACCAGCATTATGTTTCACTGGCAGTGTTTAATAGCCTATGTGACCTGTGGTACTGTCTCAAGTGCTAAGAATATCTCAGTCATGCCTGGGAAGAAAAAGAAAAAAGGGCAATTTTTTTTGTTTGTTTGGTTTTTTTTAAAATATACATTTACAAACTTGCATCTAGATATTTAATTTCTTGATTGCTTATATTTGCCCCTTGGGAAACCGAAATTTCAGGATTAATTTTTCCAACTGGTAAGATCAACACTATAGGACTAACTTTAAGCATAAAATTAGTCATAGTGATAGATACTTAATAGATTAATTGGTACATTCAGAATAATGTTTTATGACACTGTTGATGCTTCCAAAATAGACTATTAATAAAGGTCAAAAAAACCCTCCTTGCATTGCACAGGAAAAAAATCCTGCAGGTAGCTTTTTTCTGTGTGTGATGTGTTTTGTAAGATAACAGCATTTGGCTCCACAAAACCCATACAGCTTTCCAGCAGAATCTGCTACAGTGTTTACTAAGTCTATACTTAGAGCTGTCTGTGGCATTCAGTAAATCTGCAAATTCCAACAGCTTTTTAGATGAAAAGGTGAGCTTTCCAGTCTCCTAAACTTCCATGTTGCTGTGGCTTAACCCAGTCACATGTCTGTATCTCAGAGTAATCTGCAGTCTCGTCACAGCTATTTTCTGTTTGATGCGTTTTGCCAGATATATTTGTGTTACTTAATATCACACTTTGGGGGTGAAAATAGACTTCTTACAAGGTTTCCTGATTTCTCTGAAAAAGAGGATTCAAGAAATCATGCAGCATACATAGAAAAAAAAATAAAATACCCAAAACAACATTTTGGAAAGAACAACCACAAAAAATCATTTAAAAAAAGCACCTAATGTTTCTCCTTGTAATCATTAGCAGAGGATAAATTTCTGAGTATGTGACCTGAGGATCATGAGAACTGTGAGTCACTTGTCTTGCTTTGCCACCTCTCCTCTCAATGAATAAGGCAAAAAAGACCCTCACCTATAGTCACTGTTTTCCAGACTTTCTTAAATAATGTCAGGGGAAATAAATTATCAGCTGATTTGCTTCAGTTGATAGTTTTAGCCAATTTCTTCATAGTTTCATCAATAATGTAATTTAAAATAAAAAAGGTTCAATATTAAATCTCTCAGGCAACATATCTACTTAATAGGTTTTTAGTTTTTCAAGATTTCAAAATGGATAGAAGACTTCCTCAAATCATTAATAAATCCTTCTTTCTTCTCTGTATTTAACTCACTCTCCCCTGTCTGGTGAGATGCGGTGGCTAATGTTGCTTTTCTAAAGCTAATGAGGCCAAAATGCCATTTTATATGCAAAAGTTTTGTCATCTGCTGTGCCTCTCAGTTGTCAGGGCCTTTTAGAAGTGATTTTTATCTTACTTATAAATAGCCAAGAGTTCTTAATCGTCCCCAAAATAATTCTGGTTATCGAGATGTTAGGACTGTAAACATGGAGATTTTAGCTCCCATATGGCTTACTTCCCTCGGGACTGTTAAAAGACAAAGCCTAAAAACCAAGCTTTTTTTCTGAGCTCAGCTAAGAGTGGGAACCCTAAAATATCAGCAGGAGTTGAGAAAAAAAACATGATCAATTTGTATATTTTTCTTTTCTGCCTTTCCCCATTACTTTCTTTTAGCTTTTAGCTTTTCTTTTAGCTACACCTCGCATGTTGGACCTTAATACTAGCCAGGTCTTCTTTCTGTGAGAGCAGTCTTGTCCCTCTTGCTTGGGAGGCTGCCACTTAGTCAAGTGTACACCACTTCCATTTGGGCCAAGTGTAATAAAAACATGTGAAAGGTTTTAAATTTCCATTTTGCCTCCTTTATGATAAATTTCATGTTTCTGTGACTTCAGGGGGAATAATGTAGCCTTAGTCAAGCAGCAGACTTTTTAGATGCGTATCTAAATGTGTTTGAGGTGTATGTATAACCCATCATGTTTTTGATTTTTAATACAATATTTTATTATTGTTATTATCACCACCATCAAATACAGGTTGTAGTAACATGTTTTCTGTGGGTTTTTCTTTTAAAAAGTATGTTTCCCCAAAACATTTGACAGGTACCAGCATTGCTTTCGCTGGTGAAATCCTGCTATACCTGCAGAATGCTAGATTCATAATAAATGTATTCATCCTCAGTTCTTCAGGAAGGTATTTAATTATGTAAGCAAGAGTACTGTTCCTGTGCTTCCTCAAAATATTTTCAGGTTAGCAGAGTATCCGAGGATGAACACTCCTCATAAGAACTTAAATAATTTGGGAACTCTTTTATTTTACTCTTTATGAAACTGGTGTGCCACCTTACATCATGCATCTATGTAACACAGAGCTGAAAGGAGGAAAGCACTCAAGGAAACATGAATTTTCTGTCTTTCAAATTGCTCCACTGGGAATATAAAAAGGGAATGTCTTTCACTTCCTAAATTTGCAAGTGTTTGTGACCATACAGAACTGTGTCATCTCCACTGTAGCCTCTGGCAGTGTGGCTGCTGAGGAAGGATTCTGACAGGTCCTGTCCCGAAGAGTACACAAGTACCAGAAATGAAGAGTCTTGCATGTGAGGGGCAGGGTTGCAATAATAAATAAATTGCCTTTAATCAGCTCATAAACTGATTAAATGATGATGGTAGTGCAACGATGAGACTTTTGCTATGGCATTATATCTGAGTTGTGGTTTATTATCTAATTTAATTTTAAAAAGGCTATCTGTCCTTACTCTGGAAACAGACTGTTTTGATTTTCTTCCTCAAAACTGGTCAGAAGAATAGGATTGTTCTATATCTTATCTTTTGTCTTCTGTTGCAGGGGTCCTGGGGGTGGTAGACCATGGCCAAATCCAACCAATGCCAATTCTGTAAGTAGTAAATATTTAAAATATACTAGATGTCATCTTAAACTTAGGGAGGTATTTCTCATTAATACACAAGGAAAGAAAAATCCTCTTAATTCAACAAGGACAATACTTCATGCTTTTTATTTTTCCCCATAACCCTAATATAGATCAGAATGAAAAACAGGTCTGAACAGATAGCTCATTGACCTGCATATATCTGGCCCTGCATCTTCACATCAGTTACAGCACTTCCATAACACAAGGTTATTCTGGGGTATATTTAAAATGCATTTTAGCTTCTGTTAGTGCAAGTTAGATGAATTAGGTCAACGCTGTCTGGTCAGCAAGCTCTAGAGAAATCACAGCTTGTTAAGTTACAGCTTAATGTGTGCTCACATATTTTACATACTAAAGCACGTTTGGTGCTCTTAACTACTGGAGTCACAGAGCAATTGCTTGTGAGACATCAGCAAATTTTAATGTTTTTTGTAAAAACTAGTGCACTGTATTGAATTTCATTGCAACAACCACAAAACAAGATAGTCTAATAGCAGCTTGAAGGAAGAGGAAGTCAGTGAGGCAATCTCCTATGTCTGGTATGTCTTCAGAAAACACAAAGGTAAAGTTTTCATTCAGTGATCATTTATCATTAGTATAAAAACATGTCACTTTTTAACACAGGTAAGATGGGTCTGGCTTAACAGACTAACCTGATTCTTTCTGTTATTCTCACTTAGTTTTTTTTCAGTTCTACTTAGGACAACTGGGGAAAAAAAGAGCTGAAACTCTTTCTCAAATTTTCTTTTCTATGTACTCAACTAAAGTGGATGTTAGGGTATTTTTCAGCTAGTAGCTGAAATATTTTCATTCTGTGAAATTTTAATAGAGAAGTCCAGTTACAGAGGTACTTATAAAAATGAGTTGGCTGACAAGTCATCTACAGTCTTGTAGAAGACATCTCTGAATATCCTCTGTAACAAATATCAGAATTTGGTTTATAATGAAAATAGAATTTGCTCCTTAACAAAAAAAAAAAAGGCATAAGGCAAATAAATAAAATTATTATCTTAGAATCATAGAATTGTAGAATCCTTGAAGTTGGAAAAGACCTCTAAGAGCATCAAGTTCAACTGTCAACCCAACATCACCATGCTCACTACACTGTGTCCTGAAGCACTGTGTCTTTTAGGGTGAAAGATACAACGGAGTTCCTTCTTCTTTTATGACCAAGATTTTAGACAAGTTTGAGTTATATAAGAACATAAAAATTCAGTCCATGCTTGGGATGGCTCTGCATTCTTACTGACTTAAATGCCAGTACGTCCTACTTAAGTTGTAAAGCTTATAAAGCATATTACATTAGTAATGTTATAGCTTCAGCTTTTACTATGGACCACAGAGTTTTACAGACCTTATTTTGGCTCCTGCAATAAGAATAACAACAAGAATTATTCTTGTAGTAGATAAAAGACCTGGATTGGTATTAGATCTTGTAAGCAAATATCTTTAAAAAGTCATGCCAGCTGTTAAAAACGCATACCTCACTCATTATGAAACGATGGAGAGCAGGTATCAGACCTCAGCCTACAGATATTTAAATGTGTAAATAATCTTCCTCACAATAATTTCATCAGAGTGCCTACCAGGACACAGTAATCTCAAACAGAAACATTTTTATTTGCAATACTGGGTATTAGATTTGATTTGTGCCTGTAGTGCTAGTTTTGAACCTGAATGTGTGTACAAGCTGCTGAAGAGATGCTTGCTTTGACAAAATCAGCATTTTCCCATAGTCCTTAACCATGTCTTTGAAATAAATTAAACAAATAACTGTTAACCTACAGCTGTACATAAATATATGTATGGACTCCATCTCACTGCAGTGGAAATTACTGTTTTGTTTCTGTTGAAATTGCAGATACCTTATTCTTCAGCATCTCCTGGGAACTATGTAGTAAGTACACTTGTGTGTGTGTTTGCTTATTAGAATAGATGTTACATTTTATTTAGGAAAAGAAATAGCTGTCCAGATGTTAAGAAGAGCCCTTGTGTATTCGTTGAGAACCGAACATCTGATCTGCTCTTAGGTTTTTTTTTCAGCCATCTCTGGTGCATATGTTGATGTTCATTACTGGAGTCATTATCAGTCTGGTCAAAATTGCCCTGAGTGCTGTTTTATTTCAGCCAACATTTATATAACCAACACAACCTACTGTCTTTCAATAATAAAGGACAAAAAAACCCAAACCACAAACAACCCAGCTTTCTTGGTAACATGATATCATATATGCATTTGTGAACTACTTCTGAAAGTAAAGCACTGGAAGAGTTAGAACAAGCTTTTATCTCCTCAAGGATATAGAAAAGCATTTTAAGGGAAATTTTTATTCATTTAATTGCTTTCTAAAGGCTTGAAAACTCCTTTTTTGTTTGTTTGGTTTGTGTTCTCTGTAGTCTGATATTTCTTAATTTCACAGGTGTTGTGTTTAATTTATTATGGATTAGTTGGTGTCATTGTATTTTTTAGTTTCTACTTTAGAATTAAATAGTTAATTTTTAATTTATTTTTATTTTAAATGCAAAACATAAAATGCTAACCCCCCTCTCTGGAGTTTAACAAACAGCCTTTATCTATCAACAGACTGGTTTTTGTAGGCCTGTATACTGCTTGTTTTTATCTCTATCCCAAGAAATTAACTTTGTTTATCCGTTTAGGCCCTTTATTGTTGTTGTTACTGCTGTACATGGATTATTTGTACTTTCAATGTACCCAGCTAAGGGATATTGTTCTATTTGTTTTTATCACATGCTTAGTACTGGTGTCACAGTGTAATGAGGGAGATGGGGTGCTTGGTTGCATGGTTTAGTTGTTTAGGTGGGTTGGATTGGTTGATGGGTTGGATGTGATGATCTTGAAGGTCTCTTTCAACCTGGTGTATTGTATTGTATTGTATTATTGTATAAGTTATATATATGTGTGTGTCTAAATATATATGTATATATGCATACACACATATATATATGCATAAGATTCCAAATTTCTATTGGTTGGTCAGGTTTCAGCAGACTTCTCTTTTGATATTTTATGTTATAGAATAGAATAGAATAGAATAGAATAGAATAGAATAGAATAGAATAGAATAGAATAGAATAGAATAGAATTACCAAGGTTGGAAGAGACCTTGAAGATCATCGAGTCCAACCTGTAACCACAACCTCACAACTAGACCATGGCACCAAGTGCCACATCCAGTCCCCTCCTGAACGCCTCCAGGGACGGCAATTCAACCACCTCCCCGGGCAGCCCATTCCAATGACGAATCACTCTCTCGGTGAAGAACTTTCTCCTCACCTCGAGCCTAAACTTCCCCTGGTGCAGCTTGAGACTGTGTCCCCTTGTTCTGGTGCTGGTTGCTAGGGAGAAGAGGCCAACCCCTTCGTGGCTACAACCACCCTTCAGGTAGTTGTAGAGAGCAATGAGGTCGCCCCTGAGCCTCCTCTTCTCCAGGCTAAACAGCCCCAGCTCCCTCAGCCTCTCCTCATAGGGCTTGTGCTCAAGGCCTCTCACCAGCCTTGTTGCCCTTCTCTGGACACGTTCAAGTGTCTCAATGTCCTTCTTAAACTGAGGGGCCCAGAACTGGAGACAGGACTCAAGGTGTGGCCTAACCAGTGCAGTGTAGAGGGGCAGAATGACCTCCCTGCTCCTGCTGGCCACACTCTTCCTGATGCAGGCCAGGATGCCATTGGCCCTCTTGGCTGCCTGGGCACACTGCAGGCTCATGTTCAGCTTCCCATCAACCAGCACCCCCAGGTCCCTCTCTGCCTGGCCGCTCTCCAGCCACTCGGACCCCAGCCTGTAGCACTGCCTGGGGTTGTTGTGGCCAATGTGCAGAATCCGGCACTTGGATGTGTTCAGTCTCATGCCCTTGGACTCTGCCCATCTGTCCAGCCTGTCGAGGTCCCTCTGCAAAGCCTCTCTGCCCTCCAGCAGATCAACTCCTGCCCCCAGCTTGGTGTCATCTGCAAATTTACTGATGATGGACTCAATGCCCTCATCCAGATCATCAATAAAGATGTTGAAGAGCATGGGGCCCAGCACTGATCCCTGGGGCACACCACTAGTGACAGGCCGCCAGCTGGATGTGGCACCATTCACCACCACTCTCTGGGCTCGGCCCTCCAGCCAGTTCCTAACCCAACGCAGTGTGATCCTGTCCAAGCCATGGGCTGATAGCTTGGCCAGGAGTTTGCTGTGGGGGACGGTGTCAAAGGCCTTGCTGAGGTCCAGGCAGACCACATCCACAGGCGGGTCACCTGATCATAGAAGGAGATCAGGTTGGTCAGGCAGGACCTGCCCTTCCTAAATCCATGCTGGATAGGCCTGAGCCCCTGGCCATCCTGTAAGTGCTGTGTGATCGCACTCGAGATGACCCGAGAGTTTTGTCACCTACAATTAGAAAACTATAGACCATTAGCTTCAAACAGCATAAAACCTGAATCTGTTTTAGAATGTGGAAATCTCCAGTTCTTCTCCATAATGACAATATGTCACCCGTAGTGATTTTCATGCTTGTGCTGCTTATAGGTTTCTCTTGCTTTTAGTCTTACTAAGAGACATGGTGCTGAAGAGCTAAAGCTGAAGGAGGAGTTCAAAGATTTGCTTATTTTGTTTAGACAAAAGCAGTTTATTTTGTCCTGTGCTTAGACAATCAGCTGTGAAAAAGGTTATGTCTCTCTTAAGTATTGATAACTCTGGTACTCATTTAGCCACATTAGTGGAAACAGTCCAAATCTGTTGGGAAGAGGCTTTCTGGTTTTGCCCTGGACATTAGTGCTTAGTTATTTCTGCAGATTTTGAAGACTTTTTGGGAATATTTGACTTCATATTCTAATTTTATGAGAAGTCCTGAGAAAGCAGAAAAGAAGGTGCTACAGGGAATTACATCTTAAAATGCAAACCTAAGGAAAATGCAAGTTGTAGTAACAGACTCTATGGATGTACCAGGTCAGCTGGCATATACAATTTGAACAAAAGAGGGTTTCACCATATTTCATATAAACAGAGGAAGAGAAAGAGTCACTCTTTCAGAGACAATGACGAGGCTGGTGCTGGAATGTTACTTCTAATTGGCAGGGTTGAAGGGAAATCAAGAGATAGGCAAAGATGCAAGAATGAAACAAACAAAAGATTGAAGTATTGGAGGAAATGCCTGAGCCTCTGTGATCTCCAGCTGGGCTACTGGAAAATGTTGCTGCCTGTTTCCTTGTCCTCAGTCTTCTGCTGAAGGTTACAACTCCTTCAGGTCTGCCACTGGAGTTCCTTGAATTAGTGACCCTGTTTATTCAAAACAACTGAGGTTGATTGAAATATTTAAAGAACACAGTCCTTGTTGAAGCATTTCATCTGACCCAAAATAGGTGGAGGGACACTCGGAGGGAACTCCAAGTGGAGCTGAGGCTGCTACTACCAGCAGATAGTGGTGGAGCAGCAGGGGTGGGCCAGGAGTTGAAATCTTCTGCAAACATAAATGCTTGCACAATGCATGTGTTATCTGATGCCTGCTTCAGAATGGCTCACTGCATTTTGGAAAAGGAATGCATGAACTCCAGCCATACAAAGGTCAGTAGCTTCCAAGAGAGCTAGCATTTGGGAGAGTTGTGGTCTGGAGAGCTGTGAAACCAGTTGTTACACCTCAGGATGTGTGATCTGGAACCTCATGCTTTGAGAGTTTGATCTGGTTAGTTTATCAGAGAGTTTTTGAGAAATAAGTCCATTACACAATGCATTCTCAAGGTGAAAAATAGTTGATACCAAGAAGCTTTCTAAGAGAAGGAAGTGTACAAGCATTGAGAGTAAATGCAAACTTAAAATCTGATGCAAAAGTTGGTAGTGAAGAGAAGTAACTTTTCTAACTAATGAGTAATTTTTACACTTTATGTGATGCTAAAAATACAGAAAAATCTAAAAAACTCCAGTGAGCTTAGTGCACAGATACATGGATAAAGTCAGTCTGTAATGCATACAGAGTCATTTATATAATCCAAAGGTCACTTTGAATTTGGAGCCTGTATCTCTGCAGTAGCAATGGTGGAATTTCTGGGCTGCACAGGCCTTTCAAACAGTTTGGGCAAGCCTGATTCCAACAGACTAATTTCTGATTCATTTGTAATTTGGGAGGGGGAAAAAAAGCTATGTGGTAGTATGAAAATGAACTTTTGACTGTGCCTTGATTTTTATAAGCTGATCCATGGGTTTCATGGTGGAGCAAGCCTTTGTTCTTAGCGTGATTTACACACAGTAGTTGGTGACCTTGCTTAGGTCACAAGCAAGGAGAAACACAAGATGAAGAGCTGCTAGGTGGGTGTTACACGTAAGGGCATAGAGGTATATGTATATTGACTGACTGCAGGGATGCTGCTGCTTTTGGGTGGAAGATTTCTGTTTCTTTTACAATGACTGTGGATGTATCCCTCTGGAAGTATTTCACTTGTACAAACTTGCTGAGGAGTGTTACCAGTCAGGAAGCCGATACATTGCAGGGTTTGTCTGAAAATAATGTTTGCTCCTGTATCATTGCTAAATGATATGTTCAATAGGCCATGAAGCAACAGTGTCTGTGGTTTTAAAACCCCAAACTTCTCTGCCTGCTTCCAAAATTCCAAAATTTTCTCTCTACAACTACCTGAAGGGAGGTTGTAGCCAGGCAGAGGTTGGTCTCTTCTCCCAGGCATCCAGCACCAGAACAAGAGGACACAGTCTCAGGCTGCGCCAGGGCAGGTTTAGGCTGGATGTTAGGAAGAAGTTCTACACGGAGAGAGTGATTGCCCATTGGAATCGGCTACCCGTGGAGGTGGTGGAGTCACCTTCACTGGGGGTGTTCAGGAGAAGACTTGATGGGGTGCTTGGCTGTATGGTCTAGTTGTTGGGTGGGTTGGATTGGTTGATGGGTTGGACGCGATGATCTTGAAGGTCTCTTCCAACCTGGTGTATTGTATTGTATTGTATTGTATTGTATTGTATTGTAAAATACCTCAATGAATTACAGCAAATCTCAGCAGTGGCCTTGTAAGCAGAAAGGAGCAACAGAACCTCTATATTCAGTGCCACTGAAAAAATACTGTGGGGCAGCAAAACTGATATTTTAAAATAAACAAAAGAGATAAAAATATAATAGTCATATGGCAATTAAAATATTCATCTGTTCCTAGCAATCTGTGTATTGTTTGTTATGGAAAGTCAATGCTTACTGACTTTCATTGATGCAGACAGTAGGAAGCCAGAAGTTGCAGTTCTGATCTTCCTAAACAATTGGTATGTTTAGAATAAAAGTCCTGGATAAATTCTTAACCTTAAGAAAAAGTGTTTAACAACCAGAGCAGTTTGTGTGCAGTTCCTAGGCATAAACAGATTTGTAACACAGAAATACCTGAAAAAGAAAATACATGTTCCATGATTCATGGGGTTTTGTTGTTGTTGTTTTTAATCTTTGATTTAGCAGTCTAGGCAAATGATATGACTGTGCTCAGCATTATCCTGACCTTTTAAATCTATTTGTCATTAATTTGGGAAGAACTGGGTTTGTTTTTTTTTAAATTTTAGGATATTATGCAAACAGAGTAAGATGCCTATGGCATAGAGATAAAAAGTCTACCTGAAAAAGAAAGCCTTCTTAACATAATTAGGTTCCTCTGTCCCTATAGGACATCCCCTTGTTTTGTGCTTAGCAAACATTGTTTACTGTGAATAAAATAGAAATAGCAACTGAAAAAACAGTGGTAATAAAAGTAGGTTCAAGGAATTAAATATAATTGTCTCAGGCCCTGCTCCAAGCATTTCTCTTGTCTGACTCACAGCATGACACAGAGTTAGTGACTAATGGATATTCCTGGGTCTGTATACCTCCGTGCATCAGAAGTCTGTGCCAGAGCTTGCTGACCAATTGCCTTGTCTGAATCAGTGATGAGCTCTTTTGCTATGTTATCACAAAATGTGCTCACCAGAGTAACTCATGACATTCGTGGTGCTTTGTTTTGCTGTTTGTACTGTGTTCATTTTTCATTGTGGTGTTTTTTTTTTCCTTTGATGCTAACTGACATTTTCTACTTTCTCTAGGGTCCTCCAGGAGGTGGAGGCCCACCAGGAACACCCATCATGCCTAGTCCTGCAGGTATTGAAATCACTTGGAAACAATAAAAGACAATTATAAGTGATGTTAAGAAGCACAGAAATTATTTTTCAGTGTCTGATTTTCATAAGGAATCAGTTGATGATAAATTACTAGGTTTATACTTGCTGTATCAGGCTTTTTCCTGTGCTTGCACTCTCTCTTCCTGCTATGTGCAGAGATAGGAAGCATTTTATCTCTACGGTTAAGAGCAATCCATTTCTCTGGCTTATGTGCCCATCTTTTCTTACAGAATTTTAGTAACAGCACATTAAATGATAGGAGGCACAGTCTTTATTTGCTTTTGTTAGTGTTCTTCAGGACAATTCCACTAGTTTGGAAATAGGAGATCTCAGAATCTGGAGAAACTCCTTGTAGTATCCTATGGGAAAGACCTGACCCACATCATGCAGCAATGTCATCTGCCTGACAGAAAGTCATGCTGGACAGGTTGCTAGCCTCTCTCTTTCAATGGAAGATTAAGGCTCCAGAGGAGTCATTGTCATGTCATACCAGTGATCTGTTCACAGAACTTCAAGTTCCCCATTTTTACCCCAGGCAACATGGTCTGTGTCTTGCAACTTGGATCACATGGAGACCTTTGCTACGTGCAAAAGATTGGCCACATTCCTACTAAGATTTGAGGAAATGAGAATGGGAGGATTCAACATGGTTGGCTACCTTCTCTAGGCTTAAAGAGGTTCAACTAGATGTGTTTCCTTCCACTGATGTTCTTCAAAGACTGTAATACAAAAGTGGAACTGCAGGATGCTGTGCTCTCCCACAGACATAATCAGAAATCTGCTAAAATGAAGCTAATTATATTTTGTGTAACCCGATGTTGAATGGCTACTCCTTTCAGCAAATATCTGCCTTTGAAACTCACTTTCACCAACTAAGAGGGACCCATTCACCTCAGTTACGGCATCCTCAGTCCTTATGTCCTGAAACATGTTCTTGCTGTCCTCTACAGCACAAGAGGGTAGGGAAGTTTCCTAACTGACCATGAAAACTTGCACCAATGTAAGATCTTCATTAAACACAATTCTGAAGTTTTGGGAAAAAAAAAAAACCAAAAAAAACCCCAGCAAACAACCTAAGATAAAACATAGGGCTTCCTTATTAATATAATTAGTGAAAAAGATAATTAGTGCAAGATGGCATTTAAAAGTTAGAGTCTTTTTTAATATAAACCAAAGGTATGGACAGCCTGCACTTGAAAAATAGTCAGCACTGCTGTTATGGCACATGTTGGGCTGTCCATGTGCAGCTCAAGTGATGCCTCTGCTGGCAGTTGTTCCCATTTTCAGTTAGAGACTCAAAGATGTTCTGAGGCTTTCTTTTCCAGAGAATGAAAACATATAGAAGTTGGACACATGAGAATTTTGCAAAGTTGTTTACTTGCCTGTGAGCACCAGCTCTGAGGGTTCCTGTGTACCAACCATCCTGTATGTATTTTCACATGAGCTAGTGTAACATGGGGAGAGCCAGAGCCATCTCTTACAGAAGGATCTGCTGGTTTTGCCTACCTTACTGAATGTTAAAACCAACTTGTTATATACTAATTTCACTTTGCTAACTTCAGGCTGAAAGCTTTTGTTGCCCCTATTCCTTAAACAGCATATTTTAGTGTTCTAGCAATACACAGTGCTGTGTATGCAATGGAATTGTTTATTTACCAATTGATGCTTAGAAAACTGTATCAGGAAGATTAAGGAACAGACAAAAATCTTGATCTTAACTTCCCAGTGTACCTACAAATCCATTCTTGCAAGAGGTCAGGCCACATTGTCAGTTCCAACATGTTCCAGTGGTAGTGATTTTCTTGCTTACACTGCTTCTGACTCAGAAGTCTCCCATTACCTTGTCTTGGAAAAGGAATTCATAGCTCAGCAGTGGGTTTTGTGTGTTTTATTAACCTCAAAACTCTGGTTCAAAGAGGCAGAACGGCCTTTTGGAGGGTCTCTGTACAGAGAACGAAGCTATTCTTTATTCTGTTTGCAGATGCTATAGAGGTATTGATTCTCGAAAGCTGCCTGTTTTTTTTAAATCATACTGTCCCCTTAGGGATGTATTTAGACTTCTCTTTGGCTATTCTCCTCCTAATAAACCTTTTCATTACATGGCCTATGTCCTGTCCAGTTCCCTTGGGAAAGGCTTTTGCCTGATTTGTCTACTCTCTGCTGCATTTTTTGCATTCTCTTTCATACTAACATTGATGAAACGCGTTAAGACTTTCATGTGTGTTAGCAGTGAGGATAAGCTGGAGATCAGACTGAATCATTTATGTCTACTAATGATTCTTAGGCTTTGGTTTCTTAAGTTCAACCCAGAAGAGTTATCTGAATTGACTCGTGGATTTCAACTCTGGCGGTGCTCCACCAGGAAGTTCATGTGCATTGACTGAAGGGAAGGAGCTGAGATGCAATACAGCTGTGTTAATATTCTGGGAGAATTTATTAGCTTAGCAACCATGCTGTGCAAGGATGCTTTTGCTGATTTTGAACTCAGGTGTTTTTTTGAAGCATTGCACCACACTGTAGCATGAGGATACATCAGCTAAAGCTGTCCTTACAGTTAGTATCTTTGCACAATGTTCCACTCAACAGTTAGGTACATCCAAAATCAAACTGACTGACAGGGATGAGGAAAAAAATAAATTATGTGGTATACTAACTTGCCTTCTGTATAATGAGAACCTATTTATCATTTATTACAGATGAAAAACAACTACAGGAAGTATTCTGTTTTATAGAGAATATTGAAGATCAGTGAAGTAATTTGGAACTCCAGGAAAAAGGGTTTATGGAATTAAATAATTACAGATACTTGGTGATTTATAAACCTTTTAACAGTCATGCATAAAACTGGAGACTAGAAGTAGTCACTTAGGGACCATTGCAATTATTTCTTTTCGTAGCTCTGTTGTATGGTAGCAATAGATAGAAAGGGAATGAACTCTTCCATTATATTGCCACTGTGTATCAGTGATTCAGGCACAGAAATAATACGAACAAAATGACAGGAAACATATTAGGTGAGTAGTTTTATTTAAAGGTATATATTAGCACTTAAAGTAATCTTTTATTACAGATTCAACCAACTCTGGAGACAACATGTACACTTTAATGAATGCAGTACCACCTGGACCCAACAGACCTAATGTAAATATGAACCTAGTTATATATTTCTCTGAATTCCACAGCCTTTTATTAATCCAAACTCTACATTGCCATCACATATCATTAACTCTTAAGTTTTTCATTTTTATGGGTAACACTTAAGTTGCTTTCCTCCCACCACGTGCTTTTTAATGTTGCCCAAATCAGTCATGTTAACACATGGAACATAATGACTGGAACATACTCATCTGCGTGGAAAAGACCTTAAAAGCTTCTGCATGTGAATCATGGGGACAACTTGGTTTATCACACAGCAGTGGAACAGACTTCTGTGTGATAGGGCGTCATCCTAGGAGCTGCCATTAAGCATTAGTTCCTGCAGGATTCAAAATCTTTGTATATAAAAGTATCTATCCTTAAAAGAGGAGGGGAAAAATGCTGAAAGTGACCCAGTATTGTGTTGCTCTGCCATTCTGTAAAAAAAATCATCGAATTAACACCTCTGAGAAGAAACAAACTTCCTGTTTATATAAATGAAACCCATTGATTTAAGTGTTTGCCTAATGAGCTAGTTGACTTTTGAACATTTTTGCTTAAATTTCAGCAGATAAAAATCTAAATTCTTGGAAAGAACTTGTTTCTTCTCTGATCCTCCTCTGTGCCTGTAGTCTTATTTGCATACCTGCTTACAACCATGTGGTGTTTTTTAATGACAATTCATATTATGGGCCAGTAGAACTTAAAAATATAAATATTTAGATATTGCTAAAGCATTATGCAGTGAATTTTAGAAATTTTTCTTTAATGTTAATGGCTTTAAGATTTGGAGAGGCCTGTATTTAAGGTTAATAAGCTGAAATTGTTCAGAAACTGCTCCTGCTGTAGAGGCCAGTATGGAAAAAGTGGGGCTTGCAAGCTGTTAATGAGTGACTCAGTGAAAAAACCTGTGAAGTTCCTTCTAACTTCAGTGGCAGCAGAGCTAGGTCATCATTAGCAGAGTCATACACAATGTGTTAAAGTAAATAACAAATTATTCCTAAGCTAAACTCCAGTCAACAGAGGTGAGAGTTTCCAAAAATCACAAAGTAGCACTGGAAAAAGTGAACAAAAGCAGTTGATGTTTTTTCAGTCTTCACATGAAAGAGTTTCACTTGCCTTAGGTGTTTGAAGCTGGGATTGTCCATTTTTCCTTTATAATTTTTTTCTCCTTTGAGAAGTATTTGCTTCTTACTAGATTATCTATAAAAAATGTTCAGTGATGCTATTTTTAAATGTTTGATCCTTTTGTAGTTTCCCATGGGGCCAGGGTCGGATGGACCTATGAGTGGACTGGGTGGAATGGATTCACATCATATGAATGGATCATTAGGTAATGATAGTGAATGTTAAAAACATTGTGTGTTTCTCATGACTGGTGCCATTTTCTATAATAAGTTCCCTCTCCCCATCTTTTTTAAACCAAAAAAAAGATGTATATGCATCAAAAAACAGTATTAAAATACTTTTCAAGCATATGAGACATATGGCATACATCATGCACCTCTGGAATTAAAATAGCATGTAACAAGAGTGTAGTTCCAATCCAGTTAATGAAAACCAGTCTAAAAACATGCCATCACAGTAGTGCAAAGGTGAAGACTTAAGAACTATTTTTATTTACCTCTCCTCCTCTTTGGAAATGTTGGGAAGGTGTCATTGTTGCATGCTGGTACACATTCTTACTAATTACCTGTAAGTAATTTATAACATATTTTGATGTATGCATTAAGCTGGTTTTATTCCAAAATCTTGATATGCTCATGTGTTCTATATTTAGCCATATGTCTGTTAAGTGTGTTATTAATACATCCCGATTAACAGCTTCAGAGCAGTGCTGATTTGAATGCACGCAAAAGAAGATGAATTCTTGTTGGTGCATGCAGAGGGAGAGGGAGTAGTGTAACGCTTGTCTTTGGGCACTTTTTGAAGGGCTTGTCTGTAGTGGAGAACCCTTATATAACTGCAAAACATACACTGCTTCATCTCATGACTGTTCTGGCAAAGTCTTCACTTCTGCTCTTTTCTGAAAGCATGACAGACACTTGAAAGGGATTTAAGAAACAAGCTACAGCTGAATAAATTGTTTTTATACCTTCCTCTTCCATACCCTCAAGTAAATAAATACCTTTGTTTTATTTCTGCTAATGCCCTAACATCAGGGCAATAGCTGGGAATGCAGTTCTTGTGCTGTATTCAGAATGTTGGTCATGCAGACAACAATGCAGGGGGAATCGTGGGCTGCAAAAACTTAAGATGTCTTTGTTCTTCTGTCTCTTGGCCCATCATCAGGGTTCTCTTTTACATTTGGAAGCTGGCCTGATGCCCACAAGGAGCACCAGCAACAATGCAAAGTGGTGTTTCTGTACTGGGGGAAGTTCAAGCAAGCCACATACAGTTCAGGCAGGCAGAAGTGAAGCTGTCAGTGTTCCCTTTGTTTATATCCCCAAAGAAAAGCTCCATCACCTTCCCAGCACTGGCACAAATCAACCTAAACACTATGCCATTTAAGTCACAGAATCACAGAAAACGTCTATTTAGAAGAGTCCTCAAAGATCAACCAGTCCAGCCCTTAGCCCAGCACTGAAAGGTCAACACTAAACCATGTCCCTGAGCACTAGGTCCACATGCTGCTTGAACACAGCCAGTGACAGTGATTCCACCATTGTCCTGGGTAGACCATTCCAATGTTGGATAACCCTCTCTGTGAAGAAATATTTCCCAATATCCAGCCTGAACATCCCCTGGTGCAGCTTGAAACTATTTCCTCTGGTCCTGTTACTTGACACCAAGGCGAAGAGGCTGTACCCGCCTCACTCCAGCCTCTCTTCAGGTAGTTGTAAACAGCACTGAGGTCTCCCTCAGCCTCCTCTTCTCCAGACTGAACAACCGCAGCTCCCTCAGATGCTCCTCACGGGCCATGTGCTCCAGGCCCTTCAGTGTCTCTCACTGCCCTTCTCTGGACATACTCCAGCAACTCAATGTTCCTCTTGTAGTGTGGGATGCAAAACTGGACACTATACTTGAGGTGTGGCCTCACCAGCGCTGAGTACAGGGGGATGACCACCTCCCTGTTCCTGCTGGCCACTGTGTGTCTAATATAAGCCAGGATGCCATTGGCTTTCTTGGCCACCTGTGCACACTGCTGACTCCTACTATTCAGTCAACTGTCAACCAAACCCCCCAGGTCCCTCTCTGAGTGGCAGCTTTCCGGCCTCACATCCCCAGGCCTGTAGCTTACCATGAGGTTGTTTTGACCCAGGTGCACAGATGGGCAGAATCCAATGGCATGAGATATAACGTATCCAAGTGCCGGGTTCTGGACATTGGCCACAGCAACCCCATGCAGTGCTGCAGGCTGGGGTCAGAGTGGCTGGAGAGCAGCCAGGCAGAGAGGGACCTGGGAGTACTGGTTGATGGGAGGCTGAACATGAGCCTGCAGTGTGCCCAGGCAGCCAAGAAGGCCAATGGCATCCTGGCCTGCATCAGGAAGAGTGTGGCCAACAGGAGCAGGGAGGTTATTCTGCCCCTGTACACTGCACTGGTTAGGCCACACCTGGAGTCTTGTGTCCAGTTCTGGGCCCCTCAGTTTAGGAAGGATGTTGACTTGCTGGAACGTGTCCAGAGAAGGGCAACAAAGTTGGTGAGGGGCTTGGAACACAAGCCTTATGAAGAAAGGCTGAGGGAGCTGGGGTTGTTTAGCTTGGAGAAGAGGAGACTCAGGGGTGACCTTCTTGCTCTCTACAACTCCCTGAAGGGAGGTTGTAGACAGGCGGGCACTGTTCTCTCCCAGGCAACCAGCACCAGAACGCGAGGACACAGTCTCAAGCTGTGCCAGGGGAGGTTTAGACTGGATGTAAGGAGGAAATTCTTCACAGAGAGAATGATTGCCCATTGGAATTGTCTGCCCAAGGAGGTGGTGGAGTCACCATCATTGGAGGTGTTTAGGACGAGACTTGTTAGGGTGCTTGGTGCCATGGTTTAGTTGATTAGATGGTGTTGGAAGATGGGCTGGACGTGATGATCTTGAAGGTCTCTTCCAACCTGGTTTATTCTGTTCTGTTCTATTCTATTCTATTCTATTCTATTCTATTCTATTCTATTCACTTGGCCTTGTTGAACTTCATACAACCAACCTTGGTCCATCCATCTAACCTGTTCAGATGCCATACCCTCCAGCAGATCAACACAGCCACCCATCTTGGTGTCATCTGCAAACTTACTGAGGGTGCATTCAATCCCCTCATCCAAATTGTTGATAAAGATATTAAAGAGACCACACCCCAGTACTGAACCTTCAGGGACATTGCTAGTGACTGGGAGCCAGCCAGACTTAACTCGATTCACCACCACTCTTTGGGCCTGGCTATCCAGCCCGTTTTTAATCCAATGTAGCGTGCACTTTGCCAAGCCTTGTCCTGTGACTTTCTGAAGGAAAATGTTGTCCATACCACTATGGGAGGTGGACATCTTGTAGCTGAAAAGTTGGGAGGCTGTGAGACAGGTATTAGATAAGACAAAGGGAGAAATTTGCAGAGGCTGTGACAAGATGGCAAAAAAACTAAGCCGTCAGACCTCATTTAGCAGAACAATTAAAATTCAGCAGTAGGCATCTATCTCCTAATAGAATTACCTTCTTTTCTAGGAAATCATGTCCCTGAAATTCCTAGATTACTTTGCATGAGGACACCTTGTGATTTTTCAGCCATTCCTTACATATTACAGTCCAAAAATGGATTGTTGCTTTAATTAATAATGATGCACATTGCAGCCAAATAAATTAAAAGCTGTGTAAAAGTTAATCACATCTTCTTCTGTCACTTTCTATAGCCTTGGCATTACTTTTTAACTACAAAAAAGAAGGATTTTGCACATACCTAGCATTTGGTTAGTTGGTTTCTCCACTGAAAGTGTTGAAGTGCTTAGTCACTTAATGATGACTGCTTTTTAGTGGTAACTTTGTATCTGAACTGGAACCTGAGTTCTTTGAGGACCAGGGGCAGGGAGAGATTTGCTGCATTCATTTCCATGCTGCAGTAGGCAGCTGTGTCTTACAGTCAGATGGATAAATTGTTCAAGGTCTCTCTTGAGCATCTACAACTTCCCTGATTACAAACCTTCTATGGGATATCTTTTGTAGCTGCCATGTTTAGCAAGAAATCTTTTCTTGATTTCCACCAAATTTATCCTTTGGTCCATGACAAAATAACCCCATAGCACTTAGGTATCTGATGAGAAGCCTTATTTAGCCAGGCTAAGCAGAGTAAGCTGTTTTAGCCTTCACCCACATCTCATTTTCTTGATTGTTTTCCTGTGATAATTCTTCTGGTTCTGTATTCAGTACTCTTGCATGATTTATTTTTCCTGAAAACAGGTGACTGGAATTGTTTACTGTCTGCAGCTGCTAAAAATTCTTTTATTGATACAGGCATCCTAAAGTTGTATTTCCTTTATTCTTGGCTTTGCCTGAGAGCTATAGCATGTAAGAAATTCTTTTCAATATTCTTGCACTCATTATATTTGATTTTATTTGGTTTCTGTTACTCTGGTCCTCAGTATCGTCTGCTTTCTTCTGAAAGATACTGTTGTCATCAGTATTTGTACTGCATTGAAAGCTGATGTCATTTCAGTCAATTTCAATGGTAGGCTTCTGCTTCCATCAGCAAAAGGCATTGATAAAACCCTCCCAGATGACCATACTAACAATAGTGGTCGTTTTGCCCCCTGGTATATCAACTTTTACTAGTTATCCATGATTTTGACTTCTTTCAGGCTGGAGCACTCTTTCCCGTAGGTGGATATACCCCAAATTAATTGTATTACCTGTATCTACTATGCCTAAGAGGACAAGGAGGTGGGACATAGGGTTTCTTGGGTTGTGCTGAGCTGTTCCATCCTGAAAGGATTCTGTCCAAATAACTGATGCAGATCAGAAGTCTGTCCTCCCTTCTCCTCTCTTTCTTTGCACTGAATGTGTACACAGAGAAAGGACTAACTTTATTCAATACTGATGGTAAGCATTTACTGAGACACATGGGAAAGGAAGTGAGATGGCACATTGATGGCTATGTTTTAAAATATTGCTGCTACACTATATATTTACTATGAAAAGGGAATCTTAGATTAACTTTAGCTCAGAACTAACTGAATAATTGTCTTATTTTCATTTAAAGGCTCAGGAGACATGGACAGTATTTCCAAAGTGAGTATCTTACTTGGGATTTTTAGAATGTTTCACTCTAAACATGTTTTCTTTGTCTTTTTTATGAAGCTTTTATTTATGTCTACATTTTCTGCTTGTCAGCTTTTTGGAGGCTATGCAGACAGACTTAAGTGTCAATTGAAAATTAAATAATATATAAATCAATAGGAGTAGTAGACTTTATAAGTCTACTAAATTGATAATATAGTCTACTACTAAGTAGACTTATTTCCTACTGCATAATAATGTCTGTTAATGAATGATTAATTATATCCAGTTCATAATCTGATCATGTCACAGTTTTTCACACTGTTAAGATAAATGAATATAGTTCTAATAATCAATCCTAGTTAAATGTAAATTTGGGAAAATGTCATTAGGATGTTACGTTTATGCACTACTTGATTGCTTTTGCCACCTCTGTCAGGCAATGTTAATACCTTAATCATTAGTATAATTTCCTAAAAGCTAGATGAAGAAGCACTATTTTGATATCACAACCATTAAGTAGTTGGAAATTAATGTGAGTTTCACCTGCAGGGGTTTTACATCTACAAAAATAATATTGTACTTGAATCCATCACTTCTTCCATAAAAATAAAACTCCTGAATATGTGATCATCACTAATTTGGGCATTAATGAGCTTATTTGTTACTGACAAAGTAAGCATAAATCTGTCCCCTGCAAAACTGAGGAAACTGTTTTGTACCCAGCATTTTCACATCTAACTGACTGAAACAAATACATTGCTACAGCAGTCTCCCTGCACTTTCGTACTTGTGATCTATAAATACAGAAACTGATGAAGAGGTTGTTTCAGTTCCAACTTTATCATTCATTTGTTTGTAGCTAAATTATTTAAGATCTTCCAAGAAAGGAGCATGGGTTTGTTTTGAGCTTATCACCTGCCTCTGTACCATAATGCTGTCACTGGATCTCTCCCTGTGCCAACTTTGCCATTTTAAATCTAAGAATGATCTGCACATGCTCCAGTCATGATAAACACCTCACTGTAGGTCTGTTCTCAGGAGCTGTGATGAGTTGCCAACATGTAGGGAACAAAACACTGAGCTAAATTCCTGTGGACTATACACAAAATCTTGTAGTGTGACTTCATAGAGAATACACTTCCAGGTGTTTAGAAGGCAGGGATCCTTCTTCACTTAGTCATAGATATTTGTATATACAAATAGGAGGAAGAGGAGGACCCTATACAGTTCCACAGATTGTGGTCTTCTGGTGGCATGGTATGGGAGAAGGGTAGCTTGTAAAGTATGCTGAGCTTATCCTTCCCTGAAAGAAGGACCTTAGCACTATGTGTCCAAGGCCACTGCTGCTCCTGTGAGGTAGCAGTGTCTATAGCAATCCTATGTTTTTGTACATTTTTAAGATGTATGACATATTCAGGCTCTGCAAAGAGTGAAATGGTGGATTGAAATGATCTTTCTGCCCTAGTTATGCTGTACCTTTACATACAGTGATGGTTGAGGTTGGATGAGGCCTTGAGCAGTGTGGTCTAGCAGGTGTCCCTGCCCGTAGCAGGGAGGTTGGAACTAGCTGATCTTTAAGGTTCCTCCCAACTCAAACCATTCTGTGACTCAGTAAAAACCTCTGAGATAATAAGCTTACAGTACTTAAAAAAAAGCAATGGCCACATTTATTCTTCAGTATTTTTATTGAAAACCACAGCATTTTTTAAGGAAAAAACACAAGACATTTCTATTAGTTTGTCACAAGACTGTTTTTTAAAGCCTGTATTCAACTCACTGGTATCAGAATCTGTAGGGCCAAGACCAAGTGCAGGGTTCTGCATCTGGGTCGAGGCAATCCCAGGCACAAATCCAGGCTGAGCAGTGACTGGCTGGAGAGCAGCCCTGAGAAGAGAGACTTGGGGGTGCTGGTGGACAAGAAGCTCAACAGGAGCTCTCGGTGTGCACTTGCAGCCCGGAAAGCCAATCAGATCCTGGGATGCATCAGGAGAAGTGTGGCCAGCAGGTCAAGGGAGGTGATTCTCCCCCTCAAGTGAGGGGAGCTCTGGTGAGATCCCACCTGGAGTACTGCCTCCAGTTCTGGAGCCCCTATTACAAGAGGGATATGGAGGTACTGGAAGGTGTCCAGAGAAGGGCCACGAGGATGATCAGAGGGCTGGAGCACCTCTCCTATGAGGACAGACTGAAGGAGTTGGGGCTGTTCAGTCTGGAGAAGAGAAGGCTCCGAGGTGACCTCATTGTGGCCTTCCAGTATCTGAAGGGGGCCTACAGGAAGGCTGGGGAGGGACTTCTCAGGATCTCAGGTAGTGATAGGACTAGGGGGAATGGAATGAAGCTGGAGGTGGGGAGATTCAGGCTGGACGTGAGAAGGAGGTTCTTCACCATGAGAGTGAAGCCCTGGAATGGGTTATCCAGGGAGGTGGTTGAGGCCCCATCCCTGGAGGTGTTTAAGACCAGGCTGAATGAGGCTGTGGCCAGCCTGATCTAGTGTGAGGTGTCCCTGCCCATGGCAGGGGGGTTGGAACTAGATGATCCTTGTGGTCCCTTCCAACCCTGACTGATACTATGAATATCTGCTAATACAAGTATCAAGAGCTCTGAAAACTTCAGTGGAAGTATTCACCTGGAAGTCTTGTAATTTATTAACCTTAATGAATAACTTACAGAAATCACATTCAGTGTCTCTCTTTTTCAAATAACTAAAAGAAAAGTGTTGCTAAATTTGGAAGTTACAGAGCTGTCCTGTTACACCATTATGTCTTCTTCTGAATAGCAGTGCCCAGTATGCAGCCTTCATTGATAGCAGTAAAAGTGTGTGGGTAGCATTGGTAATTTCAGGCAGGTAGTAGTATGTAATGCTTTTGGAACTTGAAAGGGAAAGTTCTGCCTGCAAGGAACAGTACATTTCTAGGTCTGTTGCATGCAAAACTATTATGTGTCTGCCTTCCAATTTGTACAGTTACCAGGATTGTTCTTGCTGAGGCTCCCTGCATACATCACTGGCTAGCCTTGCAGTTGGGCTTTTTCACAAGTAAAATTGCCAGTGACAGAAATTCTTCGCTGAATTTAACATAGTTTGGAGGGGTTGGGGTGGGTGGGTGATGATCAAATTACAAGTTAGGACTTCAGTGGAGCAAAACACATGTTGGAGGAGCAGATAATCAATTCTCAGGAAATTAATCCAGTCTTGGTGGAATCAGAGCAGTTCAGAAAACTCAAAGCTAAATTTTCTAGAGATTTTAATTTAGTTGGCTGAATGGCAAAACGTTTTTGTGAAGTAGATTGAGATGTGAGAAGTATATGAACTGACGTTATGCATGTTAAATAAACATTAATAATAACCAGTGTTTCTTGCAGTGCCCATAGAATTTGTGCAGGCATCAAAGACATACTTGCTTTATCAAAACACAGCTCGTGCCACAGTGTGAGACCCCATATTGGCCATACAAGCAGCCCAGGAGAGTTGCTAAAAAAGTGTTTATGTCAGGAACTGGACCCTTTGGGACTGAAGCAATTGCAGAATTTCAAAGTTTTGTGCTACACAGAGCAGGATGAAATAGGAGTAAATCCCCTAGGAAGTGTGGGAGCATCATATAAAATGAATGTGACAAGGCCTTTAGTGGGTTTTACATTTTGTGGTCTTAGATTTTAAGGCCAGAAGGGTCTGATAGGATTGTGTACCATGACCTCCTGTACAACACAGGCAGCAAGACTTCCCTGAATTAATTCCTGATGAAGGTACAGTAGCTGTAGTTGAACTAAAGCAATAGTTTTCAACCTTTTTCAAATGGTGAATCCCTGAATACTTGCTATACTAACTCGCTGAATAGCAAACTTCATTATCTGGTGTTAATCAATTACTTAGGCTTCTTAGTTACCTTTGGTGGACATGTTGCCTGTGTGATTTCTGGAAATGTGAGAATCACAGTTCCAGAAGCAGTGAAGAAAGCTTAAACACCCAAAGCAGAGGTTTTTTGACCCAACTCTTTCAGATGCAAATAAAAAAGTTACACTTGCATGTAATTAATTTTAGATTTAATCTACAGCTGAAAACAAATACATCACACTGAACCCATATACATACTTGACCATTCGTACTGAGAATGGTGATCTTCCTTCAGAGGAATGTAATGAAAACTTAATAGCAGCCTTGCCCTAACCATACCAAATACATTACAAAGCAGAGAGTATATACAGCAGTCAGGTGTACCAGTCTGCTAACATAGAACAGAATAGAATAGAATAGAATAGAATAGAATAGAATAGAATAGAATAGAATAGAATAGAATAGAATAGAATAGAATAGAATAGAAGACTAGACTAGACTAGACTAGACTAGACTAGACTAGAATAGAATAGAATAGAATAGAAACAGAGTAGAGTAGAGTAGAGTAGAATAGAAATAGAGTAGACTAGAGTAGAACAGAATAGACCAGGTTGGAAGAGTAGCAAAAAGTAACTGATTTAAGTCATGGTATTTGGTGAAGCTCAGAACACCACTTTTGGTTCTCCTTGGAATGAAGTAAGTCTGTGGAACAGTGGAATATGTTGCAATATACAAATCATGGACAGTGGTCAACGCAAGATTGCAAAGAGAAGCATGCAGAAACATGGTGGGAAAGGGAAGTAGAAGTCATAGCTATTCTATCCTGTTTTCTGTACAGTGAACACTCCAGTGCACATCTTTAAAGCACCAGGGTAGGATAGATGGCCTGTGTAGTTCTGGGGAAAGTCTCAAGAAATTAAGGGGGGATGTTTTTTTAAGGATACTTTTTTTCTTCCCCCAAATGTCTCCAGTTTCAGTTGAAAGTTTGACCTATTGCAGATTTAATTCTACTAAATGAAGACTGTACATGGCATTTTCAGAGTCCAAAACACCTGGGTTTTATAAAGAAAAATCCTTATGCTAACAGACATACTGTGTCAGGATTGTAGCTGAGGAAAACATTAAAAAAATAGAGGACACATTCAATTAGGATTCTAATAGCCATTATGATTTGATCCCTTTGATCAAGATCACTACTTCAAGTTGCATTTTGTTAGCTTGCCCATTGACTGCATTTGGTTTGTGTTGAAATTATTATGACATTCCAGATTTGCATTTGTGTTAAGTAAAATCTCAACAATGATACTGCCTTCTGTTTTTCGGGATCAAAAGAAAATAATAATAAAGGGAAGAACTGTGTTAGATGTAAATGCTTCATAGTGATGTTCACTGTTTCAACACACACCCCCTCACACACACACACCCCCCACACCCCTCCATTCCCTGACTGCTCCTTTTCCATCACAAATCCTCTATAAGTAGTAGTCTTAGCAATGATGGAAGGAGAATTGCCCATGCTCCAGGCAGGGCAGGGTAGTGCAAATCAACTTTGTAAAAAAGCCTAACCAATTACAGTGTCTACAATAATCATGTATTATCTATTGACTCAGAACAGTTTCTGTGACAGTTACTGTGTTTCACCATTTAAGTAACTGAACTTGAAAGCATTTTCAGAACATTGCAGAGGTAGTTGTGCACTTCAGGGGAAAAAGGGAATTTATCTTCACAATCCTTCATGCTTTTGTTACTTACTAACATTTCAGTTGCACCTAGGCACTGAATAGGTAGGTTACAGCCTTGTTGCATTATGTTCTGTACGAGCAAATAGCAGAGCTCCTCCTGAAAGTGTTTCTGTGCCCGGTGCAGGGGCCAACTGTTACTCAGGAGTCTTATCTAAAACTCTGGTTAACACTTTTATGTGTGAATGCTGTGTATTATCTGTGCTCACTGGAGTGGTTTGCACTTGAAGCAGACTTGTGAATCAACTTGCAAAACTGTATTTTGATAAACTGTGAACACTATAAACAAGGAGCCCTGGCACAGGCCTTTGAAATGGTCTGTGTAGACTAGATCCAGCCATATGTCTACCTTATGAGTGCATGCTGGTTAAGTCAGATATGGCAAGGCATGTGCTTGACCATGTGATGTAATTCAGTGATGGAGCTACCTTATATACCTGCTGCAGTCATTTTTAGCTTTTCCTGACTTCAGGAGGAGGGGATGCTCTCTATAACCTGAAAGCAAGAATTACAGGTAAATAATTCCTGCTACAGGGAAGAAAACATTACTTTACAGGCTAAAATGAGTGAGTGAATCATGCAGAACCCTGCAGAGGCTCTTGTTTTTCTCTGTGACAATCTCAGTGCATTGCACGGTGCATCTTAGCACGCTACAGTATCATGAAAAGTGTGCCTGTGGCATGTTTGGTGAAGCTGGGAAATGCACTGAAATCTTCAGCACTTAATCTGATTTTAAATTTTATTTAACAGAACTCTCCCAGTAATATGAGCATGAGCAATCAGCCTGGCACTCCCAGGGATGACGGTGAGATGGGTGGAAACTTCTTAAACCCTTTTCAGAGTGAGAGCGTAAGTATTTCTTCACCTATTTTGTTGCTGTTGTTCTGTTGTTGTTTTTCACTTTGTGAACTTTTATCTCTATTGTCTCATTTTTAAGAAAATAAGAAAAAAATAGCAGCAAGAACAAACAGTTTTGTAGTGTACTTGTAATGCAGTACTGTGCCTTGCATGCTTCTTACTAGCTTCTAAAATTACAGTACTGATTTCACCAAAAAATTTGTGCCAAAGATGCCTAGAAGTTGAGCTGAAACTGGAAACTGTGGGAGGCATAGATGTACTGCAGAAACTCTTTTTTTCTAGAGTAAGAGGTCAGTTGTCAGTGAAAGTTAAATCTGTCAAGCAGTAATAATTACACCAAACATACTCAGTAACGCACAATGGGCATTTGTCAGGCAATATCCAAGCAGCCTGTGTACACATAGTCGACAGATCCTTACATCCGAGTGTTCCAATGTGTGGCTGCCCAACCTTTCACTCCTGTGTTTTGCAGGGAATGTGTTTTAGAACAGGATTTACACTTAAGTGTATAATTAGAGCACCCTTAGATACCATGTTGGAAACATGCAGCATGCTGTTAGAGCCAGGAAAAGCAAAGGTTCCCTCTAGTGTTCATTGAGACCAATGATGCATTTTTAAGATGGAGAATGCTTGAGGCAGCAAAACAGTGGTGTAAAATACATTTAAAAGCAAGACTACAGTGTTTTCCTACTCATGTGCCTGAAGCTGGGTTTCTAAATCCACATTTAGGTTCCTAAATAGGAGTGGCCTGATTTTTCAGAAGTGCTGAGTGACTTCAACACTTCTATTCTTATTGGAAATCACTGCTGCCAGAAGTGAGTGCAACTTCATTAACTATGCCAGTGGTGAACTTCAGCTCAGAAATTGTGACAAGTAAACAGTTCCTATTAGATCACAAACAGTTGAACTGCATGATAGACTTCATGGTAATCAGATTTTGTGGGGGTTGGGGTTTCCTTCTCTAAGTAGTGAAAAGGAAGAGTTTCTGCATGTTAGCTGTTGGTTACCTCATAAAGAGGGCACAGACTCAGATTGTGTGGATCATTGGAGAAAAATGGTTTGTTCAGTCCCAAAAGACTGATGTTTTGATGTCTGCCAAGAAACCAGTAACTGCAGGACCTCCACTAAATGTGATCCTTCGTTATGGTAATTCTTGACTCTCAATTTGGCATATATTGCTTGTACTGAAGGCAGGCAGTCTGATCAGCAGGCAGGCCAGTTCACAAGCTAAGGTCACAAAAAGAGGAGCATTAGTCGTACTCATAGAAAATTAGTTTTCCCAGACACTTACTGGATTCTAGGTGCTCCTAGATGTTGTTTACCTACCTTGAAGAACCTGATTTTCTCAAGGTTCTGCATGGAATGTATGCCTACAAACCATGCATTTTACATGCCACATGCATCTGAGTCTGCTTCTAGGTATCAGTCCCTTTCTAACATGAGTCACCTTGTAGCTGTTGGCAATTGTCTTGCTTTCTGATTGATACTTTGTTACTTGGCTACTTAGAGCAGGTGTTCTTATGAGGTCCTGGCTCACAGAAATTTGCTGTTCAGTTCACCAGGAGTGTTGGCTGGGGGTTGAAAATAATGCTTGGCTAATAAGTCACAAACACTTTTAGATCACTTTGCAATTCCTTGTTCAAAGTGATTACCTAGGTACTTTGGGTTCAGAAACAGGCAATCACTTGAACAGATGTTTTGCTTTAAGCAGTGGACCTGGTCTCTCACTATAGCTAAAGATAAGCATGTTCTTACTAGCTTTGCTGGCCCACTGTGGGAGTGCTCAGCAGGACATGTGAGTAAGCCCTAAAGGCAGACAAACCATCAAGGACATGACAAGGGGTGAAACAGACTTTACCCACGTAGTCCATTCTGTGTAGTTCACATGACAGGGAAGACCCATCCAAAATGCTTTTTCTAATATGCTTGGACACTTGGAAATGGCCAGCTCAAAACTCCAGCTTTGGCAGGACTTTTATTACATACCTGTTTTCCTCAAGGCAAATTCATCTTTCTGTTTCTTGTATCAGTTTTCATAATGATAATACTTCTTGTATTTGAACACTTTCCTCTACTTAGAAAGATTTTAGGCCAAATTAAGTGTTTCTGCAGACAGCAGTTTTCAATTTAAAAGCAAATCAGGCATATAGATGTGCACTTCTAGGCGTTGTGGTGTCCCATTGATTATTGTAATGATGTATGGATAACTTGAGGGCAACTGTAGCTTGTATAAAGGCTTCAGTTCAATTTGTGTAACAGTAATAATATATTGTGGTGATTGAATTTCTGGTTCACACAGAGAATAAACCATTGATCCTGAATTCAGCTTGCCTACTAAAACTGATAATACAAACCAAAAGAATAATACAAACCAAAAGCCTAGTTTAGTTCCAGTCATGTGTTTTCACTCCTTTCTTCCCATAAAGTAACAAAGCTTTCAAAGTAATTTATGCGATTCAGCTGACTATGAATACAACTGCCCTGCTTGAGACTGGCCACTTGTCCAGCTAAATTCCCCTAGTAGCCAGCACTGAGCAGGAAAAGTTACGGAAAGCAGTGGTGAAGAATTGGTTCAGCACAGCACACAGTAAGGCTGGTAACACCAAACCAGCCTTAAGGGAGTTGTTTTATCATCAATAGCTGTATTTTTGCATAACAGAAGTTATGGTACCACAAATTGAACTACTGCCTTAGCAGAGGCTACAGTACAAATTTAGGAGGAAGTTCAAAGGGCATGTTCATGTTGACGTTGGAACTCGTTGCTGTGGTCCAAAAAGTGATAACTAACTTTGGGGGGGGGGGAAAAATGGTTGTTAAAATGTGGATTCCTCTTTTTTCAGTACTCCCCTAGCATGACAATGAGTGTGTGATCCGTTACCAAGTCTCGCCGTGAAGACCACAGTGAGTTGGCCCTCTTCAGAGAGCTACCACAGAAGAAAATTATTCGTCCCAGTGTACAGTTTAACAAAAGGATCTCTGACACAATCAGACCCACCTTTTTCTTTGTTTCTATTCTTTCTCTTTTGTTTTTTTTTCCTTTTGTCTCTGCCATCTCCCCCCATTTATGTCAAGAAAGTGGGTCCCAAACATGATTGAGACAACTGTAAAGAGTGGCGTAACAAAACTGCCCAAGATGGAACTGCAAACAATTATCTGTGTATGTACGTGTGTGGGTTAAAAATGTATGGATGTGTGTGTGATGTAGAAACACACACATACATACATAGATCCACAGGACTTTGTAAAATATTATCCCATTACATCTTAGTTAGAAGTGAGAAGTAGGGACTTTTATTCTTTTTTTAATTTCTTTTCCCTTCACGTTTACATTTTAATTATTAAAATTTGCTTTCCCTCTCCCCTCCTGAATTGTTTTATGTTGCATATATCACTGCTTTATAAGTTATTTTTTAAGGTGAACTCAAATGATAAAATTCTTCTGATTTTGTAAATGTCTGCCATTATGGATAGGAATAAAATTGCTTATAAGAGCTTTCATTAACTTGTGTTTGATACCAGTTACCCTGTGAATCACAAACTGCACTGTCTCAAGAAATAGAAGAAAGCTCATCTTAATTTTTTGGAGAAATTTAGTAACTTTCAACAAAACTTTGGGGATTTTTTTTTATACTTTGCCTTTAAAAAAGAAGCACTGAAGGTTATTTTTCTTCATTAATTGAAGCCTAATATCTGCAATATCTATTTTAAATGGAAGCCTGAATTTGATACAAGCTTCTCAGTTTATATAGAGTACTATAAGGTTACTGTAAGTGAGCTCCAATTGCTATAGAATCTAGCAATAAAGTGTTAGGGCTTCTTCAGCCCTTGGAAATGAGTTTTCTATTTAGCATGATCTTCCTTATGGGTGATAGTGGGAATACAGTAGATCCCTTTTCTAACAATTTACTGTTATATATCCCATTTTCAGTGGTTCTCAACCAAATTGTAACAATCCATGCTCCTAATTATAAACAGTATTTTCCAAAGCCATTCAGAAAATCAGGTCAGCCTGCTACTTGGTTGTGTATTTTTCATGACATCTACCAGAATTTATTCCCTCAAAACTCACCAGTAAGCGGTCATTCTGTTTTGAGCCAAAATGACAAGAGTCAGCTTTTGATGACGAGTAGCCTTGTGAGGATCTTAACCTTTTCCCATCAACACAGGAGCAACAAAGTTCTGGGCCATTTTACAAGGGAGTCAGCCTATTAGACATGAAAGCTGGGGGCAGAATGGAGAAAAGGCATGTGGTCTTAGGGAGATGCTTCTGGAAGCAATGCCATGTCTTTTCAGGCAAAGCTCCAAAACCAAGATTATGGTGCCTTTTGTTCCTAATGACTTCCAGCTCCCCCAAAACCCACAAGTTTCATTTCTGTAGCGACCAGAAGGTTGATGATCAGCAGTGCAGACACACAGTGGTTGAACAAAAATTCATGCCACAGAAGAGAATCAAAGTCCCCTCCTTGGACCTGGCATGTAGAAAAGACAGTTACTTAGTAGGAGCAGTTCTGAGATATGATTACATCCATGAAGGTTTGCAGTGAGATTTCTTTTATGAACTTATGATAAGGAAGCATGTGCAATGGGTTTGTTGTGATGGTAGCTGCACACAACAGGATGTGTAAGGAATACTGCAGTCTCCTAACTACCTTTTATTTGCATGTATTATATAATTACATTTGTAATATAGGAAAATAAAAATACCACTTTTTAACTTTTTTTTTATTGGGGCTATTCAAAGATTAAACTTTTGGAGGCTTAAAATTTGTTAAAATTATCCAAAAAAAATGGTAGTATTACTCCTAGTAATGACTTTAATAGCCGTTACTTGGTTTTGTGGACTTCATTCCCAGTGACAATGAAAATTACTTCGATTGCTTATCCTTGGAAGACACTTTGTTGCTGGCTCAAAAGGTGCTTGAAGCCCCTGATATTGATTTGAGTTACACACCCACAAAAACAGATCTAATTTCCTCATACCCTTTGCTGTTGTCACTAATAGCATTGGTTTCAGCGGCTGTGTCCCCAGTGCTCCCCCACCTTCTCCCACAAGCACTGCAGAGTTCAGGTGTCCTTGCAGCCTGCATTTGGCATCTATATTATTACTTTGGTAGTCTACAAAGAAGGACTTCTAGACTCTTCTCTGCCCAGTTTCAGTCAGGTGATGTCACTGCCACTGATCTAAGACAGATGGATGCATCTAGACTATGCATCAAGTGCCAAAGCCCATTAACACACTAGATAAGTGTGCCCTCAAGTGAACTCCTTAAACCATTGAATGCATCTGGGGTCTGCTCTGTATCTCCAGGGGAACCCCCGGTCCTCTCATGCCAAGCCGGAGTTCCTGCAGGCAAGCAGTGTGTCCAGTAGCCATGCAACTGCTGCCTGTGGTGACATCACAGGACTCTCTTACAAGGCAGAGCACGTGCAGCCACTGAAGCTTCATACTGTGGCAAAATTAAGCAGAATTGAAGCTTAGTATTAATCAGAGAGTTGATTTTTTTTTTTTTCTGAATTTGGTATTATCTGGAATTTTTTTTTTCCTTATAGGCATCAGTTAAGGATGAAAGTCTGACCATTAAATTAAGCCTGTGCAAAGAAACC
Organism: Picus viridis; assembly: GCA_033816785.1. Classification (NCBI taxonomy): domain Eukaryota; kingdom Metazoa; phylum Chordata; class Aves; order Piciformes; family Picidae; genus Picus; species Picus viridis. The sequence continues at coordinate 98,368,788 of CM066606.1, read as the reverse complement.
CCTTAAATGGAGCTGCCAACACATATTGAATGTCATTATCAAAGTATGTTATCCTGATTTATATGCAGGAGCATAACATCCTTTCAGGCACATAGTTTTTCTTCTGTAGTTCTTTTGAACTCTTTTCTGTACAATCTTTGTTTCCCCTTTTTTTTCCAAAACATTTACATCATTAAATAGCTGCATTAATCTCAGTAAATACATTCCTGGCTGCAAAATGGAGGGGGAATCAGGCCATGCTTCTTATAACCTGTCATTGTATGCCCTGATGTTGTGAGTTGCCAGGTGTGTCCAGCTCTTCTCATACCTACATAGCTCCAGAGACCAGATGGGCAAGCACAGAATTTTAGAGTTGGGAGGTCTGCTTGAGTACTCACTGCCTATCTTACTGTTAGAATTTTAATCAGATAGAAGGAAGCCAAATCATCTTGGTTTGTGTAGGGAATGCTTGCCTTTCTGTGCTTATGCACAGGAGCAAAGTTACTGTAGGATCAGGTGATAACAACCACTCATAAGGTCTGCAGCTGAAAACAATCTTACATGCTAAATACTCAGCTTTACAATCACACATGTCCTTTTTGGTTTTATTTTTAAATATGCATAGAGCTCGTTTTCTTTGTTTCTTTCTTTCATTTGTTTTCTTTCTTTTGCTTACAAACCTTTGCTGGATTTTAGCTATAGCTAGTGTATTAATGTGAAAAGAAAGACTTTTTCCAAGCACTCACTTTCCCACTTGTGTTTCTTTATGCTGGAAGCTAGATACCAGCATGTAATGTAACTGCTGTGTACGTCTGTCCTTATGCAAGAGCATTATTAATAATGGCAGAACTTGTCCAGTTCTGGGAGGAATTAAGTGGTGCAGGATAGTTTTTCCACAGTGCATTTTCAGATAGATTTCTCTCATTAATAAAGAGATCATAAATGGGTGTTTAAGACATGGTTAAAGTGAGGTGTTTTAAAAGCAGATGCGATGAAATCTTAAGGGCAGCAGAAACAGGGAGCAGTGGAGCTCTCGCACAGTGAGTGCTCTGGCAGGTATTCTGGGCATGTAGAAATCAGCTGAATGTGAGATTCCCTTTGGAATTTTACAGTGAAACTAGTATTTTACCTTCTGGATATAAAAATGAAGTATTCATACCAAAATTTTACTTCCACGGAGCCCAGATTTTATCTCCATGTGCAAGCCTTGTGTAGGCAAGAACAGGGTTTAGGTCAAGGAAGAAGCTGTATGAATCACATGTAAAGCCTGTAGCCCGCCATGTGCGTTAAAAAAACACCTGGATATCTGCCTGTATGGGTTGCATTATTTGCTTAGTTGTCTGTGCATGCAGAGGAACTACAGTTACACTCTGGGCTCCCCTCTCCACTGCAGAGTGAGTTTTTTGCATGTGCAAAACATGGCAGTAACTTTGAGTTGAATCTTCAATGCACTGTATGCTGCCCAGTGACAGTGACAGTGTATCTCAGCTCTACTCAGAGGCATCTCACAGTGATAGTCTCCACATCAGCATGTGGCTAAGGCTACCTATGCCAGCATCTGTTCAGAACACTTCTGGTTGCAGAGCCACCAGGGGTCACTTAGTCAGAGGTGGTAACTTCCAGACTTACCAGCCTGCTCCCCTTAATGTGGGATTAAATGCCCCATGTCCTAAGACATCCAGCTGTGCTTTCCCTTGCAGTGGGAATACACAAGAGATAAGTAGGCTAATTATTTATTTTAAATAATTTTAATTAAAAAGAAGTGAATAGAATCTTGCTTCTGTATAGATAGCAAGTCATATGTCAAAAGGAGAGCTTCTTGAACTGCATAAAACTAATTGGAATTTTCCCATATTCTGTGGCTAGCAAATGAAATACTGCATGTAAAGATAATTTGGAATTAGATGGGTAATTTAGTGAGGGACCAGCTGTTACAATATTCAGTGTTAAACATTTTATTCTTTTTTTTTTTTTTTTTTTTTTCACTTTGCCAGTGAAAATGACTTTTCAGCTGATACATATTGCACTGATCTCTGTTTCTCAGATCAGTTAATTATTTTGAAATGTTATCTCCTGCTCATAGCCAGCCCTAGTTCTTTGTTGTTGTTGATGTTGCTAAATATGCACTGGATTCTTCAGTATTAGAGCCCTGCCCATTTGCATTTGGAGAGTGTAAAAGGGAGGATAACAATATAAAAGATCAGCACAGGTAAATTTTTTATTTCTTTAATTCACCATAAGTGATGATATAAGCACAGCTCCTGTCCCAGACACACACAGATTTGGTTGGGCCCTGAGGATGGGGGTCCTGACAAGGCATTTCTTTAAAATAAACCCCAAAAAACTCCTTCGGCCGCAGCAGCTTGTTGCTCCTCAAACTGATCACACTGAGGACCTAATTCAGGACCTAATGATAGAAAACAACTGTAAAATTCCAGTGTACACATCTTTCTTTACTTTCCAGACATATAAGCTGCTGCTGATGCCAGTTGTCCCACTGAAGCTTTGATGGAACCACTGACATGAGATTGTTTTTTGGTAGGACTTCACCCTGAACTGGGTGAAATATATAATCTCTCTGTGGTGTGACATTATTTGGCAGATACATAAATTGAATAAACAGAGCAAAATAAAGAGGGTCTGATGAAATTACCAAGATCATGTTTCAACCTGAAAAATGAAAAAGAAGTCCTCATCTAAATTACTGCTTTGAGTGCATGCATGCAAATTGTCTGCCAGTGCTGTTATCTTGGAAACAAATTAGAGTAACAAATTTAGAGAAAATAAATGGATCATCCACTCAGCACATTAAAGCTCTGATCCTGCAAAGACATTCACAGTGGTTTGAAATAAAGCCTGCACATAGTTAATTTTAAACAGATTTAAGAATAAAGTAGTATCCTTCAAGGAAGTGGAACGCTAAAATCGCACTCGAGCATGGACAGTCTAGAAGCTCAAATTAAGTCTTCCCTAAAGAGGCATTATTTTAACGATTTTACCAATGCAGGAGCTTGTTTATGTATCTAGTACTGATACATGGAACAAATTTGGCTTTCTTCTCTTTCTTAGTTTATTACAGCATTGTTCAATATTACATGAGCTATTTTTTGTGAACTTGTCCTTCCATCATGTTTTCAACTGTGCAGCCATAATTTCCTCCACGTAGCTAACAGCTTTACAATTTTAGTCCAAACTTCTCTTTGGTCACTGTTCTTCCTTTAAGCTTAAAATGTGTAAGAAAGTCTCTCATGTAATGGGAAAACTTGCCATAAAAATGTATACAGGTTTTCTTGGGTACATGTTTTCACATTTAATAAAAATGCAGTTTTCAGTTATAATTTGAAATGGTCACTTTCTAGCCACTATTGAATTTCAGTGTGCAAAACAAATTAAGAACACAAATTACCTTTTTGTTTGTTTGTTTCTTTTTGCTTAAAATTTATTTGGATCGTAAATATTTGCTAAAAAGATATGGTTTGGGGGAAATCAGATCAAAACAATATTTACCCTACCTAGCTGCTGTTTATAATGCAGCTGGACTTTATGCTGAAAGCTCCTTCCACATCCCCAAAAAGTGGATTGACTAACATCTGATATGTATGACTTCGTAAAATGCTGATTCACAAATAGTCATTTCGTTTCTCTATCCTGTGTTTTCACTGTATCACATAGATGATTCAGGGTGCCCCTTAGCTGTGCAGGGTTCTGTGGTTGTATCTCTCAGAAGAGTAGCCAAGTGGTCAGGCAGGCTTGTTCTGGTAATTAAGGACTGTATAATATATCCACCAGGTGTGTGTTCAGAAATAAGGTATTCATACGCTACCTCGCTGTTCTCTTGAGAACTTGTACAATTATTCTTGCAGTTAGGTCCGGGGCTCCCTTAAGATTTTACAGTGCTGAGACAAGAAGCCTAATTCTGCTAAGAGTTTTGGACCAGTTTTCATAGAGAATCAGCACAAAACATGGGGATTTTGAAAGGTGATGCATTCTCTATACCCTGGGTGTACTAGGAAATAGACCATACCATTTAGAAGTTTGGTCTGTTACAGCGGTATCTACAGTCCCTCAGATGAGGAGGGAGTTATAACAATAACCATGACCAAACCTATGTTTGTCCCTATAGAGAGAATCATCACTAATTGCTTTTGTTGTGAAGAATTATTACTATGGAACAACTGCTCCAATCCTTGAGGAGCCAAATTATCAACTGGATGAACTGGATGTTTGTAGGCTTTATTTTTTGTTGTTTAATCTTCCTGGGTTCTTCTCTCTCATTTGGATTTTCCCATTAAATGTACTATGCCAGATCTTTGCACAAAAATAACAACTATTTGCCCAGTAAACGTACTGAAAGTTCACATCTGTAACTGGAGCTCTACGGTAGAGAGTTAATTTCATTACAGACACTGAGTGTGAGAAGAAGTGCAGAGTGGCAATACAATATCCTGACATCTCTTACTGTGCGAGAGTCTGAAAGTTAGCATCTCACAGACTCAGGCATTAGACACAAAATAGCTTGAAACAAAAGCTGATGATTGCCATGCAGACTAGAGGAAAGTCAAATCCAAATAGAGCGTATTTAATTGAAGTAGAAATTCACTAAAGCTGTAATTTACTAGGAGAGTTTGAAGAGTATGACAACAAGCGTGTTAGCAGCCAAAGCTAGGATTCAGTAGCTGCTCTCTTTCTTAACGCAGAGGTGCACCATGCAGAGTCTGTAATCCCCAGCAGAGAAGTTGGGTTTCTTGATCTAGTCAGGTTGTGGGCCAGGGACTGCAATAGCCACAGGCCACACCTTTGGTTACAGATGAGCACAGTGCAAGTGCCCTTCCAGCACACGTCAAAGACCTTCTCTAATGGGGAGCACAGAACATGTCCAACAGTTCAGCAGAAAAGAAGCGGTGTTTGCTAAATTGCTGTCTATAAACATAACATTCAGAGCAGGTATAAGCTGTTCCCGAGTCTGTTTTCATTTTTCTGATTAACTCCTAGTTTTGATTTGATTTACAGTTTTGCATTAATGGTTAAGAAAGAAAAATACAAGTTCCTAAAGTAGGGCTGAAATGCAGACCTGGAAGGCTGACATGAGTAAAGTGGAAGCTGGAGCTTTCTGTTAGTTGAGAATCAAGTAAATTTTACTGTATTTTTTTCAGGATAAAAAGCATCCATATAATAAATTTATTATTATTTTTTTTTTAGCCTTGTAGTGGCTGTTTGAGAAGTGTGAATCAAAATGTTGTATATGCTTAGAGGCCAATTTGGAGGGCTTTATTTTTCTCTCTCTCTCTCTCTCTCTTTTCTCAATTTTATTTTGTGGCAAGTATCCCTGTGCAAAAATGTTGCGGTGCATCTGATTTTGTGCATGTTTGCCTAAAAACCACGGAAATAATTTTTTTTAGGGATTGCTGTACACGCATCTGCAAACACTTGTTTCTGGTGTGAAGAGGAGGAAATTTTGATAACTGGTGGGTTAGCATATTTATGTGAATTACTTAAAGCATTGGTAAACTATTGTCAACTTTGTTCACATTGCACAAGATACTCTGTGTAGTCTACTGCTGGCATTATAACCTCAGTGATCCATGCATATTCTGTAAATTCTTGTAGGTTTTGTGTAAGAAACCTTGTCACCATTGCTTACTACTGTAAATTCTTGTTTTGAAGCAAGAGGTGGCTTTTGATTGTACAGCTTTGTGTATTATACGCTACAACAGTACTTGTTCTGTCATCGAAACTTGCTGTTCACATATAGTTTAAAGCTTTGTTAAGCACGCTTAGTGGTTTCAGAATTTATTTCAAACAGCAGATATACAAGCCATTTGCGGGAATATTAAATGTAACGTAAGAGAACTCAGCCTAGTTCATATCCTTTCTGAGAGTGTGGGGTTGGGGTTTAGCAGACAACAGGCAGCTGCAGTTGAGCACACTGTGTCTCTGTGCTGGTCATGCAGTGTCTGCTTTCCCGCTGTGGGCACCCGCAAGCCTGAGATCAGACCCTGTGCAGGGAACTGCACGGGAGGGAGGAAGGTCTCTCCTCTTGCTGTCCCCTGGCCAAGGTACCAATGGGACCTCACTCAGCAGACTGTCACAGAGAGACCTGCCAGCCTGCAGGCTTCCTTGCACTGAGTGAGCAAAGACACACAAGTGTTTCCTCTGGTGTCTCTGAGGTTGTGTCCAAAAACTTCTGCATCAGTGCCAGGACAGAAACCCACCTCTGAGGGTATGCAAGCGGGTAAAGCACTGCCTTCATGTTGTGTCTTCGTTCCCCAGCTACGACAGGCTTTACATGAGGCAGTGTTTAAAGAATTTAATTATTTATCTGTTTATTGAGATAGAAAAATAATCTGAATTCTTGAACTCTCAGTTCTTTTATCATTGGTATTTTATGATATACAGCAAAGACTTGAAAATGTGTATGTGTTCTTTGCTGGTTTCTGACATTGGAAATTCAAGTCTTGTCTAGACTGAAAGACAATGTGAAAAAGTGAAAAAAAAAATTTTAAAGCTGGGAAAGTTGAAGGGGATTCTTACTTGTATTATTTTAAGTTCTGTGGTTTATTTGTTTTTATTGATAGTTTAAATGACTAGGTTAATCTTTTGAATAAAGGCAGTCTTTGTAAATGACTTTGCACCTTCACCTTTTCATGTAAGACTTTGAGTATTTGCAATAAATGTTCCTCACATTTCCAAGCCACTCTCTAGATCTATTCCCTGTATTTCTAAAGTGAAAAAAGGAGAGAAAAAAAAACAACTTTCTGCAGATCACTTCAACTCTTTACAGAGAACCACAGGGTAATCCTGATCCCTTAATCCCAAGTATTTGAAGGTCATATTTAAACAATTCGACAAGTCTGGTTTAGAAAATGAAAATTTACCTTCAACTTCATAAATTAATGTTTAAACCCCAGTCTCTGAAAGTGTAGAAATCCTTAGTAATTTTCCAAATCAGCAAGAACTAAATTTGTCAGTATAAATATTCATGTGGAAAAAAAAAAAATACATGCAAAACTTGACAATGCCTCCGACCTTAAGCATTAGTATTGCTGATACTGGGGATCTCACACAGCTTGTGTGTTTCAGAACGGCTGTATTACTCCTCAGTGTGTCCTTTGTCTTCATTATTGGCAGCTACCACAAAGAGCCAAACCCTGTTGTACTAAAAGAGTTCAAAACCATGGCCATACAAAATTTCCACAGCATCATAAATATGCAGATATGTGTGAGTGATTTTTTAGCATGGTGACCACTCCCAACTTCTCCAGGCCTTGTGTGTAAGTTTAAAAAGCAGCCTCTGGAATGGTGTCAGAAGAGCAGTAGTCTGTGTTGATGAAAGGTCCAACACACTGCCTGGCAGTGATCCCTTTCCAAATGGTTTAGGATCTTGCTTTGGGGCATTGTAATTTTTCCAGCCACAGCACTTGGAAAGGGTTGTACCACAGATACATCTTTGTGTGAAGCCCTTTGACTGTGTCGTAAAACAAACCTACCCCTGAATGCTTCCCATCTTCCAATTTCTTTTGTGAAATATACAGCTGTTTTCCACAGCTGTTTCAAAGTGCAAAGAGATTTGGCAGTGTTGGTTTTATTGTACAAAACACAACCCTGTGTGCATTCGTGTGTTCAGAGAGCCTCCCTTCATGGAGTGCCTCTGACAGCCAGTGTGACACAGCTCTGGGACTCCACTGTTCAGGGAAACTGCCTTGTGTAATACCCAAATGAGGGAAACAAAGTCATAAAACCAAGCCTCACTTTTATTTTTTTTAAATTCCTTGCAAGACTGGGGAGCTGTAAGGACATGGATCATGTGGGTCATGAACCACAAAGTGTATCCGGGTTGGAGCCTCAGACAAGGCTGTTACAGACTGTGTTTTGTAATGGTAATACTGTACCACCACATCAGACTTGCTTCTGCTCCACACTGTGGCCTGATTCATCCTACCTTAACTGCACCTACTTAAAAATTACTAGCCTAGATCTCTTCTGTAAGAGGAAAGACAGAAAAGGAGATGCCAATGGAATATTGTATATGGCATCAGTTGCCCTCTCCACTAATGAATCCTGCCTGCTTCTAAAGGCCTACAGTTAGGCGGAATAAATCCCAAGTGTTTATATCTAGCTTCATATCCTGCTACATAAAAGTTTATTTGAGCCTGGTGCAGGCAAGAATAATGCCGCTTCTAAGAACCTGAATCTGAGTGGCATCCAGATGAGTTTCTGAGACCTTGCAATCTCAAACCACAAGATTTCTGCCCCGTAGTTGCTATCAGCTTTCTCTTTGCTTCCTTTTTTATAAACAGGTGTAGCTTGAATGACTTACTTGGAACATTTCTAGGTTTATACCTGCCTAGAAATCCTCACCTGTATCTGTAAAGTGGGCTCTCACTCTTTGCCTACACTAACTCATTTACTGAAAGCAACACATGAAGAAACAAATGCATGGAAGAATCAACACCAGCAACAGCATATGCTGCTTTTAAATTCAGCTGTGAGGTTGTAACTAAGATATTAATGCTCATACTTTCTAGGGATGGCTAAATACTCCATCCCTGAAGAGCTTTAGGGGATAAATCTAGGAGCTCCGAATTTAGGATTGTGAGAATACAGGTAGCAATGGGAGTTTATGGGGGATTTTTTTTTTGTAAACTTGTAGTAAATGTGTAAGATTTCACATGCTGGTTTGGAGATGAGGAAAGTGTCCACTTTTAGATAGACCTGATCTTTGCAGACAGCATTACTGCCGATTAGCAAAGCCCATTTATAGGAAGTATCACCTCAGGCTTGCACCATACACCTACCTTATTCTAAGTCAGCTTGATATCTTTCTTCATTAACTGCTGGTACAAGATCATAACAGCAAGTTGTATCAGTCCTGTTGCCAGCTGGGGAATAGCTTAAGTATAAAAAAAAATCAAAGGTTCTAACTTGCACTTCATGCAGTGTCCACATTCTCACAGCTGGGCCCGAGACAGCAGCTGCCTCCAAGGTTGCCATGTATGTTCTTCGTCACACAAAAGTAGGTGTGATTTTGTGTGTGTGTGTGCGAGTTTAACAGGAGCGGTATTGATAGATTTGCCTTATTTCCTGAGTTGTGAGTCATCCTGTGTTGAAAATGATAGGCATCTTGTGTAGCTATAAATAGAAAAAAACGAAATTGAGAATTGTTATTTATGATATGCTAGTACAATCCCTGCTCTGCTGTTCAATATTTTGAGTGCCGAACTTAACCAAAACGTTACCTTGATGGATTACGTTAGCCTCATCTCTTCATGAAGATGGGTATGAATTTCCAGTTACTGTTTCTGGGTGCTCAGTGAATTCTGGGCCAAAGGTAAGAAAGACAGTTGCAGTGGGAAAGATTGCTGTGGCAGCCACTTATTGACAATTTTATAGATGTGTGAAGCCATTCTATCTGTTGTCTGACACTCTTCCCATTTTCTCAGTGGATCAGCATGGTCTTTGAGTATCTTGATGGGCAGTGTCAGCCACTGGAGGAAAGGTGGAGAAGCTCACCACCCAAGAAGGGTGGAAATGTAGCAAGTAATGAGCTGTCTTGTCCCACAATAGTTTCTCCAATCAACATTTGTATCTTCAGTTATTATTTTACCATTCAGTATCTTGAGGTGGTATGAGCAAAAATATATTAATATATGTAATCTAAAAGAAATATAGGCTTGTATCATGCCTTAGTAATTCTCTTCAGCTTCAGTATCTATAAGCTATGAGCAGACAAACTTCTTCCCTCTTCTGGGGTGTTCTTTACTACATAGTAGCTGATGGCTTCATTAATACTGGCTATTTGAGTCTTCTGGGGCTAACATTTATATTTTTCCTGGGTGAAAATGCCATAGTATTCTCACCAGACATAAGCACAATGCCATATCACTGCTGCATGTTGTCTTTTAGCTTCTCTCTACATGTGCTTGCATGTTAGAAATCTAGAAATGCTGCTGTATAAACTGCTACATTGATTACCTAATACAGGTGTTTTTCTGCATCCTTTCCTGCTCCAAAACTCCCACTAACTTGAAAGTTAGCAACGGCTTTTAAAAGGGGGTATTGGAAGCACAAAGGATGCAGGGGGCAACTCTTCAGTAGTTTACAGGCTGCTGTAAATTAACGTCTTCTCAGCAAAGAAATGTAGCATTTTAGCAGTAACTTCCTAGTGAAAACACTGAGCGTGCTTATCACTTGAGATTTTAAGAGGGGGGTAAAAAAAAAAAGAAGTGTCAATATGTGTAATTGTAGTCATCTAATTTTGACACTTAACCAGTAATATTCCACAAGGTATGAACCTCAGCTTTAGCTACGTGTTCATGATACACCAACCGACGCAGAACTGAAAGGTGAACAGCCATGTTTTAGCATTGCAGCTACACAAGAAATCACAGTTCTCAAGAGGTTCTGTTTGGATTTTATTTCTTTATCTCTTAAAATTTTGGTTTTAACTGCTGAAGTATTTTTCGAGATAGTTACCTGAGGCTTCCTTTCACCAACCAAGAGAGTCTTGTAGCTTTCTGCACTGTGAAAGGCAAGCCCTGTGGAGAAACACAGGCTTTGTGCTTGCCCAGCAAATTAGCAGAAATTTCATCCAAGCCATAAAAGCCTCTTACGTTATTCTGTGTTTAAGTAATTAAAGCAATTAGGGATGGGAGCTTCAGGAATAATGAGGTGTCTCTGTCCTCTGTTTTACTCTCTCCCTGTGTTTTGCAGGGATTGAAGAGTTCTTTTTTTTTCAAGGCTCAGCCCTGTCTCTTTAAACCCATGCAGTCTAAGCATCATGTGAGATTGAGTTCATGGAGATAGCTTTGCAAGATTTGGTAGCAAGGAGTAATGCATGTCCCTCCGGGCATGGACACTTACAAGCAAGTCTGATACCAAGAATTAAACTACGAGATGGTACCAGTACATCAGACTCTGTAGTACAGTGGGGGTTTTTAGCTGTTGTCACTTGTATTTTATTCTGCAGGAGAGGAGTTGGGGAATATCAGATCACACGGGGAATTTTAGAAGTAATATCACTCAAGAATCATCTTGTTAAAGTCTAACTTCAAAGTGCACTATGATTTACTAACAAAAACGTGTTTTCTTCTGTTTGCCGACATGGTTGTTCCATTTTGTGATAAGTTAAACTCAGCAGTTCATTTGTTGCACTGCCTAGCTGCATGAATTCATCCAGTGTACATACGTACCTGTGCAGCATTTCTTTGGGTTTTGTATTTGAATTTGCAGTATTGATTATTATTTTTGTATTTTACTTTGCCTCTGTTATTGGAATTGTAGTAAACATAATTTATACCTATGATTTTACAACTGGTTTGCAACTGAAAAGTCTTCTTTAAATTGTAAAGTTTTATTGATGGATATTCATTAAAATGGTATACGAATTATATTAACAATTGTTTTGTGTTTTGATGCCCTCTGTACATAAATATATGTCTATTTATCTGTTTAATGGTGCTTGTGTCTTGCAATTTTGGATACATTTTAGAATAAAGTTTCATTTTACAAGAAGTATTTGTACTTTCACCAGCTGTGTCAAGAAAACAACCCCTTTTTTCCCATAAAATAATTAGGGTTACAAAAAAAAAGCATCTGAATCTCTACAACATTTAGAACTTAAGGCAGTCGTACATCTTTTTCAAGAATATAGAGGTATACAAGTCTACAAAGGTGCACAGCTACACGTAGTAGTTGATTTACTGCAGTAACTGACACCTGTATACATTCTGGAGGCCTGTCCTACCGCTGCTGACTCCATCAGTAAGAAAATACTGCTTGAATTGTTAACAATTATCACATTAGACTTACTTCCCACAGAACACTAATGCTCTGCAGTCATGCACTCATCTGTTTAAATACAGAAGGCATTTTGTTAGAAACCCAAAAGCCAGTTCTAGATTACATGCTTCTGTGGAATTTTGGGTCATAAGTGGATCTTCTTTGCTGCACTCTTGTTCTATACCATTTCTCAGAATGTATTCTGACCTGGATGAAGAGCAGGTCTGGGACAGTTAACACCACTAGTTGAGGGGACTGCTAGCTTGCCTATGTGATGTGTGGTTGAACAGTACTTCTTAATAGCCATAGTGGCTTTACTTTACACAAGATTCATTCACATATAATACTGAGCTCATCTTTTATTAATTGAGAAGGTTCCTTGGGATACAGCCCTTAAAAATAAGGAGTCCAGGAGAGCTGGACCTACTTAATAATAATAATACAATAAACCAGGTTGAAAGAGACCTTCAAGATCATCGCGTCCAACCCATCAACCAATCCAACCCACCTAAACAACTAAACCCTGCAGCCAAGCACCCCATCAAGTCTCCTCCTGAACACCTCCAACGAAGGTGACTCCACCACCTCCATGGGTAGCCCATTCCAATGGGAAATCACTCTCTCTGCATAGAACTTCTTCCTAACATCCAGCCTAAACCTGCCATGGCGCAGCCTGAAACTGTGTCCTCTTGTTCTGGTGCTGGCTGCCTGGGAGAAGAGGCCAACCTCTGCCTGGCTACAACCTCCCTTCAGGTAGTTGTAGAGAGCAAGAAGGACACCCCTCAGTCTCCTCCTCTCCAGGCTAAGCAACCCCAGCTCCCTCAGCCTCTCCTCATAGGCCTTGTGTTCCAAACCCCTCACCAGCTTTGTTGCCCTTCTCTGGACACGTTCCAGCAAGACAACATCGTTCCAAAACCGAGGGGCCCAGATCTGGACACAGGACTCAAAGTGTGGCCTAAGCAGTGCAGTGTACAGGGGCAGAATGACCTCCCTGCTCCTGCTGGCCACACTCTTCCTGATGCAGGCCAGGATGCCATTGGCCTTCTTGGCTGCCTGGGCACACTGCAGGCTCATGTTCAGCCTACCATCAACCAGCACCCCCAAGTCCCTCTCTGCCTGGCCGCTCTCCAGCCACTCTGACCCCAGCCTGCAGCACTGCATGGGGTTGCTGTGGCCAATGTGCAGAACCCGGCACTTGGATGTGTTCAATCTCATGCCCTTGGATTCTGCCCATCTGTCCAGCCTGTCGAGGTCCCTCTGCAAAGCCTCTCTGCCCTCCAGCAGATCAACTCCTGCCCCCAGCTTGGTGTCATCCACAAATTTACTGATGATGGACTCGATGCCATAATCGAGATCATCAATAAAGACGTTGAAGAGCATGGGGCCCAGCACTGATCCCTGGGGCACACCACTAGTGACAGGCCACCAGCTGGATGTGGCACCATTCACCACCACTCTCTGGGCTCGGCCCTGCAGCCACTTCCTAACCCAACGCAGTGTGCTCCTGTCCAAGCCATGGGCTGCCAGCTTGGCCAGGAGTTTGCTGTGGGGGACAGTGTCAAAGGCCTTGCTGAGGTCCAGGTAGACCACATCCACAGGCCTCCCCACATCCACCAGGTGGGTCACCTGATCATAGAAGGAGATCAGGTTGGTCAGGCAGGACCTGCCCTTCTTAAATCCATGCTGGCTAGGCCTGATCCCTTGGCCATCCTGTAAGTGCTGTGTGATTGCACTCAAGATGACCTGTTCCATAATCTTGCCTGGCACTGAGGTCAGGCTGACAGGCCTAGAATTCCCTGGCTCATCCAACCGGCCCTTCTTGTGGATGGGCACCACGCTGGCCAGCTTCCAGTCTTCTGGGACCTCTCCAGTGAGCCAGGACTGCTGAAAAATGATGGAGAGCGGCTTGGACAGCTCATCTGCCAGCTCTCTCAGCACCCTAGGATGGATCCCATCTGGTCCCATGGCCTTGTGGGGGGTCCAAGCAGCTCAGAAGATCTAACTACCTCCTGGAGCAGCGGGAAACTATGCAGCTCCCTGGCTCCTTTTGCCAGCTCAGGAGGCCAGCTGTCTGGAAGATGTTCTGCCCTGCTAGTATAAATTGAGGCAAAGAAGGTGTTAAGTACCTCTGCCTTTTCCTCATCCTTTGTTACAACGTTCCCCTCCATGTCAACCAAGGAGTGAAGGTTGTCCTTGCCCTTCTTCTTGCTATTGATGTATTTATAGAAGGACTTTTTGTTGTCCTTCACAGCAGAGGCCAGTCTAAGCTCCAAATGTGCTTTTGCCTCTCTAATTTTCTTCCTGCATGTCAGAGCAACATCCCTAAACACTCCATGGTTTGCTTCCCCTTTCTTCCAAAGATGACACACCCTCTTTTTTTCCCTTAGTTCCTTTAGAAGTTCATTGCCCATCCAGGCTGGCCGTCTGCCCCGGTGGCTCATCTTCCAGCACACTGGCACAGCCTGTTCCTGCACCTTCAAGAGTTCTTCCTTGAAGTAGGTCCAGCTCTCCTGGACCCCTTTATTTTTAAGGGCTGTATCCCAAGGAACCTTCTGAGTTAGTTCCTTGAGTAGCCTGAATTCTGCCCTCCGGAAGTCCAGAGTGGAGGTCTTCTTGCTGCCCTTCTTGGCTTGACTGAATACTGAAAACTCATTTATCTTGTGGTCACTGGTGCCTAAACACCCTCCAACCACCACATCACCCACCAGCCCTTCCCTGTTGGTGAAGAGGAGGTCAAGCAGAGCCTTACCCCTGGTAGGCTCGTGCAGCACCTGGGATAAGAAGCTGTTCTCCATGCACTCTTAGAACCTCCTAGACTGCCTCCTCTCTGCTGTGTTGAGATCCCAGCAGATATCAGGCAGGTTGAAGGAAGAACTTCAAGGAAGAATTCTTGAAGGTGCAGGAACAGGCTGTGCCAGTGTGCTGGAAGATGAGCCGCCGGGGCAGACGGCCAGCCTGGATGGGTAATGAACTTTTAATAGAACTAAGGGAAAAAAAGAGGGTGTATCATCTTTGGAAGAAAGGGGAGGCAAACCATGGAATGTTTAGGGATGTTGCTAGCAGATGCAGGGAGAAAATTAGGGAGGCAAAAGCCCATTTGGAGCTTAGACTGGCCTCTCTGTGAAGGACAACAAAAGGTCCCACTATAAACATATTAATAGCAAGAAGAAGGGCAAGGACAACCTCCACTCCTTGGTTGACACGGAGGGGAACGTTGTAACAAAGGATGGGGAAAAGGCAGAGGTACTTTACACCTTCTTTGCCTCAATTTTTAATAGCAGGGCAGAATGTCCTCCAGACAGCTGGCCTGCAAAGCTGGCAGAAGGAGCCAGGGAGCTGCGTAGTTTCCCGCTGCTCCAGGAGGCAGTTAGAGATCTTCTGAGCTGCTTGGACCCCCATAAGGCCATAGGACCGGATGGGATCCATCCGAGGGTGCTGAGAGAGTTGGCAGATGAGCTGTCCAAGCCGCTCTCCATCATTTTTCAGCAGTCCTGGCTCACTGGAGAGGTCCCAGAAGACTGGAAGCTGGCCAGCGTGGTGCCCATCCACAAGAAGGGCCGGTTGGATGAGCCAGGGAATTCTAGGCCTGTCAGCCTGACCTCAGTGCCAGGCAAGATTATGGAACAGGTCATCTTGAGTGCAATCACACAGCACTTACAGGATGGCCAAGGGATCAGGCCTAGCCAGCATGGATTTAGGAAGGGCAGGTCCTGCCTGACCAACCTGATCTCCTTCTATGATCAGGTGACCCGCCTGGTGGATGTGGGGAGGCCTGTGGATGTGGTCTACCTGGACCTCAGCAAGGCCTTTGACACTGTCCCCCACAGCAAACTCCTGGCCAAGCTGGCAGCCCATGGCTTGGACAGGAGCACACTGCGTTGGGTTAGGAAGTGGCTGGGAGGGCTGAGCCCAGAGAGTGGTGGTGAATGGTGCCACATCCAGCTGGCGGCCTGTCACTAGTGGTGTGCCCCAGGGATCAGTGCTGGGCCCCATGCTTTTCAACATCTTTATTGATGATCTGGATGAGGGCATTGAGTCCATCATCAGTAAATTTGTGGATGACACCAAGCTGGGGGCAGGTGTTGATCTGCTGGAGGGCAGAGACAGCTCTGCAGAGGGACCTAGACAGGCTGGACAGATGGGCAGAATCCAAGGGCATGAGATTGAACACATCCAAGTGCCGGGTTCTGCACATTGGCCACAGCAACCCCATGCAGTGCTACAGGCTGGGGTCAGAGTGGCTGGAGAGCGGCCAGGCAGAGAGGGACCTGGGGGTGCTGGTTGATGGTAGGCTGAACATGAGCCTGCAGTGTGCCCAGGCAGCCAAGAAGGCCAATGGCATCCTGGCCTGCATCAGGAAGAGTGTGGCCAGCAGGAGCAGGGAGGTCATTCTGCCCCTGTACACTGCACTGCTTAGGCTGCACCTTGAGTACTGTGTCCAGTTCTGGGCCCCTCAGTTTAGGAAGGATGTTGACTTGCTGGAACGTGTCCAGAGAAGGGCAACAAAGCTGGTGAGGGGTTTGGAACACAAGCCCTATGAGGAAAGGCTGAGGGAGCTGGGGTTGCTTAGCCTGGAGAAGAGGAGACTGAGGGGTGTCCTTCTTGCTCTCTACAACTACCTGAAGGGAGGTTGTAGCCAGGCAGAGGTTGGCCTCTTCTCCCAGGCAGCCAGCACCAGAACAAGAGGACACAGTTTCAGGCTGCGCCATGGCAGGTTTAGGCTGGATGTTAGGAAGAAGTTCTATGCAGAGAGAGTGATTTCCCATTGGAATGGGCTACCCGTGGAGGTGGTGGAATCACCTTCATTGGAGGTGTTCAGGAGGAGACTTGATGGGGTGCTTGGCTGCAGGGTTTAGTTGTTTAGGTGGGTTGGATTGGTTGATGGGTTGGACGCAATGATCTTGAAGGTCTCTTTCAACCTGGTGTATTGTATTGTATTGTATTAATAAAACTACTTGCCTCTTCTGGTAGAATTCTACAGGCATTGCACTGTGGCTTGCTCTTCACCCTGCTTGTGATATACGCTACTGCATTGCACAAAACTTTTTAACCTTAACGTTGCTTCAAGTACAAATGCATGTTATTAGGAGATAATCTAATGTTCATTCTGGTTTTGCTTTGTAAATACATTTAAAACAGTCCTTCATATTTCAGTTCTTGTCCTTAATATTTCAGTTCAACAGGAGAAGCCTTAGGTATTGACAGTACTTTTTACAACTGCATTAGCAAGCCAGCAGTTGTGAAGGGAAGTCAGTTTCTTAGATGGTTAACCAGACTCCAGAAGTTTAGTTGTTTTAATTCAACATCTGTTCTCAGCTGAGAATAATAATTTCACCAAAGTTAGTGACTGAGTGGTGTATGGGTTTGGAAGTAGGGGGGGGCAAGGTAGCGTCCATCTGTCTTTGACCATTCGTTCCTCTCACCACTGGGGGCATCAGTGAAGAGAAATCTTGATGGTTCACAAAGATGCTTTTCAACCCTCAGCCATGCAGGGTCGATCCAGCTACCTTCATCTGGTGGTGATACCAGAGGTGCTGGTATAGCCTACTGTGTTACAAAAGGTACTTTCCAAATGGGAAGTCATTGAATGGCACAGATCTATTCTGTGAACTTAGACCAGTAACAAGTGTGCTGATTTTTCAGCTGTGAAAGGAGATTGATCTTGCAGGTATTTTCTGAGGACAAATACACTGAAAACTGTAAAATACTCAGTTACTCCAGCGGAGGCAAAGGAGTATAAGGGACATAGAAAAAGGAGTCAATGAAGCCAACTGGAAAGCAGGCTTTAGAGACAGTTACCTCAGCAGACTGGGTCTAAGAAGAGGAGAATGCAGCTTAAGAAAGCAGAGGGTTATTTGCAAAAGAGCATTTTATTCTCTGAGCTTCCTCACCTCACTAAGTGTGTCTGCCAAGTGTGCAAAGCAGTAGAGTGTGCATTGCTCATTTGGGCCCTGGGTGGCCATTCCCGTTCATGAAGGGTAGCGTCTGTTTCAACTGGCGTATTTCAAATGGCATCCTCCCCCTCAGCAAGTATGTGCAGATCTGAGGTGTGTTTTCCAAATACCAGCTTTCTCTTACACCATCAGAAGTGAGAGAAGTTACCTATTCTATTACTCTAAAACTCCTCCATATGAGGAGGAGTGGTCAGCTCGGCTGACCACTTATCCTCAATCATACTTTAGAAAGTTTAAATATGAGCAGATTTAGACTTTACTTTTACTTCTCTGTGAAACTAACAGCTTTGTAGCTCCCAATCTCACAGCAGACAACAGATACATTATGGGCTATTAAGGGCCACTATCCAGAATCCATGGTGTGAGAAGCTGATAGTGGAGTTTTTGTCATATGGACTAAGCAAAGGAGAAAATACTGTTTACAAACCCCATTCAGGTAGCAAGACTGAGGTATGACACCACCACTTCCAATATAGTGTTTCTTTCCTTCACATCAGCCAGTCAAAGAAAGAAAGAGAAATCAGTGCAAACTTTCTTTCTGAAGCAGCAGAATAGAAATAAATCCAAAGGGATAACACAGTATGCTCATTTTCAGAGCCAATATCCTCTGAAATGTTAACTACTGTGTTGCTAAAAGAGTATGTGACAAAGAATCAGAGATCTGCTGTAGTGCAATGATAGTAACAGACCATGGGAGAAGAAAATCCCTACTGCACTATCTTGGTGAGGTAGGTTTGTGAAACCCCAGATTTTCCTGGATGTTAACACTGGATCTTTCATGGTATGAATTCCTTTCTGTATGTTTTTAACAGACTTGGGAAGCCTGTCATTGCAATAGTGGGTGACAAGTCATAGCTACATGATAAAGAGGAAAGGCTGAAAACAGTCTTGGTGCTCTATGTGGCTGGAGAGCGGCCAGGTAGAGAGGGACCTGGGGGTACTGGTTGATGAGAGGCTGAACATGAGCCTGCAGTGTGCCCAGGCAGCCAAGAAGGCCAATGGCATCCTGGCCTGCATCAGGAAGAGTGTGGCCAGCAGGAGCAGGGAGGTCATTCTGCCCCTGTACACTGCACTGCTTAGGCCACACCTTGAGTCCTGTGTCCAGATCTGGGCGCTTCAGTTTAGGAAGGATCTTGTCTTGCTGGAATGTGTCCAGAGAAGGGCAACAAGGTTGGTGAGGGGTTTGGAACACAAGCCCTATGAGGAGAGGCTGAGGGAGCTGGGGTTGCTTAGCCTGGAGGAGACTGAGGGGTGACCTTTTTGCTCTCTACAACTACCTGAAGGGAGGTTGTGGACAGGTGGAGGTTGGTCTCTTCTCCCAGGCAGCCAGCACCAGAACAAGAGGACACAGTCTCAGGCTGCACCAGGGCAGGTTTAGGCTGGATGTTAGGAAGAAGTTCTATACAGAGAGAGTGATTGCCCATTGGAATGGTCTGCCCAGGGAGGTGGTGGTGTCACCATCACTGGAGGTGTTCAGGAGGAGACTTGATGGGGTGCTTGGTGCCACGGTCTAGTTGTTTAGGTGGGTTGCATTGGTTGATAGGTTGTACGCCATGATCTTGAAGGTCTCTTTCAACCTGGTTTATTGTATTGTACTACTGTATTGTAAATATAAGTCACAGTCTTTCCCTAAAAATCATTTGCAGGTTACACAACACTCTGCTATGTTGAAGCAGTAAGTTTGCTCCACTGAACAATCCTGCCTTAACACCTGATAAACCCAGCTGGTGAGCATCTCCAACCTGCTCTCTTGACATACTTGAGCCTTCCATAGTAATAAAGCTGTATCCATAATAATAGTCAAAAGTTCACATCCCTGATGATTCAGAAGCATTTGCTCTACTATTCCTCAGCAGTACCTGTTGATGCATTGAGTCTTTGTTGTATTTTCATAGTTTGCAAGGCCAGCAATATCCTGCAGTACTTCACCAGCCTTGAGAGGAGAAGTAGGTACGGGGTGGAGGGAGCCCTCTGTAAGGTTTCCAGTTATTAACTTCTGCAGGAGCACCTGACTGGAACTGTGGCCACCGAGGCAGGTATCAAAATGTCCGTGGCAGCAGTGACAGTGATTCACTAGGCTATGGAACCTTCCTGCCAGGCTTACCAGCATCTAGAGATGGGAATGTGTCATCTCCGGGCCCATCTGCCAGGCTGTCAAGTTGGTGACAATATGAGAGAGCAAGACTTAAAAAAAAAAAGAAAAAAAAAAAAAAGAAAGAAAGAAAGAAAGAAAGAAAGAAAGAAAGAAAGAAAGAGAGAAAGAAAGAAAGAAAGAAAGAAAGAAAGAAAGAAAGAAAGAAAGAAAGAAAGAAAGAAAGAAAGAAAGAAAGAAAGAAAGAAAGAAAGAAAGAAAGAAAGAAAGGAAAGAAAGGAAGAAAGGAAGAAAGGAAGAAAGAAAGAAAGAAAGAAAGAAAGAAAGAAAGAAAGAAAGAAAGAAAGAAAGAAAGAAAGAAAGAAAGAAAGAAAGAAAGAAAGAAAGAAAAAAGAAAGAAGGAAGGAAAGGAAGGAAGGAAGGAAGGAAGGAAGGAAGGAAGGAAGGAAGGAAGGAAGGAAGGAAGGAAGGAAGGAAGGAAGGAAGGAAGGAAGGAAGGAAGGAAGGAAGGAAGGAAGGAAGGAAGG
The DNA here is from genome assembly GCA_033816785.1 of Picus viridis. Classification (NCBI taxonomy): domain Eukaryota; kingdom Metazoa; phylum Chordata; class Aves; order Piciformes; family Picidae; genus Picus; species Picus viridis. The sequence continues at coordinate 98,348,458 of CM066606.1, read as the reverse complement.
AAGGAAGGAAGGAAGGAAGGAAGGAAGGAAGGAAGGAAGGAAGGAAGGAAGGAAGGAAGGAAGGAAGGAAGGAAGGAAGGAAGGAAAGGAAGGAAGGAGAGGAAAAAAAAAAGGTAAAGAAATCATCTGAGCCAGAGTATAGTTATTTCAGTGGTGAGGTGCGTGCCAAAGCCCAGCAGCAGCACAGGCTCTGGGTGGCTGACGCCAGACCTTAAGGGTGGCCTCAGAGGTCCCGGAGCAGGAGAAAACCGCACAGGACGCAAACGGGAAGCAGGGCAGTAAAACTGGGCCACAGTCGCGCTGCCACCCTGCTCTCACCTTCGGGCCCCGCGTACGCGCCGCGGCGCCCCTGTTCGCGACCCAGATCCCCACACACCCTCCGCGTGGGGTTCCTTCCCTCCTCCTGACAGCGGCGGCGGCCGGGCCGGGGCGATGCCACCTCAGCCCTGGAGCGTTGGGGCGGGACCGACACGCCCAAGCCCGGTAGGCAGTGTCGAGGCCGGGCTGGTGCCAGCGCTGCTGCCTCTCCGTGTCCGGGGAGGGAGCTTCGGCCGCCGCTGCTCCCCTCACTCCCGGCGCCATGGAGCGGCGCGGGACGGCAGCGGCGGCGGGCGGCGATGTCCGCATGTGCCAGACCGTCTGCCCGGCCCACGCCAACCACCGCGGCGAGCTGAGCGCCGGGGAGCTCCTCAAGTGGATGGATGCGACTGCCTGCCTCGCAGGTAGAGGGACGGCAACGGCCCCGCGGGCGGCCGGCGCCGAGGGGCTGAGGGCAGCGGCCGGCGAGGAGAGGTGTTTCAGGGCGGCGGGGAGAGGCCGCCCCGTGTCACCTCTCCTCCCCTCAGAAATTTTCCTTAAACTCGTCGGCTGTGTGGGGAGAGCGTCTCCTTTGCCGAAAACCCGTTGCCCTGTCCCGATATTGGCCGATGACAGGCGAGGAGGGAGCGAAATTTTGTCCCTGGGGAGGTGGGGAGGGAGGGGGACAGTGCTGGAGGGGAAGATTGCAGGGAGTGAGTGCGTGAGATTTGATGGTTCAGATTAGGAACAGGCATCAAGGGAGTGAGAAAGCTTGGGGGGCTGGAGAGGAGCGTCACGTCTTAGGGGAGAGTGAAGAAAAGAGAGACAGGGGCGGTTAGGATGAGAAATAAAAGCGGCAGAGGGAGAAAGGGGTTGGGGGGGGAAAAGTACTAATTTAAGAATATTGGCACATGGATAGGGGGGAAAAAAACAACAACCACAAATCCAATCAGTGTGCAGAGCACTGTGTGCCTGGTTTAACTCGGCTTCGAAAACTTTCATAATCTCCTCAGCTAACTTCTGGAAGCGAAAGCGGCATCAAAAGCACGAAGAAAACCCAAGGCTCTGCCATGGGTCTGTCACTGAACTCCGTTTCCAAGTACAGCTGCATACATTAGCAGCCCATAATGAGCCTTGCAGAGAATAGCGGGTGTATATTTGGGGAGCTCGTGTCTGCACGGCGTCTCCATGCGACGCGGTGACCGCGGAGCACTTGCTGCGTAGGTGTGTGCCGCGCTCGGTGCGGCTTTATGTAATCCGCTGTTCCTATATAGGAGGAGTTGGGATCCTGGAGAGCTTGTCCCACACAATAACCCAGAAACTACCTAGCACGTAGCGACTTCCCAGTATGATCATACCTTCTTTTTTTTCCCCCTTTCCTTTATTTTTTGAGATTTATTTTAGCACGAAGGAGTCATTGGATTTCAGCCCTTCAGTGATTTACCCGTTAACAGTGCTTTTTGGCAGGGAGACTCCGAATTGACCTCAGCATCCCCTGAACTTGAGTCCCTGCTCTGAAGTGGCACAGCCCCAGCTGCTGCAAATTTGTCCTTGCTCTCTGGACCTCAGTTATGCTGTGGTGATCTAAATCAGTTACAAATCTGCCACCAAAGATCACCTTCATAGTTGCTTTTAGTTCATTAGGCTTAGGGCAGCAGCAGTCATCAATGCCCATCCTGTTGCACACGATGGATTTTTAACATCTTTCCTCACTTTTTTTTTTTCCTCCACAGTAAACTCAGCATACCCCAGGCAGGAATTTGTGTGGCTTTGCCACCTTTCACCTGCATTACTGCCAGCAAGTACAGTTTTGAGTGCCTGGGATTTGCACCTTCTTCATTTCATACCCTTGTGCTCCAGGTGTGATCCACCTTGCTGGCTGCTTTCTGACTTTTAAAGCTGTTTATGATTGTCTCCACCTTACTCATCGTGTTGTACCTACCACAATGCCAACTCCGTCCTCTTAGTTGTTAGTGACCGCCTCTCTTTCAACACATCTTTCTGTGTTTCTAATAAGTGCCTTCATATATTTTGCTCTCATATTTTCAAAGGAAGCTGCTTAGTTGCTGAGACAACTCTAATTCCTCCAAGTTTTTTTCTTAATATGCTCACTAAAAATACTGCTGCTTGGGAGAAGCACTCCTGCCTATTGAGCACTGCTGTGTTCTAGGTTTCCTACTAGTCCTCTTTTTTTGCCTCTTTCACTCAGGAAGCTCTTCTGGAGCAAGGGTTCCCTTGCTGTAAAAAGGGGGCTGTTAAATATTAGCAGTAAAGATGTTTATCTTTCCCAGATCAACTTTCATAATTAATACAAATAGGGTGCATTATTCTTCATAATCAAATGCATCCTAGGGAGAGGAAGAACACAACTTGAACTTTGTTAAATATATTTTCCAGTAATAAATACTTGGGTTTGATGTTTTTATTTAATTCCTGTGGTCTTAGTACAGCACTGGGGGTGCTTTCCACTGCTGTGGCCACACTAATGATCCAGTAGACATTTCTCCTGTGTCTGAGAATCCTCAACTGACAAAACTTCTACACTGGTTTAAGAGAAACAAGATTCATGATGCCCTGTGTTGAGGGAGATTGCTGAGATTTCTGTAGGCTTTTTAATGCTTTGTGACTCTTTTTCTCTTGCACCATTCTTGTTATGGCTATTTTACTAAAATGTTCATTTTAAAAGACCTGAAATAGAACTTTCCAGTGTGAGTGGGATCATTATCATAATTTAGTCTCATCTCCTGATGTTACCTTTATTTCATGGTAAATATTAACTTTAATGTTATTTAGCTTCTTTTTTTTTCCTAGGGGTCCACTGCAGACTTGCATTAAGGTGATCAAAAGAAGACCTGTAATCTACTGTGTTTTGTCTCTGTTTCTCATGCACAAGTGTACAGGGGAATACCTTACTGGAAATGCAATGTGTTAATTGTGTGTCCATGTGTCTCTTTTGAAGCTGAGAAACATGCTGGTGTATCTTGTGTGACAGCATCTATGGATGACATACAGTTTGAAGAGGCTGCCAGGTACAAAAACCAGTTAACAACAGTCAAATGTTTGGATTCTAGAAATTCTTTATTTGGCAGAGGTAAATGGAGGCATTATAAAATCTGAGATGGCAGGCCAGTGGACTCACCAGAGTCACAGGGTTAAGTCTCAAAATTGGTCTTTTCGGTCTGTGATAACCTCACCGATGAAGAAAACAGATCAATTTCACAGGTCTTGTTACACTGATATGGCAACCTAGATGCCAGGTGAAAAACTCATGGCCCAGTGATCTTTGGTTCTACTGAAGGGAATGTTTCAGGGCATTACTTATCTCTGTTAAATAAGGAAGACATACCTGTAAGAGTCATTGTATAATTTTTTTTTATTGCTGCAAGTGTCCAGAGAAGGGCAACAAAGCTGGGGAGGGGTTTGGAGCACAAGCCCTATGAGGAGAGACTGAGGGAGCTGGGGTGGCTTAGCCTGGAGAAGGGGAGGCTCAGGGGTGACCTTATTGCTCTCTACAACTACCTGAAGGGAGATTGTAGCCAGTTGGGGGTTGGTCTCTTCTCCCGGGCAACCAGCACCAGAACAAGAGGACACAGTCTCAAGCTGTGCCAGGGCAGGTTTAGGCTGGATGTTAGGAAGAAGTTCTTCCCAGAAAGAGTGATTGGTAGTTGGAATGGGCTGCCCAGGGAGGTGGTGGAATCACCATCACTGGAGGTGTTTAGGCAGAGACTTGATGGGGCACTTGGTGCCATGGTTTAGTTGATTAGATTGTGTTGGATGATAGGTTGGACTCGATCTCAAAGGTCTCTTCCAACCTTGTTAATTTCTATTCTATTCTATTCTAGTGTTCTTTCAGTTTATTGCTTACCATCTCTTCTTTTCAGCTCTTTTTAAAAGATGTGTTCATGTAACAAACCAGAAATGTTTTGCATTGTCACTGAATAGTGACTCAGTCTACAAGGTAAAAGAGGATTTTAGGTTTTGTTTTAACCATTTTTCATGATTTACCAACAGATGAAAGACTCTGTAAGAGGAAATAGAACCTTTATTCCTAAACTATATTTTACAGAAATGTTGCTGGCTTTCTTCTTCTTCTTCTGTTTGTTTGTTTTTTTTTCCCCCACACTTTGCAGTCTAGAAATTAATGAGTGCTTAGATGGGATGGACTCAGTTACACAGACCAGTGCACATGCTGTTGTCCTGACTGTGAGCCAAGCCAAACTGCGTGTTAGATGTACAGCAGATGTCAATCTAAAATAGTTTACAGTACACAAGTGTAAAATAGGCATTCACTCACACTTCTGAACAGAAGCTTTTGGGAGTAGTGTCCATTAGCACGAGAACTAGAACACTCTCTACAACTACCTGAAAGGTGGTTGTAGCCAGGAAGGGGTTGGACTCTTCTCCCTAGCAACCAGCACCAGAAGAAGGGGACACAGTCTAAAGCTGCAACAGGGGAGGTTTAGGCTCAAGGTGAGGAGAAAGTTCTTCACTGAGAGAGTCATTCACCATTGGAATGGGCTGCCCAAGGAAGTGGTGGAGTCGCCGTCCCTGGAGGTGTTCAAGAGGGGCTGGACATGGCACTTGGTGCCGTGGTCTAGTCGTGGGGTCTGTGGTGACAGGTTGGACTCGATGATCTTTGAGGTCTCTTCCAACCTTGGTGATACTGTGATACTGTGACACAGAGAAGGAAACAAAAGTGAGCATGGTCATACTGAATCTAGAACTCAAGATAATTTCTTGGTCTGTTTTACAAGTGTTTTAAAGTGCTTGTCCTGCCTGTAATTGTTCTCTGGTTTTAAGTTTGATTACACTTTTCACAGACAGGGCTTTTTCCTAAGGACAGAGTCCTACAAATGAATTCAGGGTGATGGTTTTTCTTTCAGGCATTGTATTTCAGACCAGTAGCGTCAGAGGAATTTTCTCTGTCATTTCTGAAATCAGAACAGAACTTCTGAAATATAATGAAAATACTTTTCCTTACAAAGTTGTTTCTAAGTATGTCTGTACTTATCCTTGCACTTGCAGTGCCAGTGTTTCATTCTTGACTCGAATGTAAGCTATGGGTGTGTTAACAGTGATGTGGTTTCATTAACTATTTTTTCAGCCTCAGGTCATCCCTAACATCCACTTTTTAACTTAGTGTGTAATTTCCTAAATTTTGCCAGATCTTGTTGATTACACACGTCTTGCATACACAGATTCATTAAAAAGAGTGTGTCCAGCAGGTTCTTCTTCTCCTCTATTCTGCTTCTGGAGTATTGTGTCCAATTCTGGGCTCCCCGCTCAAGAGAGACCCATGAGAATGATCAAGAGGCTGGATCATCTGTCTCATGAGGAAAGGCTGAGAGACTTAGGTCTGTTTAGTGTAGAGAGAAGACTGAAAGGGGATCTTACCAATGTTTACAAATACCTGAGGGGTGGGTGTCAAGAAGGAGCCAGTTTCTTTTCAGTGGTGCCTTGTGATAGGATGAGGGGCAATGGGCACGAACTAGAACACAGGAAGTTCCACCTCAATGTCAGGGAAAACTTCTTTTGTGTGAGGGTGAATGAACACTGGAACAGGCTGCCTAGATTGTTTGGGGAGTCTCCTTCTCTTTTTCAAAACCCACCTGGATGTGTTCCTCTGTGTCCTGTCCTAGGTCAACCTGCTTTGACAGTGGGGTTGGATTTGATCTCCAGAGATCCCTTCCAACCCCTACCATTCTATGACTATGTGATTCTGTGAAATAAGAGAGCTCTTGTATCTCACAATAGTAAAATTAAAAGATGGGTCTTTAAGTCACCTGCTGTAAGGTTTCATTTACCTAACTCAGGTTACCAAATGGTAAGCACTAACTCTGCACATTTTTTTCCAGTTGACATGGAAACAGATATTTCCACAGGTCTGTATATTGCAAAACTCAGTTTTATGCCATGACAGCAACTAAGTCCTTCTTATTTGTCTTTCAATATCCACCATTTCAGTGGTATTAAGAACATCTGATTTTAAATTACATTTCTTTAAATTTCATTACTACTCCATATGTCAGTCATACCCAGTTCACTCTGATACATTTCAAAAAGCTTTCTGCTGGTTACAAGTGAAGGTGTGGTGTTCTGTGACTTCTGTGACCTATTTCAATGCCCAAGCTGATCAGCTCTCTTGACTAAATAAATCAGTATGACCCAAGGCAGATGTGATACAGTGTAAAACACTGAATTTTGAAACAGTTTCTGAAACTTTCCCCTCTCCTACTGTCTGACCATCTGAGCTCTGACATCTTTATTTTCTGATATGACTGTGGACCTCAGAAGGCTACACTTTCCTACAATAAAATCTGAGTCCAGCACTGTAGACTGCTCAGAACACCAGGGAAAATGAAAGCCACTAAGGGAATCTTAATGTTTGTGGAATCCAAATCCATGATACATGTATCTCTGAGTGAGATCACATCCAGCTTTGTTCTTTTGTTCCCACTCTGCAGTTTCCTCAAAGACAGACCCAGACTTACCTCTCTCAACCTCTCTTACGCAATGTTCTTGCACAGAGGAAAAGAGGTCACCAGGGAGGTTTCTCTGACAAAGGTGAAAGAAACAATCTTTGTACAGAAGAATAGTGCCCTGCTGGTAAATCTGAGATTGAGGCCTCTGCAGTCCCTTCTGGGACAATCCAGCATCATGATGTTCTTGACAGGAACTGTGATGTCCTCTGCAAGCATCTGTAGAGACTGAACTCTCCACCTGTCAAGGAAAGCCTCACACTTGCTATCAGTGTTAGAATTTATCTAATGAGTATGTTCTTTCTTTTTGTACCTTACACTTGTCATTACCTCTACTGCTGTGTTACTGTAATCCTCTTGGGAGTTATGTGACAGCTACAGAGTCTTCAAAGACATTTCAGGGTACCTGACTGAGTTCTATCTTTTAGGATTTTGAAAGCCTTTTTACAAGGCTTGTTAAATTTGAAGCAGGGACACTTACTAATTGGTTTTCTTACAGTTAGAAATTTTCCCTGTAGTTGAGCGAGATTACCCTCTAAACTTCTAGACAAATAATGGTGAGGCCTTGAGCTGGCTAGTTTGAAGAAGGTAAGACACAGCTGCAGAGAACAAAGGGGCTAAAGTAATAAAGAGTCACTAAGAAGCTGACTAGAACATCACCAAGAGACTGTAATTTCTGGAAGGTCAGAAATTAACAGCAGAGGCTGAGAAGTAAAAGGGCTTTATCTGTTTAAATTATTCCATGCGTATGTAAACCATTTCCCAGAAATTTAATGGGTATGTGTTGTAAGTGTGTATAAAACATGTAGAGACCATCTTTGGTTATGCAGACTGGGAATGCTACCCCTTCACATCTGGTGCCACTAATAAAGGCAATACCCACCTTTAATAGCTATAGGCTATTAGGTTTTGATTGATCTCCCTGTGTCAACTTCTATTCCAAACTTAAACGTGAATAATGTGTTAGTGTTCTGATCACATTCTCCTTTTTGTAAATGAGCTGGTGCTTCTCTTAGCTCTGCAGTTTAGAACCATTACAGTAATGATTGTGCTTTTTGTTTGCACTGAATGATAGAGAAACTCCTTCTGAATACATTCTTCAAAAGCTATTAAAGGCGTGTATCGGCAGATGGTCTTAATTCTTTCTTTAACCACTGTCCACGCTCATATATTCAAAGCCTTCCCCTTGTCTTCTTGAGTGTGATCAAGAAAGAGAAAGTTTCTGTGTAGTTGCTTGTTCCTGTCTGGTACTGTAAAGGAGCATGTTTCCTATTCCCCATTCTAGTGTTTGGTAACAATGTGTTTGAAGTTCTGGTATTGAGAGAAGCAATTTGAGAAAAGCCTTACCTTTAAATGTCAAAATCCTATTAAATTAGGAAGAAAAGAGAAGGCTTTTTCTTGTTCTTTTTTTTTTTCGGGGAGGGGGAGGGAGGGTGTTGTGTGTTTTTTTTTTCTGGGTTTTGGTTTTTTATTAATAAACACTCATAAGTGTACCAAATCCTTAGCTGTAAATGCCTACTTTATAGGTACTCAAGTAGTCTGAGTTACATTATCCTGTCTCAGATGTAGCTAGCTGCATTTTGCCTGCTCTGGGACTGATCATAGCAGTTGTAAGGTAGTTTAAATTCTCTGAAGACAGTGGCCTGGTGCCCACTTACTTGTTATTCTGACTTGCCATGTACAGCATGTCCTTTTTACTGCTCTGACCAACAGCACAACATCAGGAAAAACAGCCTTTCCAACCTTTTAGCATTGCCTTGTCTTAGGATATTAGGGGTAAGAAAAAAAAAAAGATAAAATTGAGTTTTCAGTATTCATCCAAGCCAAGAGGGGCAGCAAGAAGACCTCCACTCTGGACTTCAGGAGGGCAGGCTTCAGGTTACTCAAGGAACTAACTCAGAAGGTTCCTTGGGATACAGCCCTTAAAAACAAAGGGGTCCAGGAGAGCTGGACCTGCTTCAAGGAAGAACTCTTGAAGGTGCAGGAACAGGCTGTGCCAGTGTGCCGGAAGATGAGCCGCCGGGGCAGACAGCCAGCCTGGATGGGCAATGAACTTTAAATAGAACTAAGGGAAAAAAAAGAGGGTGTGTCATCTTTGGAAGAAAGGGGAGGCAACCTATGGAGTGTTTAGGAATGTTGCTAGGAGATGCAGGAAGAAAATTAAGGAGGCAAAAGCCCATTTAGAACTTAGACTGGCCTCTGCTGTGAAGGACAACAAAAAGTCCTTCTATAAATACATCAATAGCAAGAAGAAAGGCAAGGACAACCTCCACTCCTTGGTTGACATGGAGGGGAACGTTGTAACAAAGGATGAGGAAAAGGCAGAGGTACTTAACACCTTCTTTGCCTCAATTTATACTAGCAGGGCAGAACATCTTCCAAACAGCTGGCCTGCAGAGCTGGCAGAAGGAACCAGGGGGCTGCATAGTTTCCAGCTGCTCCAGGAGGAAATTAGAGATCTTCTGAGCTGCTTGAACCCCCACAAGGCATTGTGACCAGATGGGATCCATCCTAGGGTGCTGAGAGAGCTGGCAGATGAGCTGTCCAAGCCACTCTCCATCATTTTTCAGCAGTCCTGGCTCACTGGAGAGGTCCCAGAAGACTGGAAGCTGGCAAACGTGGTGCCCATCCACAAGAAGGGCCAGATGGAAGAGCCAGGGAATTATAGGCCTGTCAGCCTGACCTCAGTGCCAGGCAAGATTATGGAACAGGTCATCTTGAGTTCGATCACACAGCACTTACAGGATAGCCAAGAGATCAGGCCTATCCAGCATGGATTTAGGAAGGGCAGGTCCTGCCTGACCAACCTGATCTCCTTCTATGATCAGGTGACCCGCCTGGTGGATGTGGGGAGGCCTGTGGATGTGGTCTACCTGGACCTCAGCAAGGCCTTTGACACTGTCCCCCACAGCAAACTCCTGGCCAAGCTGGCAGCCCATGGCTTGGACAGGATCACACTGCGTTGGGTTAAGAAGTGGCTGGAGGGCTGAGCCCAGAGAGTGGTGGTGAATGGTGCCACATCCAGCTGGCGGCCAGTCACTAGTGGTGTGCCCCAAGGATCAGTGCTGGGCCCCATGCTCTTCAACATCTTTATTGATGATCTGGATGAGGGCATTGAGTCCATCATCAGTAAATTTGTGGACGACAGCAAGCTGGGGGCAGGAGTTGATCTGCTGGAGGGCAGAGAGGCTTTGCAGAGGGACCTTGACAGGCTGGACAGATGGGCAGAATCCAAGGGCATGAGATTGAACACATCCAAGTGCCAGGTTCTGCACATTGGCCACAGCAACCCCATGCAGTGCTGCAGGCTGGGGTCTGAGTGGCTGGAGAGTGGCCAGGCAGAGAGGGACCTGGGGGTACTGGTTGATGGTAGGCTGAACATGAGCCTGCAGTGTGCCCAGGCAGCCAAGAAGGCCAATGGCATCCTGGCCTGCATCAGGAAGAGTGTGGCCAGCAGGAGCAGGGAGGTCATTCTGCCCCTGTACACTGCACTGCTTAGGCCACACCTTGAGTCCTGTGTCCAGTTCTGGGCCCCTTAGTTTAGGAAGGATGTTGACTTGCTGGAATGTGTCCAGAGAAGGACAACAAAGTTGGTGAGGGGTTTGGAACACAAGGCCTATGAGGAGAGGCTGAGGGAGCTGGGGTTGCTTAGCCTGGAGAAGAGGAGACTGAGGGGTGACCTTCTTGCTCTCTACAACTACCTGAAGGGAGGTTGTAGCCAGGCAGAGGTTGGTCTCCTCTCCCAGGTAGCCAGTACCACAACAACAGGACCCAGTTTCAAGCTGCGCCAGGGGAGGTTTAGGCTGGGTGTTAGGAAGAAGTTCTATACACAGAGAGAGATTGCCCATTGGAATGGGCTACCCGTGGAGGTGGTGGAGTCACCTTCAGTGGAGGTGTTCAGGTAGAACATGCTTGGTTGCATGGTTTAGTTGTTTAGATGGGTTGGATTGGTTAATGCATTGGACGTGATGATCTTGAAGGTCTCTTTCAACCTGGTGTATTGTATTGTATCGTATTGTAAGGGTTTGAAAATAAGGGTGAACAACATGCAACAGGTACTTTAGAAATTCCAAAAGGAAATAAGTTATCTTCTCACTTAAATTTCATTCATATTGGTAAAAAGATCCTCTTCAGAGAGTCCATGTAGGTAAATGGGGAAGAGTAGTTCACAGAATCACAGAATGTTAAGAGTTGGAAGGGACCTTGAAAGATCATCTAGTCCAACCTCTCTGCCAGAGCAGCATCACTTATACCAGATCACACTGGAATGCACCCTGGTGCGTTTTGAGTATCTCCAGAGAGGAGACTCCGCAACCACCCTGCGCACATGTATGCTGTTATGATGGAAGGGAGATCTTGCGGCCCTGTTCTTTGCCAGAACTTGGAAACTGGACTCTATCCCTGCCCCTCTGAGATATCAGAGCACCTTTTATGTAGGATTATTTATCATAGTATCATTTTAGTATTGTAGTATCAGTCAGGGTTGGAAGGGACCACAAGGATCATCTAGTTCCAACCCCCCTGCCATGGGCAGGGACACTCCTCACTAGATCAGGCTGGACAGAGCCTCATCCAGCCTGGTCTTAAACACCTCCAGGGATGGGGCCTCAACCTCCTCCCTGGACAACCCATTCCAGGGCTTCACCACTCTCATGGGGAAGAACTTCCTTCTCATGTCCAGCCTGAATCTCTCCACCTCCAGCTTCATTCCATTCCCCCTAGTCCTATCACTACCTGAGATCCTGAGAAGTCCCTCCCCAGCCTTCTTGGAGGCCCCCTTCAGATACTGGAAGGCCACAATGAGGTCACCTCGGAGCCTTCTCTTCTCCAGACTGAACAGCCCCAACTCCTTCAGTCTGTCCTCATAGGAGAGGTGCTCCAGCCCTCTGCTCATCCTCATGGCCCTTCTCTGTGCATGTATCTGTATGCTGGAGAACACAGATGGAGTATATCTTGTGTGTTTTTTGCAGTCAGGTATAGTCAGTGCATGATTAAGCTGCATGAATACGTATTACAAGATGTTATTCTTCTTAACAGAATTGGACAAATTATTACCATCAAAGCAAAGGTGAACAGAGCATTCAAAACCAGCATGGAGGTAAGAGATCATCACTCTTATTCCTAATGATATTTAAAGAATAGAAGAGGGGTGAGAGGAACCGAGGAATTCAGTGTAGGTCCAGGGTTATTTGTTTCAGGAGGAGCTTTGTGCAGTTACCTAAATAATAACACTGCCTAATGAAACTCTGGTTTCATAATGGCTATTGCCTGTTTCTTGTAAAATAATCCCTGTTAAATTGGAAACTAGACCCTGAATACTTAAACTCCTTGGCAGGTGTAATGGACAAGATGGAATAGGCGTCATTGGTGCAATCTGAGGCTATTCACCTCTAAGTAATCTGTGCATCAGTGCTAGGATCCGTGAATAGTGGAGTTCTAAGTATTTTTGAAACTTGTGATACAAAAATATTTATCTCGGGTGTATATATGTTATGACTTTTCATATTGTAACATTATGCAATGCGTCTCCCAATCACTTACTTGAAATCAGAACTTAAGGGTGCTTTGCGTTGTGCCCAAATCCATTTCTCATTGGTGTTAATGTCAGTGATGCAACTTCAGTGAATGCATTCCAAAGGGTTCTGAAAATCAGGAAAAAAATCAGGAGCTTTGATGCATATCATGCCTGTCTCACAGGATCAAAGTCCGTGTTTTACCTTCAAATATTTCATTATGCTTTACACATCTATACAGAATGTTTTTCTCACACAGATCTCGGAAGGATTCAGCTGGGGGCTCCAAATGACACCCAAGTATACAGAAAGAGATACACATAAAACTAAAGTATCTTTCAGATTTTTTTTATTCTTCCTTAGAAGAGATGTTAAACGTACATCCACAACTTTTGTACTAAAATACTTAGCGGAGCTTATTGTGATGTTCTTATGTGTTCAGGGATGTATCGGTGATCGCAGAGTATGTTTTTACCTTTGTTCTTTAAGAGACTGGAAGTGTTAAATATGATAAGCCCTGCACCATTTTGTCTCAACTCAGTTGTCAATTATGTAAATATCTTTTTTGTCTCCTTCCTCCACTACCTCCTTCCTTGCAGGTTGGCATCACGGTTACAGTACAGGACATTTTGACTAACGTTGAGAAAATGGTGAGCGTAGCATATGCAACATATGTAGCCAAACCAGTTGGGGATGAGAAGGTATTCTTTCTGTTTTCTTCTGTTTGAATTTGCTGAGACTGAGTTCCTGTAAAGCAACCCCACTTCACTGGTTGTGAAACACAGGAAAACATTCATACCTGTTTATTCTGATCAGTACTGTGAAACCAGCATGAAGCCTAGACAGTATGAAGTTGTTTTTCCCCCTCATCTCTGCTCTGAAGTTGTTAGAGTGTGTATTATTGTTTCCTCTTTCACATTTGCTGGTAGTAGAACTGGTGTCTTTTTAAGGGCTGCAGTACTGATTGGAAGGGAGATTGCTGTGGGTCTGCACAGTCTCTCTCTGCAGAAACCAATGTATATACATCTTGAAAGCTGCAAAGATGCTGGAGGTGGGGGTTCTTTATCCTTCACTCCTTTAAGGAGGTTTTTCAGACATCACTATTCAAATAGAACACATTATTTTTAATCTAGCTGCCAATCTACATTGATCCTTTGCAATTTATGTTAATTAGTTTTCATGACAATGTTGTTTCTGCTTCCCAGAATTTGGCTTCCCAGTGGTAATTTGAAGTCAGTAACAATGCTGTTTGGCCTTCACATTGCTGTGCCACACAGGCAGAGTTCTTCTAAAGGTTTTATATGAGAAAGGCCAAATATTCCTCAGATCCTCTTAATATACTCCCTTTGTATCTAGTAGTATACTTTCTTGAAATGTGAGTGACTAGAATTATTTGTCTAACTTTGCTGCTTGAATGTGTTTTCACAGTGTATGTGCCTATTTAACATCCACTGCAGACTGGCAGAGAACAAAATCAATTAATATATTCAATCATCCCTGCTTTTTCTTCTGCAGTCATATATTGCATTTTGCAGAAGAAAGAGATCAGAATGGTTTTACCAAAACTATGGCCCAGTTTGGCTCTTAAAGGTTAATGGCTAAACAGTCAGCCTGAAAGCACTAACGTAGTATAAAGTAAGGGTTATTCAATCCATTGCATCAATCCATTTACCTTTTGCTCAAATTTTTAGATAGGTTAATTCAGGATTAAATTGATGATTAACTAAGATTAGGCTTAAGACAGGAATGCCCTAGAGGGAGTTTGAGACCTCAGTTCAAATTCCATCACAAATTAAAGTCTTGGTAAAGTGAGGCCCTGCCTCTCCAACCTGATCTCCTTTTATGACCCTCCTGGTGGATGTGGGGCAGGCTGTGGATGTAGTCTACCTGGACTTCAGCAAGGCCTTTGATACCGTCCTACACAGCAAACTCCTGGTCAAGCTATCAGCTTGTGGCTTGGACAGCTGCACTCTTGGACAGCTGGGTTACGAACTGGCTGGAGGGCCGAGCCCAGAGAATAGTGGTAAATGGTGCCACATCCAGCTGGAGGCCAGTCACCAGCGGCATCCCCAGGGATCAGTGCTGGGCCCCATCCTCTTTAACATCTTTATTGATGATCTGGATGAGGGGATTGAGACAGTCATCAGCAAATTTGCAGACAACACCAAGTTGGGAGTGGATATTGACCAGTTAGAGGGCAGAAGGGCTCTGTAGAGGGACCTCTACTGACTGGACAGATGGGCAGAGTCCAATATGATGACATTCAACAAATCCAAGTGCCAGGTGGTGCACTTTGGCCACAACAACCCCATGCAGAGCTACAGCATGGGGTTGGAGTGGCTGAAGAGCTCCCAAACAGAGAGGGACCTGGGGGTGCTGGTTGACAGCTGCCTAAACATGAGCCAGCAGTGTGCCCAGGTGGCCAAGAAGGCCAACGGCATCCTGGCCTGCATTAGGAATAGTGTTGCCAGCAGGAGCAGGGAAGTCATTGTGCCCCTGTACTCAGCATTGGTTAGTCCACACCTTGAGTCCTGTGTCCAGTTCTGGGCCCCTCAGTTTAGGAAGGACTTCAAGATACTTGAATGTGTCCAGAGAAGGGCAACGGGGCTGGTGAGAGGCCTTGAGCACAGCCCTATGAGGAGAGGCTGAGGGAGCTGGGGTTGTTTAGCCTGGAGAAGAGGAGGCTCAGAGGAGACCTCATTGCTCTCTACAACTACCTGAAAGGTGGTTGTAGCCAGGAAGGGGTTGGCCTCTTCCCTCTAGCAACCAGCACCAGAACAAGAGGACACAGTCTCAGGCTGCACCAGGGGAAGTTTAGGCTCAAGGTGAGGAGAAGGTTCTTCACCGAGAGAGTCGTTCATCATTGGAATGTGCTGCCCAGGGAGGTGGTGGAGTCACCGTCTCTGGAGGTGTTCAAGAGGGGATTGGACATGGCACTTGGTACCATGGTCAAGTCATGGGGTCTGTGGTGACAGGTTGGACTCGATGATCTTTGAGGTCTCTTCCAACCTTGGCGACACTGTGATGCTGTGAAAAACATTTCTCAAATCCACTTCTCTGAACAGCTGCTGCTATAGTTGTGCAGAGACACAACAATGTGCACTCACTGTCTTAATCTTGTATCTGGACCATTTGGAAAAGCCTGGGCAGCTCTTGTGGAGGACTAGAAGGACGCAAGGAAACTGAAAGAGGGTTTGAGTGAAGACTTGAAGGATGAGAAACATTAGCAGCACCACTGCAGCACACAAAATGTTGAATTTGTGTTGCAGTGTTTGTACATTATTTCAATGTGTCTGAGGCTAGACCTTGCAGATAGATCACATGAGTCATTGTGCAGTGGCATCTCTGCAGTATTTATAGAATACAGAATTAACCAGGTTGGAAAAGACCTTTGAGATCATCAAGTCCAACCTATCATCCAACACCATCTAATCAAATAAACCATGGCACCAAGTGCCCCATCCAGTCTCTTCCTAAACACCAGTGATAGTGACTCCACCACCTCCCTGGGCAGCACATTCCATGGCAAATCACTCTTTCTGTGAAGAACTTCTTCCTAACACCCAGCCTGAACCTGCCCTGGTGCAGCTTGAGACTGTGTCCTCTTGTTCTGGTGCTTGTTGCCTGGGAGAAGAGACCAACCCCCACCTGGCTACAACCTCCCTTCAGGTAGTTGTAGAGAGCAATAAGGTCTCCCCTGAGCCTCCCCTCCTCCAGGCTAAGCAGCTCCCTCAGCCTCTCCTTGTAGGGCTTGTGCTCCAAACCCCTCCACAGCTTTGGTGTCCTCTGGACACTTTCCCCCACCTAAACATCTTTCCTAAACTGAGGACCCCAGAACTGGACACAGGACTCAAGGTGTGGCCTAACCAGTACAGAATGACTTCCCTGCTCCTGCTGGCCACACTCTTCCTGATGCAGGCCAGGATGCCATTGGCCTTCTTGGCTGCCTGGGCACACTGCAGGCTCATGTTCAGCCTACCATCAACCAGCACCCCCAGGTCCCTCTCTGCCTGGCCGCTCTCCAGCCACTCTGACCCCAGCCTGTAGCACTGTATGCGGTTGTTGTGACCAATGTGTAGAACCTGGCACTTGGATGTGTTCAATCTCACGCCCTTGGACTCTGCCCATCTGTCCAGCCTGTCTAGGTCCCTCTGCAGAGCTGTCCTACCCTCTAACAGATCAACACGTGCCCCCAGCTCAGTGTCATCTGCAATTTACTGATGATGGACTCAATGCCCTCATCCAGATCATCAATAAAGATGTTGAAGAGCATGGGGCCCAGCACTGATCCTTGGGGCACACCACTAGTGACAGGCTGCCAGCTGGATGTGGCACCATTCACCACCACTCTCTGGGCTCGGCCCTCCAGCCACTTCCTAACCCAACGCAGTGTGATCCTGTCCAAGCCATGGGCTGCCAGCTTGGCCAGGAGTTTGCTGTGGAGGACGGTGTCCTTGCTGAGGTCCAGGTAGACCACATCCATAGGCCTCCCCACATCCACCAGACGGGTCACCTGATCATAGAAGGAGATCAGGTTGGTCAGGCAGGACCTGCCCCTCCTAAATCCATGCTGGCTAGGCCTGAGCCCTTGGCCATCCTGTAAGTGCTGTGTGATCGCACTCAAGATGACCTGTTCCATATTCTTGCCTGGCACTGAGGTCAGGCTGACAGGCCTAGAATTCCCTGGCTCATCCAACCGGCCCTTCTTGTGGATGGGCACCACGTTGGCCAGCTTCCAGTCTTCTGGGACCTCTCCAGTGAGCCAGGACTGCTGAAAAATGATGGAAAGTGGCTTGGACAGCTCATCTGCCAGCTCCCTCAGCACCCTAGGATGGATCCCATCTGGTCCCATGGAATTGTGGGGATCCAAGAGGCTAAGGAGGTGTCTAACTACTTCCTCCTGGATCACAGGGGAACTATCCTGGCTCCTTCTGCCAGCTCAGGAGGCCAGCTGTCTGGAAGACAACCTATCCTGGTATTAAAATTTGAGGCAAAGAAGGTGTTAAGTACCTCTGCCTTTTCCTCATCCTTAGTTACAATATTTCCCTCCATTTCCACAAAGGAGTGGAGGTTGTCCTTGCTGCTCCTCTTGCCATTAATATATTTATAGAAGGATTTTTTGTTGTCCTTCACAGCAGAGGCCAGTCTAAGCTCTAAATGGGCTTTTGCCTTTCTATTTTTTTCCCTGCATGACCTAGCAACATCCTTAAACATTTAATGGGTTACCTCTCCTTCATTCCAAAGATGATACACCCTCGTTTCCCCCCTTAATTACTTTAGAAGTTCATTGCCCATCCAGGCTGGCTGTGTGCCCCGGCGGCTCATCTTCCGGCACACTGGCACAGCCTGTTCTGAGCCTTCAAGAATTCTTTCTTGAAGTGGGTCCAGCTCTTCTGGACCCCTTTATTTTTAAAGGCTATTTCCCAAGGTACCTTCTGAGTTAGTTCCTTAAGTAACCTGAATTCCACCTTCCAGAAGTCCGGAGTGGAGGTTTTGTTGCTGCTCCTCTTATGTTGACTGCATATTGAAAACTCAATTATTTCATGGTCACTGGACCCCAGACAGCCTCCAACCACCACATCTCCCACCAGCCCTTCTTTGTTTGTAAAAAAAGGTCAAGCAAAGCCTTACCCCTGGTAGGCTCACACAGCAGCTGGGATAAGAAGCTATCCTCCATACACTCTAAGAACCTCCTAGACTGCCTCCTCTCTGCTAAGGTCCCAGCAGATATCAGGCAGGTTGAAATTGCCCATAAGAACAAAGTCTGGTTATCTTTAGACAGCCTCCAGCTGCCTATAGAATAATTCTTCCACCTCTTCATCCTGGTTGGGACTCCAACCAGGATGTCCGCCTTGTTGGCCTTCCCTCTACTTCTCACCCAGGCACTCAACCTGATCATCCTTAATCTCGAGTTCCATGGCACCTAGTGCCTCCCTGATGTACAGGGCCACCCCTCCACCCCTTCTCCCTCGCCTGTCTCTCCTGAAGAGCCTGTAGCCATCAATTACAGTGCTGCAGTCATGTGAGTCATCCCACCACGTCTCTGTGATGACAACTACATCGTAACTTTCCTGCTGTACCAAGGCTTCCAGGTCCTCTTGTTTGTTACCTATACTGCATGCTTCAGTGTACATGCACTTCAGCTGGGCTGCTGGTTTCACCCCTGACTCCAGCTTACCACCCTCAGACTCCTGTCTGGGGGTGGGTGGGTGAGTTTCAGCCCCTTCCCCTTTCAAATCTAGTTTAAGACAGTACAGTTTGGATGTAGTTTGCCATTGAACTGACATACATGGCAGTTTGTACTTAAGGGAGAAGAAATTCTGAGGGGTGTCTGTGTAGTGAGTAGGAGTAGTCTCTGGGGTACACTCTTGCATAGACTACAGCACTGATCATTGTGACTGGATTTTTATCATACAAAGATTCGATACTCAAACCTCCATATTAAGATTTTTTTTCTTTTTTAGATTACTTTCTTTCATAAATGAGAATTGTCTTAAACTGTGTGTGGCCTCATGGGTGTGTATTTAAAAGCTTAAAAGCACTTTGTCATTGAGTTTTGACAAATTATTCTGAAAGGATAATGCAGAATCTCTTGAACTCTGTACTTGTTTGTATTAATAGAACGTGTCATCTTGTACAGCTGACAGCAAAAGGTTGTAGAAAATGCTGATGTCATTTTAAGTTCAAAGTGTACTTTGTAATGATTATGGCATTAAGGTTTGGTTTGTTTTTTTTTCTTTCTTTCATTTGCATAGATTGAATTAGAACCTGTAAAGGTTCTGTCTGAAGAAGACCACTTGGAGCACACCCTGGCTATAGAGAGAAGAAAAATCCGACTGGGCTATGAGCAGGTCTTTCAGAATCTAATGCAGGAGAGTAACAAGGAAGGTAAATATTGTGGTCAGCATAAAAGACGGAAGAAATTACTAATAGGCAGCTGGAAGGGGTTAAAAAGCAGCTAAAATGTCTGAGTATAGCTCCTTGAAGTTGTGATAGCAGAGTATGTGCTGGTTTTGTGAGGGTGTATAACATAAGTATTGTAACCGGGTGGTGTTTCTTTTCTTTCAGAAATTCCAGATTTAATAATGCCAGATTAAAGGCCAAGCATGCGTTAAATAGATACAAAATGCAGATCATAGAATCACAGAATCATAGAATCAGTCAGGGTTGAAAGGGACCACAAGGATCATCTAGTTCCAACCCCCCTGCCATGGGCAGGGACACCCTACACTAGATCACGCTGGCCAGAGCCTCGTCCAGCCTGGTCTTAAACAGATCTTCATGTAGGTCATGTATGTAAGGACTAAGAGTTCACACAGAACTTTCCAATACGGAAACCCTTCCTGGATATATGGACCTCTCCCTGGAGGTGTTCAAGGCAAGGCTGGATGAGGCCTTGAGCAACCTGGTGTAGTGGAAGTTGTCCCTGCCCATGGCAGGGGCATTGGAACTAGATGATATTTAAGGTCCCTTCCAGTCTAAACCATTATATGAATCTAAGTCCTATGACACGAGTGGTAATGTGTCTGTTCAAGAAAACACGAAGAACTATATTCATGCCATGAAATCATTCACAGCAAACAGAATACACTTCATTACACAGAGGTCAAAATGGGTGAAAAAGGTTTTAAATACCTTATGGCCAAATTAGAAAAATTCAGCCAAGGAACAGACTTTTCTATTGTTCTGATAATAATCTGTTCCCAAAGACAGGTCTCAAAAGTTGCTGTCTTCCTCTGAAGCAAAGCAAAAACTTCACAACAGTTAAGAAATATGCTGGTATTTTGAAAGTTTGAACTATAACTCCATGTATAGACAACAGACATTATGTGACTTCACTGAAGAAAGTGTGCATCTACTGTAAATATAAATTCTAGTCTCCAGTAGAACTGTACAGTAGAACTGGAGAGACTTGTTCACTGCAAGCAAACAACTTACTTGTCTTCATGGTAACTGTCTCATAGGAGACAGCTTAATACCATGAAAGACAAATCAGAGGTTGATGGCTGGTTTCCACTACCTTGGCTGGAAACTTCCTTGAAGGACCTTATTGTTGTCAGCACCAAATTTTCTACCCAAGGAGACAGAAAAGCAAAATAAGATAGAGGATATACTGTGTCAAGGCTTCTAGGTAGAAAAACATGTACAAAGTGTATCCAGAAAGTGAAGTTTGTCTTCTGAGTCTGCCTTGTGCAACAACTTAAGTAGGTCCAAAGTGCAAATTAGTCACGTGTCTACACGTTTATATAATCATAAAGTTAATTATGTCAAAAGTCAAAAGTACAATTCAGATCAAGTAGCTTCTAGCACTTTCAAAATGACTGTCATCATCTTATGCCGAAGTCTGTTCTTGCAAAATGTAACTGAAAAAACAAAGAGTAAGGATGTAAGGCTTAAACATTTGAAAGTGAATTAGAAATGCTTAGGTAATGAAAGGTGTTTATTGATTCAGATCTATATTTCTCTCTTTCTTGTAAGGTTTGAACCATTATGAAATAATCATGTCATACTCTAATTAGACACATTTGTTCAGGTGCCCATCATATGCGGTGGTCAAAGTTTACCAAAGGTATTTGAATAAGTGATAAACTACTCTGACAGCATCCATTAGAGGTCATGCATAGCAACCTCGAATAATCACAAGCACATGCTGAGGCTGTTGGCTGCCTGCATTCACAGCTAGCCAAGTTTCACAGTAACTGCTTCTGACACAGCTTCTTTAAAGGATTCAGTGAGGGCTGGGAAGGATCACTGTGCTGTGATAAGACTGCAGGGTGCACCATCCCCCACTTCTTACTTCTCTTGCAAGAGCCAGGCAAATCGTCAACATCTTGCTTCCCTCGCAAAGAACAGAGATCTTCTGTGTCTTTCTTTTTTCCTTCTTGTCATTGTGTCTGAAGCAAATTGCATGCTTCAGTAACTAAGAGTATTTTCTTCCTGGCTGTAAGTTACTAGCTGAAATAACACATTATTACTTGGCTGCTATCTTTCAGATAGTTTTGACGAAGGAGATGCAGTTTCTGCTGACCTTACTCATGTACAGAGCATTGAGCTTGTCCTGCCTCCTCATGCAAACCATCATGGGAACACTTTTGGTGGTCAGATCATGGCTTGGATGGAGACAGTGGCAAGTATTTCTGCTAGGTACTTTTCCATATGTATCTTTGCAAGTGGCTTTGAATAGATGTTAATATGGAGGGTTTCACGGCAATTTATTTTAGGAAAAATACAGAAGCAAACTTTGTAACTTTTCTTACACCTTGGACTGCAGGAGGCCTTTGAACCATTTATGTGGTACAGTTCCCACAGTATGCCACACCGTAGTGGGAGTCAAATATTCTTCTTCTGTTACAAATGCAGACCCTAAGACAAAAGAGGCCATGTTATCCTCCTGAGAATCTCTGCATAAATCTCTGCATTGGACATAGGAATAGATAATGGGCCTCCCTGTGGCTGATGCAGTGTTTTCAAGGCAGAGTAAAGCCAGGATAAACCCAATCCTAACCTTATATCAATTTGATAGCCAAAAATAAGCAGCCTTCTAAATGTTAATCTGGAAAGCCTTATGCCATAAGAAAGAATAAATCAGAGAAGAAGAATAAAAGAAACAAATTCTCTTTTGTTGGTGCACACACAGAATGAGTGTGTAACCTTCAGCACATCACTTAACCTTTCAGTCTCTCCGGGTCCTGCAGCCTAAAAGTTCTAGTATTTTTAGCAGTTTAATGGACTTTGACATCTTCAGGTAATAAATGTGAAGTATTTTTGTGACACCACCTAGCATTGCTTGTCAATACAGCCTAGGCACATAATCATTTTATTTCTCTTCGTCCGGAATCAAACTTGGTTTTCTCCCTGCTTGTTCTTGGACACTATACAAAGCTTGTTTGTAGGCCACTCTTGAGTTCAGTCTGAATTCTCCTTGCATACCAAGTGACCTAAATCACTACATGGATGTTAGATATGTGTTTGCTTTTGAATTTCAAGAATTAAATTACTTCCCCATTCATTATTCGTATAGTTTTGCTTTATAGCCAGTAGTTGCTCTGATAGCAACAGCTTTCTGTAATGGTTGGATAAACAGCTTGCTTTGGTAACACTAGAATACAGTGACCATACCCCAGTGTGTAGTTCCATTGGCTTCAAAGGGTTTGTTTCTGATTTTTGCCATAATATGACCCAAAATATGTACCTGTTTTCGCTTGGTAAATTTTACCTGATGAGAGTCACATTTATGTTTAAAAAGAGAAGGAAAACGCCAACAAAACAAGCACTGAAAAACATTTATTTGAAATAATGAATGTCAAACATGATTGGTCATGCTGAAAACTTCAGGAATAATAGCTGGTGACAGAGGCTTGTTGAAAATAAAGATTTTGTAGTTTATGCTTGAGAAATAGCTAGTCCTGTTACAAATCTTTTGTGAGGCCATTCATAATTAGACCTGACCTTTGAATGTGCCAGTTAAGAGCTGATATGGCCACAAACTCTGCTGGCAGAACAGAAGAGGAGAGCTAACATCTGACAAATAGGTTTCCAAGGTAATTATAAAGGTTACTTAGAATCATAGAATAGGTAAGGTTGGAAAAGACCTCAAAGATCATCAAGTCCAACCTGTCACCCAGGATCTCATGACTACTAAACAATGGCACCAAATGTCACGTCCAGTCCCTTCTTGAACACCTCCAGGGATGGCGACTGCACCACAATACAATACAATACAATACAATACAATAAAATACAATACAATACAATACACCAGGTTGAAAGAGACCTTCAAGATCATTGCGTCCAACCCATCAAACAATCCACCCCACCTAAACAACTAAACCATGCAGCCAAGCACCCCATCAAGTCTCCTCCTGAACACCTCCAATGAAGGTGACTCCACCACCTCCACTTACCTCCTTATCCCCTCTCCTCCTCACCTCCACTTTTTGACTGGACAGCTGTTGAAAAATCTTGCAGATAACAATGAGTCCATCATCAGTAAATTTGCGGACGACAGCAAGCTGGGGGCAGGAGTTGATCTGCTGGAGGGCAGAGAGGCTTTGCAGAGGGACCTTGACAGGCTGGACAGATGGGCAGAATCCAAGGGCGTGAGATAGAACACATCCAAGTGCTGGGTTCTACACACTGGCCACAGCAACCCCATGCAGTGCTACAGGCTGGGGTCAGAGTGGCTGGAGAGTGGCCAGGCAGAGAGGGACCTGGGGGTACTGGTTGATGGGAGGCTGAACATGAGCCTGCAGTGTGCCCAGGCAGCCAAGAAGGCCAATGGCATCCTGGCCTGCATCAGGAAGAGTGTGGCCAGCAGGAGCAGGGAGGTCGTTCTGCCCCTGTACACTGCACTGCTTAGGCCACACCTTGAGTCCTGTGTCCAGTTCTGGGCCCCTTAGTTTAGGAAGGATGTTGACTTGCTGGAACGTGTCCAGAGAAGGGCAACAAAGTTGGTGAGGGGCTTGGAACACAAGCCTTATGAAGAAAGGCTGAGGGAGCTGGGGTTGTTTAGCTTGGAGAAGAGGAGACTCAGGGGTGACCTTCTTGCTCTCTACAACTACCTGAAGGGAGGTTGTAGACAGGCAGAGGTTGGCCTCTTCTCCCAGGCAGCCAGCACCAGAACAAGGGGACACAGTCTCAAGCTGTGCCAGGGGAGGTTTAGACTGGCTGTTACAAAGAAGTTCTATACAGAGAGAGTGATTGCCCATTGGAATGGTCTGGCCAGGGAGGTGATGGAGTCACCATCATTGGAGGTGTTCAGGAGGAGACTTGACCCTCTTTAACATCTTCATTGATGATCTGGATGAGGGGATTGAGACAGTCATCAGCAAATTTGCAGACAACACCAAGTTGGGAGTGGATATTGACCAGTTAGAGGGCAGAAGGGCTCTGTAGAGGGACCTCTACTGACTGGACAGATGGGCAGAGTCCAATATGATGACATTCAACAAATCCAAGTGCCAGGTGGTGCACTTTGGCCACAACAACCCCATGCAGAGCTACAGCATGGGGTTGGAGTGGCTGAAGAGCTCCCAAACAGAGAGGGACCTGGGGGTGCTGGTTGACAGCTGCCTAAACATGAGCCAGCAGTGTGCCCAGGTGGCCAAGAAGGCCAACGGCATCCTGGCCTGCATTAGGAATAGTGTTGCCAGCAGGAGCAGGGAAGTCATTGTGCCCCTGTACTCAGCATTGGTTAGGCCACACCTTGAGTCCTGTGTCCAGTTCTGGGCCCCTCAGTTTAGGAAGGACTTCAAGACACTTGAATGTGTCCAGAGAAGGGCAACGAGGTTGGTGAGAGGCCTTGAGCACAGCCCTATGAGGAGAGGCTGAGGGAGCTGGGGTTGTTTAGCCTGGAGAAAAGGAGGCTCAGAGGAGACCTCATTGCTCTCTACAACTACCCGAAGGGTGGTTGTAGCCAGGAAGGGGTTGGCCTCTTCCCTCTAGCAACCAGCACCAGAACAAGAGGACATAGTCTCAAGCTGCGCCAGGGGAGGTTTAGACTGGCTGTTAGTAAGAAGTTCTATACAGAGAGAGTGATTGCCCATTGGAATGGTCTGGCCAGGGAGGTGGTGGAGTCACCATCATTGGAGGTGTTCAGGAGGAGACTTGATGGGGTGCTTGGTGCCATGGTTTAGTTGTTTAGGTGGGTTGGATTGGTTGATGGGTTGGACACGATGGTCTTGAAGGTCTCTTCCAACCTGGTTTATTGTATTGTATTGTATTATGAAGTAATTTGAAAAATAGTAACATTAGTTCAAACCAAATAGGTGTTTTCTTATTTTTCTATACTTGCAATGAAAGCACTCATGGCATAGTTTCCCAGGAAGAATGGAATATTTAGGACAAAGTTATGGTTTTAATCCTTTCTTGTTTTCAATAATAATTGTGTTTGCATCTTTTTTAGTGAACATTGTAAATAAGATCACCATTTAGCATTTTAAATCAGAAGAGGACATTATTCTTAATGAAATTACAAAGTTGTTTAAATGTATTAGTCTATTAAGAAGCTGCACCACTCAATTAATTAACTACAGATAATTGTGTTCATTTAGCAGTACTGGTACATTAGTTTGCAGAGTGCAGTTGAGTTGAAAGCTCGGAATGCTACGAAGCTGTATTCTCAAGTTTAAAAACCGCACAGTGAAAAATCTATTCTCACATGTGCATGTGAGGTTCTTACTGAGAAGTTTTGCACACGTGCCTGAGGACAGAGTGTGTTTCTTGAAAGTCTAAAAATATATGTTATTATTGTATATTGTTTCCTTTTCATGCACGGAGATCCTAGCAAAGAGTGGGGTTTTGACCACATTTAGAACTGCTGAAGAAGCCTGGGTTTTGACCACTGTTGAGAACTTCCAAACTAGATCTCAGTTCCACAAACCCTTAGGCTGTTACCTGTACTGCAGAATTGCTTCTGAGATGTTGGTGAAGGTCAGAGAAGTAATGAATTGTTGGAATTACCTAGTGTAGATGACACAGTTTTGCAAAACTTATAAGGGTGTAGCTGGGTTTGATCGAGTGTATATCTTTTTGTCCACAGTACTAGTACAAAAGCAGCTTTGCCAGTAAAGTCATGAAAAGGGTACTTGTCAGGCACAGACAGCCTTCAGTACTAGATCAGCAAGGTTTTACCAGTGTGGCTACAGAATGTTTCACAAGCAGTTCAGAGAGATCCAGTAGAACAACCCAGCTGAACCTGAGTGCATGTAATTGAACACTGTAAAGGATCAGGTCTGAAATAAGAGCAAACAGGTAAGCAGATGCAGTATACAATTGGAAGCACAAAGGGGCCAGAACAACTTGGGTTTGTTTGTTTATAACACTGTTGTGCCCTCAGCTTTTGAAAGATAGCCAATAGCTCTATGCTTCTGAATTAAGCACTCAGGTCAGCATCTTTGTATGCTTTTGTATGTGTGAAGATAATTTTCTCTGCTCAGCACTGATTGTGAGCTTCAGGTAGTTTAGTAAATCAAACTAAATGAAAAAAAGAACCAAATCCAAATCTTCATCTGACAGTTAAATTAGTAGGTTTGGGAATTCTTATTTCATATAATACTAGGAAAAAACATCTGACAAACAAGCACAAAAATGATTAAGAAGAATAAACTGACATTGCTTTGCTTGAACATTGTTTCCAGTGCTCAACCTTTCTGCTCAGGTTTAATTGTTTAAAGGTTTCAGGATTTGGTGTTTTTTGCATACTGAGCAATATCCTACTCCCCATGCAGTCATATAGAAATTAATGAAACTCTGTGAAATGATCTGTAGGTAAGGGATTCATGGTCTAGCTCTAAAATAAGGTAATATCAAGCAGTGACAATTAATTAGTTGGTGTTTGCAAAGTATGTTGAAAATGTAACTTTCAAGCTTGCCTATTATGTGACATTATAATCATGTTTGAAGCTTGAATTATATGCTCTTGGAGCTGAACATGTGAAATGTATTTCAGTGGGTTATGGAATAAATTGCAGTAATAGTGATCTTCTGGGTTGTATAAACCTTGTTGTTCTAATCACTACCCAGTTCAAACCTAACACAGGAGGTTCTTTAACAGGACTGTGTATTTTCCTCCCTGTCTCTCTTGCTCTCTTTTTCAGCCGCCTTTGCCGTTCATATCCCATCCTGAAATCAGTCAATATGTTTAAATTCTGGGGACCATCTGTCGTGGGTGACCGCCTTGTCTTCAATGCAGTTGTGAACAATACATTTCAGAACAGGTAAAGCTCTTCATCTGCTTGTCTTTCTTGACTTCTCCATCACCAGCCTAACCATGTGTTTCAGGTTTGAGTTGTCAGTAGGGTTTAGATTACTGAATGCATTACTTTTCATGTGGAGCTTTGGTGGATACCTCTGTCTCTGTCTATATCTATCTCTGTAGATCTAGATCTGGATCTATCAGTATAATCATAGAATCATAGACTCAGAATGCTTTAGGTTGGAAGGGTCCTTGGACCATCTAGTCCAAGCCTCTTGCAGTGTGTAGTGACATCTTCAACTAGATCAGGTGGCTCAGAGCCCCTTCCAACCTGACCTGGAATGTTTCCTCTGCCACCTCTCTGGACAAGCTGTGCCAGAGTTTCACCACCCTCAGAGTAAAAAAATTCTTCCTTGTATTTAGTCTAAATCTCCCCTTTTTTAATTTTAAAACCACCACCCCTTCTCCTGTTGAAACAGGCCTGCTAAAAAAGATTGTTCTCATCATTCTTATAGGCCCCTGTCAGGTACTGGAAGGCTGCTATAAGGTTTCCCCAGAGCCTTCTCTTCTCCAGGCTGAACAACCCAACTCTCTCAGCCTGTCCTCACAAGAGAGGTGCTCCAACCCCCTGATCATCTTCATGGCCCTCCTCTGGACCCACTCCAGCAGGTCCATGTCCTTGTGTTGAAGGGCCCAGGTCTGGACACAGTACTCCAGGTGAGGTCTCACCAGAGGAGAGTAGAGTGGCAGAATCACCTCTCTTGATCTGCTGGCCATGTTTCTTTTGATTTGCCTTCTGGTCTGCAAGTGCATGTATATCTGTAATTGTCTGTTTGTACCTGCATTTTTAAAAAACTTTACTCAGTGAAGCTTTAAGAAATTGTCTGCCTTTCACTCTCAGTTTAAAGAGCATTTGTAATCAGATGCCAGTCCTGCAAACTCAGACCATAAATATCACTGTGAAATTCAGGCATTTTCAAGCAACGAGTTGGTCCCACCACTTTCATTCTTCAGAAGACTCCAGCTTGCTGCCAGAATCTTCCTGTCTCAGCATCTGTTGACAAATCTGGGTTCTATTTATTCCTGGTTACTGGCAACAGTCATGCTCTATTTTATTTATTTCTTCCAAGTGTTGTTTTGGGTGTACACAGAGGCCAGCTTTGCCAGTGCAGTTTGGAATAAAGGGCTACAGACCATCTGAAGTTATATCTTTACCTGAGTGTATGGGCAATATCAGCATGAAACAGATTTTGGCATGGTGAATGTCTGCTCCTGGAATTTAGTGGTGTGGGTGTTGACCAATCTTGCATAGATCCTGTCTGCTAATGGTTTTCTCTCTCTTCTATGCATGCATTACTCTTCTGCAGTTTTAGGGCTGCTGTTGTGTTTGCTTCGAGAATGATGCTCCTCTGACCTTTGACAAAGGGATAGCACCTTCCTGCTAGGCTACTTCCACATCTACAGGAATGGCACTTAGGGCCAACACATACTGTGGTTATACCAGGTGTATGACAAATGGAGCCCTGTTCCAGCAGGAGGACATGTTCTGAAGTTGCAGGACGTGCAGCAAGACAAGATGCAAGAAGGCAGAATCTAAAGTAATTCCTGCTCCAAGTTCTGTACATGGGACAAATTTTATCCTGGCATTGCTGTTTTATGTATTACTTTGTAGCTGTGTTGGGTCCCCACAAAATGCCAGCAGGGCATGAATTACCTTCAAACTATTCTCTTGCTGGATGTCAAATCGGTATCATCCTGTTTACTTTGACAGCATGTTCTCATGGTATGCTTACTGGTGTTCTTGTTTTGCTGCTTAGCTCACTTCTTGTTCTTGTAATTAATGCTATTTAGCTAATGTCATATTTTCTTTTGTTTCTGAAATGCATAAGTCCAGACCAAGTAATTTACTTTGTGTGCTACAGAAGGCATCTGAGTCAGGCTTCCTGCACTCAAGAAAGTTGGGGTTGCTTAGCCTGGAGGAGACTGAGGGGTGACCTTATTGCTCTCTACAACTACCTGAAGGGAGGTTGTAGACAGGCAGAGATTGGTCTCTTCTCCCAGGCAGCCAGTACCAGAACAAGAGGACACAGTCTCAGGCTGTGCCAGGGGAGGTTTAGACTGAAAGTTAGGAAGAAGTTCTATACAGAGAGAGTGATTGCCCATTGGAATGGGCTGCCCGTGGAGATGGTGGAGTCACCTTCATTGGAGGTGTTCAGGAGGAGACTTGATGGGGTGCTTGGTGCCATGGTTTAGTTGTTTAGGTGGGTTGGATTGGTTGATGGGTTGGATGCAATGATCTTGAAGGTCTCTTTCAACCTGGTGTATTGTAGTGTATTGTATTGTGTTGTAAAGTGTACAGCAGCCCTATTTAGTATGTCGCAGGGCTGCTTCTGCATCACTTGTAGTAGTTCAATAATCAATTTAAACTTTTATTTCAGTGTGGAGGTTGGTGTCCGTGTTGAGGCTTATAACTGTGAGGATTGGATCAAGGACCGAGCCCGGCACATTAACAGCGCGTTTCTCATATTCATCGCTGTAAATGACAAAGGAGAGCAGCTCACCTTCCCCAGAATCAAACCTACTACAAAGGTCAGTACTCATTCTCAGGAGTGGAATGGATGCATGCATGAGATTATGTGGTCCAGCCCGGCATGTTGCATGCCCCGCTGCCAGCCATGGTAACCTTGATGGGAAAGCAAGGACTAAACAGGGCTCTATGCTGAAATGCATCTTGCAGAAGAGAAAACCCCTAAGTGAAACACTTGCCTTTGGGTGAGAGATTTGTCATTAACTTCAGTCATCCAAAACTGAGAGGGGTAGTGAAGGGAAATCATCAAGGGAAATTCTGTAGATAGGTGATGGACAGGGAAGAAGAATGTGCTTCTTTCAATTTTTTCACCTGTCTGCATCACTCTTGTTCAATCTTCGCTGGCTAGAAGCTGCCCAGACAGAAAAATCTGGCTGAAACAATCATCAAGTGAATGAAGTTGTATTTATAAATCCTTTACAAAGATGAGAAATAGAGTTAATAAGGAAGACTGTAGGAATCAAATCCCATGACATTGGTGGGCTTTCTGGTTCCTTTGACATGGAGATCTCAGTATGTTTTCCAGAAAGTGGTTCTTGAAGCACTGAGAGCACAGGATTGCAGGACATTAGGGATTGGAACGGACCTCCAGAGATCACTGAGTCCAACCCCCTGCCAGAGCAGGAACATGGAATCTAGTGCAAGTTGCACAGGAATGCATCCAGATGGGTCTTGAAAGTCTCCAGAGAAGGAGACTTCACAACCTCTCTGGGAAGCGTGTTCCAGTGCGCAACCCTCAAAGTGAGCCTCCTGCTGAGGTGGAACCTCATGTCCTGTAGTTTATATCCATTGTCCCTTGTCCTATCACAGGGGGCAATTGAGCAGAGCCTGTCCCCTCCCTCTTGACACCTAGCCCTCAGATATTTATAAACATTTATTAAATCCCCTCTCAGACTTCTCCACAGTAAAAAGCCCCAGGGCTCTCAGCCTCTCCTCATAAGACAGTACTCCAGGCCCTTAATCATCCTTGTAGCCCTCTGTTAGACTCTCTTGAGTAGATCCCTGTCCTTCTTGAACTGGGGAGCCCAAAACTGGATGCAGTGTTCCAGGTGAGGTCTCACTAGGACAGAGTAGAGGAGTAGAACCTCCCTTGGTCTGCTGGACACACTCCTCTTAGCCCTCCAGGATCCCATTGGCCCTCTTGGCCACAAGGGCATATTGCTGACCCATGGATATCTGGTTATCCACCAGGACTCCCAGGTCTTCTCCACAGGGCTGCTCTCTAGCAGATCACCTCCTAACCTATACTGGTGCAGTTTATTATTCCTTCCCAGATGCAGGACTCTGCACTTATCCTTGTTGAACCTCCTGAGGTTCCTCTCTGCCCAGCTCTCCAGTCTGTCCAGGTCTCACTGAATGGCTGCACAGCCTCCAGGTGTATCAGCCAAGCCTCCCAGTTTGATACAGTCAGCAAACTTGCTGAGCAGACTCTGTCTTCTCGTCACTGTCATTGATTTTGAACAGGACTGGACTCAGCACTGCTCCCTGGGGGACTCCACTAATCACAGCTTTCCAGCTGGACTTGGTAACATTGACCACCACTCTTTGGACTCTATATTGTAACCAGTTTCTAATCCATCTCACTGTATGTTCTTCTATCCCACACTTCCTGAGCTTGCTCAGAAGGATGTTATGGGAGACAGTGCCAAGGGCCTTACTAAGGTCAAAGTAGACTACATCCATTGGTCTCCCTGCATCTACCCATTCAGTTACAACATCATGGAAGGCTATCAGATTAGTCAAGCAGGATTTCCCCTTGGTGAATCCATGCTGACTAGTCCTGATCACTTAATTTTCTTCCAAGTACCTAGAGATGACCTCCAGAATGAGCTGCTCCATCATTTTTCCAGAGAATTTTGAATATTGTTGTCAAATGATTTGCTGTGATGTCACCTGTCACAAGCCTTGCTGCTCCTTAACAGGAGATTTATGGAGAGCCAGCACAGACAGAAATGAAATGATTATTTAACATTGGTGAACTTACATTTTGTAGAGTACAAAGACATAAAGGTGTCCTGTCTGAGGCAGTAATGTTCACTAGTGCTCATTACAGATTGTTCCAAGAGGAGAAACTGACTCTTCCTCTTGAAAAAAACACAAACCAGATCAGCTTAGCTTCTGTCAGAAAGAACAGGGAGTTTACACACTTGCCTAGAAGGATATCCACAAGGTAAGAGTCAAGATAGGAAGATCACAGAATCACAGAATGTTAGGGGTTGGGAGGGACCTTGAAAGATCATCTAAACCAATCCCCCTGCCAGAGCAGGGGGTACACCCATTTCTTCAGAGTCAAGCAGATGAGCCTGTAAAAATGAGCGTGTGCTCAAGGTAGTTTAAACTTTCAGTGGTCATTTGACTGAAAGGGACAGCTGGCATGGAGGTGCTCTTCAAAGCAGGCAAGAGATCAAAGAATATTATGTACTACTTGGTTTAAAGAAGTCTGAGATGCACTAATATGGAAATTCTTATTATTCCAGAAGCTACATGTTAGCTCTTACAAGCAGAGGAGAAAGAAACTCTCTGAAGTGGCATATCTTTCAACATAACAAGTCCTATTGACCTTTAATGTATTTTGGTGTGGTGTGTGCTCTTGGGTCACTTCATGCTTCAGAAAAAAACCAATACCCTATCAGGGTAATAGCAAAGGAAGGGAAAGACATGCCACCTTGAAAGGCGTATCACATCTGTTTGCACAGTGCTTGTTCTGTGTCCCAGATCCATGTGCATTAGAAATTAATTTCTTCCATGCTTCCTTTGTGCTTTGAAAACCAGATGATGAAGATGAAGTGGATTAATAGCTTATTTGGTGAGTGGCACATTTAGAAAGAACAACATGTGTGTAGTGCACTGCTCTGCTGTTGGTTCAGGACCAAAAAGTGCTAGCAGTGTGCACTTTTTTATTGGATTGTTTTTGCAAACTTAAGGGAATATTGTCAAGTCAAAAGTCAATCACTGACTCAGGTTGACCCAAGGGCAGTCCAATATATGGACCACAATTCTTTATTTATTTGTTGTATGTCTCTGGCCTTTGTCCATCTGTAAGAAATAGGTTTTAATTGTCTTTTTGAAAGACTTTCTTTAGACTAAAATAATCAGATGTGTTACTGTCTGATTTACTTTTTACAAAGGATGCTGTGAGGCGATACCATGCAGCTATTGCCCGAAGTAGAATTCGACTAGCCAGGTATTGTTGGGTTACAAGGGGAGCTTGATTTAAAAAAACAAACAAACCACAACTCTTTTTAGCCTGTCCTTCACTGCTTAAGTAGTCAAAGTCTTCACAAACATAACTGTTATGTTAGCTTTCCAAATAATTTTGCCACAGTTGCAATGAAATTGATAGAGGCTGCTCACTTCAAAATTATTTTGCTCACGAAGTTATTTTGCTCGCCCATCCTTTTTTAGCAAGAAAAAGGAGTTACTGCAAACCTGTCTTGCAACTGAAAATTGATAAAATATCTGTAAATAATTTATAAGACCCTTAAGACTACAGAAGTGATTGTGTGTAGAATATATAGAAGGAAGTGTAAAGAGCCAGTTCACATTATAATTCTTCTTCTCTTGCACTTTGTTTTAGAAAATGCATGATGTCTGCTAAAGAAGTCAAACCTGACCCTTGGGAGAGAAGCAACCAGGTAAACTGTGGATAGTGTGCTGTTGTCTACTTGCACAAAATGGTGTATTACTGCACTTTTTGGGTGTCTAAAACAGTTGCACAAGCCCTATCAGTTTCCAAAGCAGATTTTCTGTACTTAAGTGTTACGATAGTCATGGAGGAATAGATACACACGTCATAAGATGAACATTTCTTCTGAAAAAAAGTTTCATAAAAAGCATAAAAAAATATCCTTGAGATTGACTCTTCTAAAAGTCTCTTTAGCAGCCAAGCTGTAAGATCTCCTGCAGATTTACATTCCAGTGTCCTCAGCAGCTGCATTCTTCTATAGAGAATTGTTTGGGTTGTTTTTTTTTGTTCCTTTGTTGAGGCACTGACTTTCTCACTGCTGTCAGGAGATGATGTAATAAATACTAAAAATGGGGATAGAGGGACTTGGCAATGCCAACAAACAGATGAACAGTAAAATAGTGTAAAGTTTGTTCCTGTGGAGAAGAGGTGAACACATTATGGTCATTCATAGATGCTTTGCATCAAGTGGTATGTGCTTCTGGCATGGACATGCTAGGCCAGAGAATGTGCCTAAATGTTTCAGTGTCTAAAACAGTGGCTAACTTTTAATTTTGTTTAAGATCTCAGTGGCTCCCAGAAAATTTACTGAAAAAATAAATAACTAAGAATTGTAATGCAGGAAGTGGTTTACAGTTAACAGTTGCATTGTCACTGTTTGAAGCAGCATTTCTTTTCTTCAAAGGAATAAACAAAAATATGCATACAGTGATACAAATGGCTTGTTTAAGATTTACTTATTAAGTTAAAACTTGCCATTAAAGACTCTAAGGCTGTATTCTGTTTATACACTGTTTAAATAAGAACTCCATTCACTGCAGTCAAGCATAAATAATGGATATACTTGCACTTTCTCTTCTCTGAGCCTGCTGTGTAAAGCAATTGCCAGGACAGACCACAGCTTGATAGCAGTGAAAAGGTTAATTTTCTAGCAGATTTTAATTACTTAGGGGGAAGATGGACAAAAACATTAATTTAGTGGTCTGAGAGGTTACCTTTATTATCTCTCTGGTGGTCACAGTTTTTCTGACTACTATATAATTGGAAAAGCCAAAAGTAGTATTTTGTTGTTGCTTAATTAGGGTTGTTTTGCCTGTAGGCATGTGAGCACATAATCTGGCTATTGAAACTATTTAATTCAGAAACTACTGGACTGTGTTTGGAGATGTGTATGGGAAAATGCACATTTGTTTGCAACTGACAGGTAATGACAGAAAAAGAGCCTCATTTCATCAGTGTTCAGTGAAATGTACCTTTATCCCTTCATTTTCTGAAATGTGTCTTGTGTTTCAGGCATATATAAGTTACAGCAATATAGCTGCACTGACACATCTAGCAGCAAAATCAGGATGGAACACAACCAGTACACTGGATGGTGTAAGTGTGTGATTGTGGAATAGCTCTGTAGCCACTTTAGTTGTGTTTCATCATAAGAGGTGGGTGAGGAAAAGCAGTGTTTTACATTTGTAAATAAATACATTGCCTGGGCAATGTTTGGCTTTATTAACTCTGGGGCTGAAAACAAAAACTCCTAGAGTTTCCCTGAAATGTTGCACTGCAAACTCTAATTATCCAGAGTGCTGGACATGCCTGGGTGACCTGGAAGTGTCATAGAGCTCCTCAAAGATGGTCTGAGGATAAAGTTCTTCACAGAGAGAGTTGTTAGCCATTGGAATGTGCTGCCCAGGAAGGTGGTGGAGTTGCTGTCCCTGGAGGTGTTCAAGAGGGGATTGGACGTGGCACTTGGTGCTGTAGTCCAGTAGGCAATGAGGTCTTGGGTGACAGGTTGGACTTGATGATCCTTGAGGTCATAGTATCAGTCAGGGTTGGAAGGGACCACAAGGATCATCTAGTTCCAACCCCCTGCCATGGGCAGGGACACCCTACACTAGATCAGGCCGGCCACAGCCCCATCCAGCCTGGTCTTAAACACCTCCAGGGACGGGGCCTCAGCCACCTCCCTGGACAACCCATTCCAGGGTTTCACCACTCTCATGGGGAAGAACTTCCTTCTCAAGTCCAGCCTGAATCTCCCCACCTCCAGCTTCATTCCATTCCCCCTAGTCCTATCACTACCTGAGATCCTGAGAAGTCCCTCCCCAGCCTTCTTGGAGGCCCCCTTCAGATACTGGAAGGCCACAATGAGGTCACCCCAGAGCCTTCTCTTCTCCAGACTGAACAGCCCCAACTCCTTCAGTCTGTCGTCACCAGGTTAGTCAGGCAGGATTTGCCCTTGCTGAAGCCATACTGACTGTTCCAAATCACCTCTTCACTATTCTTCTGAGTCAGTAGTGCCTCCAGGAGGATCTGCTCCATGGTCTTTCCGGGCACACAGGTGAGACTGACTGGTCTGTAGTTCTCTGGTTCCTCCTTCTTACCCTTTTTGAAAATGGGAGCAATGTTTCCCCTTTTCCAGTCTGTGGGGACTTCCCCACTCTGCCATGACTTTTGGAATAGAATAGAGAGGGGCTTGGCAACCTCATCTGCCAGTTCTCTCAGCACCCGTGGGTGTATCCCGTCGGGTCCCATGGACTGGAACACTTTCAGGTTCTTCAGGTGATCACAAACCTGAGCTTCACTTACGATGGGCAGTTCTTCCTCCCCATCCCTGGCATCATCTGCCATGACACCAGGAGTGTGGCTGGAGGCCCTTGCAGTGAAGACTGAGGTAAAGAAGTGATTGAGTACCTCAGCCTTTTCCACACCACTTGTGGCCATTTCACCAGTTTCCTTTCTGAGGGGGCCCACACCTTCCCTAGTCTTCTTCCTGCCATTAATATACCTATAGAAATTCTTGGTGTTCCCTTTAACCCCCCTGGCTAGATTCAATTCAAACTCTGCTTTGGCTTTCCTAACCAGGCCTCTTGCTGCTCGGGCACCTTCCTTATATCCCCCTGTTCTATCTGTCCTTCCCTCCACTTCCTGTGGAGTTACTTTTTAAGTGATAGTGTGTCCAGCAGCTCCTTGCTCATCCAGGCAGGCCTCCTAGCATTCCTTCCTGCTTTTCTCTTTGTTGGTATACATAGCTCCTGGACACAGAGGTCTTTTCCAACCTTGTTGATTCTATGATTCTATGAACAGCTGGTGGATGTAGGACTTGGAATACCAGAGGGGTAGACTTGCCAGCAACTGCTCAGTTGTGCTTGTTTAGCAATAGTAGGATGTCCAGGGAGGTGGTGGAGTTGCCATCTCTGGAGGTATTCAAAAGCTGTGTGGACACGGCACTTTCAGGACATGGTTTAATGGCTGTGGTGGTGTTGGGTCAATGGTGGCACCACCATTGGATCTTAGAGGTGTTTTCCATCAAAAAAACCTTTCCATGATTCTATGACATATCTCATTTTTCCCCCACATCTGTCCTAGTTCTGTGGGTTTGCCAAATGTTTTGATTCCAGTGAAATGCCAAGGTTGGGCAACTTCGTTTTGGCAGTGCTGCTGGCAATCTATGGGGCTTCTTGTGTCACTGTGATATGTAAAATCAGTGCAATAGTCTGTAATATACTGCCTTTACCACCTTTGCAACATGGAAGATATTTGTAAGTAGCCTAAGCAGTATCATACAATATGCCTCATGTTGATAATAATACAATACAATACAATACACCAGGTTGGAAGAGACCTTCAAGATCATCGCGTCCAACCCATCAAACAATCCAACCCACCCAACAACTAGACCATACAGCCAAGCACCCCATCAAGTCTTCTCCTGAACACCTCCAGTGAAGGTGACTCCACCACCTCCACGGGTAGCCGATTCCAATGGCCAATCACTCTCTCCGTGTAGAACTTCTTCCTAACATCCAGCCTAAACCTGCCCTGGCGCAGCCTGAGACTGTGTCCTCTTGTTCTGGTGCTGGATGCCTGGGAGAAGAGGCCAACCTCTGCCTGGCTACAACCTCCCTTCAGGTAGTTGTAGAGAGCAATAAGGTCACCCCTCAGTCTCCTCTTCTCCAGGCTAAGCAACCCCAGCTCCCTCAGCCTTTCCTCATAGGGCTTGTGTTCCAAACCCCTCACCAGCTTTGTTGCCCTTCTCTGGACACGTTCCAGCAAGTCAACATCCTTCCTAAACTGAGGGGCCCAGAACTGGACACAGGACTCAAGGTGTGGCCTAACCAGTGCAGTGTACAGGGGCACAATGACCTCCCTGCTCCTGCTGGCCACACTGTTCATGATGTTCCATCATGTGATGGTTACAAGTGGACACTGGCAGACAGGAGGTGGCAACGATTTATATACCATATTTTTCAGTCCCTGTCTTCTTGGAAGATCATTTGACTCTTTTTCTGTGCATTCTGCGCATTTCTCTGTCCATTGTTGGTGTTACAAGCATAAAATCAGTAAGGAATCTCGTGCAAGCCAGTTTTGAGATAGGAAGATGCTGTTGAGAAAACCTGTAGTGAGATAATTTAGCCGGGAAGACTCAGTTTTAAGCTAGCTGCAATGCATTGTCTTCCAAACTATCAAGAGATAGCTGTTAAGGTTTGGTTTCTGTAATATGGTTATTGACTGGCAAATTACTCCAAGATCATAAAAATTTGGAGATACTTAGGGATGAGAAAAGACACTTAACAATCTTTTAGTCTGATCTTCTATATGTCACAGGCTATGAAACTTAGTGATAAGGTCTATAAGCTTCTTGATTAAGAGCATATATAAGTGATAAGTTCTTCTAGTGATGGCACATCTGCCAGCTCCATGTGTAGTTTGTTCCAGTGGTTAATAACTTTCAGTAAACACTACTGTGCCAAATAAAAAAAGGACAGCACTCATGCTGAAAGAAGCAAGCTTGAGTGGTCAGACTGAAGCACTGAGTGTTTTTTTCTCAACCCTCTGCTATTATTATCCATGTGAAACTTGCTTTTTGCATCCACAGGGACTGCCACAATCTCAGTTGGTTTCTTAACCCTAACTTCTTGAAACCTGTAATAGAATCAGCACCAAAGGTTGTGAAGAAGTTCATACAAAAACCAAACAACCCCAAACAAAACCCCCAAACCCCCCAACCAACCAAAAAAACACCCAAACCCAACAAATCCCATGCATTTAAATATCACGTTACTTCTCTCTCAGCAAGCCACCAGGTACCTTTCAATACTACTGGAGTCTGGAACTTTCTCCCCTTTTTGGAGTCTTGTTAGTAAGATCTGTCTCTAAACCACTTAGGTCTTACCTGCTGGAAACTCTCGAGTAGCTTTTCCTAGCTGTTCTGTCACCTAATTGAAGTAGGTACCTAAAATCCAGCAAAATCTGGCCCAACCAGGATGTAGGATGAAAATCATACTGATGCTGTCAAAGGATGGGAAGTAGCCATCCATGCCCATTGTTCTGGATGGTTTTGAGTTGTCTGGCATTGTCAGTCACTAGATATTCCTTAAAGCAGTGGCAGGGGTCCAGGGTAGCATACTATGTTTTGTTTTGTTTTGATTTGTTTTGTTTTGTTTTTCTGGAAGGATGTCTGCAGTGAACAGTGCCACCTTGATTGATGGGTATTCCCTTAGTCAGTCTTACTTGGCATCTACTTTCAGGCACAAGGTTGACCGCTGAACAAAGTGTGAATGTCATCAGTAAGCAAGGGGGACATTTGTCACCATATGTGACTATATCTTTACCTCTGAATTAACTCACTAGGTGGATTAGATTTGTTCTTTGGCAAAGAAAACAAGAGTAAAACTAATCTTGGACTTTACCTATACAACTCCTCCACTTGAGCATGCTCTGAGATATGTGCTCCAGTCCTTAAATGCTGTTAGAGGTACAGCTCTGCCATCTCCAGTTAATGGAACTTACCCCTTGGCAAATGTAACTTTGGTTAATTTTCAATGTCTCATGATCACTTTTGTCACATTTGCAAGTGTGAGGACAAGGAGTATCTCTTAAGAACCTGTGTCTAGCTGAGAACATTACATCATCTTTCCTTCAGCAATGCAGGCCACCACATGCATCTCACATCATGGTTACTGCAGTCATGCACCAGGTCTTGGTCCTGCTACTTAGGCTATACAGAGGTGTAAGCACAGAATAAGTACTTACCTTCAATGATAGACATGAATAGCAGCCTCTCCAGTTAGAGAGATCTCTGCACTGTCCATAAAATGGCTCCTTGGGGAGAGGCTGAAAGAGCAAATAGGGATCAGGTAAGCAGTGCTGCTTAGGGGTCTGCCTGAAGGCAGTCATACTTGGGAAAGGAGACTCTCAAAGACTTTAGACTGAACTGTATTTTGGGGTGAAATATTCTAGTCAGTAGATTTTGCAGAGCAGCATGTTCTTCTGTGTATGCAGGGAACTTGTTTCATTTCCCCTGGAACTAGAAATGACCCCAATGCGATTGATAGTTCTTGAAAGTGGAAAGTGGCACCATGAGCTCTTTGACCTAGAGCTACAAGACTTGTAGGCCTATAGTAATAACCTAGCCTTGCCAGTCCTCACTTAGCAGGGAGGTGTTTTAACAGCTTCACTTCCTACTTTGTTTTGTGATTTTTCAGTCCTAGGAGACTCCTAAGACAGCATGATTTCTCTTCTGTGTCTTAGAACGATATTGATCCATGCATCCCATAGCTAGTTTCTAGAGCTCTCAAGCTTCTTATTTTATGCCAAGCTTTACATCAGCAAAGTAATTTTTCTTTCTTCCTATTCCAAAACATGTTAATACAAAATCACACATCTCTGTTGTTGCACAAATGTTCCATTAACCAAAAGACTGATAATTTTTGATACATAAAAATAAAAGGGGGGGGGGAAGAAAAAGGATACAGAGATCATGAAGCTTGTGAATTCTGTATAATTCAGAAATTAAAATCTGTTAAAACTTTTCAGGATTTGAGAAGCAATTTAGCATGTCAAATTACAATGTGGGGATAAAGTTCACTAATTCTTCTGTTATGCAGGGTTTATCAAATGTGCCAAGCCCTTCTTATGCAGGGATTGTCTGTACACAGTTATGTGCATGTTATTCCTTCGGAATGCACTCTGTTAGAATTTTAAGCTTATGACTAGAAATAGATCCAAAATAATCAAGGCAAGAGACTGCAAGTGTGAAACAAGGATCATAGAGTCATATTGTCATAGAATCATTAAGGCTGGAAAAATCTTCTACGATCATCGAGTCTAAGCATCAACTCACAGAATCATAGAATTGTTAGGGTTGGAAGGGACCTCAAGGATCACCTAGTTCAGAGCCCCCTGCTATGGGCAGGGACACCTCACACCAGGTCATGTTGCTCACAGCCACATCCAGCCTGGCCTTAAAAGCTTCCAGGGATGGGGCTTCTACCACCTTCCTGGGCAAACTGTTCCAGTGTCTCACCACCCTCATGGGGAAGAATTTCCTCCTAACATCTAATCTGAATCGACCCATTTCTATTTTTGGTCCATTCCCCCTAGTCCTATCATTACCTGACACCCTAAAATTCCCTCCCCAGCTTTCTTGTAGGCCCCCTTCAGATGCTGGAAGGCCACAATAAGGGCTCCTCAGAGCCTTCTCTTCTGCAAACTGATGAGCCCCAACTCTCTCAATCTGTCTCCATAGGAGATGTGCTCCAGCCCTCTGATCATCCTTGTGTCCTTTCTCTGAAAACATTCCAGCATGTCCAGATCCTTCTTATAATAGGGGCTCCATCACCATCATTGCCATTAAACCATGTCTTGAAGTGCCACAACTACATACATGATTTTTGAACACCTCCAGGAATGGTGACTCAACCACCGCCCTGGGCAGCCTGTTCCAATACATGTATGGAAATTATAAATGATATCCAACCTAAACATCCCTCGGTGCAAGTTGACTCTGTTTAGAATCATAGAATCATAGAATCATAGAATCATAGAACCATAGAATCAGTCAGGGTTGGAAGGGACCACAAGGATCATCTAGTTCCAACCC
The DNA here is from genome assembly GCA_033816785.1 of Picus viridis. NCBI lineage: Eukaryota > Metazoa > Chordata > Aves > Piciformes > Picidae > Picus > Picus viridis. The sequence goes on along the minus strand of CM066606.1, from coordinate 98,307,323 downwards.
CCCTGCCATGGGCAGGGACACCCTACACTAGATCACGCTGGCCAGAGCCTCGTCCAGCCTGGTCTTAAACACCTCCAGGGACGGGGCCTCAACCACCTCCCTGGATAACCCATTCCAGGCCTTCACCACTCTCATGGTGAAGAACTTCTTCCTCACATCTAGCCTGAATCTCCCCATTTCCAGCTTCATTCCAGTCCCCCTAGTCCTATCACTACCTGAGATCCTGAGAAGTCCCTCCCCAGCCTTCCTGTAGGCCCCCTTCAGATACTGGAAGGCCACAATGAGGTCACCTCGGAGCCTTCTCTTCTCCAGACTGAACAGCCCCAACTCCTTCAGTCTGTCCTCATAGGAGAGGTGCTCCAGCCCTCTGATCATCCTCGTGGCCCTTCTCTGGACATGCTCCAGCACCTCTAGATCCTTCCTGTAATAGGGGCTGCAGAACTGGACGCAGTACTCCAGGTGGGGTCTCACCAGAGCTGAGTAGAGGGGGAGAAGCACCTCCCTTGACCTGCTGGTCACACTTCTCCTGATGCAGCCCAGGATCTGATTGGCTTTCCGGGCTGCAAGCGCACATTGAGAGCTCCTGTTGAGCTTCTTGTGCACCAGCACCCCCAAGTCTCTCTCCTCAGGGCTGCTCTCCAGCCAGTCACTGCCCAGCCTGGATTTGTGCCTGGGATTGCCTCGACCCAGATGCAGGAGCCTGCACTTGGTCTTGTTGAAGCTCATGAGGTTGGCTTGTGCCCACCTCTCCAGCCTGTCCAGGTCCCTCTGGATGGCATCCCTTCCCTCCAGCGTGTCTGCTGCACCACACAGCTTGGTGTCATCAGCAAACTTGCTGAGGGTGCACTCGATGCCACTGTCCATGTCACCCACAAAGATGTTGAACAAGCCTGGTCCCAGGCCTGATCCCTGAGGGACTCCGCTTGTCACTGGCCTCCATTGGGACATGGACCCGTTGACAGCCACTCTTTGGGTGCGGCCATCAAGCCAATTCTTTATCCATCTAGTGGTCCATCCATCAAACCCATGTGTCGCCAGCTTGGAGAACAGGAGGTGGTGTGGGACAGTGTCAAAGGCTTTGCTCAAGTCCAGGTAAACGACATCAGTTGCTCGCCCCTCATCTATTAATGCTGTCACCTGCTCATAGAAGGCCACCAGGTTTGTCAGGCAGGATTTGCCCTTGGCAAAGCCATGCTGACTATTCCCAATCACCTCTTCACTGTTCTTCTGAGTCATTAGTGCCTCCAGGAGGATCTGCTGCATGATCTTTCCGGGCACAGAGGTGAGACTGACTGGCCTGTACTTCCCCGGTTCCTCCTTCTTGCCCTTTTTGAAAATGGGAGCAATGTTTCCCCTTTTCCAGTCTGTGGGGACTTCCCCACTCTGCCATGACTTCTGGAATATAATAGAGAGGGGCTTGGCAACCTCATCTGCCAGTTCTCTCAGCACCCGTGGGTGTATCCCGTCGGGTCCCATGGACTTGAACACTTTCAGGTTCTTCAGGTGCTCACGGACCTGAGCTTCACTTATGATGGGCAGTTCTTCCTCCCCGTCCCTGGCATCGTCTGCCATGACACCAGGAGTGTGGCTGGAGGCCCTTGCAGTGAAGACTGAGGTAAAGAAGTGATTGAGTACCTCAGCCTTTTCCACATCACTAGTGATTAATTCACCAGTTTCCTTTCTGAGGGGGCCCACACCTTCCCTAGTCTTCTTCTTGCCATTAACATACCTATAGAAATTCTTAGTGCTCCTTTTAACCTCCCTGGCTAGATTCAGTTCAAACTCTGCTTTGGCTTTCCTAACCAGGCCTCTTGCTGCTCGGGCACCTTCCTTATATCCCCCTGTTCTATCTGTCCTTCCCTCCACTTCCTGTAGAGTTTCTTTTTAAGTGATAGTGTGTCCAGCAGCTCCTTGTTCATCCAGGCAGGCCTCCTAGCATTCCTTCCTGCTTTTCTCCTTGTAGGTATACATAGCTCCTGGACACAGAGGAGGTGGTCCTTGAATACTGACCAGCTGTCCTGGGTCCCTCTTCCCTCCAGGGCTTCATCCCACGACACTTTGGCTAGCAGATCCCTGCAGCGATCGAAGTCTGCACGCCTAAAGTCTAGGGTCCTAAGCTTAGAATATGTCCTCCTGATTGCCCTGAGGATATTAAATTCAACTGCTTCATGGTCACTGCAGTCAAGGCCGTCTCTGAGCCTCACATTCGTTACCAGCCCTTCCCTGTTGGTGAGAACAAGGTCCAGCATAGCACCTTTTCTTGTTGGTTCCTCTACCATTTGGAGGAGGAAGTTGTCTTCTATGCAGTCCAGGAACATCCTGGATTGCTGATGCCTTGCTGTGTTGTCCCTCCAACAGATGTCAGGGTGGTTGAAATCCCCCATGAGGACCAGGGCTTGTGACCTGGAAGCCGCTTCTATTTGCCTGTGCAGAGCCTCATCTGCTTGGTTCTGCTGGTCAGGTGGCCTGTAGGAGACCCCCACAGTAATATCTCCTTCCCCTGTCTTGCCTTTAATTCTAACCCATACACTCTCAACCAACTCATCATGCCTCCCCAGGTGGAGTTCTGCTGATTCCAGCTGGTTGTTGACATAGAGGGCAACACCTCCTCCTCTCCTTCCCTGCCTATCCTTCCTAAAAAGCTTATACCCGTCTATCCCTACGTTCCAGTCGTGGGAGTCGTCCCACCAAGTTTCGGTGATGCCCACTATGTCATGGCGTCCCAGCATCACGGTGGCCCTTAACTCATCTTGTTTGTTGCCCAAGCTGCGTGCATTTGCATAGAAGCACTTCAGCTGGGCTGGCCCTGTCGTCCTCCTGTGCCAACTCCCCTTGGTTTCCACAGGGTGTCCTGGTATGTCATTTGTGTCTTGCCTCAGGGCAGCAAGCTGAGAGCCCCTACTGGCTCTCCATCCCTCCACCTCAGGTGAGCTGCCCCTCTGCTTGTCACAGGCCAGCAGGAGACCACCAACCCCTCCCCCCTTCAAATCTAGTTTAAAGCCCTGTCTATGAGCCCTGCCAATTCCTGCCCCAGGATCCTTTTCCCCCTCTGGGACAAGTGTGTCCCATAAGTTGTTTTCAGCTCTGCTGCCTTGAAAACCAAACCATGATTGTAGAACCCAAATCCCTGCCGATGGCACCAGTCCCTGAGCCATGAATTGACCTGTTGGCTCTTCCACAATGTTCCCTCATCCATCACTGACGTTAGAGGGATAGCAGAGAACACTACTTGAGATCCTGACCCCTTTAGCAGGTGCCCTAACGTTCTGAAATCTCTTTTAATTGACCGTGAGCCTCGCATTGTTGCATCGTCACTACCCACCTGAAAGACCAGCAGTGGGTAGTAGTCTGAAGGGCTCACAAGTTTGGGAATTTTGCCTACTATGTCCTTTACTTGGGCACCAGGGAGGCAGCAGATCTCCCTATGAAATGGGTCTGGTCTGCATATTGGGCCCTCTGCCCCCTTCAGTAGGGAGTCTCCTACAATGATGACCCTACGAGGTTTCCTTTCTGGACTAGTTTTGATAGCTGGCCTGAGGGAACCTGTCATTGGTGCAGCTTCTGTCTTCCTTGAGTCCTCATCCTCACCTATGACCTGCTCCTCCTGCAGAGCCTCATACCTATTCTGAACCTGCACTGTAGGCAGCATGCTGCTCAAAGTAGCACGCTTGCTCCGTCTGCCCTTCTTCCGTCGGGCAGAGACCTGCTCCCATTGGCCCTGCTCATGTGGGTTACTGCAGGGAGGCTGAGAGGCTAGCTGATGGGTAGGTATCAAACTCCCTGCTCCACTGAGAGTTACCCCCTGTTCTGGTTTGGTAGAAGTTAGATTGTGGGGATAGTCAGTGTTCCTTTCACTTTCTCTTATAGCTCTAAGCCTTTCTACCTCTTCTTTTAGTTCGGCCACCATGCTCATCAGATCGCTGATCTGCTCACAACTCACACAGGAGTTGTTCCTTCCATCCTCCATATCGAGTGCCAGGTCCCAGCACTCACTGCAGCCACCTGCCTGAACACCTGCATGCTTGTGAGTGGCCTCTGTACTTCTAGTAGTAACCATGTTGCAGTAACCACCCTCTGAATCACCCCCTGAATCACCCTCGCCACCCGCCTTTTTTTTTTTTTTTTTTTTTTTTTTTTTTCCCCGGTCAGTAAGGAGGCCTCAGAGCCGAGCTCCTCGCCGCTGCCTGCTCTCAGCCACGCGCTGGGGTGTGTTTGGTTTGGAGCCGAGCTCCTCGCCGCTGCCTGCTCTCAGCCACGCGCTGGGGTATGTTTGGTTTGGAGCCGAGCTCCTCGCCGCTGCCTGCTCTCAGCCACGCGCTGGGGTATGTTTGGTTTGGAGCCGAGCTCCTCGCCGCTGCCTGCTCTCAGCCAGGCGCTGGGGTATGTTTGGTTTGGAGCCGAGCTCCTCGCCGCTGCCTGCTCTCAGCCACGCGCTGGGGTATGTTTGGTTTGGAGCCGAGCTCCTCGCCGCTGCCTGCTCTCAGCCAGGCGCTGGGGTATGTTTGGTTTGGAGCCGAGCTCCTCGCCACTGCCTGCTCTCAGCCACGCGCTGGGGTATGTTTGGTTTGGAGCCGAGCTCCTCGCCGCTGCCTGCTCTCAGCCAGGCGCTGGGGTATGTTTGGTTTGGAGCCGAGCTCCTCGCCGCTGCCTGCTCTCAGCCAGGCGCTGGGGTATGTTTGGTTTGGAGCCGAGCTCCTTGCCGCTGCCTGCTCTCAGCCAGGCGCTGGGGTATGTTTGGTTTGGAGCCGAGCTCCTCGCCGCTGCCTGCTCTCAGCCACGCGCTGGGGTATGTTTGGTTTGGAGCCGAGCTCCTCGCCGCTGCCTGCTCTCAGCCAGGCGCTGGGGTATGTTTGGTTTGGAGCCGAGCTCCTCGCTGCTGCCTGCTCTCAGCCCCGCGCTGGGGTATGTTTGGTTTGGAGCCGAGCTCCTCGCCGCTGCCTGCTCTCAGCCAGGCGCTGGGGTATGTTTGGTTTGGAGCCGAGCTCCTCGCCGCTGCCTGCTCTCAGCCAGGCGCTGGGGTATGTTTGGTTTGGAGCCGAGCTCCTCGCCGCTGCCTGCTCTCAGCCAGGCGCTGGGGTATGTTTGGTTTGGAGCCGAGCTCCTCGCCGCTGCCTGCTCTCAGCCAGGCGCTGGGGTATGTTTGGTTTGGAGCCGAGCTCCTTGCCGCTGCCTGCTCTCAGCCAGGCGCTGGGGTATGTTTGGTTTGGAGCCGAGCTCCTTGCCGCTGCCTGCTCTCAGCCAGGCGCTGGGGTATGTTTGGTTTGGAGCCGAGCTCCTCGCCGCTGCCTGCTCTCAGCCACGCGCTGGGGTATGTTTGGTTTGGAGCCGAGCTCCTCGCCGCTGCCTGCTCTCAGCCAGGCGCTGGGGTATGTTTGGTTTGGAGCCGAGCTCCTCGCTGCTGCCTGCTCTCAGCCACGCGCTGGGGTATGTTTGGTTTGGAGCCGAGCTCCTCGCCGCTGCCTGCTCTCAGCCACGCGCTGGGGTATGTTTGGTTTGGAGCCGAGCTCCTCGCCGCTGCCTGCTCTCAGCCACGCGCTGGGGTATGTTTGGTTTGGAGCCGAGCTCCTCGCCGCTGCCTGCTCTCAGCCAGGCGCTGGGGTATGTTTGGTTTGGAGCCGAGCTCCTCGCCGCTGCCTGCTCTCAGCCACGCGCTGGGGTGTGTTTGGTTTGGAGCCGAGCTCCTCGCCGCTGCCTGCTCTCAGCCACGCGCTGGGGTATGTTTGGTTTGGAGCCGAGCTCCTCGCCACTGCCTGCTCTCATCCACGCGCTGGGGTATGTTTGGTTTGGAGCCGAGCTCCTCGCCGCTGCCTGCTCTCATCCACGCGCTGGGGTATGTTTGGTTTGGAGCCGAGCTCCTCGCCGCTGCCTGCTCTCAGCCACGCGCTGGGGTATGTTTGGTTTGGAGCCGAGCTCCTCGCCACTGCCTGCTCTCAGCCACGCGCTGGGGTGTGTTTGGTTTGGAGCCGAGCTCCTCGCCGCTGCCTGCTCTCAGCCACGCGCTGGGGTATGTTTGGTTTGGAGCCGAGCTCCTCGCCGCTGCCTGCTCTCATCCACGCGCTGGGGTATGTTTGGTTTGGAGCCGAGCTCCTCGCCGCTGCCTGCTCTCAGCCACGCGCTGGGGTATGTTTGGTTTGGAGCCGAGCTCCTCGCCGCTGCCTGCTCTCAGCCAGGCGCTGGGGTATGTTTGGTTTGGAGCCGAGCTCCTCGCCGCTGCCTGCTCTCAGCCACGCGCTGGGGTGTGTTTGGTTTGGAGCCGAGCTCCTCGCCGCTGCCTGCTCTCAGCCACGCGCTGGGGTATGTTTGGTTTGGAGCCGAGCTCCTCGCCGCTGCCTGCTCTCAGCCACGCGCTGGGGTATGTTTGGTTTGGAGCCGAGCTCCTCGCCGCTGCCTGCTCTCAGCCACGCGCTGGGGTATGTTTGGTTTGGAGCCGAGCTCCTCGCCGCTGCCTGCTCTCAGCCACGCGCTGGGGTATGTTTGGTTTGGAGCCGAGCTCCTCGCCGCTGCCTGCTCTCATCCACGCGCTGGGGTATGTTTGGTTTGGAGCCGAGCTCCCTCGCCGCTGCCTGCTCTCAGCCAGGCGCTGGGGTATGTTTGGTTTGGAGCCGAGCTCCTCGCCGCTGCCTGCTCTCAGCCACGCGCTGGGGTGTGTTTGGTTTGGAGCCGAGCTCCTCGCCGCTGCCTGCTCTCAGCCACGCGCTGGGGTATGTTTGGTTTGGAGCCGAGCTCCTCGCCGCTGCCTGCTCTCATCCACGCGCTGGGGTATGTTTGGTTTGGAGCCGAGCTCCTCGCCGCTGCCTGCTCTCAGCCACGCGCTGGGGTATGTTTGGTTTGGAGCCGAGCTCCTCGCCGCTGCCTGCTCTCAGCCACGCGCTGGGGTATGTTTGGTTTGGAGCCGAGCTCCTCGCCACTGCCTGCTCTCAGCCACGCGCTGGGGTATGTTTCCTCTTGTCCTGTGACTTGTTACTTCAGGGATCAACCCCTACCTCACTGCAGCATCTTTTCAGATAGTTGAAGAACACAATAAGGTTTTCCCTCAACCTCCTCTTATCCACACTAAACAATCCCACCTCCTTCAGCCACTCCTTGTTCTTGTTCTCCAGACTCTTCACCAGCTTCACGATTGTCTCTCTAGACACTTTCCAAAACCTCAATGTCCTTCTTGTAGTGAGGGCCCCAATACTGAGCACAGTATTCAAGGTATGGGCTAACCAGTGCTGAGTGCAGGGGCAGGATTACTTCCTGCTCCTGCTTGCTGCACTAGTCCTGATACAGCCCACTGTATTGTTGGCCTTCTTGGCTGCATGAGCACACTGCTGGCTCTTTCCCAGAGAGCTGTCAACCAGCACCCCCAGGGCCTTCTCTGCTGGGCAGCTTTTCAACCACTCTGCCGTAGGCCTGTATCATTGCCTGAGTTTGTTGTGACCCGAGTGCAGGAACCTGCGCATGGCATTGTCAAACCTCATACAACTGACCTCAGCCCATCAATCCAGCCTGTCCAGATCTCTCTGCAGAGCCTTTCTACCTTTGTGCACATTAACATTTCCACTCAGTTTGGTGTCATCTGCAAACTTACTGAAGGAGCACTCAATCCCCTCACCCAGATCATTGATAAAGATATTAAAGGAAATACTGAGCCCTGGGGAACAGACTTAACTCCATTCACCACTGCTCTCTGGGCCTTGCCATCCGACAATTTTTTTTTACCCAGCAAAGAGTGCAGCTGTCCGAGCCATGAGCTGCCAGATTCTCCAAGAGAATGCTGTGGAGGACAGTGTCAAATACTTTTCTGTAGTCCATGTAAACAACATCCCCAGCCTTTCCCTCATCCGCTAAGCAGGTCGCCTGGTCATAGAAGGAGATCAGGTTGGTCAAGTAGGACCTGCCTTTTGTGAGCTCCTTCATGAAAAGAGATAAACTAGGTTGTGAAATAGTTTTCCAGTGCTTCACACTAAGGAACAGGGAAGGAAAATACAGAAGTGTTGAGTCCTTGCAGAAGGAGGAGGCATAGGCCAATGTATGACTGATTTGCCTTGACAAAGGGAGCTGAAGTAGTTGAACTCTACTAATTGAATACAAACTACTGGACTGCACAGGTTGGAGATCAAAGAGGTAATCCATATGTATCATCCAAAATCATCCTTCTTAAAGCTCAGAAAGGGCTCCTGTGAAAATCTGTTCCCTTTTTGATGTTTCTAGATAAGCTTCCTAAAGCTGCAATGTGCAGCGGCTTGGCTTATTTTGATGCATTTTCACACATACTCCAAGTATGCTTGTCTCACCTAGTGTGGCCTCAATTCAGCTTGATCTTTCTCACCAGTGCCACATCCAACTGAGTCTCCTCTGTAGTTTCAAATTTCTGGAAAGCTTTAAGTGACCATCACCTTCAGATACTTTACATAAACCTACCTTAATAAAGTTGCTTCCATTCCTTCCTAAAATTGTTACCTTTTCTTGCTCTCCCATATTTATGCTCTATTTCTGGGACTCAACCTGGCTCAAGGGCCAAGGCTAAGAAAATGGTAAACATTCTGAACTGGTTCTGACCTGCCCAGGTCTAAGAAGTCAAAACTCCTGTCATCAGTCCCTGATGCCAAATTCACAAAAATAATTGTATGAGTTCCTCAGGTTACAATACAATACAATACAATAAACCAGGTTGGAAGAGACCTTCAAGATCATCACATCTAACCTATCAACCAATCCAACCCACCCAAACAACTAGATCTCAGCACCAAGCACCCCATCAAGTCTCCTCCTGAACACCTCCAATGATGGTGACTCCACCACCTCCCTGGGCAGTCCATTCCAGTGGGCAACACTCTCTGTATAGAACTTCTTCCTAACATCCAGCCTAAACCTCCCCTGGTGCAGCTTGAGACTGTGTCCTCTTGTTCTGGTACTGACTGCCTGGGAGAAAAGACCAACCTCCACCTGTCCACAACCTATGAACCCAACTATGAACCTCCCTTCAGGTAGTTTTAGGGAGCAAGAAGGTCACCCCTCAGTCTCCTCCAGGCTAAGCAACCCCAGCTCCCTCAGCCTCTCCTCATAGGCCTTGTGTTCCAAGCCCCTCACCAACCTTGTTGCCCTTCTCTGGACATGTTCCAGCAAGTCAACATCCTTCCTAAACTGAGGGGCCCAGAACTGGACACAGGACTCAAGGTGTGGCCTAAGCAGTGCAGTGTACAGGGGCAGAATGACCTCCCTGCTCCTGCTGGCCACACTGTTCCTGATGCAGGCCAGGATGCCACTGGCCTTCTTGGCTGCCTGGGCACACTGCAGGCTCATGTTCAGCCTACAATCAACCAGTACCCCCAGGTCCCTCTCTGCCTGGCCGCTCTCCAGCCACTCTGACCCCAGGTTGTCCTGTTAGGTTTTGCAGTCAGTGAACCGAGCTGTCCCTCTGTGAGCAGCCTTCCTATATCAAGGCAGAGAAGAGGTTTTATCCTCCCACCCCACCGCCAAAGGCACCTGCAGTTTGAAGGGTATTTAGAGACTATATATCATAGTGTGATGAAGAGGTCATACTTGCCTCTAGCTCGTTCACTTCCATTTGCAACCTAATATAATTAAAACTGTGATGTCACTATGCTCTCAGTTTATTTGATTTTATGTTGTTCTGTACTTTCATGTGAAACTTGAGTACTCATCTGTGAATCTTGAGTACTCATCTGCCTTTCACCTGTTGGATACAGTTTTGTGGTGTCATACTCCTGAGACAATGTGCTTAAGCCCTAGATGTGTAACACTGGTAAGTGTTATTTATATTAATAATACTTTGGGTTTAATATGTTCACTTTATTTTTTTTCAGATAAAAATATGGACTCATGAGGAGGGGGATGTGTTGTCACTCAAAGTTGAAACGAAGGTGAAGGTGCCATCACAGCGAGCTTTCTTGCTTTTGTCTGACTTCACACTCCGCCAACAATGGGACAAACATTTCTTGTAAGAACTTACCTTTTTACTGTTCAAGCCCACTGACAGCTAACCTTTTCTGATACAAACGTTTTTTGAGATGTTGACACCTTCCCACCTAATTAAGAAGAAATTGCTGTAAGAAGCTGACATTAAAGATTCATTAGTCAAACGATGGACTGGGGGTTTTTTACCTTAAAAATAAAATCTAGTTTCTTCTTAGTCTGTGGTCAAAATACAGTTGTCCTGGACTGTCAAAAGTGAGAGGCTGGAGCAGAGGTTGCCCTTTTGTAAAATGAAGGTAATTCTCTGTCTCAACGTGTATGTTAAAAGGTTTAACTTCAGTAAGTGGCATGCCACTTGAGGTGGATGTATTGTTACATGGTCTCTGTAACAATTAAGGCAAGGCTGTGGTCTCCTTCAGGTTGGATGAATGGAATGAAGCTGGAGGTGGGGAGATTCAGGCTGGACTTGAGGAAGAAGTCCTTCACCGTGAGAGTGGTGAAGCCCTGGAATGGGTTATCCAGGGAGGTGGTTGAGGCCCCGTCCCTGGAGGTGTTTATGACCAGTCTGGATGAGGCTCTGTCCAGCCTGATGTAGTGTGGGGTGTCCCTGCCCATGGCAGGGGTTGGCACTAGATGATCCTTGTGGTCCCTTCCAACCCTGACTGATTCTATGATTCATATTGTTTGGAACACTGATGCCCAGCTTCCTTGTGCAGTCAGAGTTAGAGGTAAAAAATCTAGGTTCTTCAGAATGTGTATTTTAAGAAAAATAACATGAAGTATGTTGGAATTGGAATGAGTTTCTTAATTGCTGTAAGTTAGTTTCTTAATTGCTTGAGGTTTTTGCTTTCCCTTATATGTTGTAGAAAAATGATTAGGGAAGTTATATGATGTTGATATGATTCTGTGAATGTTCTGTTAAAGGATTTGCGTTTTTTTCCAGTTAGTCATTGTATCCTGAAACATCTGAGTGTGAAAGTGGAAATTTAGGGATATTTGAAAATGTACAGTTTCTGCTGAATTTATGGCTTGTAACAAATGAAAACTGAAGAAATGTTGATCTTTCCATATCTGCAGACAACAATCTCACCTTTCTTATGACTACCATGCATCCTGACTGACTGGTCTAAATGGAACGCCAGCTTGGCAGTGCTTATTGCTGAGGCAGTAGAAGCTGAAATTAAATAAATCAATTACTGCCAGTGTACAGGAAAACTGACCTGTTTTTTGCAGTGAAAAATCACTGATAGTGGTCTAAGACAGTGAAAGAGAATGTCCTACCCAAGTGGTCCCATCTGAATAGAGCAGAACACAACTTTGAACAAAATTTTACAAGTGTTTCGCGACTGTCTTTCCTGTGGTGTGTCAAATGGACAATATTTGGTCACTCAACAGGCAGTATGGTTTGCAAGCCAATACAATTCCAAATAGGAATTGACAGTAGGCAAAAGTTGAGCTTTTAGGACATTGCTTGAACACCTTGCAGCATTTTTTAACCATTTTGTGGCACAGAGAGGTGGCTTTAGGTGAGGTGTTGCGGATAACCTGTTTTCACTGTGTCCTTCTCTCTTCTCTGCTGCCTGAACATGAAAATTGGAGGCTTAATGTTAGGATGGAATATATATATACACACACACACACACACACACACATATATATATATATATATATATATATATATATATATATATATTTGTACTGTGTTTTTCTTAAGAGATGTGTTGCATATATCAGGGTCAGCATGTGTAAATGTATTTACAGAACTTGTGAGGTACTGCAGGCTGTGACTGAAGATGAGAAAATCTATTATGTAACATCTGCACCCATAACTGGCCATAAACCCAAGGACTTTGTGATTCTTGTCTCTCAAAGGCAACCTTCTAAGCCAGGGTGAGTATGCACTTTGGAGCCACAGTTCTGATTATTGTTGAGCTTCATCTGTGCCTGTTGTTGGCTGACAAAGGTGATATTTTTATTTTTAAAGGCATTAAGTTAGTAGTTCTCGTAAAATACAGTATGTCAATGTCCAAGTTTGTACAGCCAGATTTGTTTTGCAACATGGGGGTGCAAAGAAGTAAGTTCAGAGCATCACAGATTTGCAGTGTGGGCCAGTATTGCTTGAGACAGTGACTTGTCAGGAGTAGGCTATGAGGGAAAATAGGCGACAACGCCAAGCAGGCAGTTTGGAAAAAGCCATGTCCCAGAGGGCCTCTCAATTGGCTGAAGCACACAAATGGGAGTTTCTGTTTGTTTGGGGTTTAGGTGTCATTGTAATCCTATTTAATGTAATTCTGGAGGTTTTCTTATTGAAGGAAGTGCTTGGCATTGAGACCTCAGTGGGACACAATTTATTGCATCTGCAAACTTTGCTGCAGTATTTGGGTTAAAAAAAAAAATCCCCTTGATCACTTTAGCATACATTGATTTATTTTTTTTTTTAATTCTGTTTTTCTTTTGTTCCTGCATAATGAAACGTGGATACATGGGACAGTTTGGTGCACCTTACAATTCTTTATCCTCAGTTTATCTTCTTTCATTCAGTAATTCTTCCTCTTAACAGAACATTGCTTCTAAAAGGCAGTATTCTGTACTGTGCTTGCTTGCTTTCTTGCCACATCAGGGAACTGAATCATCTTTGCTGGGGCCATACTGCAAGGCCCCTTAATAAGGGTCAGCTCCTAGGCCCTGATTTTGTAAAAGCTGGTGGAGGGGAGCAGGATAAACTAAAAAAAAAAAAAAAAAGGAGGATGTTGTGGATGATGGCTCTGGCTTCCCACAGAAGCCTTTTTGACTGGAGTCTGACAAAGCCTTAATAAGACCCATGAGAGCTGAGTCTTTTAACATGTATCTTTAAAGATACAGGATCTTGTTTGCCTTCATATGAAAATGACATCGTTGGCATAGCTGTGCACCCTCTGTGGTCATTTACATCTTTTCTACATTTTGTTTGATTCTTTCCCTTGCTCTACAGTGAACCCTACATAATAGCTGTAAAATCAGTTACCCTCATGTCTGTGCCACCTTCTTCAGAATACTGCAGAAGTGAAATCTTATGTGCCGGATTCCAGATCTTCAGTGACAGCAACAGCTCCTGTACAGTGAGTAGCTCTGCAGACCTCAGCTGTGTCTGTTTTTAAAAGAGTCTTACATGCACATGTAATCTCATTTGACCTGACAGTCTAGAGCAGTGACAGCAATACAACAGAAAAAGTGAGTTATTTTCTCCTGAGTTCAGTGTGGTTATTAAGACATTCTTTACTGCACAAAGTGAAATCTGTCTTGCCCAACTTTGGCCAGTCTGAATCCTAGCAATGAAATCTAAACTCAGCACTGGAGATGAACAGGCAGCTCCAGAGAGTCATTCATTCAGTCCTAAAATACACGTCTAGAAGGTGTGCATTAAATGGGTCTCCAGTGGAATCTATCGCTCTGCACCGACCACAGAGAAAGTCAAAGGAATTAGATCAGATTAAATGCTCACCTCTAACTCTCCTGTCAGAAATGATGCAATCTGAATCCCATCTCTGGACCAGTGATAATATTCCTCTTTTTCAAGGGAAGGCTGTCATGTTGTCCTTAAGACATTGTACTTCTGACAGCTTTCCATTGCTGGGATTCTTTTCGTGGGCAACAGCTTTGTTCATGAAGCGAAGCAAGTGTATTTCACAAGTTACACATAATGTTTCTTCCTCCACCCCTGTGTACATTTGGGTCCAATCCTGTTCAATATCTTTATTGATGATCTGGATGAGGGGATTGAGTCCATCATCAGTAGAATTGCAGAAGACACCAAGCTGGGAGCAGGATTTGATTTGTTAGAAGGTAGGAGAGCTCTGCAGAGGGACCTTGACAGGCTGGACAGATGGGCAGAGTCTAAGGGCAGGAGATTGAACACATCCAAGTGCCGGGTTCTACACACTGGCCACAACAACCCCAGGCAGTGCTACAGGCTGGGGTCAGAGTTGCTGGAGAGTGGCCAGGCAGAGAGGGACCTGGGGGTGCTGGTTGATGGTAGGCTGAACATGAGCCTGCAGTGTGCCCAGGTGGCCAAGAAGGCCAATGGCATCCTGGTGTAGATCCGGAACAGTGTGGCCAGCAGGAGCAGGGAGGTCATTCTACTGCTCTACTCAGCACTGGTTAGGCCACACCTTGAGTCCTGTGTCCAGTTCTGGGCCCCTCAGTTTAGGAAAGATGTTGAGTTGCTGGAATGTGTCCAGAGAAGGGCAACAAAGTTGGTGAGGGGTTTGGAGCACAAACCCTATTGAGGAGAGGCTGAGGGAGCTGGGGTTGCATAGCCTGGAGGAGACTCAGAGGAGACCTTCTTGCTGTCTACAACTACCTGAAGGAGGTTGTAGCCAGGCAGAGGTTGGTCTCTTCTCCCAGGAAACCAGTACCAGAACAAGAGGACACAGTTTCAGGCTGCACCAGGGGAGGTTTAGGCTGAATGTTAGGAAGAAGTTCTATACCGAGAGAGTGATTGCCCATTGGAATGGTCTGCCCAGGGAGGTGGTGGAGTCACCCTCATTGCAGGTCTTTAGGAAGAAACTGGATGGGGCATTTGGAGCCATGGTTTAGTTGATCAGGTGGTGTTGGGTTAGGGGTTGGTCTCGACTATCTCGAAGGTCTTTTCCAACCTGGTTAATTCTATTCCGTTTGCCTACACCTGGCAGTAGTGAGGACACTGAGATCACCAACATGCTTTTTGCTAATTACTGCCTTCAGTTGCAGTAGCACTGTGTTTCTGTTTCAACACTCATCTAGGCTCCGCAAAAAATGGCTAACTCTTGCAATCCACAGGGTTTTTGTTTCATTTGTTTTTGTTTAAACAGGTGTGTTACTTCAATCAAGTGACATCGGGTGTCATGCCTTACATAGCTGCAAATCTTACTGGCTCATCACATTCCATTGAAGACACTGCTTTGGAATGCATGAAGTTCTTGGAGCTGAAAGGCAACGAGTACTGAAGTTAAAAGAAGATTTTTGAAGAGAGCTCTAAAGATTATTGAGCAGTACTAGTTTAAATTCCTGCCTGTGTCTTGACAGTTCCTCTACAGGTTAGTTACTTCAGATCATGTAGCTAATACAATACAATAAACCAGGTTGGAAGAGACCTTCAAGATCATCGCATCCAACCTATCAACCAATCCAACCCACCCAAACAACTACATCTTGGCATCAAGCACCCCATCAAGTCTCCTCCTGAACACCTCCAATGATGGTGACGCCTCCATCCCCCTGGGCAGACCATTCCAATGGGCAATCACTTTCCCTGTATAGAACTTCCTCCTGACAGCCAGTCTAAACCTCCCCTGGTGCAGCTTGAGACTGTGTCCTCTTGTTCTGGTTGCCTGGGAGAAGAGACCAACCTCTGCCTGGCTACAACCTCCCTGAAGGTAGTTGTAGAGAGCAAGAAGGTTACCTCTGAGTCTTCTCTTCTCCAGGCTAAGCAACCCCAGCTCCCTCAGCCTCTCTTCATAGGGCTTGTGTTCCAAACCCCTCACCAACTTCGTGGCCCTTCTCAGGACATGTTCCAGCAAGTCAACATCCATCCTAACTGAGGGGCCCAGAACTGGACACAGGACTCAAGGTGTGGCCTAACCAGTGCAGTGTAGAGGGGCAGAATGACCTCCCTGCTCCTGCTGGCCACACTCTTCCTGATGCAGGCCAGGATGCCATTGGCCTTCTTGGCTGCCTGGGCACACTGCAGGCTTATGTTCAGCCTCCCATCAACCAGCACCCCCAGGTCCCTCTCTGCCTGGCCACTCTCCAGCCACTCTGACCCCAGCCTGTAGCACTGCATGGGGTTGCTGTGGCCAATGTGCAGAACCCGGCACTTGGATGTGTTCAGTCTCATGCCCTTGGACTCTGCCCATCTGTCCAGCCTGTCGAGGTCCCTCTGCAAAGCCTCTCTACCCTCCAGCAGATCAACTCCTGCCCCCAGCTTGGTGTCATCTGCAAATTTACTGATGATGGACTCAATGCCCTCATCCAGATCATCAATAAAGATGCTGAAGAGCATGGGGCCCAGTACTGATCCTTGGGGCACACCACTAGTGACTGGCCGCCAGCTGGATGTGGCACCATTCACCACCACTCTCTGGGCTCGGCCCTCCAGCCACTTCCTAACCCAACGCAGTGTGATCCTGTCCAAGCCATGGGCTGCCAGCTTGGCCAGGAGTTTGATATGGGGGACGGTGTCAAAGGCCTTGCTGAGGTCCAGGTAGACCACATCCACAGGCCTCCCCACATCCACCAGGCGGGTCACCTGATCATAGAAGGAGATCCTGTTGGTCAGGCAGGACCTTCCCTTCTGAAATCCATGCTGGCTAGGCCTGAGCCCCTGGCCATCCTGTAAGTGCTTAATATTGTGCTTGAGTCTGAGAGTACCTAGGACAAGCATTTTCTATCAAATTCAGATTAGGCCCTAGGGCCTAAATTCAGTTTTTAATTTGAAAAAGATTAAGGTACAGATTCTGCTCTTGATTGCATTAATGAATTTTATATAAATGGAGGCAGAACTTGGCCTAGTAGAACTGTAGCTCATGAGACTACTTCACTGTTTTAATGGTACACTGAGCACGATGACATCCAGTCCACTTACATCAATGAGTACCACCCTGTGCAACTTGCAGAGAAGTGGTGCTACCAAGTAGCTTATCCAGTGCTCTGACCAGGTTCTTGCACACCCATTATATATGAATTTATTACATCTTGTATAAATTAGGGTTTGCTAATGTTTGCACTTTATCTGTTAATACCTGTAATTTATCGGTATCTTCCAATAAATTATTGTTTCTGCAGTTACAAATCATCATAGATTTTACTACATTATCTCTGTAATGGCTTCAGAGGTTGCTCCAGAAAGACTGCTTGGTCATGGTGATGGGAGCTGTTGGCTTCCTACAGAAGTGCCATGACCTCCTGCTGGCAAGTTCTGTGCAAGATTGTTCTGCTAGTGCTGAGTAAATGCAGAACAGTAAGACTATTGGATCCACGCCCTCACAGATGAAAAGGGAGAATGGTTTCAGAGGTTTTATTGTGAACTGTTGACTTTGTTATTCTGCTCTTTTTCTGCTCAAAAGAGCCTTGTTCAGAAAAGGAGTGTGATTACTGGCAGTTAGATCATAACATGAATGCAGGGGTGTGAAGAGAATCAAAGCATGTGAACTGTAGCTGTGCTGTTTTGTCTTACTGTAGTCTCATAATTGGTAGAGGGAGAATTTTAGGGGTCTGCTACAGTCCCCACTTGGACATATCTTCAATTTAACCTATAACCAAATCAAAGCTTTCATCAGTGATTCATAGGTAGAGCATGTCTGCATATTCTGCATATGGCATGTCTTCCAAGTGCAGCAGGGGAGACACAACTGATGTCCTGGAAGCCCTCTGGTTATGTCAGCCCTTTGAGTCACCTGGCCTCTCAACAAGATAAGTTTAGCTTGAACAGCTTGAGTACAGCCTTGAACCAAAGCTTTGCTGAACCTTCTACATCTATTATATTACAGTATTACCAAAGCAATTACCAAAGCAAAGTATTATCTAGCAAAGGCTGACCACTGTACACTCTACAACACAGGGATACCATGGCACTAGCAATACAGAAAGCAAAGCAGGTCCTTGGTGTTTGGTGGAGAGAATACAAATCCAGATCCTGATTCTGGATCACCATCTTTATCACATGGCTAAAGTGCAATATCTCAGCCTAGGGAGTGAGGACAGCAAAGTTGGGGCAGCTCCTTCCAGAGCACAAAGACTGCTGAGGCCTCACTTGCCTCTTCTTGGCTCAGCTGGTAATGGAAGGGTCCAGGCCTCTGTGTGGACCAGGAGCTCAGCTCTCCAAGTCCTGCCCCACACTAGCTGTGTGCAAAGGACAGCAGACACCCTTGAGTGGGCAGGTAAGTCTCTGTGGTCCCGATGTTTAGTGAACAGAGACACCTAATGTTCAGCTCTGAAAACATGCATGACTCATCAGGGAGAAAGTGCCCAAACACTGCCTGCACCAGGGATTTCTTAGCTATTTGGGTTGCTTCCTATGCAGCAGTTTGTAACTTGCCTTTACGGACACTTTGCTGAGCCCTTCCAGTAGCCCCAAAGCTATCTGGAAAACATTATTTGGCATTTTTTTAATACTAGCATTCTGCTGAGCTCATGCCTACACGAGTTCTGCCCACTGTCCCCAGTACTGAGACCTGAGAGAGCAGTGCAGCCACTGGGGGTGCAGGGGGAGTATCTTCCTGACGTACACCAATAATCCAACCCCTGTGCAACTTCCAAGACAAGGAGAT
This sequence comes from Picus viridis, assembly GCA_033816785.1. Classification (NCBI taxonomy): domain Eukaryota; kingdom Metazoa; phylum Chordata; class Aves; order Piciformes; family Picidae; genus Picus; species Picus viridis. The sequence continues at coordinate 98,289,117 of CM066606.1, read as the reverse complement.
TCAGGCTCCTGAAACACACTCTTTGCTTAAACTCTTACTTATTTTCCCAGCTTTTAAATGTATTTGTGGATACTATGCATCTTTACATGCAGCACCTTTTGCAGCAGCTTTTCCAACACCTTTCAGTTACCAGTGTCTTTGTGAAATGATCTAAAAGAAATTAGTGGGTGCATTTAACAAGTAGCTTTGTCCACCAGTTAATGACTATTGCCAGCCTATGCAACTGTCTCAGAGTATAGTGCAAGCACTTCAGTGCCTGATTTTCCTCAGTAGTCACTAAGGCAGAGGACAAGGGGAGGTGTGCATGCTTCCAGTGTCACCCAAGCATGGTGATTACCTGAAAACAGCTGTTGTCTTTATACTGAAATGCTCACAGAGACTGTACCCTGTGATTTTCTAAGTCTAAAGAAGTCCCTTATTTCTTCTCAGATGACAACAATGCAGTAGTCAGGTGTAGGAGCCTGACAAGTGTTTTCACAGTGCAAGGCAAATCAAAGCAACAGGTATGAAACTCAGGGCTGCCTTATTCAGTGACAGCTGTTTCCTCAACGACCTGCAGAGAAGCCCTACAAGAAGCACACTGTGCTGAACAGAAGGTGGGGCTCAAGTGGGCAGGATGCATACTGCATGTGCTCCACCATTTGGAGAACAAAGGTGAATCCAGCACTCCTTGCAGGGTTTCTTCTGCCACAAGCACCCTCTCAGTCATTCTGGTTGCTGAGCAGGAGGGGCAGTGGCCAGCTGCAGAAAGGGAGCAGTCTTTCCTTTTCCTCCAATGTGCATGTCATAAACGTACGACTTAGCAGTCAGTCAAAGGGATGCTATGCCTCCGACTGTAGCACCACGGCTGGGTGACTACACTTTACTTGAAGCCACAGACCTGCAGCAGCCATCTCCTCAGAACAGACTGTGCTCAGAAACCACAGCTCCCACACTGCACTGTCTACACAGAATCACAGAACAGTCCAAGCACCCTGCTCAAGGTTTGCCTAGAGCATGTTGCACAGGAACAGGTGTGGGAGACTCCACAAAATATGGGCATCCTGTTCCAGCACCATCAAAGTAATGAAGTTACCTGGTGGTAACCTTCTATGAACAGGTGACAACATTAATAGATGAAGGGTGAGCAACTGATGTCATTTACCTGGACTTGAGCAAAGCCTTCGACACTGTCCCGCACCACATCCTGGTCTCCAAGCTGGTGACACATGGGTTTGATGGGTGGACCACTAGATGGATAAAGAACTGGCTTGATGGCTGCACCCAAAGAGTGGCTGTCAATGGGTCCATGTCCCAGTGGAAGCCAGTGACAAGCAGAGTCCCTCAGGGATCAGTCCTGGGACCAGGCTTGTTCAACATCTTTGTGGGTGACATGGACAGTGGCATCGAGTGCACCCTCAGCAAGTTTGCTGATGACACCAAGCTGTGTGGTGCAGCGGACACGCTGGAGGGAAGGGATGCCATCCAGAGGGACCTTGACAGGCTGAAGAGGTGGGCACAAGCCAACCTCATGAGCTTCAACAAGACCAAGGGCAGGGTCCTGCATCTGGGTCGAGGCAATCCCAGGCACAAATCCAGGCTGAGCAGGGACTGGCTGGAGAGCAGCCCTGAGGAGAGAGACTTGGGGGTGCTGGTGGATGAGAAGCTCAACAGGAGCTCTCAATGTGCACTTGAAGCCCAGTAGGCCAATCAGATCCTGGGCTGCATCAGGAGAAGTGTGACCAGCAGATCAAGGGAGGTGATTCTCCCCCTCTACTCAGCTCTGGTGAGACCCCACCTGGAATACTGTGTCCAGTTCTGGAGCCCCTATTACAGGAGGGATGTGGACGTGCTGGAGCGTGTCCAGAGAAGGGCCACGAGGATGATCAGAGGGCTGGAGCACCTCTCCTATGAGGACAGACTGAAGGAGTTGGGGCTGTTCAGACTGGAGAAGAGAAGGCTGCGAGGTGACCTCATTGTGGCCTTCCAGTATCTGAAGGGGGCCTCCAAGAAGGCTGGGGAGGGACTTCTCAGGATCTCAGGTAGTGATAGGACTAGGGGGAACGGAATGAAGCTGGAGGTGGGGAGATTCAGGCTAGATGTGAGGAAGAAGTTCTTCACCATGAGAGTGGTGAAGCCCTGGAATGGGTTATCCAGGGTGGTAGCTGAGGCCCCATCCCTGGAGGTGTTTAAGACCAGGCTGGACGAGGCTCTGGCCAGCGTGATCTAGTGTAGGGTGTCCCTGCCCATGGCAGGGGGGTTGGAACTAGATGATCCTTGTGGTCCCTTCCAACCCTGACTGATTCTATGATTCTGATTCTATGGTGAAGCCCTGGAATGGGTTGCCCAGGGAGGTGGTTGAGGCCCCGTCCCTGGAGGTGTTTAAGACCAGGCTGGACGAGGCTCTGGCCGGCCTGATCTAGTGTAGGGTGTCCCTGCCCATGGCAGGGGTTGGAACTAGATAATCCTTGTGGTCCCTTGCAACCCTGACTGATACTATGATAAGTTTCCCCTTTTGTGTTCTGTGTTCTAGTTTGGGCCCACTGTCCTTGTCCTATCACTTGGCACCACTGAGGAGAGTCCAGTTCCATTTCTTGACCTCCACCCTTTAGATATTTATATACATCTCTAAGATCCCCTCTCACTTGTCTCTTCTCCAGGCTAAATAGTCCCAGATCTCTCAGCCTCTCAGATACTCCTGTCCCCTAATCAACCTTGTGGCCTCCAGTAGTTCCATGTCTGTCTTGAAATGGGGAATCCAGAACTGGAAACAATACTCCAGGTGTGGCCTCATCAGGCAGTGGGAAGAGAGCCTCCCTTGATCTGCTGGCCACACACTTTCCTTAATGCAACCCAGGATACTATTGACCTTGGCTGTGAGGGCATATTGCTGGCTCACGGTGAACTTCCTATACAGCAAGACTCCCATATCCTTCTTTGCAGACCTGCTTTCCAGCAAGTCAACCCTTAATCTGCTGGTGCATGGGATAATTTACCCCAGGTGTAAGACTCATGGACTTCGTGAGGTTCTTTGCCCAGCTCTCCATCCTGTTCAGGTCTTGCTGAATGGTAGCATAGCCTTCTGGTGTCTCAGCCACTCCTCCCAGTTTTGTGTCACCACCAAACTTGCTGAGAGTACACTCTGTTCCTTCATCCAGTTTGCTGATGAAGATACTTAACACCAAACACCAGCCCCCTCATCTGAGAAGTACTGGTACCACTAGGAGAGCACAGTGCACAGCTTCAAGTTCCTATGGGTGAAAGAACATGTTACAATATCAAAGCATTTCAAAAGACAGGAAATTATCTAAAAAGATGCTTTTAAAACAATATACCTATTCATACAATAGAACAGCAAACACTTTTTAACCTGGGATAAATGTCTGCTGCAAAATATCCACATTGAAGTGGTATTTATTTGAGCTTTAATCCAACAGATAATTAAAATGCTGCAATTAATTCTTTATTTCACCCACATGCACTCCTCCTCCCCACTTAAACTCTGATTATCATAAACATATTGTAGATGCCCTATCTTACTGAACTTAATACACCTTTCTATCCAAAATAGAAACAGGAATCCTAAAATTAGAGCTCTGTTTTGCTCTTTAACAGTCTTTTATTGAAAATAATTAGCATGTGCCAATATAAAACATATCCACATGATTGAATTCCTCTATTTGGGGTTTTCTTTTTGCTGTAAGAAAAGAGTGTCCAAACTTAGTTTCTCTGGCTGGTCCAAAGCAATTCAAAAGCCAGTCCTGAGCTCAAGTTTGCACTCTGGTGTTGCACCCAGGTGATGTATGGACTGCAGGGATGCTTTCATTGAAAGGGTAACTGAATTCTTGAGAAGCAACAGCCTTACCACTGGGTGGTTTTCCCATTACTGCATAATGCAAGCTGAAGCTTTTGGAAGGCACATTTAAAATCTTTGGCACACTGAAGCACCACGTTTGTGTGATGGTAACCACAGCTGCAGCAGAGGACCAAGCAGCCTGACATGCAGGTCCACACCTTGCAGTGCTACACAGAGGCCCTGCACAGCACCTGCCACAGCTGTGTCAAGGTGTCGGCTCTAAACGAAGCACCGCGTGTCCGATGGGCTCGAGGCGCACTGCTCTAGGAATGCTGAGCATCCTTGACCATCCCAGGTGAGGTATCAGACAGAACTGACAGCCCACCACCTCTGGCTGCAGAGGCTGAGTTATTACAGCACCTGAAGAGCTGCAGCAAGAACTCGGTTCCTGAGCTGGTTTCTTAGCTTTTTCTCCATGTAAAAATAAACAAATCTGCCCTTAAGTGGGCACATATAACACCAAGTTTACTTCCAGCTCACCAAGGGATACAAACTTAAGATTTTTGTGCACTTTCCTTTCGGCAGAGACGTATCAAAATAAAATACACATTTGCTGTATTTTTGTTCCCAGCTTTTCACTGAGCTAGTAGAGTCTGGAGACACTGAAGAGATGAAGGGGAACAAAAAAGGGCATTTTAGCAGCAGGAGTCTGCTGGGTGTCCTGGAACCAGCAATCCACTCTCTCCAGTCCCCACTCTGGAGTGAAGCAGTGCAGTGCAACTGTGGTTCAGACCAACGTGGCCTTCAAAAAGTAACAACTTTGGCCACTTTCACTTTTGGCTTTTGCGGTTTGGGTGCTTCTGTAATTTCTTCATAGTCTGCACTCATTCCACAGGCCCAGCGCCCAACCGTAACCTGATCTGGAGAAACAAGAGATTATGGAAAGGATAAGCATCACCATTACATCAAACCTCAGTGTTTGAGGAAGATTTGGCCCCCAAGGGCCTGTCATCATTTCACCAGAGATTTGTTTGTTTAGTTCTGGCTCTGAAGCAATTTCTCTTTACACAGCTTTTTTATTTTAAATAGCATCTTACAAACTTCCCTTCCTTCCCTTCACAGACTGTTAAGCTCAGAAATCATTAGTAAATGTTTGCTCCTATTTGACTATCTTAAGAAACATTCAAGGAGCATGTAGATGACACATCAGCTCTCACATAAATCCAAATAACTTCCAGCTAAGATTCCAGAGTATGCTAAGCAACTCTGGCTGAGGTGAGGAGAAAGTTCTTCACACAGAGAGTTGTTAGCTGTTGGAATGGGCTGCCCAGGGAGGTGGTGGAGTCACCATCCCTAGAGGTGTTCAAAAATGGACTGGATGTGGCACTTGGTGCCATGGTTTAGTAGTCATGAGGTTTTGGGTGACAGGATGGACTTGATGATCGTTGAGGTCTTTTCCAACTTTATTGATTCTATGATTCTATTCTATTAAATACCTTTCCTATTATTCAGGTGATGAAACTAAACCTAGGGAGGCACAAAAGAACAAAATTTAAACTTCTCAACTCAGCATCATACTTTTGCTGTTTAAATGCTGTTTAGACCAATTTCCACTACTTTCCTAGAGAAAACACTGTCAAACAACTGGTATTTCTTTTCTGTATGGCAACATAATTTTGAGAGCAACAAATCAAATCAGACCAAGAATATCACAAGAACAAACAATTGTTTGCTTGGATTAACTTCTGAACGTTAAAGCAGGCCATATAACTCCACCTGAGGAAGTTATAAACTAGTGCCAGCAACCAGCCATCTTCCTGTAGTCTGAAAGTACTTTGCAGTAGAATAGAATAGAATAAACCAGGTTGGAAAAGACCTTTGAGATCATTGAGTCCAACCTATCATCCAACACTACCTGTTATAAATGCAGTAGTGGTTTGTGATTTGTGTTAGAACGCAGTGATTGGGATAGGTAGTGGCAGTTGGTTTGTTTTGAGAACAGAGGGTAGGTAAATGTTCAGATTGTTTTGGCTTCAGACAGGAACCTCATGCCAACTTTCTCAGGAGCCATGGAACATTTACCTTAGATAAATCCTGTGCTGCAGCTGTACTTCCTACTTCTATTCTATTCTATTCTATTCTATTCTATTCTATTCTATTCTATTCTATTCTATTCTATTCTATTCTATTCTATTCTATTCTAAACCATGGCACCAAGTGCCTCATCCAGGCTCTTCCTAAACACCTCCAGTGATGGTGAATCTACCACCTCCCTGTGCACCACATTCCAATGGCAAATCTCTCTTTCTGTGAAGAACTTCTTCCTAACATCCAGCCTAAACCTCCCCTGGCACAGCTTGAGACTGTGTCCTCTTGTTCTGGTGCTGGCTGCCTGGAAGAAGAGACCAACCCCCACCTGGCTACAACCTCCCTTCAGGTAGCTGTAGACAGCATTGATGCAAACTGATTTTTCAAAGAATACTACAATCCTTACCAACATTGTCCCAATTGCTTCAACTATTTTTAACCAGCAATACTAGTTTTGAAACATCAGTGTAAAGATAAAGAGGTCCCTTGGGAAATTACACAGCAGTTGTCAGTCTTCATTATAGACATAAAATTTCTCAAAAGGACAGAAAAAAAACCCAAACAATTCTGCTTCACAAATGATTTAGAGCCTTACTACCAGAGAGCAGAGAGACCTGCACTAGACTGATCTAACAACAGCACACTGCCATTTCCTGGTAACAGCTGACCCAGCTTTGAGCAATGGGGTTCCCTACTAACATTTCTTTTCCTCTACTGCATCTGTACAGGTTTTTGTTACAAAAAGCCTTAACCAAACCAAAGTACTTTGCCATGAATGTAGCATGCAGGAATCCAGTAAGGACCACATCACAGGCTTTCAACTTGGCAGTCACCTGAGTGGGCACTGTTCAACAACCCGAAGAACCACAGAATCATTTAAGGTGGAAAAAAACCTCCAAGATCATTGAGTCCAACCACTAAACTAGCACTGCCAAGTCTTCCTCTAAACCCTATCTCTAAACATGTAGAAATCACAGGCACAGCAACTGTGCCATCACTTCAGTAACAGGATCATTCGTGTTTGATTCTTCTGCTATTCTTACATGTATGATTTTTTTAATACATAATGTAATTTTTCCACCCACATGGGTAAGAAAAGAACATGCAAGTAGGCAGCTTATTAACTGGTGAATCCAGCTGCACACACCTCCTGTTTCCTCCTCCTCCTCACTTGTCTTGCATGACTTGAAAACTCGCCTGCACAGGCACCTTCTGCAAGCTGCCAGTAAGACCACTCTCTAACTGACTTTACATTCAGTTCCACCACTTGACACAGAGTCGTCAAAAGAAGAAACCCGTTTTCTTCTGCAGCTGCTAAGTTGTAGAACACCATAAACAAATATACATCAGTTCACACTGCCTCCCTAAAGCCTTAACTCAGATTTTTCTTCTAAGAGAAAGTTAAAGTTTTGCATTACACCTTAATGGCTATCTCCCTTAACCTAAGCACTCATTCCCAAAGGAAGGTCAGCTTTGCTATTCACAATTTCTCTTCTGAACAAAGTCAGGCAAAGCAGTAAACTATTCAGCTGTGCACTCCAACACCACTGCACACCTCCCTGCATCTCACCTGCATTCTGTTTCTCTGGACAGTCTTTTTTGAAGTGTTCCACAGAGCCACAAAGTTTGCAGCCACCACCTATTAAGAGAGAAAGTTGTTACGAACAAACAACTTAAATGCCCACACACATAGCAACCCTCTTACACTACTTTCCTCTTATAACTACAGTGAAAAATCTTGTTTTACTCATCTGTAGTGGCAACTTGTAAATAAGATAAAGAAGTGAAATGTGCCTATGGACAGGTCTGTGCCCCTAAGTACTCTAACATGACATGGTGGAGCAGGTTAACACAGCCAGCTGCAAACATGGCTTCCCATCTCAGTCAGAGTGGTTTGTAACCACACTACTCCATAATGTGTCACATATTAGAAGCTTCAGTCACCACAAACTGAGTATTTCTGATGTGCTGGAGGCCCTCTTTGAGAAACAACCTGAATTCTGATGAAATCCATACTCTCAGGAACTTCGGACATTAACCAGAGGTCCTGAGAAGCAGATGACCCAACTGCAGGTACTGAGACATGAAATACAAATTCTACTTGTAATGAAAACCCTGAAAGCAAAGTAATTTCCACCCCCACCCCAAAGTAACTGATCTGTAAGATCACCCTTTGGAGTTTCCCAGATTGGAATTTGTACTGGGAGACAGAATGTTAGGAGTACAAAGAGAGAAATGAGACAGATCAGAATGCAAGTGAAATCTTCAAATTTTTATGTCTAACATCACTTCAACTGACAATGTCCTCTTTCTAGTGAGCCCTTGTTGTGAATGAACAGAAGTCTTAAGCTACTCTATGAGAGTGTTTTAACCACACACTTTGGTACATGTATGTTTAAGTACACACTGACTACATACATACAGCCTAAAATGATTGTTTCTTCGTGTGCCTGTTCATACTGCAAGCACAACTAACTTGTCACACTCATCTCACTGTTTTAACACTAAACTTACAATTAAAACAGGAGTTCCCAGGTAACTGTGGCAGTTTTAGGCTATGCCTTCAAAATTTTGTTACAAATGTTGAGCAGAAAAGTAGAAAATAAATCACTGTTGGGTGTAAAAAGGAAAACTAAAGACAATTCTAACCATTTCATTGGAGAAATAACTGCTGTAAGACTGACTGTACCAAAACAATCTTTCCTTTTCTGGGGGCTTCTCTTCTCTGTTTGCGGTTTGCTTCACTCAGGAGGGATTAATCTGCTTTCGCTGACCCTGGGTGCATTATTTTGGTTAAGACTAACCACTGCTTTCTCTCTGCTCCTTTCTGCCTTTTGGACAGGGAGTGGGGAGCAGAGGGAGAGTTTCCCTGGTCTCTGACCAGGGGGATTTTCATGTTGTTTGTTAACAGTAAATATTGTAAATCCTGTATGTTTTGTACATATTCATTGCATTCCATAGTAGATTGTAGTTTTGCTTGTAAATACAGCTCCATTTGCTTCCAACTGAGTTAGTCTGGCAAAGTTAATGTTGAATGGGGGGATTTCAACCCACCACAATAAGCAATATTAACACTGAATTCTACAGAATTAACCTGCTTCTACCATGCCTAAAGGATGTTTGGAAATTCCTTGAAGTCACTTGCACTGTTACTTCATTTCATACCAAGTAAGAATGGAAAATGTGGTTTTGTTTAAGAAAATTAGTAAACTGACCTTCAGCATACAATCCCTTGGGATTGTCTGGACATGACCTTGATAAATGCCCCATCTCACCACAGATGAAACACTTGGCATATGGAAATGGCCCTGCAAAAATCACATACAGTTTATGATCCACACTAAAAATTTTGTCATCACAGACAACTGTGAAAAAAAGGGTAACGACAATATTTCACCACAGTATTACACTAAAACCACTATGCTTTCTCAGGGTCTTTGTTACAATATTGTATCCCTTTAACGGGGCCTCAACCACCTCCCTGGATAACCCATTCCAGGGCTTCACCACTCTCATGGTGAAGAACTTCTTCCTCACATCTAGCCTGAATCTCCCCACCTCCAGCTTCATTCCGTTCCCCCTAGTTTTATTACTACCTGATATCCTGAGAAGTCCCTCCCCAGCCTTCTTGGAGGCCACCTTCAGATACTGGAATGCCACAATGAGGTCACCTCGGAGCCTTCTCTTCTCCAGTCTGAACAGCCGCAACTCCTTCAGTCTGTCACAGTATCACAGTATGACTAAGGTTGGAAGAGACCTCAAAGGTCATCGAGTCCAACCTGTCACCACAGTCCTCATGACTAGACCATGGCACCAAGTGCCACATCCAGTCCCCTCTTGAACACCTCCAGGGATGGTGACTCCACCACCTCCCCGGGCAGCACATTCCAGTGGCGAATGACTCTCTCGGTGAAGAACTTTCTCCTCACCTCGAGCCTAAACTTCCCCTGGTGCAGCTTGAGACTGTGTCCCCTTGTTCTGGTGATGGTTGCTAGGGAGAAGAGGCCAACCTCTGCCTGGCTAGAACCACCCTTCAGGTAGTTGTAGAGAGCAATGAGGTCGCCCCTGAGCCTCCTCTTCTCCAGGCTAAACATCCCCAGCTCCCTCAGCCTCTCCTCATAGGGCTTGTGCTCAAGGCCTCTCACCAGCCTTGTTGCCCTTCTCTGGACACGTTCAAGTGTCTCGATGTCCTTCTTAAACTGAGGGGCCCAGAACTGGACACAGGACTCAAGGTGTGGCCTAACCAAAGCAGAGTCCAGGGGCACAATGACCTCCCTGCTCCTGCTGGCCACACTGTTCCTGATGCAGGCCAGGATGCCATTGGCCTTCTTGGCCACCTGGGCACACTGCTGGCTCATGTTCAGGCAGCTGTCAATCAGCACCCCCAGGCCCCTCTCTGTTTGGCAGCTCTCCAGCCACTCTGACCCCAGCCTGTAGCTCTGCATGGGGTTGTTGTGGCCAATGTGCAGCACCCGGCACTTGGACTTGTTGAATTCCATCCCATTGGACTCCGCCCATCTGTCCAGTCGATCGAGGTCCCTCTGTCCTCATAGTAGAGGTGCTCCAGCCCTCTGATCATCCTTGTGGCCCTTCTCTGGACACGTTCCAGCACCTCCATAGCCCTCTTGTAATAGGGGCTCCAGAACTGGAGGCAGTACTCCAGGTGGGGTCTCACCATAGCTGAGTAGAGAGGAAGAAGCACCTCCCTTGACTTCTTCCTAACATCCAGTCTGAACCTCCCCTGGTGCAGCTTGAGACTGTATCCTCTTGTTCTGGTGCTGGTTGCCTGGGAGAAGAGACCAACCCCCACCTGGCTACAACCTCCCTTCACGGTAGTTATAGAGAGCAAGAAGGTCTCCCCTGATCCTCCTCCTCTCTAGGCTAAGCAACCCCAGCTCCCTCAGCCTCTCCTCACAGGCCTTGTACTCCAAACCCCTCCCCAGCTTTGCTGCCCTTCTCTGGACACCTTCCAGCAACTCAACATCTTTCCTAAACTGAGGGGCCCAGAACTGGGCATAGGACTCAAGGTGTGGCCTAACCAGTTCTGAGTAGAGCAGCAGAATGACCTCCCTGCTCCTGCTGGCCACACTATTCCTGATACAGGCCAGGATACCATTGGCCTTCTTGGCCACCTGGGCAATGAGGTTACACTTCAGGTGTTGGAGAACTCACACCAAAGCATCTCAGACCTAACCCACGTACCAACAGCTGGATCTACTTTTGCTCTGCATTTGCCGATGTCATGCTCTGTGGATCCGCACCGGTAACAGATTCCTGTACCCATATCTTCACTTTCAAGTACTGCAGGACAATCAGCAACACCATGGCCAGGTTCTCTACAGTGGAAACACACCTTTGAAAATAAAAAGTTAGTTATATGCATCTTCACAGACAGTTCACATAGCAAATCACAGCACTTATGGGTAACCACAGAAAGGAATTAATTTACTCCTATTACCTGACTGTCCTCCATAGCCAGTTACTAGACCAGTGCTTCTCTAAGCTGAATCCTTGAGGGTACTATCAGCCACCTATCTCCTAGTGTTGAGAGTGAAGTTTCTGTGAAAGGCACTCAAAGACCTGAAATTCTCAGTCTGAAAAGGCCTTCTGGATTTTTAAAATTGAACTCTATCAAAGGATTTTTTTCCCCCCCAGGGAAAATCACTAGACAAAAGAGACACTGTAAATCATTCACTCATAACTGAGTGCCCTGGGTGAACAATAACACGTATTGACTAGAGCACAATTCCTCAAGCTCTTTTAAGTACTCCTGTGGTAGGTATCATAGTATCATAGTATCAGTCAGGGTTGGAAGGGACCACAAGGATCATCTAGTTCCAACCCCCCTGCCACGGGCAGGGACAACCTACACTAGATCAGGCTGGCCAGAGCCTCATCCAGCCTGGTCTTAAACTCTTGCTTAGGTAAACAAACAGAAGTGGTTTTACACCAGTCCTATAGTTTGATAATTAAGACCTTAGCTACCTCAGGTTAATTATCATAGAATCAACAAGGTTGGAAAAGACCAACCCGTCACCCAAGACCTCATGACTACTAGACCATGGCACCAAGTGCCACATCCAATCAATTTTTTAATACCTCTAGTGACTCTGACTCCACCACCTTCCCGGGCAGCCCATTCCAATGGCTAACAACTCTCTCTGTGAAGAACTTTCTCCTCACCTCAAGCCTAAACTTCCCCTGGCGTAGCTTGAGACTGTGTCCTCTTGTTCTGGTGCTGGTTGCCTGGGAGAAGAGACCAACCTCCTCCTGGCTACAACCTCCCTTCAGGTAGTTGAAGAGAGCAATGAGGTCTCCCCTGAGCCTCCTCTTCTCCAGGCTAAGCAACCACAGCTCCCTCAGCCTCCCTTCGTAGGGTTTGTGCTTTAGGCCTCTCCCCAGCCTCATTGCCCTTCTCTGGACATGTTAATAATACAATACACCAGGTTGAAAGAGACCTTCAAGATCATCGTGTCCAACCCATCAACCAATCCAACCCACCTAAACAACTAAACCATGGCACCAAGCACCCCATCAAGTCTCCTCCTAAACACCTCCAATGAAGGTGACTCCACCACCTCCACGGGTAGCTGATTCCACTGGGCAATCACTCTTTCTGTATAGAACTTCTTCCTAACATCCAGTCTAAACCTGCCCTGGTGCAGCCTGAGACTGTGTCCTCTTGTTCTGGTACTGGCTGCCTGGGAGAACCTGGTTACAACCTCCCTTCGTTCAAAAGTCCTTCTTAAATTGAGGGGCCCAGAACTGGACACAGTACTCGAGGTGTGGCCTAACCAGCTAGTACTAACACTTTCTGCTGTGTTCCCAGATTACAGTCAGTGGAAGTTTATACTGAAGATAAAATTTTCTGTTTTCCTATGTCCTCATTAAGAGTATGCTGAAGATCTCAATCCAATTTTCAAGCAGAAGACATTGCAGAAAGAGACCCTGAAACAGGAGGAATATTGTACTGATCAGGTACATACAGAAGTGCATCGAATTAGTTTCCCCAGGAGACAAGGGGGGTTGGGAATTTATCAAAGGGTAGCAAGAACAGCGTTGAACTGGAAAAGCCATGCTAGAAGTTAAGGCATAAGCTGATACCTATTGTTCTTTCAAAGCAGAGCTACTTCAATTAGCTTTATTAACCTGAAATACGACTGAGAACACCCTACGCTTCCAGCAGGCAAGGCACGCAGCTTCCTCACTGAACCACCTCCTGGCAGGATCAGAATAAGGAATCTTTGTACTCTCCACACAGAGCTTTACCCAAGTTTTTAACACACTTCACGAATACACGAACACCCACGATTTAAGGCAAAACTCACCATAGCATTTTTCTTATTTTCTTTTCTCTTCAGCCTCCTATCCTCCCGCCGCTTGTCCTTCTTCAAGGCTAGTGCTACCTCCTTCTCCAGCTCGGCGCTGTCCGCTTCGGCCACTTGGCCATTCTGCAAGCTTTGCTTCAGGTAAGCCGCAAACCCATTAACGTCTTCGTTCAGATAGTCCTTTTTCTTTTTGTTCTTCTTTTTCCTCTTCTCTTGTTCCTTCTTCAGGGAGAGGGGGCCCGAACGGCCTTCCTGCCCCTGGGGGCCGTCCACCATCTCCTCCCAAGGTGTCGCAGCTAGCGTCTTTGCGCCGGGAGGACCGTTTCGCCTAGCCCATCGGGTCATGACAGAGCCGGCAGCAACGGGGGCAGCCCCGGAACAGACTCACACACTTAAACACGGCGGTCCGCACACACGCTCGCTCTCCGGGCGTACAACACACCGCCCGCTGCCTCGGCGAGGCGGCTTTCCGACACCGTTCCCACGGTGCACACCCCTAGCTACTGACGCGGTGGGGGTGGAGGCTTACCGAGCGCGGCGCGGCCCGACAGGCTCCCCAGCAGCTAGAAGGGACAGGCGGGAGGGGGTCCCGGCCTGCAGCGGCGCGAGAAGGGCCGCTCACCGGAGTCGGCCGCAGCACCACCAGGCAGCCCCACGGAGCGACCTGCGCCGCCACGCCGCGCTCCCTGCCGCGCGCCGGAAGTGACGTATACCCCCGCGGTCCGGCCCTGACGCCGCTTCCCGCCGACCGCAGCGTCCCGGCGCCTGTCTTTCGGTTGCATGTTGCGGGATCTTACTGCCTGTGGGGCGTCTTCGTGTTCCCCCCGCCGGCCGCGACTCGAGTACGAGCGTACCAGGTCGCAAGAGGCTGACTGATCGTTCAAGACCCTGAGGAAGGGAGCAGGAGCCAGGTGCGCTGACGGGCTGCCTCACAGGATCACAGGAGTTGGAAGGGACCCAAAGAGATCATCAAGTCCAACCCCTGCCGGAGCAGGAGCACGCAATCTATCTCAGGTCTCAGAGGAACGCATCCAGACTGGCCTTGAAAGCCTCCAGAGAAGGAGGCTCCACAACCTCTTTGGGCAGCCTGTTCCAGTGCTCTGTGACCCTTACAGTAAAGAAGTTCCTCCTTGTGTTGAGGTGGAACCTCCTGTGCTGCAGCTTACATCCATTGCTCCTTGTCCTATGACAGGGAGCAAGTGAGCAGAGCCTGTGCCCTCCCTCCTGACGCCCAGCCCTCAGATATAAGCATTTATTACATCCCCTCTAAGTCTTCTCCAGACTAAAAAGCCCCAGGTCCCCTCAGTCTCTCCTTGTAAGGCACGTGCTCCAGTCTCCTAATCATCCTCCTCGCCTCAGCCCTCTGGTCCACTGTAGGAGGTCCTTGTCCCCAGAGAAGACAGGAGCCAGGCACGTTCAGGGGATGCCTGGTGCTCTAGTTCACTGCCTTTCACAGTCTGTGCTTTCCCAATGGATTGCTCTGTGACACAAGGACTTGATACACCCTGTGCTGAGTGGTCAATGTGTGTACTGCCACAATCCACTCTGTGAGCAAAGTCAGTTCATTCTCGTCCATAGAGTGGCAGTGTGGTTGCCTCCTGCCTCTGTGCTAAATAGATAACACTGTAGTCCAATTATAATTTGAAGGAAACTTTGTCGTGGCTAATTTCTGTGGATTGATTGAAATGTCATTACATTTACATGTTAAGGAAGGTGTTAGGTTATGTCTGGACTCAATGAATCACAGAATTTTAGGGACTGGAGGGGACCTCAAAAGATCATTGAGTCCAACCCCTCTGCCTGAGCAGGATCACCTATAGCAGATCACACAGGAACACATCCAGGTGGGTTTTGAGTATCTCCAGAGAGGGAGGCTCCACAACCCCCCTGAGCAGAACTTAAGGTCTTTTGCAGCCAGGTGGTTCTGTGAGTCTGTGTGAGGAAGCATACACACAGGGAATTTTTTCAGTAACAACGTGCTTAATAACTCTTCATGTTACGGTATTTAGAATAATGATTCACCAGAAGCATATTGTAACAAGGTACTAGGATCATGATGGGGTGCAACAACTCTGATTTGATTTGATTGGTAATAAACTGACTTCCCCAAATGAGGTTGGTTTGCCAATGATGGTAATGGGTGAGTGATCTCTCTCTATCCTTATCTCCACCCATGAACCTATCCTATTTACTCTTCCTTGTCCTACTGAGGAGGAGAGTGATAGAGCACCTTTGGTGGGCACCTGGTGTCCAGCCAGGGTCAGCCCACCACACTCAAATGCTAGTTAATAGGGTGATATCTACATTTGTTTTCTGTATAATCTCATTGAAACAGATGTGACCCTAGAATGAGTGTGCACCTGTGGTTTGTGAAGGCAATTCAAAAA
This sequence comes from Picus viridis, assembly GCA_033816785.1. Classification (NCBI taxonomy): domain Eukaryota; kingdom Metazoa; phylum Chordata; class Aves; order Piciformes; family Picidae; genus Picus; species Picus viridis. Next base: position 98,273,539 of record CM066606.1, on the reverse strand, counting down.
GAGCAAACCCTCTTCCAGAGAATGTAGCTTTATTGCAAGGGTAAAAGGATTGTGGGACATAGCCCTTTGCAAACATCTGTGCCTCCTGGGGTGCAGCTATGGGAGAGTGGGGATCATGAAGGCTGGCAGGAGCTGCTATCCATGTACAAGCACCTTTCTCCTTCTGCAGCCCTGCTGCCAGTAGCCCATCAGCTTCTCAAAATGGAGTGGGTGAATGAGCACCGCTCATTAGTTCATGTATCCCAATACGCAGGGAGTGCTGTGCTGTGCCCCAGACACAGTGCAGGGGAAAGTTGCTGGAGTGCTACATGGAAGGTGAGATTGCAGAGGCTGGGGTACCACTGCTGGTGGGCCTCTGTGGCTAATGCTTGCCAAGCATTCATGGGACCTGGGGCCATGGCCTGTACCAGCTCCTCACTGGATACCGCTGCACTCTCACAGTGTTATACACAGGATATATCTGATTGGAATGGACCGCTAAGATCAACCAGTCTAAACCTTGACCCAGCACTGAAGGGTCAATACGAAACCATGTCCCTAAATGCCAGGTCCACATGCTGCTTGAACAGTCCTGGGATGGGGACTCTACCCCTGCCCGGGGCAGACCATTCCAATGTCTGATAACCCTCTCTGTGAAGAAATATTTCCTAATATCCACCCTAAACCTCCCCTGGTGCAGCTTGAAACTATTTCCTCTAGTCCTGTCGCTTGACACTGGGAAGAAGAGGCTGGTCTCTCCTCATTCCAACTTCCCTTCAGGTAGTTTTAGAGAGTGACGAAGTCTCCCCTCAGCCTCCTCTGAATTGAACAGCCCCCAGCTCACTCAGACTCCCCTCATACGAAATGTGCTCCAGGCCTTTCAGGAGCCTTGTTGCCCTTCTCTGGACATGCTCCAGCACCTCAGTGTCCTTCCTATAGTGTGGTGCCCAGAACTGAACACAATACTTGAGGTGTGACCTCATCAGTGCTGAGTAGAGGGGGTCCCGCTGGCCATAGTGTTTCTAATACAATCCAGGATGCCACTGGCTTTCTTGGCAACCAGTCTTTCTTTGCAGGTGAGGAGCTGTGCTGGTGCAGCTTACATGTTCATATTGTTCAGTAAAGTCAGCCCTGTTTAGTTAGGTTTTATCCTTCATCAAGATCAATGACAGGGTACTAAAGTGGTCCCTACCTCCATCACTCAGCAGTGAAGCTGATTCAAAACTTCAGCTGAAAGATGTACAGCAAGTTTTCTCGAAGAGGATGGCTTTTTGGAATGTAATTTGTGGCACATTTTCCCCTCTTCAGACCCTCTCTCCCCAGCCCTCCTAAGATTCACAAAGTAAATCTCCAGGACTATATTGTTAGATGCTCCTGCTTTACAATGGAATAAATGTTTATAAATAAGACTTTTTCTCAAGTCAGTCTTCTGTTTCTTGTCTTTTTGGCATTTCACTAGAGCTCAGAGGGAAGGGGGAGGGAGCTGGGCTGTGGGAGATGGGGTTGCTTAGCCTGGAGGAGTCTCAGAGGAGGCCTTATTGAATAGAATAGAATAGAATAGAATAGAATAGAATAGAATAGAATAGAATAGAATACTACCTGAAGGGTTGTGGCCAGATGGGGGTTGGTCTCTTCTCTCAGGCAACCAGCACCAGAACAAAGGGCACAGTCTCCAGCTGCGCCAGGGGAGGTTTAGGCTGGATGTTAGGAAGAAGTTCTTTACAGAAAGTGTGATTGGCCATTGGAATGTGCTGCCCAGGGAGGTGGTGGAGTCACCATCACTGGAGGTGTTTAAGAAGAGACTTGATGGGGTGCTTGGTGCCATGGTTTAGTTGATTAGATGGTGTTGGATGATGGGTTGGACTCCATGATCTCAAAGGTCTCTTCCAATCTGGTTAATTCCACTCCATTCCATTCCATTCCATTCCATTCCATTCCATTCCATTCCATTATATTCTATTCCATTCTATTGTCTATTACCTTTCCTAGTAATCTTGAGCTGATACTATAAGGACAGCTGGGCACCATTCGTTCTTTATTAGTTGTTATTAATATTTTTGTCTCCCTAGGGAGTCTGCCTTGCTGTACTCTGCTGACTTTTCCGGGGCTTCACGTCCACTAGAGGGAAGTGTGCGCAAAGCATACATTGATCTTGCTGTTGAACGGCCTCAGTGCTAGTAAGAACAAGCACAGACTGAAGAATAATTATGAAGTACATTTACTGAAGGAAAAAAATAATTGTTTCATACCATTTAAACCCCATTTCTAATAACCTAGGAAATAAAGAATCAAGATTTCATTTTAAAGTAAAAAAATGACTAATTTGCTGCTGCACTAAAAGGTGAACCACAGCACGAGTTGCCAGTTATTCCTGCATGGCTGAAGATGATTCACACAGCCAGAAAGAGCTTCTAGAAATAGGAGACACCAACCCAAGGATAGGGAAGATAAAGGTGATCAGAGACCCAAAGGGCATCATGTCACACACATTTCAGACATACATGTGCTATGTATTTATTAGGCTTTGGTTTATGAAAGCTGCATGCTGATGTGTCAGAATGTTTTTAAATGGTTGTTATGGGAGGGTTTTTTTGGTGGTTTTGTTGGGTTTGGTTTTGTTTGTTTGTTTTTAAGAACTGGGGTGAAGGGTCTGCCAGTCTGTATGTAGTGTACTTGACCAGATGTGTTATTACAGTGGATGAGGATTGATATACTCATCAAATTAAAAGAAAATACACACACACATACATTTATCTACAACCATCTATGTATATTCATCTGTCTGTCAGCTTGTTTTCACTAAGCAGAGACAGCAGTGTGCCTCCGGGTGTGTGCAGGCTGCTCACTGGTCTCACATCAGTGCAGGTTTTTGTTTGGCTGCAGCTTCCTCTTTACTCCTTACTGAGCCCACAACAGGTTATCAGTCACCATACAGGACACAAATGGATATAGAGAACAGCTGAAAAACAGCATAAGCAAGACTAATAACAAGGGACATGTTTTAGTTTGTGTTCTGCTGAAATATGAAATGTTTTGTCTTTGAGTCTGAAATTTTATGTATGTGTGTCTTGGCAGGACCAACAGCCCTTAGGATTCCTGACCAGGTTTTGCAGACAGTGGAAATGGCTGTTTAATACCTTTCTGCTAAATCAGCAAGATAGTGTTCCCCCCAAGTTCCCAAAAGAAAAATAACTTCCTTGAGAGCTACCACACCTGATTAAATTTGTACTGGTTTTGGTTTGTTCCAATTTGCCATCAGTCAGCTGGGAGGAGCTGAATGATTAGAATAGAATAGAATAGAATAGAATAGAATAGAATAGAATAGAATAGAATAGAATAGAATAGAATAGACCAGGTTGGAAGAGACCTTCAAGATCATCATGCCGAATCTATAATCCAACACCATCTAATCAACTAAACCATGTAACCAAGCACCCCATCAAGTCTCCTCCTGAACACAGTCTCAAGCTGCACCAGGGGAAGTTTAGGCTCGAGGTGAGGAGAAAGTTCTTCACCGAGAGAGTGATTCATCATTGGAATGTGCTGCCTGGGGAGGTGGTGGAGTCGCTGTCCCTGGAGGCGTTCAAGAGGGGACTGGATGTGGCACTTGGTGCCATGGTCTAGTCGTGAGGTTTGTGGTTACAGGTTGGACTCGTTGATCTTTGAGATCTCTTCCAACCTTAGTAATACTGTGATACTGTGATACCTCCAATGATGGTGACTCCACCACCTCCACAGGCAGCCCATTCCAATGGGCAATCACTCTCTCTGTGTAGAATTTCTTCCTAACATCCAGCCTAAACCTCCCATGGTGCAGCCTGAGACTGTGTCCTCTTGTTCTGGTGCTGGCTGCCTGGGAGAAGAGACCAACCTCTGCCTGGCTACAACCTCCCTTCAGGGAGTTGTAGACAGCAATAAGGTCACCCCTCAGTCTCCTCTTCTCCAGGCTAAGCAACCCCAGCTCCCTCGGCCTCTCCTCATAAGGCTGTGCTCCAAATTCCTCACCAACTTTGTTGCCCTTCTCTGGACATGTTCCAGCAAGTCAACATCCTTCCTAAACTGAGGGACTCAGAACTGGACACAGAACTCAAGTACACAGGCAGCATGTGAAAATTGATCAAGACAGCAGCCATACAAATAATTTTTAAGTTTTGCTGCCTTTTTTTCTGTTTTCTTTCTTATTATTCTATGAAACAGCAAGTTGCATGTCCATAGCATAGTGTTTGTAGCAGCACAGACTAATGCCTGTCTTAGGAGACTTTCTTTGTAGTTCCATCAGAAACAAATGATTTGGAGATTGGAGACAATAGAATCGAAAACCTGGACCAGTGGATTTTGCATCATCTTTGGTAACCTGACACAAAAATCTCCTGAAATATTGTGATTTAAATAATTTTATGTCAGTAACCAGAGGAAGAGAAACATGTGCAAATCTTTCTCCTTCTCAGATGCAAGTTTACAATATGGAGATTATGCAGGTGCATTTTGGGTGCCAAAATGACTGTAGTAAACCGGAGAAGGACTATAAAGGTATCCCCTCTGGACTGGTGTCATGACCATGAAGCTGAGTGTTTCTCACCACCAAGTTCTTTACAAAGCCTGACAAGTGACTTTGGTGTTATACCAACTGATAATACTTGTAATCCTTAAACCCTAAAAGGGAAATTTTGTCTGATTAAGAAGGCCTTAGCTGTGTATTTGTATGACTGATGGTATCTTTGTTTACTCCTTTTTGCCTGTGGTGTTCAGATAGCTCATAATGCTTTCCCAAATGTCACGATTACATTTTTCTTCTTCTTTCAGTTTTGATTTAAGACTGAGGAGAGAAAGGAGAAAGTAAGACCTGTTTCTGCTTAAATTCTTTTCTGTCTGCAGTATTCTGTTCACTTTAATTTATTTACCATAATCTTAACAGATTACAGATCCTTTTTCTTAGTTTTCTTGTCTGTGTTATTACATATACTACATTTAATTTTAAATATTTATGGATTTTAATTGCTACAAACAAGGCTGCATCACTTTCAGTAAGCTTGCTCATCTGACCATCACCCATATTATTTTCATCAGGCTGGGCTATCTGAAGCTTTTAATTATTTCAGGCTATTTAACAACTGCTTAAATGTGTATCTCAGTCAACTCAGATATACTGCTGGATCAACTTGCTTATTTGGATGTTTATATTTAGGCAAGTGCCTCGGTGTCTGGATGAAATGAAGCCTTTAAGGGTTAGCCTGTGGTCAGTTATCTTATTTAGTTACTTTACAGTGCAAAGGAACACTCCTATTAAGGTACCAAAATTAAAATCTCAAAAAATGTGGCTTTAGTGAGAAAGGATTATTAGACACACACTGTCATGACAGCACAAGAATTTCCCCAGTTAGATTCGATGGCTGTCTGCTAAGGAAGCATTTTCTCATAGGGGAACATAATTTTTGATTTCTCAGAAGCACACAGGAGGAGTTACGTTAATTTAAACTTAAATTGCACAGCACTACACTTTAGCTAGTGTCTTCAATATCACAGACTAAGTTTTAATCTACAGGGTTGAGGATACTAAAGAATAAAGAAATGAAGGATGTATTCCTCTCTGCAATTCACTGGTTTGCATTGGGAGGCAGTGGCGTCTTCTTCCACGGTATTTGCTGTATTGTGAATAAAGCTGCTGTGTTTCACAGAATAAGGGAAAAACAACAGTGTAAAACTGCAAGCAGAAGCAAGCATAGAGGTACAGATTTCTTAGGCATAGTAAGCAGCAAGGGGTAGTGTTCCATGTTTCTAATCTTGTCAGTGGTACTCATTTCTCATATATTTGTTTTTGTCCAGAAAAATACAAATCCCTCATTTCTACAGAAGGAAGTCAGAGTGCCAGAGTCTCTGCAGTTATTTGCCTAGTACAGGCCAGTCAGTACCACCTAAGCCCAAAAGCAGGGGTAGCAGGATGCCTTGTTTAGGCATCTCCTATTTGACTTCTGCTGGAGGTAAGCACCTACATACCTTTCCAAATATTTCCACTGACTTTTGGGATTAGTAATTTATCTTTGTTTTCTCGATGGGTTTGAGAAAGTATTCTGGATTGGAGAGGGAAGTCCACTTCCAAATATGCTTATATAGGTATCTCCTATTTGGTGATACAGATTTAGCTAGCTGGGTTGTCTGGGTTGTCTTTTGAACATATGGTCCTTCTAGGACTTAAAAATTGTATAGGTACTAATTATTTTTAATATGGTTATCACTGGTGTCCATGAGCTGCATACATTTTCCTGATAATTGTGTTCATGCTCTCAACTGAGAGGAAATTCTGCTTCAGAAAGCAGAGCTACAAAAATGGCACAAGAGCTGACACATACTGTGATAAAGGCATAAGGAGAAAAGTTATGGAAAACATTTTCATTTCAAACAAGGGTATTCATGTGCTGCATGTGCACAAAATGAACTAAAATTGACAGACATCATTAATCAACATTTCCCCCCCCACCTTGTCTAGGAAGCTCTTGGATCTGAGTTCCCAGAAATGTGGGTGAGTGTGCAAAAAATGTTCTTTACCCTGCTTTACTGATAAATTTAGTAGTGTAATATATCTGGTATTTTCTTATTTGGAGCCCAGTCTTCTATAATAATTTTCACTGAGTGAATTAAAAATGGCATAGCACTGAGCACCCTCATGGTGTGCAACAGATAACTGTATTTTTGTGCTGTCTTGAAAGACTTGACTTGGTAGGACTTGTATACTATATGTAGTGCACTTTGGTGTATGCTGTGTCTTCAGGCATCTTTGCAGGCAAAATAAAAGTCTGTTTAAAGACTTTAATCTTTTAATTAAACCTTAAGCTGAAAGCAAACTTTAGAAGGCATTGCAGTAGAAAGATGAACATTAATTATTTTGGCATATCTGAAATTGCGTTCCAACAAATCTTATTAGTAAAGTAATTCTACATATAAATATTAGCTGTAAATCATTGCCTATGCTATCTGCTCCCTTTTTGGTGTTTATGGTGGAAAATCTCTTGAGGTTAGAGGGGACCATGTGGCTAAGTTGGTAGCATGTAAGACTCTTACTGGGAAGGTCGTGAGTTCAAGCCTGCAGTGGGCAGGAGAGTTCTCTCTGGGCAGCAATGTCCTCCTTCCTCAAGAGGGGATTGGACTTGGTGCCATGGTCTAGTCATGGGGTCTGTGGTGACAGGTTGGACTGGATGATCTTTGAGGTCTCTTCCAACCTTGGTGATACTGTGATACTTTGGAGAGCCCTGAGTCAACTGAGAGTCCCTTTTAGAGGTGAAACCAGCAGCCCAGCTGCAGTGCGTTAGTGCACGAAGCATGGGCAGCAATTCACGGCTACAGGCTCTTCAGGAGAGACAGGCAAGGAAGAAGGGGTGGAGGGGTGGCTCTGTACATCAGGGATGCGATGGAGAATACATGATGGACACGGTGATCTCTCTTCTGACTGGTTTGTCAGACTCCCAGGTCCGGGCTTTCAGACACACCAGTACGTTAGCTGATAATGCAGAGAAGAGGCTTTTTTTTTTTTTTTTTCCCAAAGGCATTGCTATTTAGCTGTTTTGAGAATTACCCCTAGTTTTGATTGAGGTGGAATTTGACCAGCACCGAGAATTCTGGCAAGCTTGATCAAATGCAATTGTCATATGTTGAGTGCTTGTGGGTGAGAATTAGAGGGAAGACCAGCAGGGCAGACATCCTGGTTGGAGTCTGTTATAGACCACCCACCCAGGAGAAAGATGTCCATGAGGCATTCTATAGGCAGCTTAAGGCTGTCTCAAGATCGCCTGACCTCGTTCTCATGGGTGACTTCAACCTGCCTGATATCTGCTGGGATCTCAACACAGCAGAGAGGAGGCAGTCTAGGAGGTTCTTAGAGTGCATGGAGGACAGCTTCTTATCCCAGGTGCTGTGCAAACCTACCAGGGGTGAGGCTCTGCTTGACCTCCTCTTCACCAATAGGGAAGGGCTGGTGGGTGATGTGGTGGTCGGAGGGTGTTTAGGCACCAGTGACCACGAGATAATTGAGTTTTCAGTATTCATCCAAGCCAAGAGGGGCAGCAAGAAGACCTCCACTCTGGACTTCAGGAGGGCAGACTTCAGGCTACTTAAGGAACTAACTCAGAAGGTTCCTTGGGATACAGCCCTTAAAAATAAAGGGGTCCAGGAGAACTGGACCTACTTCAAGGAAGAACTCTTGAAGGTGCAGGAACAGGCCGTGCCAGTGTGCCGCGGAAGATGAGCCGCCGGGGCAGACAGCCAGCCTGGATGGGCAATGAACTTTTAATAGAACTAAGGGAAAAAAAGAGGGTGTATCATCTTTGGAAGAAAGAGGAGGCAACCTACGGAATGTTTAGGGATGTTGCTAGGACATGCAGGAAGAAAATTAGGGAGGCAAAAGCCCATTTAGAACTTAGACTGGCCTCTGCTGTGAAGGACAACAAAAAGTCCTTCTATAAATACATCAATAGCAAGAAGAAGGGCAAGGACAACCTCCACTCCTTGGTTGACATGGAGGGGAACGTTGTAACAAAGGATGAGGAAAAGGCAGAGGTACTTAACACCTTCTTTGTCTCAATTTTTGCTATCAGGGCAGAACATCTTCCAGACAGCTGGCCTCCTGAGCTGGCAAAAGGAGCCAGGGAGCTGCATAGTTTCCCACTGCTCCAGGAGTCAGTTAGAGAACTTCTGAGCCGCTTGGACCCCCCACAAGGCCATGGGACCAGATGGGATCCATACTAGGATACTGAAAGAGCTGGCAGATGAGCTGTCCAAGCCGCTCTCCATCATTTTTCAACAGTCCTGGCTCACTGGAGAGGTCCCAGAAGACTGGAAGCTGGCCAACGTGGTGCCCATCCACAAGAAGGGCCGGTTGGATGAGCCAGGGAATTCTAGGCCTGTCAGCCTGACAAGATTATGGAACAGGTCATCTTGAGTGCGATCACACAGTACTTAGAATCATAGAATAGAATCATAGTATCAGTCAGGGTTGGAAGGGACCACAAGGATCATCTAGTTCCAACCCCTGCCATGGGCAGGGACACCCTACACTAGATCACGCTGGACAGAGCCTCATCCAGACTGGTCTTAAACACCTCCAGGGATGGGGCCTCAACCACCTCCCTGGACAACCCATTCCATGGCTTCACCACTCTCATGGTGAAGAACTTCCTCCTTACATCCAGCCTGAATCTCCCCACCTCCAGCTTCATTCCATTCCCCTTAGTCCTATCACTACCTGACATCCTGGGAAGTCCCTCCCCAGCCTTCCTGTGGGCCCCCTTCAGATACTGGAAGGCCACAATGAGGTCACCTCGGAGCCTTCTCTTCTCCAGACTGAACAGCCCCAACTCCTTCAGTCTGTCTTCATAGGAGAGGTGCTCCAGCCCTCTGATCATCCTCGTGGCCCTTCTCTGGACACCTTCCAGCATGTCCACATCCCTCCTGTAATAGGGGCTCCAGAACTGGATGCAGTATTCCAGGTGGGGTCTCACCAGAGCTGAGTAGAGGGGGAGAATCACCTCCCTTTACCTGCTAGCCACACTTCTCCTGATGCAGCCCAGGATCTGATTTGCCTACTGGGCTGCAAGTGCACATTGAGAGCTCCTGTTGAGCTTCTCATCCACCAGCACCCCCAAGTCTCTCTCCTCAGGGCTGCTCTCCAGCCAGTCCCTGCTCAGCCTGGATTTGTGCCTGGGATTGCCTCGACCCAGATGCAGGACCCTGCCTGTGACCGGTTTAGGCTGTGCCTTTAAGAAAGGGACACTTTCTGAACACTCTGGATGAATGTTTTGGTATATGAATGAAAACAAGATATGCTAATCCAATTTCATTGGTGGAACCTGTCTGTAGGTTCTAGCTTGGTCTTTCAGTCGGGGGCAGTCAGTCTTCTTCTTCCCCCTGTACTGTGAGCTGGCCCGTTTCTCTCTCTGAAGCAGCAGCTTGCTACGCAGGAACGATTCTTGCTAACCAGATAAGAGAAAACTAACTTTTGCATTCGCTTTGAGCTTTAACAAAGTTTTCCCTTTTAATTACCTTCCTTTCTCTTTCTCTCTAACCCTTTTGGGAAAAAGGGGAGGTAGGGAGGGAGAAGGGAGGGACAGGCCGAACCCCCTGGCTGCAGGGGGAGGGTTGGGGAAAGGTTTCCTGTATTACATACATTGCTGTATATTTCTGTATATATTGTAAATATTGTATGTTTTTGTACATATTCATTGCATTCCATATCTGCTTGTAAAATACAGCTTTCATCTGCTTCTCTGGCTGAGTTAGCTGTGGATTCTTTTGTGTGTGTGTGGGGGGAACCTTCCTACTCCACCACACTGCCCTTGGTCTTGTTGAAGCTCATGAGGTTGGCTTGTGCCCACCTCTCCAGCCTCTCAAGGTCCCTCTGGATGGCATCCCTTCCCTCCAGTAGTGTCTGCTGCACCACACAGCTTGGTGTCATCAGCAAACTTGCTGAGGGTGCACTCGATGCCACTGTCCATGTCACCCACAAAGATGTTGAACAAGCCTGGTCCCAGGACTGATCCCTGAGGGACTCTGCTTGTCAGTGGCCTCCACTGGGACATGGACCCGTTGACAGCCACTCTTTGGGTGCGGCCATCAAGCCAGTTCCTTATCCATCTAGTGGTCCATCCATCAAACCCATGTGTCACCAGCTTGGAGACCAGGAGGTGGTGCGGGACAGTGTCAAAGGCTTTGCTCAGGTCCAGGTAAACGACATCAGTTGCTCGCCCCTCATCTATTAATGCTGTCACCTGATCATAGAAGGCCACCAGGTTTGTCAGGCAGGATTTGCCCTTGGCAAAGCCATGCTGACTATTCCCAATCACCTCTTCACTGTTCTTCTGAGTCATTAGTGCCTCCAGGAGGATCTGCTCCATGATCTTTCCAGGCACAGAGGTGAGACTGACTGGTCTCCCTGGCTAGATTCAATTCAAACTCTGCTTTGGCTTTCCTAACCAGGCCTCTTGCTGCTCGGGCAGCTTCCTTATATACCCCCTGTTCTATCTGTCCTTCCCTCCACTTCCTGTAGAGTTTCTTTTTAAGTAATAGTGTGTCCAGTAGCTCCTTGTTCATCCAGGCAGGCCTCCTAGCACTCTTTCCTGCTTTTCTCCTTGTTGGTATACATAGGTCCAATACACAGAGGAGGTGGTCCTTGAATACTGACCAGCTGTCCTGGATCCCTCTTCTCTCCAGGGCTTCGTCCCATGACACTTTGGCTAGCAGATTCCTGAAGTGATCGAAGTCTGAACGCCTAAAGTCTAGAGTCATAAGCTTAGAATAGGTCCTCCTGATTGCCTTGACGTTATTCAACTGCTTCATGGTCACTGCAGCCAAGGCTGAATCTGAGCCTCACATTCGTTACCAGTCCTACCCTGTTGGTGAGAACAAGGTCCAGCATAGCACCTTTTCTTGTTGGTTCCTCTACCATTTGGAGGAGGAAGTTGTCTTCTATGCAGTCCAGGAACATCCTGGATTGCTGATGCCTTGCTGTGTTGTCCCTCCAGCAGATGTCAGGGTGGTTGAAATCCCCCATGAGGACCAGGGCTTGTGACCTGGAAGCCACTTCTATTTGCCTGTGCAGAGCCTCATCTGCTTGGTTCTGCTGGTCAGGTGGCCTGTAGGAGACCCCCACAGTAATATCTCCTTCCCCTGTCTTGCCTTTAATTCTAACCCATACACTCTCAACCAACTCATCATGCCTCCCCAGGTGGAGTTCTGCTGATTCCAGCTGGTTGTTGACATAGAGGGCAACACCTCCTCCTCTCCTTCCCTGCCTATCCTTCCTAAAAAGCTTATACCCGTCTATCCCTACATTCCAGTCATGGGAGTCGTCCCACCAAGTTTCAGTGATGCCCACTATGTCATGGCGTCCCAGCATCATGGTGGCCCTTAACTCATCCTGTTTGTTGCCCAAGCTGCGTGCATTTGCATAGAAGCACTTCAGCTGGGCTGGCCCTGTCATCCTCTTGTGCCAACTCCCCTTGGTTTCCACAGGGTGTCCTGGTGCTTCATTCGTGGCTTGCCTCAGGGCAGCAAGTTGAGAGCCCTTACCAGCTCTTCATCCCTCTGCCTCTGGTGATCTGCCCCTCTGTTTGTCACAGGCCAGCAGGAGACTATTAACCCCTCCCCCCTTCAAATCTAGTTTAAAGCCCTGTCAATGAGCCCTGCCAATTCCTGCCCCAGGATCCTTTTCCCCCTCTGGGACAAGTGTGTCCCATAAGTTGTTTTCAGCTCTGCTGCCTTGAAAACCAAACCATGATTGTAGAACCCAAATCCTTGTTGATGGCACCAGCCCTGGAGCCATGAATTGACCTGTTGACTCTTCCTCAATGTTCCCTCATCCATCACTGACATTAGAGGGATAGCACACAACTTGAGATCCTGATCCCTTTAGCAGGTGCCCTAAGGTTCTGAAATCTCTTTTAATTGATCGTGAGCCTTGCATTGTTGCATCGTCACTACCCACCTGAAAGACCAGCAGTGGGTAGTAGTCTGAAGGACTCACGAATTTTCCAGGATGGCCAAGGGATCAGGCCCAGCCAGCATGGATTTAGGAAGGGCAGGTCCTGCCTGACCAACAGGATCTCCTTCTATGATCAGGTGACCCGCCTGGTGGATGTGGGGAGGCCTGTGGATGTGGTCTACCTGGACCTCAGCAAGTCCTTTGACACTGTCCCCCACAGCAAACTCCTGGCCAAGCTGTCAGCCCATGGCTTGGACAGGATCACACTGTGTTGGGTTAGGAACTGGCTGGAGGGCCGAGCCCAGAGAGTGGTGGTGAATGGTGCCACATCCAGCGGGCGGCCAGTCACTAGTAGTGTGCCCCAAGAATCAGTGCTGGGCCCCATGCTCTTCAACATCTTTATTGATGATCTGGATGAGGGCATTGAGTCCATCATCAGTAAATTTGCGGACGACACCAAGCTGGGGGCAGGAGTTGATCTGCTGGAAGGCAGAGAGGCTTTGCAGAGGGACCTCAACAGGCTGGACAGGTGGGCAGAATCCAAGGGCATGAGATTGAACACATCCAAGTGCCGGGTTCTGCACATTTGCCACAGCAACCCCAGGCAGTGCTGCAGGCTGGGGTCAGAGTGGCTGGAGAGCGGCCAGGCAGAGAGGGACCTGGGGGTACTGGTTGATTGTAGGCTGAACATGAGCCTGCAGTGTGCCCAGGCAGCCAAGAAGGCCAATGGCATCCTGGCCTGCATCAGGAACAGCGTGGCCAGCAGGAGCAGGGAGGTCATTCTGCCCCTGTACTCAGCACTGGTTAGGCCACACCTTGAGTCCTGTGTCCAGTTCTGGGCCCCTCAGTTTAGGAAGGATGTTGTCTTGCTGGAGCATGTCCAGAGAAGGGCAACAAAGTTGGTGAGGGGTTTGGAACACAAACCCTATGAGGAAAGGCTGAGGGAGCTGGGGGTTCTTAGCCTGGAGAAGGCTCAGGGGTGACCTTATTGCTCTCTACAACTACCTTCGGGGAGGTTGTAGCCAGGCAGAGGTTGGTCTCTTCTCCCAGGCAGCCAGTACCAGAACAAGAGGACCCAGTCTCAGGCTGCACCAGGGCAGGTTTAGGCTGGATGTTAGGAAGAAGTTCTATACAGAGAGAGTGATTGCACATTGGAATGGGCTGCCTGTGGAGGTGGTGGAATCACCATCATTGGAGGTGTTCAGGAAGAGGCTTGATGGGGTGCTTGGTGCCATGGTTTAGTTGTTTAGGTGGGTTGGATTGGTTGATGGTTGGACGTGATGATCTTGAAGGTCTCTTTCAACCTGGTGTATTGTATTGTATTGTAAAACCTCTTCAGGTATGCATTAATGTTGTAAGAATGACAGTTTCATGAGCTTTTGAAGTCTGCCAGTCAGTTTTCCTTAGGACAATGAATGATTTTGTGTGTACAGTGTCATGAGTGAAATCCATTACAACTGTCATAGCTACCAGCTTGGGTCTCAAACTTTTAAATCAGGCCTCAGAAAAGAAAACAGTTCTGTGCATGTAGTCCCACCAACATAAGTCTTCATTACAGAGAATCCTTCTATCAAGGCATGAATTTTGGTTGCTCTTTCTATGGGTTGTGTGAACACCACGGTGCAAAATAAAGCCAACATTAAAAGTTAGCACAGTAGGTCAGTCTTCTACCACTCTGCTGCTATAGCACACACCATGTGACATTCCTCGGGGAAGAAAACAGTTTTAAAGTAAATCCTCCACTGTTTTGCGGGTATTCAGCAATCTCATATTCAGCCTTCTAGTGATGGATAGACCTTCCAACTTACCAGAGCTCCAGACAGTACATGTTTGTTCAATAACCTTTTCAGTTACATGAGACCTAGGTGTTAATATAATGGAAATTTGTCTTTTTGCATGTGTTGTAGAAGGCACTTATCAAGTGCAGGAACATTTTAGCCTTCATTATGAAGGTGTGTTTCTCCTTGAATCTGCTTTTCTGAAGCATCCCTTCACCTCTCCCAAGGCAGCCCTACATATGTTACTTTGTGCCCTATGCTTGGGCCTCCCTCACCTTGCTGCAGCCTACCACCCAGCTCCTAGCCTGACATTTACGTTTGAGCCACATTGGGACCTTCCAGGTTTGCTGACAAAGCTTCATAGTGAGGTCATGGGCTTGTTACTGGAGGTGGCTTTTCTCAGGGTCCCTTGCTGCATGTGTTAACTTCCACAGAGCTCCAAACCCAGTTCAGTTTTGGCACAACTGATGAGCCTTACATGTCCATGCTTGAATCTCCCAATATATGTACTTATGCTCTTCACTGGCCGAGAATGACCTAACTTCTGTTTGCCTTGGCTCTTACCTTCTGTGCTTTCAGTCTGTGCTTCTCTCAACCATTGTCTGGTCTCCTGTTTTAACCTATACCTGCATGAAAAGGTCCATCTGCCCCAATGCTAAGATTTTGGTAGTGTATGGGTCAAAAGATGTGCAGCTTTCTGAGAGCCTTTGGTCCCCCTGTGGTGCAAATGCAGATCAACACATTTTATTCCTGTCACAGGACAGGGTATTTATTGGTAATATTTGTGTGGCAGTTCCAACACAGAAGAATGTGTTTATTGTTGTACAGAGGGACTTCTTGTAAAGTCATTGTCCATTTCCTGGTAGAGCTGAGAGTACAGTGACCACTTTGGCCCTCTTCCCTCTAATGGCAAATTCCTCTCCCCTTCTCCCCTTGCATGAACAGTCAGTAGCACATCCTGTGGGCCTGCGGAATGCCTGTGGCACCATCCGTGCCCCCATCCCCTCTCGTGGGTTCTGGCGTCCCACCCTGGCCCTCCCCATTGTGCTGCTTCTGGGTGCTGAGGGCCAGGTGGGGACTTGTTGGCAGGTGCTGGCAGCAGTTCCTCATCTGTCTGTGGCTTTGTGCAGGAGGTGAGAGCACAGAAAGCTCTGCGCAGAGATTTCAGTGTCCTCCTGAAGATGGAGGGCCGTTTTTGCAGCGCACGGGCTGGCAGGTCTAAGCCAGCATCTGCCCGAGGGCCTGGAGGAGGTGAAGGCCATCTCTCATCCTGGTGTGGTGCTGGAGACATGGTGGCAGTCACCGCGTCCCTCCCTGCACCTCCTGCCTGCCAGTTTGGTCCTCGGCCCAGCTGTCCTGGCATCATGCTGCTGCTTCTGATGTGGGGCAGAGGCACCTTCCGTGCCAGGCTCTCAGTCTGCAAGTGAAGGCTATGAGAAAGGTTGTTTGTGAGCAGGGTGGTAGCTCTTTCCCCTGCCCAGCAGCGTGCCTCCCTGGCACCCGCAGCTCTCAGCTCCAGTGTCATCCCGCCATGCTTACCCATGACTGTGTAGGGACAGACTAGGGCCCCTTAGCCCAGCTGTCCTGGCCTCATCCTGCCTCTTCTGATGCGGGACAGTGATAGCATCCATGCCAAGCTGTTGGTCTGCAAGAGGAGGCAATGAGAATGGTTGTTTGTGAGCAATGTGGTGGCCTTTCCCCTGCCCTCCAGCATGGCTCCCTGGCACCAGCCCCCCTGAGCTCCAGTGTCATCCCGCTCCCAGAGCACCCGGGCTTACCCATCGCTGTGTAGGGACACACTAGGGCCCCTCAGCCCAGCTGTCCTGGCCTCATCCTGCCTCTTCTGATGCGGGACAGTGATACCATCCATGCCAGGCTGTTGGTCTGCAAGGGGAGGCAATGGGAAAGGTTGTGTGTGAGCACTGTGGTGTGTCTTTCCCCTGCCCAGCAGCGTGCCTCCCTGGCACCCACAGCTCTCAGCTCCGGTGTCATCCCACCATGCTTACCCATGACGGTGTATGGACACACTAGGGCCCCTTAGCCCAGCTGTCCTGGCCTCATCCTGCCTCTTCTGATGCGGGACAGTGATACTATCCATGCCAGGCTGTTGGTCTGCAAGGGGAGGCAATGGGAAAGGTTGTGTCACAGTATCACAGTATAACCAAGGTTGGAAGAGACCCCAAGGATCATCAAGTCCAACGTGTCCCAACAGACCTCACAACTAGACCATGGCACCAAGTGCCACGTCCAATCTCCCTTGAACACCCCCAGGGACGGCGACTCCACCACCTCCCCGGGCAGCCCATTCCAATGACGAATGACTCGCTCAGTGAAGAACTTCTTCCTCACCTCGAGTCTAAACCTCCCTGGCACAGCTTGAGACAGGCTTGTGTGAGCAGTGTGGTGTGTCTTTCCCCTGCCCTGCAACGTGATGCCGAGGAGCTCACACCCCTGAGCTCCAATGTTACCCTCTCCCAGAGCAGCCATGCTAAAGGCTTACCCTCACTGTGTAGGGACATGCTAGGGACCTTTGGCCCAGCTGTCCTGCACCATCCTGCTGCTTCTGATGTGGGGCAGTGGTAGCATCTGTGCCAGGCCATCAGTCTGGAAGGGAAGGCAATGAGAAAAGGTTGCTTGTGAGGATTGTGCTGGCCCTTTCCTCTGCCCTTGTTCGTTCGCTGCACCCTGTTGCACCCGCACCCCTCAGCTCCAGTGTCATCCCAGTCCCAGAGCAGCCATGCTTAATGCTTACCCATCACTGCGTAGGGACATGCTAGGGCAGTGGTACCATGCGTGCCAGGCTGTGAGTCTGCAAGAGAAGGCAATGAGAAAGGTTGTTTGTGAAGAGTGGTGGCCCTGTCCCTTGCCCACCAGCGTGCCTCCCTGGCACCCGCACCCCTCAGCTCCAGTGTTACCCTTCCCCAGAGCAGCCATGCTTAATGCTTACCTATCCCTGTGTCTCTGTGTCCCTTCCTGCACCTCCTGGCTGCCAGTTTGGCCCTTGGTCCAGCTGTCCCGCATCACAGGGCAGCAGCAGGGCAGTGGTACCATCCATGCCAGGCTGTCGGTCTGCAAGAGAAGGCAAGAAGCGGCTGCATGTGAGGAGTGTGGTCCCTTTTTCCCTGGCACCCCAGGCTGGAAGAGCTCCTGCAGCTGGGCTTCCCTGGCTCCCACAAAACTGTACCCCCCTACTTTTCCCGCCCCAGCATCACCCTATGCCCACAGCACCAGTGACCACCCATCCCTTGTCCCTTCCCACACTTCCTGCATGCCTGTCATTTGGCCTTCCAGGCTCCCTACCTGTGTGGAGTTGCCCAAGAGTGCCCTGTGAACGAGGCAAGAGTGGGAACTGCTCCCCATCAAAGGTTGGAGTCCCAGGTCTGGCGCTGCCCTGCAGGGACTTAATGGTGCTCCGGCCTGTGGTGAACGTGGCGGTGCCTCCTCTGCCACCGGCTCAGCAGCCTTGTGTCAGGCCCTAAGGGGCTATTGGCTTCCGTGTCCGTGGGCATCTTCAGCATCTCGTGCTTCAGAGCTTTTGCAGTCACTCGGGGTAGGATGCCGCCTCTGAGAGGCGCTCCTCTGGGAGCGCAGATGGCACTTGTGACATAGTCAGCTCCCGGACGCTGCAGGCTCAGGGCCCGGTGCTGCTGTCTCCAGGGACAGGTCGTCCCTGGAGGCAGCCGGTCCTAGTCGTCTGCCTGTGGCCTCGTGCAGGAGGTGAGAGCACGGAAAGCTCTGCGCAGAGCTCTCAGTGTCCTCCTGAAGATGGAGGGCCGTTTTTGCCGAGCCAGGGCCAGCTGGTCCGTGCCAGCATCTGCCGTGGTGTCTGGAGGAGGTGAAGGAGACAGCTCATCCCCGTGCAGTGCTGGGGACACGGTGGCTGTGCTGGCTTCTCCCTGCGGCTTTCCAGCCAAGGAGGACTCGGTGTCCTGAGAGGGCGCTGCTGTGGTTTCCGGTGCTTTGTTCTTGTTTTGGCGCAGTTCTTGCTGGACGATGGCTGCAGCTTGGCGCACAGCGCTGCCTGCAATGCGTTCAGCAGTCTCCACGATTATGTGGTGGCTGTCTGTAGGGCTGCAGAGGGCAGGAGGCTGGCTCTGCTCCAGCGTGCCCTGCTCACCAAGCAGAGGGGAAGCAGGAGCAGCCTTTTCCCGCTCTTCTCGTGCGGGTGAACGAGGAGCCACGTTGCTGGTCTCTTCCAAGGGAGACTCCGTGTCCTGAGGGGCTGCCAGTGCCAGGGCTTCTTGTTTGTGAACTTCAAGAGCTCCCTCCGGCAATGAAGCTGGTGACTCAACCTGTGAGTGCCCCATGGTGAATGAGCTGGGCAACTGCTGGGTTCCAGAGGGTGGAGTCAGGTCCTGGAAGAGCTCTGGGTACGAGGGGTTGATCCAGATGGTAGTGATTTCGATGTCTAGGAAGCACTCCATGTTGCTGTCCTCCTCGCCTATCTGCATGTGGGTCGAGGCCCTCAGCATGTGCTCAGGTGGCACTTGCTTCTGGTCCGTGCCCTGTGTCTGTTTCTTGCTGTTGGGTTCCGGCTGCCCCAGCACCTCCTTCTTGGTGGTGGTGTCCTCCGTGTGTGCCTGCTCCTGAGCTGGTGGGAGTGCCAACAGCAGCAGCTGGGACAGGGATGGGCAAGATGATAGTGCTGCAGTGGAGCGGGGCGGGGATGGCTGAACCCAGGTAGCTTCATCCCTCGTCTGGGTGCGTTTGAGCAGCGGGCGTTTGAGCAGCGGGCGGTGGAGCTGGCTCTGCTGCAGGCCATGCCACTGGATGGTGAAGGTGAGCCTTAGCCTGAGCTGTGGCCATCTGTGCCCACTGCAGGCCAGGGCGTGCCGCTCCGTGTCTGTGTCCCGCTCCGGCGTAGGCTTGCTCGCAATGGAGAGGACAGTGTGGCGATTGGCAGCAGGCTGATCCTGCGCCTGCTGCTGTGGGCCGCTGCCCAGGTAGCAGCAGATCGGCGGCACCGGCGCTTCCAGCTTTGCAGCTCGTCCCTGCTGCCCTGGCCCTGCGTCCCTCCCGATGGACGCTGTCGTACAGCCCTGAGGTGTGCTGGCTTCGGGCAAGGAGAGAGCTGGGTGGTCCCTGTGTGGCTCCTCCTCCCTCTGTGCCACTGGCTGCTGGCTATGTCCCTGGATGCCTGGGCAAACCTTCCGTAGGACATCCTTCACCAGGTCCTGGAGCACTGCTTTTGGGTCCTCATCGCAGGCTGTGCCTCTCTGTCTGTATGGGCCCAGCCTCCGGTTGTTCCTCAGCCTTGCTGCTGTGCCAGGCTCAGGGCGGGTGTCCCGCGGAGGTGGCACCGGCTGTCGGTAGGTGGTGGGTGCTATGCCGCTAGCCCCTTCCCTGCAGGTTTGGCTGCTGGTAGATGGTGGAGAGAGTGGTGGCAGAGGTGGCAGCTGGCCATAAGAGCCAGCCTGTCGCTGTGCCGGAGCCCCGGCTGTGTCCCGGGGTGCCGCTGCCTGGCTTGGCAGCCAGGTTGTCGCACGGGTCACGCTGTCCTGCATCGGCGTGCTGCTTGCGATGGCGGGCAGTCGCACTGTCCGTGCCAGGCTGTCGGTCTGCAAGAGAAGGCAAGAAGCTTGGTGTGAGGAGTGTGGTTCCTGGGTCCAGGCTGCAGGTGGAAGAGGTACTGTGGGCCACATGTGCTTCCTTGGAGCACCTGCAACCCACTCCCCACTCCCAGTGTCCCCCCAGTTCCCAGCCATCCCTGTTCCCTTCCCGCACCCTCCTGCCTGCCCAGCGTGTGGCCTTCTGGGGTCCATACCTGTGTGGGCTGTCTGACAGCGTCCTGTGAAGTCGAGCAGGGCAGCGGTGGGAGCCGGTCCCCATAGAAGGCAGAGGTCCAGCTCTGGCTGCCCCGCTGGGGAGTGTGCACCGGCCTGTGGGAAAGCTGCAGGCGGGTGTCGGAGGAGGCGGTGCGGGATGGAGGCAGCTGCCTTGGCAGAGCGGCCTCATCCCTCGCCTGGCTGTTCCTCCTGTGCCGCCGGCTCAGCAGACTCGCGTCAGGCTGTGAGGGGTGTTCGCTTTGCCTTCCATGGGCAACTTCAGCGTCTCGTGCCTACGAGCAACCCAGGGGAAGTGCTGCCTCGTGCGAGAGCTGCTCCTCTGGGAGTGCCGCCCCAGGGAGCTGGGGCTCCTTAAATACCCTCCCGGGCACTGCATGCCGGTGGCCTGGCCACAGCCCTGGTTATGACGTCACAATGGCCTCTGGAACTGGTGAGGACAGTCCATGGCAGAGGCCTGGCTGAAGCCATGGACCCTGCATCACAATGGGGGTCACCGTGGAGATGCCTGCTCCCCCCACGCCCGAGTCCCAGCCTGCGGCCTCCTGCCCATTTCTCTGTGCGCCATAAGGAATCACACTCGGAGAATTACAGGGGAGATGGGAAAGAGCTCATTATCTTGGAGTCCAGCAATAAATTTTTCCCACTGGCTGTGATCATTAAGTCACAGGCATCTATTGGGCTGGTGCATTAGATGGGATGGAAAAGGGGGGATAGCTATCCAATAAAAACTGCCTTTGGGGGTACACCTTAAAGCGTGCCTCAGTCTGCTGTAAAAGAATACCTTTCCTTGCAGCAAAATGGATCTCCACCCACGCTGTGCAACTGGGCTGTGTGCCACTGGACCTTGGAGGGCGGTGGGGGGGAGTCATTTTGTAAGTGATGAAGAGGAGAGAAGCTGAAGTAACGACTCTTAAGGGTGCAAGATGACCACCCTTCTATCCCAGTGCAAGCATAGTGGTGCTTTTACATGGCAGAACCAGGGGGAGTGTTTTGCCTGCCTGCCTGCCTCCTGGCATGTACTGGCCCTACGTGGCAGGATGCATCTCAGGATGTAACAGGTTCGGAGCTGCGATACAGTGTGGCAACCATTCGACCACTGGGGTTGTCCTGGTTGTCCACGGTCTAGTCATGAGGTCTGTGGTGACAGGTTGGACTTGATGATCTTTGAGGTCTCTTCCAACCTTGGTGATACTGTGAACTGCCTGAAGGACCACAGGTAGGCTTTGATGGAGCATAACCTGACATTTTGCTTCTGCTTATCCCCAGTCACTGATGTGTTCATCTAGAAGATTATAAAAATATTTGAGGCATAGCATATAGCTCTTCTTGGAGTACTTAATCAAATGAATTTCAAAGATTTATAGAGAATCACAGTCTGGAATCTGTCAGGAAAGAATTTTATTGACAGAAAAGGATCTCAGCAATGCAAAATTGGTGGCATGGGGGAATTAAATATGAGAAAGTAAGAAGTAACTTCATATGTCTTGGGATAGTGCAGCAACCCAGCTTTTTAACCTCTAATATCTGTTTATTGAATCATATTCTGTATGATTCTCTTTCTTTATTGATAACCTTTCAGGTTGTTAATTTCACCAGAGCATATCTTCTGGAACACATGCAGCTGCAGAGTGCTGCCTTTAGGTTATCATTGAAGGCTTACAGAAATAGATGCCCCATGGTCCCACAACCCTAGCTCCAGGATGTACTTGACTTAGAGGTAAACATTGTCCAAACAGCAAACTTCTTTGAGGACCACAATGATGGAGCAGGACTGAGCAGAGATGTCCAGTATAATGTTAATAGATATGTGATTGTCCAAGTTTCATTTAATATATTAAGTAGTGATGAAGTAATGAAGAATGCAAATATGTCATTACTCTCAATACAATACAATACAATACAATACAATACAATACAATACAATACAATACACCAGGTTGGAAGAGACCTTCAAGATCATCGCGTCCAACCCATCAACCAATCCAACCCACCCAACAACTAAACCATGCAGCCAAGCACCCCATCAAGTCTCCTCCTGAGCACCTCCAATGAAGGTGACTCCACCACCTCCATGGGCAGCCAATTCCAATGGGCAATCACTCTCTCTGTATAGAGCTTCCTCCTAACCTTCAGCCTAAACCTGCCCTGGTGCAGCCTGAGACTGTGTCCTCTTGTTCTGGTGCTGGCTGCCTGGGAGAAGAGACCAACCTCTGCCTGTCTACAACCTCCCTTCAGGTAGTTGCAGAGAGCAATAAGGTCACCCCTGAGTCTCCTCTTCTCCAGGCTAAGCAACCCCAGCTCCCTCAGCCTTTCCTCATAGGGTTTGTGTTCCAAACCCCTCACCAACTTTGTTGCCCTTCTCTGGACATGCTCCAGCAAGACAACATCCTTCCTAAACCGAGGGGGCCAGAACTGGACACAGGACTCAAGGTGTGGCCTAAGCAGTGCAGTGTACAGGGGCAGAATGACCTCCCTGCTCCTGCTGGCCACACTGTTCCTGATGCAAGCCAGGATGCCATTGGCCTTCTTGGCTGCCTGGGCACACTGCAGGCTCATGTTCAGCCTACAATCAACCAGTACCCCCAGGTCCCTCTCTGCCTGGCCACTCTCCAGCCACTCTGACCCCAGCCTGTGGCACTGCATGGGGTGGTTGTGGCCAATGTGCAGAACCCGGCACTTGGATGTGTTCAATCTCATGCCCTTGGATTCTGCCAATCTGTCCAGCCTGTCGAGCCTCTGCAAAGCTTCTCTATGACAGTATAAAGGTCATGGAGAGTGAGAAAGATGAGAAAAGTTAAAAACGTAGATGGCAAATAACAAGCCTTTACAAAATAATCCAGAGGGCAAATCACATCAAGGTATCCTTATCTTGTGCTGACTGACAATTAGAATCATAGAATCATAGAATCAGTCAGGGTTGGAAGGGACCACAAGGATCATCTAGTTCCAACCCCTGCCATGGGCAGGGACACCCTACACTAGATCACGCTGGCCAGAGCCTCGTCCAGCCTGGTCTTAAACACCTCCAGGGACGGGGCCTCAACCACCTCCCTGGATAACCCATTCCAGGCCTTCACCACTCTCATGGTGAAGAACTTCCTCCTCACCTCCAGCCTGAATCTCCCCATTTCCAGCTTCATTCCGTTCCCCCTAGTCCTATCACTACCTGAGATCCTGAGAAGTCCCTCCCCAGCCTTCCTGTAGGCCCCCTTCAGATACTGGAAGGCCACAATGAGGTCACCTGGGAGCCTTCTCTTCTCCAGACTGAACAGCCCCAACTCCTTCAGCCTGTCCTCATAGGAGAGGTGCTCCAGCCCTCTGATCATCCTCGTGGCCCTTCTCTGGACACGCTCCAGCACGTCCACATCCCTCCTGTAATAGGGGCTCCAGAACTGGACGCAGTACTCCAGGTGGGGTCTCACCAGAGCTGAGTAGAGGGGAGAAGCACCTCCCTTGACCTGCTGGTCACACTTCTCCTGATGCAGCCCAGGATCTGATTGGCTTTCCGGGCTGCAAGCGCACATTGAGAGCTCCTGTTGAGCTTCTCGTCCACCAGCACCCCCAAGTCTCTCTCCTCAGGGCTGCTCTCCAGCCAGTCCCTGCCCAGCCTGTATGTGTGCCTGGGATTGCCTCGACCCAGATGCAGGACCCTGCACTTGGTCTTGTTGAAGCTCATGAGCTTGGCTTGTGCCCACCTCTCCAGCCTGTCCAGGTCCCTCTGGATGGCATCCCTTCCCTCCAGTGTGTCCGCTGCACCACACAGCTTGGTGTCATCAGCAAACTTGCTGAGGGTGCATTTAATGCCACTGTCCATGTCACCCACAAAGATGTTGAACAAGACAGGTCCCAGGACTGATCCCTGAGGGACTCCGCTTGTCACTGGCCTCCACTGGGACATGGACCCGTTGACAGCCACTCTTTGGGTGCGGCCATCAAGCCAGTTCTTTATCCATCTAGTGGTCCATCCATCAAACCCATGTGTCGCCAGCTTGGAGACCAGGAGGTGGTGCGGGACAGTGTTGAAGGCTTTGCTCAAGTCCAGGTAAATGACATCAGTTGCTCGCCCCTCATCTATTAATGCTGTCACCTGATCATAGAAGGCCACCAGGTTTGTCAGGCAGGATTTGCCCTTGGCAAAGCCATGCTGACTATTCCCAATCACCTCTTCACTATTCTTCTGAGTCATTAGTGCCTCCAGGAGGATCTGCTCCATGATCTTTCCAGGCACAGAGGTGAGACTGACTGGCCTGTAGTTCCCCGGTTCCTCCTTCTTGCCCTTTTTGAAAATGGGAGTAATGTTTTCCCTTTTCCACTCTGTGGGGACTTCCCCACTCTGCCATGACTTCTGGAATATAATAGAGAGGGGCTTGGCAACCTCATCAAATTCCATGTCTAAGAGCAGTGGAGGGCCAGTGCATTTCTCTGGCTTATTTACTTGTCTGCAGGCCTTTTGCAGTAATTAATTCAATGTTAGGATCACAGAATAACATGTGCTGGAGGTCTGGTGGTGATCTGATCCAACACAACCTATCCAGTTCCATCCCAACCCCAGAGCAGGGCCAATTTAGAGGAGGTTGGTCATAACCTTGTTCCTTAAGTTTTGAGTTTGTTGAGTATCTCCAGGTTTCTTTCATTGTTTCACTACCCCTGTCACAGAGCAAAAGGTTTCCTAATATCTAAACAGAATTTTCAGTGTCCCAGCTTGTGTCTGTTGCCTATTGTCCTATCACTGTGTACCTCCAAGAAGAGTCTTGAGCTTGTCTTCTCTACATCCTCTGATGCAGACAGCAGTTGTAAACATCATTAAGATTTCCTCTTAGGTTTTTCTTCTCCAAACTGAACAAAGCCAGCTCCCTCAGCTTCACAGCATCCATCATGTTCCAGTACCTCGACCCTCTTTTGGCCTTGTCCAGGACTTGCTGCAGTTTGTCACTGTGTTTCCTGTACTGTGGAAGCCCAAAATTGGCCATGGTACTTCAGAGGAAGTCGCCTAAGTACCAGATGGAGGGGAAGTAGTCATATCCCTCAAGCTGTTGGCTGCACCCATGTAAAACGTGACAGGTTGGACTTGATGATCTTTGAGGTGTCTTCCAACCTTGGTGATACTGTGATACTGTGAAAACTGCACAATTTGGGCATACTGCTGACTGCTGTTCAGCTTGCTGTCCTCTAGGAATTTAAATCCCTGTAAAGCCACTTTCCTCCCAGTTGTCCACCAGCTTGTGCTGTTACATGGAATTGGTCCATCCCGGATGCAAGAATTTGTTTCTGCTTCTGCTGAAGTTCATGAGATTTCTGTCAATGCCATTTCACAAGAGAGCTGCTCTAGAAAGGGCAAGAGGACTGTAGCACAAGAGATGGCAGGGCTCATTGGGAGGGCTTTAAACTAGGTTTGAAGGGAGTAGGTGAGGAAACCAGCAGAGACAGAGGGACATAAATTAGAGTCAGATGAGAAATCAGCAGCCCAGCTGAAGTGCATGTACACCAATGTATGGGGAACAAACAAGAGGAACTGGAAGTCTTGGTCCACCAGGAAAACTATGATGTAGTTGCCGTTACAGAAACGTGGTGGGACGATTCACACAGGAGTACTGCACTGGGGGGTACAGGCTCTTTAGGTGAGACAGGTGAGAGAGGAGGAGGAGGAGGGGTGGCTCTGTATGTTAGGGAATCTCTTGATGCCACAGAAGTTGAGGTAGAGGATGAAAGGATTGAGTGCCTGTGGGTTAAAATCAGAGGGAGAGCTAACAAAACTGACATCCTGGTTGGAGACTGTTATAGAGCACCCAAGCAGGATGAAGAGATTGATGAATTATTTTATAAGCAGTTGGAGGCTGTCTCAATATCACCAGACTTTGTCCTTGTGGGTGGCTTTGACCTACCATACATCTGCTGGGAACTTAATTCAGCAGAAAGGAGGCAGTCCAGAAGGTTCTTAGAGTGTATGGAGGACAGCTTCCTGATGCAGCTGTTAAGTGAGCCTACCAGGGGTCAGGCCCTGCTTGACCTGCTGTTCTCAAATAGAGAAGGGCTGGTGGGAGATGTGATGGTAGGAGGCTGTCTAGGGTGCAGCAACCATGAGATAGTGGACTTTTCAATATGCAGGGAAATGAGGAGGAGCAACAACAGAACCCTCACCTGGGAATTCCAGAGGGCAGACTTCAGCTTATTTAAGCCACTTACTCGGAGAGTACTCTGGGTAGCACAAAGAGCAAAGGGGTCCAGGGTGGTTGGACCTACTTCAAACAGGGAACTCTTGAAGGCACAGGAACTGGCAGTTCCCATGTGCCAAAAGATGAGCCAGTGGGGGAGGATCTGGGCCTGGAGAAGCAAGCAGTTCCTGAAGGAATTAAGGGAAAAAAGAGGCTGTATCGCCTTTGGAAAGGGGAGGAAGTAACTTGTGATACGTTTAAGGAAGTTGTTAGATCATGTAGGAGAAAAATTAGAGAGGCAAAAGCCCAGTTAGAACTTAAGCTGGCCACTTCTGTGAAAGACAATAAAAAGCATTTTTATAAATATTTTAATGCTAAAAAGAGGGGCAAGAAGAACCTCCTCTCTTTATTGGACCTGGAGAGGAAACATTGTAACTAAAGATGAGGAAAAGGCTGCGGTTCTAAATACCTTCTTTGCCTCCATTTTCAACAGTAAGGCAGGAGGACTGCAGGATAACTGGGCTCCTGAACTGATAGATGGAGGAAGTAGTTGGAGACTTGCTGAGCCAACTGGATCCCCACAAGTCCATGGGATGGGATGGGATCCATCCTAGGGTGTTGAGAGAGCTGGCAGGAGAGCTGGCAGATGATCTGGCCATCATTTTTCAACAGTCCAGGCACACTGGAGAGGTCCCACATGACTGGGAGCTGGCCAGCGTGATGCCCATCCACAAGAAGGGCCAGAAGGAGGAGCCAGGGAATTCCAGACCTGTCAACCTGACCCCAGTGCCAGGCAAGATTATAGAACAGGTCATCTTGAGTGAAATCACACAGCACTTACAGGATGGCCAAGGGATCAGGCCCAGCCAGCATGGATTTAGGAAGGACAGGTCCTGCCTGACCAACCTGACCAGTTGACCGCCTGGCGGATGTGGGGCATGCTATGGATATAGTCTACCTGGACTTCAGCAAGGCCTTTGAAACCATCCCCCACAGCAAACTCCTGGCCAAGCTGTCATCTCGTGGCTTGGACAACAGCACTCTGAGCTGGGTTAGGAACTGGCTGGAGGGCCAAGCCCAGAGAGTGGTGGTGAATGGTGCCACATCCAGCTGGCAGCCAGGCACCAGTGGTGTGCCCCAAGGATCAGTGCTGGGCCCCATGCTCTTTAATATCTTTATTGATGATCTGGATGAGGGGATTGAGTCCATCATCAGTAGATTTGCAGATGACACCACGCTGGGGGCAGAAGTTGATCTGTTAGAGGGTAGGAGAGATCTGCAGAGAGACCTTGACTAGCTGGGCAGATGGGCAGCATCTAACATGATGGCATTTAACATGCCCTCATGATGGCCATGATGGCCAGGTTCTGCACTTTGGCCACAACAACCCCATGCAGTGCTACAGGCTGGGGTCAGAGTGGCTGGAGAGCAGCTAGACAGAAAGGGACCTGGGGGTACTGGTTGATAGTTGGCTGAGGATGAGCCAGCAGTGTGCCCAGGTGGCCAAGAAGGCCTAGGGCATCCTGGCCTGCAACAGTGTGGCCAGCAGGAGCAGGGAAGTCATTGTGCCCCTGTACTCTGCACAGGTTAGGCCGCACCTCGAGTACTGTGTCCAGTTCTGGGCCCCTCAATTTAAGAAGGACATTGAGACACTTGAATGTGTCCAGAGAAGGGCAATGAGGCTGGTGAGAGGCCTTGAGCACAAGCCCTATGAGGAGAGGCTGAGGGAGCTGTGGTTGCTTAGCCTGGAGAAGAGGAGGCTCAGGGGAGACCTCATTGCTCTCTACAACTACCTGAAGGGAGGTTGTAGCCAGGCAGAGGTTGGTCTCTTCTCCCAGGCAGCCAGCACCAGAACAAGAGGACACAGTCTCAGGCTGCACCAGGGCAGGTTTAGGCTGAAGGTTAGGAGGAAGCTCTATACAGAGAGAGTGATTGCCCATTGGAATTGGCTGCCCAGGGAGGTGGTGGGGTCAACATCACTGGAGGTGTTTAAGAAGAGAGTGGATGAGGCACTTGGTGCCTTGGTTTAGTTGTCAGGAGGTGTTAGGTACTAGGTAATAGGTTGGACTTGATGATCTCTGAGGTCTTTTCCAACCTTGTTGATTCTATGATTCTTTGTTCCTATGATTCTATTATCAGATGCTCTCTGAAGAGTAGCCTTGTTCTCCAGTGTACCAACTGCTCCCTTTCACTCAGCACCAGCAGTGTAGTGCACCTCATCACCCAGGCCCTTATAAAAGGTATTTAAAAAGGATCATCAGCTCCTCAGGAATGTTCTTAGGAAAAAAAGGAAGCAGAGGCTATAATCTGAGCACAATTGGCCCAGTTTTGTGTTCTGTGTATATTGGAATGCTAATAATAAAGTTTTTCCAGTTTTACTTGTTTGCTTTTGTGTGAAATCAGCAGAAAGCTCTTTCCCTCCCAGAATTACTATTATTAACCACCGTTTAGGAAGTAGAAGCAAGTACCCAGCATAGATGAGGGAGAAACAGCAATCATAAGGAAGATCCAACCTACTTTATACACAGCAGCTCTCCTTCTGAGCAAGAACCAAAAGTGCACAGTGCTGCTGATTTCCAAGAGCTGCTAATTCACCAGCTAGCTGTCAATTAGCTTCCAGCTGCAACTTTTAAAGCCTATGACTGCTTATGAGCTATCGATCAGGATATGAATCACTGTAAAACGTTCTAAAGGGTCAGATGAGGGATTTCTGATGAAAGATGCTTTATTAGGGGAGTTCCTACCCTATGAGAATTAGACTAATACTTAATCTGTGTTTTCTTGGTGTTTTCTGAGAGCTTACAGAGCATGGGTTTTATAAACTAGGCTAGCATTAATCAAGATGCTGCAGTGGTCTCTGAAGCACCAGTTTGGATACTATGGGGCTGCACATCCAAGATTTACCCATAACTACAGTAGCAATGGGCACCTTGGCAATATCTTTTTCCTGGCCACATAGACCTGAAACATTTTCTGCTGATAATAATCCCAGCTCTACAGCTACACAAGACATTCACCAGAACATGTTTTGTCTTGTTTTACCCTGAGAACTGGTGTTTTGATTGTGGTTACTGTGAGCCACTGAATATGTTTAAAAAGGCTGCAAATAAGCAGTGGGACTGTTAGCATCTACTACTTTTTCTTCCCAACCAAGCTGCTCACCACATGGAATAGTGGTGAACATAGAGAAGATCTTACTCAGGGTGGCAGTATGTCTTAAGGCACTTATCATAGTATCATAGTATCAGTCAGGGTTGGAAGGGACCACGAGGATCATCCAGTTCCAACCCCCCTGCCATGGACAGGGACACCACACACTACATCAGGCTGGCCAGAGCCTCGTCCAGCCTGGGCTTAAACACCTCCAGGGATGGGGCCCCAACCACCTCCCTGGAACACCCATTCCAGGGCTTCACCACTCTCATGGTGAAGAACTTCCTCCTCACCTCCAGCCTGAATCTCCCCACCTCCAGCTTCATTCCATTCCCCCTAGTCCTGTCACTCCCTGAGATCCTGAGAAGTCCCTCCCCAGCCTTCCTGTAGGCCCCCTTCAGATACTGGAAGGCCACAATGAGGTCACCTCGGAGCCTTCTCTTCTCCAGACTGAACAGCCCCAACTCCTTCAGTCTGTCCTCATAGGAGAGGTGCTCCAGCCCTCTGATCATCCTCATGGCCCTTCTCTGGACATGTTCCAGTATGTCCATATCCCTCTTGTAACAGGGGCTGCAGAACTGGACGCAGTACTCCAGGTGGGGTCTCACCAGAGCTGAGTAGAGGGGGAGAAGCACCTCCCTTGACCTGCTGGTCACACTTCTCTTGATGCAGCCCAAGATCTGATTGGCTTTCCGGGCTGCAAGTGCACATTGAGAGCTCCTGTTGAGCTTCTCATCCACCAGCACCCCCAAGTCTCTCTCCTCAGGGCTGCTCTCCAGCCAGTCCCTGCCCAGCCTGTATGTGTGCCTGGGATTGCCTCGACCCAGATGCAGGAGCCTGCACTTGGTCTTGTTGAAGCTCATGAGGTTGGCTTGTGCCCACCTCTCCAGCCTGTCAAGGTCCCTCTGGATGGCATCCCTTCCCTCCAGCGTGTCCACTGCACCACACAGCTTGGTGTCATCAGCAAACTTGCTGAGGGTGCACTCGATGCCACTGTCCATGTCACCCACAAAGATGTTGAACAAGCCTGGTCCCAGGACTGATCCCTGAGGGACTCTGCTTGTCACTGGCCTCCACTGGGACATGGACCCATTGACAGCCACAGTCCTGGACACACCAGAGACAGCAGTGGGTTTCTGATGGCTGGTCAAATGGTGGACTTCAGAGACTAAAGGCATGTGCAGCTGCCTACTGCAGTTAAGTGCAGAACTCACCATGGTATCCAATGGTTGGTAAAAAAAGCAATGAGGACTTCAGAGCACTTGCTCCTCAGGCTGACAGATTTTGACTGTGTGGACAGTGACTGGATAGAATCATGTCTATCAATGCAAACTGAGTGCTTACAGGAGGTTTTGTAAGTGTAGCTGTGCAAACACAGGATAGAATTAGAGATCTGTGCTTTTTGCATCACTGAAGTAGTACTTTTCTTATCACCCACCATGAAAGAAAGGGAAGCAGTCCCCACTGAGGAGTGGTTGTGTGGGGTGCACCCTAGTAAAGCTGCACAAAGACACCAGGTATCAGGTAGTGTTTTATTACACAATCTATCTATACAGAGATATACAGAAGTGCCATCCTGTCAGAATGGCAGCCACATTTACTATCAGTTGCAAGATCACTTCCTGCCAAACTGGGGCAATGGTGGTGGCACTTTGATGTCTTGACCTCTTTCTAGTTTCTTCTCACAGTCAACTAGGTAATTGACCCCATCAATGACAATCTGGACTAGTTCCACCTACAGCAAGGAGAAGACATATTAGTAATAGAAGCTTTAATAGAGGAAGGGAAAACTGTCTTGTGCTGCAGTGACAGCAGACCAAGCTATAATTGAGGAGGATCATGGCATAGGGACTGCACAGCCTGTGGCATGGGGAGTGCAGGTCATGCTGGTCCAGTGGAAAGCTATAGTAGTTCTGTTCTCCTTTTTACCCTGAAATTGGACCTCCAGCAACAGTGATTTTCAAATAGGCCCCTAAAGTTATTTCCACCAAATTCTACTCCTGTTAGTATTCCTACAGGAACAAAGCAAACAAGCAGAAGTTCTTGTACAAATTTTTTAGGCATGAGTTGACATATCTGTTTCAAATGTGTCTGCCGTGATCCTCCTCAGATGTTTGCTGAGAAATAATGCCTGGCACAGCCAAGAGTGCCTGTCCATTTTGTTCCCCACATTCAGTGAGAATGAGGAAACCAAAATAGCAGTGCTCTGAATGCTCAGAAACAGCAGACAATTCCTACTGAAGCAGCCATTGCTGCATCTTCCCAGTCTCTGAGCCTCTACCACCTCTGTGCTTCCAGGAGCACAGGGTCAGATGGGAACTAACTGTGACAGTGGTGAGAGGAGAGGACAGAGACTGTTTGCCTTGGTTCACACTGGCCCTGAATGCTTCTAGGAGCATAGGATTAGAGGCCTTCACATGGCTAAGACTGGGAGGATGGCAGGAGTTATCAGTTTAGCCAAGGCCATTTAGATTGCCTGAGAAAGCTTGTCAAAGCAGACTTGTACTTCTTTACAGGCATAGCTCAGGACCATGTGTTCCCCTACAGCTGACCATGAACCCTGCTGTGGGGAAGGATGTCTGACTCACTCTTCCAAGTGTGCTGGCTTTGCTGAGCAGTTTTGCCAAGTCTAGGACCCACATCTCCAAAGCAAAGGCACTCTAAACTGACACGCTGGCTTTATATCATCCATCACTCCTTTGTTTTCAGCTCTTGATTTACACTGGCAGAGGTGGGATTAGCTCCAGGTCCAAAGCAGCGCTAAAATTGTCAATTCTATATGGCAAGGCATAGTGGGACAGGTGAGAAGTATGAGGTGCTTTATCTCTAGCAGTGGTTTTCATAGGTTCACAGGCCCTGAGCTGTTGTTAGCTAGCAAGCCACAGCACTTATTTTTCTTAATCTCCATGAAATGGTTCATTAACAACCTTTAATGATTGGCTTGTTCAAACCTACTGCAAAGACTAACTCCCATTGTCTCTTTATTGTGACAGTGCTGATTTTCAAGGGAAGCATTTCAGTGGCTTAGCAGTTTATTTTATTGTCTTTTACAGACCAGCTGTGCTGGGAAATCAGAGTTCTAAATTTGCAGCCTCCAGGAGGAAAGGTATTTCATATTAAGTTTGCATTGACCAGTAACTGAAACAGAGCAAAAATACAGACAGTTTTATCTTGCACCTTTGGGAACATAATTCAGTTCTCTGCAAACACATTTACCACAAAATGGAATTTATTTTCCCACGTACTGAAAAAAATGTCTGTCTTAAAATAAAACATTTCTATCCCCTGGAGTTTGTCTTGTCTTATTTAGATTTAAAAATCTCCAAGGTATGGGTTGGATTTTATCTATTGGGTTCATCCTTTGAATCCTTGCTGTACCAGGTATCACTGACTTCAGTGGAAAACTTCTTTTAAACAGAAATTTGGAGGCTTAGGCTATCTGTCATTAGAACTCATACTAATTAATCATGCAGTGTCATCTTTTTGTATTATTAGTATTTTGTATTACTAGTATTTATACAAAATGCACCTGATGATGCTTCAGGTATTAATAAATGTTTTTAGCACATACTGTTTTTGCAAAGAATACAGCTTATTAGTTTTTCATTATTATTTATTTCAGTCTAGATCCAAAGGAGAGCTGCCTAAATTTTAGTATGTCCAAATACATCTTGGCTGTGAGGACATTCAAGGTCATATCTGAATAAGAAAGCACAGGAGACCTGGCTTGGCTATGTCCTACTGATTTCTGGGACAACCAAGGTGAGCAAGAAAAGGAAGTTAGCTGGCTGGCTGTGGATCAGCTTGAATCCAGTTGTAACCCAGCTGCCTTGCCCCAAGCATCAGGCTGAACTAAGGTGTTGTCTCCAACACCTCAAGCTGTGCCAGGGGAGGTTTAGGCTCAAGGTGAGGAGAAAGTTCGTCACAGAAAGAGTAATTGGCCATTGGAATGTGCTACCCAGGGAGGTGGTGGAGTCACCGTCCCATGAGGTGTTCAAAAAAGGATTGGATGTGGCACTTGGAGCCATGGTTTAGTTGTCAAGAGGTGTTAGGTATTAGGTAGTAGGTTTGACTTGATGATCTCTGAGGTTTTTTCCAACCTGGTTGATTCTGTGACCAAACCACATCTATGTCTAAGCTGCCTAAGCCTTTAAGTGCTGTACTCTTCTGGACAAACACACCTTGACAGCTTGCTTTTCTTTGCAATCAACTTGCAGCAAAGCCCCCAGGGTAATTAAAACTTTGCTGCTGAGCAAGTAGACAGCCCTTCAGATCCTGGCATGTACAAGCAGGCTGGCATCTGATCCCAAATCATGTGTGTCATTGCTAGTGGACAAAAAAAATCCTTAGGAGACATCACTCCCACTAGGGCCTGCCCAACTGACCATACATGCAAGTTTACAGTGCTCACCTAGGGGATGAAAGACATTTTTGGCAAAAGGTTTGAGCCTATACTTTCTAGTAGCAAAGTGTGCAAATTACTGGGTTTACAGGGTCTTGCAAGGTAAATATTTGTCTCCATTGTTCTTGATGTGTCCAAACATGAACATGGCCCTTGTCTCAGTAAGGAAAAGTAAACTGTAGCTGTGCCATGGGACTTACAGCCTGTGACATGGAGTAAAGGTTTGGCTCAGGCAGAGCTAGTGAAAGGAGGCGGCAGCTCTTTGCATGACAGTTTCTTCCCCATCCTCCAGCGGATTTGTTTATGAGATATTCTGTCTTACAAGATACTTAAATATTAAACTGGAATGAGGACTCTCAAGTCCCAGGAATGCAGCAACACCACTGGATTATAGGATCATTTCCACTCTGGCCCAAAAAATACTCATTGAAACTGAAAGAGGGTCTGAACAAATGTGTGAGGTGAACCCATCTCATCATATCCTACAGCCCTACTGGGAGGGCTCAGGGCTGGCAATTAAATCTTTGCCCTGATCTAAACCTAGCTCTCTGGCATCCTCTGGACAGTGCTACAGAGAATGTGTGAGGATGTCTCCAGCTCCTCCTCCACTATTTTGAAGTGAAAGGACTAGCCTTAATCTGCTGTTTAGCTGTGGAGGAAGTGCATGAGTCTGAATACTAAAGGAACACAATACCTTAAACCAGTCTTGCTCTCAGAGCCCGATTGCCTGTGTGGATTGGGACTCAATTCCTGCTTCTTTCCCCAACATTTTGCAGCAGGTATAGAAGGTACCACTCAGTATTGTAGTAGCTAGCTCAGTGCACACTGTATGACATATAAATATGTCTTGTCTCATGTTGCAGCACTGCAGAGACTACTGGACACCAATCACATAGCCAGGCAGTACAGCAGGCTGGCAGGGTTAAGTTCGTTCTGTGATGCTGAAAAGCAGTTTCCTGAGGGATGCCTCTTAGAAAAGGCAAACCTTTCCAGTGCCAGCATGCTATCACATAGTGCAAGCATGTCCAATTTGTAGAACTTGCTCAAGATTAGTTGAACATTGCCATACAAGGACATTTGTCAATCACTTCAGATTTTTTCTTTGAGTAAGAATTTCCATTGGGCTGGATTCATCAGGAATAATAATTGCCATGAATCCACTGTGGTCAGCAGAGAAGACCCAACCAGTGGGAAACTGACTCATATCAACCCAGATCTGAGCTGCAAAGCAAGGGGGGAAAAAAGAAAGAGATTACCTCTGACCGACCCATGCGGTCCAGGTTGGAGATATCATAGACATCTGCCACAGCTGCTGTGTCCACGCCACCGGTGCCACGCTTTTGCAGGCGCAGGTTCTCCAGGATCTTTGGAAACCTGGGATCCTATCAGAAGAAACAGCTTTGATCTTATTGCCTTTTACCCTGCATATTGTGCTGTTACACATGGCTTAATAGCATCTCCCAAAAGACAGGCAGAGATGGATAGTTTCCTCAGTCCTTGGATTACAGCCTGTCCTGGTGGCTGTCTGCTAAGCAGATTAATTTCCATAACAAACACAATAATTTATGGAATGAAAGTGTGCTCAATTAGTCAGGCATTATCCCTGGGATCTTGTTTGACATCGTGCTAATGTGCTGTTGCTGTGAGATATCGTTTTTCATTTGTTCCTTTGTAAATCAGAAGAGGTGACTTATGCCACTGGCCTTTTAAACGAGGTGTGTACCTTGCTAAGCTTGGGCAGCTTCACGTGGACTCCAGCGCGTAAGCCAGTTCCCAGGTTGGAAGGACAGGTCAGAACATACCCAAGACGCTCGTTCCACATGAACTCCCAGCCCCGTTCCTTAATTAATCTTTCCACCTATGATAACAAAAAAACCCCAAACCCCCAAATCAGCAAAAAGAAAAGGGCAGTGTTCAAATGTCTTATATTAAGAGACAGCCCAACAGAGAGATATGAGGATGATTGCTGGACTTGAACATCTCTCCTGCAAAGAAAGACTGAGAGAACTGGGGATGTTTAGTCTTGGGAAGACTATCAACCTCTATAAATATCTGAGAGGTGGATGTCAAGAAGAGGGTGGTGCCCAGTGATAGGACAGGGCACAACAGGTACGAGCTAGAACACAGGAAGTTCCACCTCAACACGAGAAGACACTTTTTTATGGTGAGGATGACAGAGCACTGGAACAGGCTGCCCAGAGAGGTTGTGGAGTCTCCTTCTCTGGAAACCCTCCTGGATGCATTCCTGTGCAGCCTTCCCTAGATTGTCTTGCTTTGGCAGGGGGATTGGACTCATTGTCTATGGAGGTCCTTTCCATTCCCTAACATTCTGTGATTCTGTGATTCACTAACACCAGTGGAACTGCATAAATTTACAGCCATCATCAGGTATCAAGATCCCAAATGCATATTACTAGGGTTTCTTAACCATTTTCTCACAACCACTAGCTTGCAGACTCTTCTTCACTTTATATCAAAGCTTCCTGTCACCATGGTTTGGTATAGCCTAAGCCCATGGAGCCATATCTTCATGCAAGCATCATGGCTTTTGCCATGCATTTCTAACCTTGGTATTTTTTTTAGCAACACACAAACTCAAAAGATTCAAGTGCTGTGAAACCAACAAAATGACCTGAAGCTGGGTTTTTCAAGGTGATGCTGTGGCTGTTGGGGGACATCTGACTTCTAAAAATGACTCGTATTAACAGCCACACTTCCATTATAAGGTGACAACATGGCTTGTATATAATACTTTTCATTAGTAGATCTCTGACTGAATTTGAAAAGTGACTGAAGTAATTATCCCCAGAAAAATCACAAAGGTCTGTTGACCTTTAAATAGGCTGCTACTGTGCTCATTCATTTACACATCCTGGACTTCTGCAATCTAAATACAATTTCAGCTGAATTCTCTTCTCCTCCAGGGGAGATTCAGATACATAAACCATCTCACGCTCACAAGACCTCTGCAAATACATAGATGAGTACTTCTGCAGAGGGATAAAGAATGAAGGACTCACCCAGTATCATTTCTATATTGTGTAGGGACATCAGAATTGATAGTGGAATACTAGCCTGATTTCCTGCCTCAAACACTTCTGCTTGCTGTTTGACCACTTCCCAGCTGCCTCTGTGCACTTCTGTTCAATGTGAGCTGAGCACAGTAGCAGATAAAAAGCTGGGAACAGCAATGTAAGACATGTCACCAGGATCACCACTCTGTATGCTTCTCAGTCTCATGAGTCCCAGTTAACCACCTCAATGCCAAAGAAGCATCCACCAGGCACTTTCCTTTTCCTGTGTTGTCAAGCTACAGCTTCCCTGCAGATGCTCTGAACTTCCTTTGCTTCCACAATCAAGACACTGTCCATAATTGGCCTTGCTTTCTTTGGCTGGGGATTGTGAAGAGATATGGAAGTGGTGCAGAGCTGTATGAGTGCTACAGCTGCTTGGGACTTTTTGAGACAGCACTGTCTTCAGAAAGCCAGAGAAGCTCTTTTGCCAAGGTGACAGAAATGAAACAAATTGTCCAAGGCTGGATCTAGTGCTATGTTTGCCTCTCCATGGCAAGGAAGAAAAGTAGCATGATGGAGGCAAATGCTGTTCCTTCATCCAAAATGCTGTTTGGATGAAGTGACTGTGCCAAAGTTCTGGATGGGGAGAAATAATCGTTTTATGCCACAAAAATATTCTTACAGTCTGGGAAAGAATTTCAAGCCAGTTTCAGCTTTGCATAGTTTAAACTCAAGGATTTCTCTTATTATGGTAATTCAACCAGGAATAATGTGGACAAGAGTACTGGAAAATAATGTTTGGTCACATCATCTAACCCACTGCACCTTGCTATATTGCCTGTGGACACAGCAAAGTCCTCTCCCTCTTTTTAAAGTAACTTTTTCTGTGCCAGAGCAGTGCAGAGGGCTGCACTGGTCTGGAGTCGACTTGCAGCCATACCTGGATTCCCCAGATAAAACTCTTTTAACCAACATGCCACAGCTTGAAGATATTTTTAATGTTCTTTGTGAACAGCTAGAGGTGAATAAAAATAAAACCCCAGGGCTCTGTATATTGGTTCTTGGCATTTTAATCACAAAACTCCTTCTCTCCCTAGAAGTAGCAGTGAGCTTAGGGGTCCTAAGCTCCCATCCCAGCATCAGGGATGAGAACCAGGAAACTTGGTCAGATAAATTCTTCATTTATGCAAATCCAGCAATCCAAATAAAATGCTTGATTTATGAATTCTCACAAAATGGGGAATCAAAAAAAAAAAAAAAAAGTCTTTAGCCAGCTTGTGCTTAAGATTTTAATGGAAAAGCTACAAGGACATTTTATTTATTTTCCCCTACAACTCAGCTATCAGCTTGCCCATGTTTCCGTCTTTAACTGCATTAGTGTGGGTTGCTATGTGTACTGGTGTTACTTCATTTTGTGGCTCCTGGAGATGTCAGTTCAGTATGAACCACAGTAAGCAGTGCTGACAACAGCCCAACAATCAACAAACAGGAACAATAAACTCATTGAGACACTACCTCTTTCAAACCACGGCAAAACCTTTCAAACACCCGTTTCATGTTGCCACCCTTCTCCATGGAGATGACCCTGGTGTGGTCCTCTTCATTAATCCAAATCAGAAATGTCTTGTCATGGTTATGCCTAGTTGAGAGTAAGAAAAGAACAGCTTTTAAAAAACAGGTCCTGAAAAAATAATTCACAGTATCCTTAGTTTTATCACAATCATTCAGGGCTGTGAGAGGTTAAGTGTGGCACAATAATATTGCTCTGCAGAGTGAAAGATCGGAGATGCTTCCACATTTGGGTCCCCCATGCCAACAGCATCATATTGGGTAAACAGGGAGAGTAAGAAGGGCATTTTTATGATCACATCATGCTGCTGTGATGTAGAGCAAGGAAAAAGGTGGTGTCCTCTAAAACAAGCACAGCTGGGAGGTACAACAAGGGAGAAGCCAAGCTCTGCATCCCCTGTCACTGGGAACAGCTTTTATTGTTCCAAGAAAACCGTGCAGCTAGGGAAAAAGCTCTAACATTTACATGCTGCTGTGGGCCAAGCATTATGTCTCCCCTAAATCAAATCCCAATGTCCTCTGTATTGCTTGGTAGCACTGGATTGCCACATCCGTCAAGTCAGTCAAGTTACGTGTCTGAGGATAGCAGCTGCATGTTGCTTCCGGACAGTACATTAACAATGCTACCCTGTCAGTCAAGATAAAAATGCTTGGGGATACCCACAGATCAGTTATGGCTAGGTTTATTAAGTGCTGGGTCAAATCTGAGGTCACTTTTCCTGGCCTTTTTCTCTGCTTTCTCTGTAGTCTGCTACTGTCTTTCTACAGCATGTAAGAGGGGATTGATGGGATCAGACTGATTCATGCAAATAGTGCAATATTACCAGGTTTGAAACATGTGGAATCTGAATGTTTAAGTTCACTGATAAGCCTGACTTTTACCTAGCCTCTTACTGTGTCTCCTCTTTTATGTTTTCTTGGTTTTTTCACTTGGAATTTGCCAATGTGATACTGAGTAGCCATAAAGATCCTGTGCTCTGACATTACAATCAGCTGAGGTCTGGTTACCTCTTCAGTCACAGACAAATGTTCAGGGGAGGCTGTTCCAAATAGTTTGACATTAGCTGGACTGAGCTCCACCTTTAAGTAACTGTGTCCTCATTACTTTAAGGAACATAGAGGAAGGCCATGCTGAGTGCATTTAAATTGTGCCATTGCTGCCAGTAATTTCTGTGGGAATGGCCTTGCAGCCCATAACAAGGACAAGACAGCAGTCATTATAAGCAACATAATTTCTAGAATTTGTACTTTATTTTTGTTTCTTGCAAGAGAAAGGCAGGCTTTCCACACACAGCTTACTGAAATCACACTGATTTTTTCCAGTCTGCCTGACATTTCATGTGGAAAACAAGCCAAAGAACAGCTCTGGTTTATTCAGGAAATCCCTGGCTAGTAATTTTACTGTTGGTACTTGTTTGTTTTTTAGAGACAATGGAAGGGATGCCTCAGATTCCTCTGTTTCCTCTTTCTCAGGTTTAGATGGGGTCCAGGGATCTAAACAAGCTTGCTGGAATAAAAGAATCCTCAGATTTCCAGCAGGTCATCAGGTTTCATGGGTAATCAGCTTTTACAGCACTCACTCCCTGACAGAAATCAGGTTTAGCTCATCACAGAAATACTGGCTGTGTTTCTGAACACGAGCCCGTACTGCCAGGCACTGTGTGGGGAGTGGTTGGTGGTTTTTAGGCCCCTCCTCTTTGGAAGTCCTTAACTTGCCTAGGACAAAGACATAGGCTGGCTGATTCCTCAGAATCCTTTTTAGCCTAAATTTTCAGAATTAAAGAATATGGTAATGCCTAGAAGTGTAGCAGAATGGATGCAGATGCTATGCCCTGTGTAGCTGCCTCCACCCTATGCTAGTGGGTGTGTGCACTGATCACAGAACTATTGTCTCTTTTTGTCCAGCTCATTTAGAAAGAGTCACTTTCAGCTCAAGAGACATTTTGTCTTTTGACAGTGAGGAGGGGCAGAGGGATTTGCAATGTGGTGTCCTGCAGTTGTATGGTTGGTGTTTCTCAGCTGTCAGCATGGCTGCAATCTGGTATTAGAGCTGCTTTTGTAACCTCAGCTCTGCCAACTACATGGTGACTCATGGGCTCTTTCCCAAATAAATTTTTTATCTAGAAATAGAAAAAAATGGAGGAAAAAAACCCTAAGAGCCATATCTGTGATGATGTGTTGTGTGGATGGTACTGGTATTAGTGATAGCTTCTTGAATATAAAGATCTTATGCATTCTGTTGTTCATTACTGGAAATTGCTTGTTTTATTAAATTAAGCAAGAAAATCTGTTTATAAAAAGCAAAGTGGACATGCTGTGAGTACGGACAGAGCGGCTGCAAGGTTAGGTCAGGCAAGGAGATTGGTAACATAATCTTTAAAACACAACTCAAGCTTCTGCATGTCACATAACATACCAAATTCCTCTGGCATCTGGCCAGTCACGTGCCATCCCCGCACACGTTAGCAAAGGGGACACTGGCTTATCAAAGAGAAAATGATCCTGGACACCAAAATGGGGCCAAAGGAAGAGAGAAAGAGGGAGAAAACAAAGCAAAATTCAAGTTTATTCAGGGAAGCAATATCACACACTTTAGTACATTTTGTGTGAAGGCAATCAATGTACAAGTAAATAATGTAGTATGGCTTATGAACCTGGTTCCTTATTCTAAAAAGCATTTTAGTCAGGTGATTTTCTCAACTCTTGCATATTCTCACAGGCATTTTTTCAAATGTGAGAATAGGATAGGATAGGATAGGATAGGATAGGATAGGATAGGATAGGATAGGATAGGATAGACCAGACCATGTTGGAAGAGACCTTCAAGATCATCGCGTCCAACCTATCAACCAATCCAATCCACCTAATCAACTGAACCATGCAACCGAACACCCTATCAAGTCTCCTCCTGAACACCTCCAATGAAGGTGACTCCACCACCTCCCGGGCAGCACATTCCAATGGGCAATCACTCTCTCTGTGTAGAACTTCTTCCTAACCTCCAGCTTGAACCTCCCCTGGTACAACCTGAGACTGTGTCCTCTTGTTCTGGTGCTGGCTGCCTGGGAGAAGAGACCAACCTCCATCTGTTCACAACCTCTCTTCAGGTAGTTGTAGAGAGCAATAAGGTCAACCCTGAGTCTCCTCATCTCCAGGCTAAGCAACCCCAGCTCCCTCAGCCTCTCCTCATAGGGCTTGTGTTCCAAACTCCTCACCAACTACTCAAGGTGTGGCCTAACCAGTGCAGTGTAGAGGGGCAGAATGACCTCCCTGCTCCTGCTGGCCACACTGTTCCTGATGCAGGCCAGGATGCCATTGTCCCTCTTGGCCGCCTGGGCACACTGTGAGGGCCTAATATTACACACATGCCCCAAAAGGTATTTTGGAGTGTTAGCACCAGAAATGTTTCCTGCATACAGACATATCTCAAGGTGGGAGAAGGCAACAGATTCTTAAAGATTGGGAAAAAAAAAGAGAGGGAAAAAAGATAGCTAGTTCTGGGAAGATATTTCTCCAGTACAGAGATTTAGCAATTTATTCTGAGCATGAAGTCAAGGTAGGAATTAAATCACCACTAAGCTTGACCTTTTGGAAACACAGACTTGTTCTGTTCCTTAACAGAGATGCTATTTCTGATCTAATAAATGAGTAAGTGTAGCACTTGTTGTGTGACCAACATGCCACATTCCAGATAATTTAGACTTTTTATCTAATGGAGCTACTTTTTTTTTTCCCCAAAGCAAATAATCTTATTTTCATGTGTGTGCTGAAAAAAATATTAGTTCTTAACTTATCAACTGTTGTATGGGATCTGGGGTGGGGTATTAGGGTTCTTTTTTTACATCTGGGGCTTAATTAAGAATATTGAGGCAAGGTATTCAGAATAAATATGACATGGTAGACAAGTTGATATGCTTTACTTCATGGTGTCCTTGGTGGAGAATTTTGGGGTTTTGTCTTTGAGTAGCCTGTGATGGTCATAGTAAAACCAGAACCCTAACTATGCAGGAAGAAAAGGTATAGAGTTCTCTTTGCTCATC
The DNA here is from genome assembly GCA_033816785.1 of Picus viridis. Taxonomy (NCBI): domain Eukaryota; kingdom Metazoa; phylum Chordata; class Aves; order Piciformes; family Picidae; genus Picus; species Picus viridis. The sequence continues at coordinate 98,231,200 of CM066606.1, read as the reverse complement.
ACAGAGACACATTTCCTTCCTCAGCTTGCTCCTTTCAACACTTTCGCTTGAAAGAAAAATGCCTCTTTTTGCAAGAAAACAGCTGAGCACTATTAGCATCCCTTATGTGCATATGGCCCAAATCTGCAAAGTACCAAATGCCGTCTGTGCTGAATGCCATTTAACTAGCACTGATTTGATCTTACTGAGATCAAATGGTGCTTATTAAAGGCTGGTGGAAAGCCTGACACCATAGAGATTCAAGGTCCTAAAGGAGGAGATAAGCAATGGTTTGAATTAAAGATGGAGTCTGAGGTTACAACATTCAGTACCCTGCTTTCTATAAATATGCATTACCATTTAAAAAAAAAAAAAGAAATAAAAAAGGCAACCCCACCACCACCTCAAGACCCTCAGGCAAAATGCTGAATCAGTGAAGCCTATTCCACTTCCAAAGGACTTAGCATTAAACCATGAAGGAATTGTATTCATCACACTCCTGTTTCAATCTTTGCTTTCTGAGGAACTTTCTCCTGCTGGAAAAAAAGGCAACTAAATAAAAGCTGATGACAATAGGTCATCAACATCTTGACAATAGATGTATTACCAAGGACATTCAATTAAAAAAAGTTACTGACCTTACGTAAATTCTTAACTTGTGGTTAATCTAGATTGTGACACCTGGTTCCAGGGTTATAAATAATTATGTTACTTTATCTCCGCCCTTTTGGTTGATGTTAGGGATTAATGTGCCATGAACATAGATAACAGAGTACAGCCATTCATTTATATATTTAAAATGCACATTTAAGGTTTGTTTGACGTGTCATATGCTGTGATAAAATCCATGATGAAAATCCTTGCACTTCCATCTCTGTGACAATGAAAACCCTTCTTATGGGCCTGATCCTTGCAGTTGGCTACATCCATTTTGGGGAAATAAGAATTAGTGTAGATGTGACATAAAGAAATTACAGCCAAACCCCTTCACCCCAACAGTCTATACAGATAATTCATAATGTTAATCTCAATGCAATATTTCTAGTTAGAATGCTCATTAATATAGAAAATACCAACCTTTTCTCAAGGAAAAGTCTTGAATTTGCTTTTGTATTTGCCCAGAGAGATGGCAGCAGCTGTGTATATTTGATTTGACACAGAACTTGCTGTCTGGCATGTAACTCCACATTTTGGACCTGCATAGTTGTGTATGTAGTCAAATACAGATACTGGATGATTTGCCCTTAACATAAACGATATTTGCAATCCATTACTACTGGGTTAGCACTGTGATTATCCTCCTTAGCTACACAGGAGAGCAGATACCCTGAGTAAAGATGAAGACTAAGATAAATGAGAATAAATTAAGATCATGTCAGCACTGGAGCTATACTTACATCAATAAGCTGCTGCTGCTCCTCTCAGTCATAGTGGTTAAGCTGTAGTACTTTCCAGAGAGTTCTCCTTTCAGCCCAGCAAGTGCATTGACCACAACGTTCTCAACCTCTCTCCTCTCTGCCCTGGTGCAGGCAGGAGGAAGGCTGAGGCCTCGGATACTGCGGCCAGTCCGCACCCGGGATGAGAGGACATAGCGCTCATCAAACTGACCATGGGTGATCTGAGGGAAGAATGATTTATTAGTTCACACACACGCCCCCATCTTGTAGTCCACCATTAAAAAAACCAAATCCCATTGTCCAAAAAGGGGGCATCTCTCTACCCAGGCATGATGAGATGACACTCAGGATACCAGGAGTCCCTCAGGGTTTCAGACATCAGAAGGATTTTTTTATGAATGTTTCTTTGCAGGACATCTGTCTTTGCAGGGGAGCCAGAGAATCAGGCCTAGACACTGTGGTTGGCCCCTTGACCAATCTCGTCTCCTTCTGTGACTGGGTGAACCTAGTCCTTCTGTGAGTGGATGTGAGTTATCTGTGAGTTATCTACCTGGACTTCCGTACGTCCTTTGACACTGTCTCCAGCAGTATCCTCCAGGAGAAGCTGATGCCTCATGTCTTAGACAGCTGTAATCTTTGCTGGGTGAAGAACTGGCTTGATGGGAGTAGTGGTGAACACAGTTTAATATGGTTTGTGTCTGGTCACAAGCAGTGTTCCCCAGAACTCAGTGCTGGGACCAGTTTTGTTTAATATCTTTATCAATGATCTGGGTGAGGGGATTGAGTGCTCCTTCAGTAAGTTTGCAGATGACACCAAACTGAGTGGAAATGTTAATGTGCACAAAGGTAGAAAGGCTCTGCAGAGAGATCTGGACAGGCTGGATTGATGGGCTGAGGTCAGTTGTATGAAGTTTGACAATGCCATGTGCAGGTTCCTGCACTCGGGTCACAACAAACTCAGGCAATGATACAGGCCTACGGCAGAGTGGTTGAAAAGCTGCCCAGCAGAGAAGGCCCTGGGGATGCTGGTTGACAGCTCTCTGAAAAAGAGCCAGCAGTGTGCCCACACAGCCAAGAAGGCCAACAATACAGTGGGCTGCATCAAGAATAGTGCAGCCAGCAGAAGCAGGGAAGTAATCCTGCCCCTGCACTCAGCACTGGTGAGGCCACGCCTTGAATAGTGTGCTCAGTTTTGGGGCCCTCACTACAAGAAGGACATTGAGGTTTTGGAAAGAGGTGTCTAGAGAGACAATCAGTGAAGCTGGTGAAGAGTCTGGAGAACAAGACTTATGAGAAGTGGCTGAGGGAGCTGGGATTATGTTTAGTGTAGAGAAGGCTGAGGGAAGCCCTCATTGCTCTCTACGATCGCCTCATAGGAGGTTGCAGTGAGGCCAGTGTTTGTCTCTTCTCCCAAGTAACAAGCAACAGGATGAGAAGAAGTGGTCTCAAGTTGTGCCAGGGAAAGTTTAGATTAGATAGTAGGAAAAAAATTCTTTACTGAAAGAGAGGTGAGGCATTGGAACAGGCTGTTCAGGGAGGTGGTGGAGTCATCCCTGGAGGTGTTCAAAAAACATGTAGTCGTGGGACTTCAGGACATGGTTTAGTGGGCATGGTAATGCTGGATTGATGGTTGGACTTAATGATCTTAGAGATCAATCTTAGTGTTTTTATGGTTCTATGATAGAAGTAATGTGGCAGACTAACCAGCTAGTCCTTTGGGGTCCCAAAATATGAAGGAATTTGTGTGGCTTTCAGAAACTGGATATGGGCAAGGTCAAGGGGTCAGGTTAAGGAAGATCCTTTGGAAGAGGGAAGACTAAAAAGAAACTATACTCTGTACTTGAACTGCAATAAGCGGTAGATAAGGTTTGATCACATGTATGTGGGCATATTGAAGTCAACCCCTTCTTTTATTCAAACACTAAGTTGATTATCTGTATGCTCATAAAAGACCTGCAGCACCAAGTGGGACTGTGTTCCAGATGCCCACCACAGCTGGGACAGATGCCCCTGCTATGAGCAAGGCAAAGATGCAGCTGTCTTGCTGATAGGTATCCCAGTTTCCTTAACTCTAAAATTAGTGTTCCTGGAGTTGGATCAGGAAAAAGAAAAGTACTATTGCATACAATATCATCACTGTAAGAAGGATCCCTGAGCTTTTATTGTCTCACTGTTTTATTTCAATCCTACCTTGGATGCATCCAGGTCCGTGTGATGCTTCATTGTCCGTGGGTCATAGCCATTATGTCTTGCTTTAATGACAGGGTCAAAAATTTCAGCAAAGACCTACAGAGTCAAGAGAATCTAGAAAGAGTCTGCAGCATCATAGGAACACTTCAGCGCACCAGCTTCAGCCACAGGGGAGATCCCATGGCACAGGCTCCTGGGTGACAGATATAAGGGGGCTTTTGCAAATGCACACCGGGTTAAATATGAAAGGAGGGGGTGCTGCTGACCTAGACAGTGCTCTGTAGCAGTTGCTTGTTGTCACAACAGAACGAAGCTGTAATTGCATTTTACTCAAGTTATAAGCTTACTCTAGTTAACACAGACATAGTACTTGATATGGTGGCAGCCAGACTGAGTTTCAGGGTGTATTACCAACCAGAACACACAGAGTCCCCTGGCAGCTTGCTTCTTGGTTTTAAGGTATCCCTGTGTCTTCACTGTCATGGGATACTAGTCCTTGTTAGAGCCACTTGGCTCAGGTGTGTCAACACCAATCACAACCGCACCTTCATGCAGATGAGGAGCAGTGGCAGTGGTACACCTAAATGAGTAAACTGAACCACAGGAGTTGATAGTCCAGAATGCCAGATGTCCCAGTCCATCCTCAGCAGCCCAGTTTTGGGATACTGTTAGGAGACTGTGTAATAATAGGTACCATTGTAGGGAGACTGAAGGAAGCAGAACACAGAGGTCAATAAAAATAATTATTTTCTTCTCTTTTTCTCTTCTCCTTTTTCCGTGATTAAATCAACCTGTCCCCCTAATGCTGTCTGTCCAGTTGTCATCAAAATCCAAAAGCTGTGCTTTAATGATTTCTGGCACTTCCCACAAGGCATTTTTGTTTCACATCTGTCTCTGCTGTTCCATAATGTAATTTCCACATTACCTTTATTTTGTGTCTCTCAGGGTTGCATAGTTTTGCCATAAACTAAGATTAGTTGTAGGAAGGAGGGCAGCTGCTGGAGGCAGGTAGCAGCTATTCCCAAGCAGGTACATTTTATTAACTTGAATGGCAGCAGAGAGAGGGCTCCTGTGGTAACGCCTCATGTTCATGGATTTCCTAACATAGAAGAGTAGGGAAAAATACCATCTTTATTCACATGTCCTGCCCCATATGTACTGTCTGGGATGCAATTAATCCTAGGAGGACACACCTTCCTGGAAACCTGTCTTCATCTAATATGCTGTCATGAATGATACCATGAAAACTAAACCAAATACAACTGTATTGTGGAAATGTCCTACCTCATAGGATTCTTCATCGCCTGCCACCATGCCTACAGTTTTAATGAAAGGGTGGCCAGGATTGTCAACCCCAGTTTGGATGCACTGATCCAGGGTGTAGCCATTGGGAGTCATCTTGTCCCTCAGCCGGGAGTAAATGGCTGGTGTGAGGCACTCAGCCATGCAGTTGTTGTGCTTGCGGAGATCAGGGTAGTCTGCACTGAAGAGAAGAAGAACACCAAGCAATTAATATGTCACCTTTGAAGAGTAACCCTTGCTAGTTTGTGAAGCTGTTGAAGAGGTCATGAGATACAGATCATGGTCAAAAGTGTACTTATTTCTTGTTTTATATGTTGCATTGTATTTCAGAAAGGAAGGAAGATTCAGAGCACTGAAAGCACCCCTCATTGCAGGGGTATTGATGTGGGCCACCACACCAACAGACAGTTGCAGCTTTCTGCTACTTGGGACCATCAGAAAATGAACCCAGATCAGCTCTGAAAGTGTAGTAAGCCTGATTAGATCTCTGCTGAGACATTCTTATTCAGAAATAAAAATTACTCTGACATTGTTTTGTTTAAGTAGGAAGAGGATTAAGTTTAGCCAAAGAAGTTTTCTGTAATTTGAAGCCTATGTGCTCTCACAGCTTTATGAACATCAGTGGGACTGATCTATGTCAGCTCATTCTTCTACAATATCTGGGTTTGTTTTAGTGGCATTATTATTTACAGAAAGCTGCATGGTGTACTAAGCCAGGGAAAGAAAAGATGCTCTGTTTTAGCAATGCATTTTTGCAACTGAGTCAGACCACATCTAACCTTGCAACTGATTTTCTAAAGAACAGCTCTGTTATCTCTGTAAGAATGTATTTGAGCTAGGGTAGTATTCCTTACTTAGAAACCCCAAAGGTTCTGTGAGAGCCTGATGTGAATTGTTTTTCACAAGTATGGCCAGCAAAGTCAACCTACAGAGAAGGTCTAGAATTAGTTTCTATTCATCAGTCAGCCAGTTTGTAACAGAATTAGGAATATTTCAAGTCCAGGAGTTGTATGGGAGATTTCTTTGCTACTTGCATAATGAATATGTTTTCACATTTCCTAATGGCGGAGTCTGTACAATCAGCCGGCCCAATACAGTGAGATGAAAAGCATTTGGTAGGTAATGAGCTAGGTAAGGACTAATATGGTGCTCTGCCTAAAATTATGAACATGTCTAGGCTTGTCATTCTTCAGCAAAGGGTTTTTTTTGAGTATTGACACTATCTCATATCCTTGCTTTCTGGTCTTGAAGGCCATTGTTTGTGCTACCAGAACTTGGGGTTATTAGTAAAGAGTGCTGGTTTTCAGCTCACACAGCCCATGAGCAGATACAGACAGCATGGCTGTAAGGACTCTGCACCTTTGGTAGGGATCTTCTTCCTCCAAAGAGTTAAATATTGTTTAGGGCTTACTACCTAACCCCAAGTCCTTACCTTGGAGGGAAGAGTTTCCTTTTCTCATGAACAGCAGCCTTCACATTTTGCTGGTTGAGGAGGTAACCAGTGGTTAGCACCCCTGTGCCTGCCGCTGCAAAGAGTGCAGTGGTTGCACGGCCAGCCAGGAGACGAGAGAAGGTGCTAGCCATTCCTCTCAGAGTATGCAATGCCTGGAAGAGAAGACAGCCCAGTGTCAACCCAGAAGCTCTCAAGCAAGTAAAACCTCACTTTCAATGATGACCCTGGAAGAGAATATATAATTTTTTATTGTTGATTTGCACTTACATATTGTGTTGAGAAAAATTGTTAATATTTATGTGTATTATTTCTATACTTGTTAAATTCCCCCTCCCTTATTTAACTCTATTATGATCTTGTCTGCAATACAGGAGATCTCTAAGTTTAGCAGAGAAAATGGCATGTTCTGTGAAATTCTGAAGAAGACAAGGCACATTTTTTCTTTCAAGAATCAGAATCTGTCTGATTCTGCTGGTGACTGTGAGTTCCTCAGGGAGAAGTAACTCCTATTTAAATAAAGGACACAATTTCCAATTTGTGTCACTGACAGAAGCTTATTCTTAATGCTGAACTCCATGAAATCACTTTTGGGAAACAAGTATGGAAAATATATATGAAAATGTGATCTTTTCTCAGGGATATGCTTCATCAGTTCTTTTTTTTTCCAGAGTTTTAAAAGATGTGATTATTTATGCAGTCTCCTCACCATTCTCTCAGAGGTTAATCAAAACACCTCAAAGTATTTAATTTTATTTTCAGTGAACAAAGTGTTCTAATTCCCAACATTTTTCATGGGTTAGCTAACCCCAAATCCTGTACTTTTTCTCCTTTTCCACTGCTCTCTAAAGACAAATATGTTGCTACTTCTATTCCTTCTAACTTGGTAAGAAAGATCTCATCTGCTTGTATGGTTTTCTGTTCTAAACTAGTAACTTTGTACTTTAGTCACATGTGTGGGATGAGAAACAGAGATGTGTTACAAGTTTGAGAGCCATTTGTTTCATGTCCTGTGGCTTGTTTAAGCCATTTTATATCCCAACTTTGTCATTCTGTCTTCTCCATGCTTTTGAAATGCAATATACATTCATCTAACCTTCCTTCCAGAGAAGGGTGCTCACTGATTGACAAAAATCTCACTATTTTTTTTCACTGAAGGAATTTTCCTAAAACAGAAATGGGGAGGGACCACACTGAGAGGGCAATTTCCCCCTCTCTACATTAGGAATACACTGTGACATCCTTAGCTAATCCGAATTCTAAATAATTGGTTGCACAACACAGGAGCATAATGAAACATGTGCTAACACGGGGCTGGGGACAGGAGGCAGATTGCTGACTATAGATTTATCTTATCTCTGGCAGCATCCCCCTTCCAGCTATGAATTTGTGTAGGTGAAAGTTGCAGGACAGGCTCTCATGACTGCTACAGGATTTCTACCTCTCAAAGTGCAGTAGGAGAATGTTTGACTATAAATCAAAATCAAATATGAGATTTGTGATGCAAGTTTTTATTCTACTTTCTTGTCTGTGTGTTTAGCAGATGGTTTTTGTGCCTTTTCACAGGATAGCATCCCCACCCTACACTCTGGAAATATTTGCTTATGACAAATCGGTACAGAACTGTATTGTTGTAACTGCCTGAGAAATAACATGTGTATTTTCACAGCAGCTCTCTGTATTTATAGTTCTGTTTCACAGATGTCATCTTTACTGCAAGGAATTGGCTGGCAGTCAAAATACTGTCCTGAAAACTAGAGGCTGTATCAAAAATCCTGTTGTAGATGGTGACATTATGACTTCAATAGCCCCAGGCACTCATCAGCATCTCCACTAGCCTGGATTATTTAGGACTTTTTAATCCTGTGACACTTTAAGGGACCAATCTGGTCCATACATCAGATTAAATTAGTGGAATCGTGCAATATGAATTCAGAAAGAAGCGTGAGGCACAACAGTATAATTATAGTGCTTCAGAAATAACTAGAGCTGTGCATATATTGACTACAGTGTGTATAACAGCCTAACAGGTAAAGCTAACAGCCTTAGACAGGTCATTATATTTAGCCAAGTCACATATCTACTGGCATGGCTGCACTGTGCTGTTTTCACATAAACTCCATTCCTTGCACTAATGCAATGTGATGGGAATGTCCCATCCTATGCAGCAGCAGCTATTGACTGTGTGCATGTTTTTCTACTTTCAAGACTTTTCCAGTGATGCACAATGGATAGAAGCAATCCCAGCCAGAAAATTCCTCTCCACACCAGCACAATATTGTGATCTGGGACTGGAAGCTAAGCATAGTGCGCACTTCACTAGTAACTTTGCATACATTTCTTCTGGAGAAGCTAGGAAGTACATGGGGCCCCTATGAGGTTGAAGGATTCAGGAAGCTGCTCTGATTTCTTTGGGAGACAAGCTGTGCTTGCTGAAGCTGTTAAAAGCTAAAGGTGCTGCTGATTCAGTGCTTCTTGTATTCTTCTCTTTGGATGCAACAGCTTTTGGATCCTGAGAGCACCCAAGCAGAGCAAACCTTCTGCTCAGCATAGCCTGCAGACAACACCCTGGGTGACTGCAGGTGGCTTGACATCCTTGACTTTCAGGCTGAACTATTTTTTTGTGTCTGAAGTATAGGGTTGTAACAAAAATCAATGCTGGTTAAAGAGAAATAAACCAAAGGGGGGTGGGGGGAAGAAAAGAAAAAAATTGATGAACCTGAAGAGAAGGGAAACATTTTGAAAAGATGACAAGACTACCTTGGTAACTCAAACAATGAGGGCATTGTGCCATAGCTGATCTGGTGAATGCAGGGATGTTATGCCTTATTACTTCTGATGAGTGAGTATTAGTACTCCTCCTCACTCTCATTTATGCCTATCTTTGAATGGGTGTGTCTCCTCCTCCCTTGTTGAGGCAGCATCTCTTTCAGGGTCTGAGACAATAAATGGGCCTCTGCATTTGGGAAAGAATGACTGATTTTTAGGCACCTGATCAAAGGCAGATTTTATGCTCATAAAGCTGCTTTCCTTTTCAAGTTTTACTAGAGCCCTGTAATGTGAGCATTTTCCTTGTTGGTGACATTATCTTCCATTGTGGCTGCAGGACTGTTCTGATCACAGAACACAAAAGTTTCCCTTGGCCTGAGGCAGCTTCCACTTTACCTGACAGATGCTTCTTTAACAGCTCTTAAGAGCTCCAACACTGGAGATGCCGCAGCCTGCACAGGTTGTCTACCTAAGAAAAAATTAATCAGAGTAAGACAAGCTCTTTTTCCTTAGAAAAAATAATAAAACAATGTCTAACTACACATCTCTTCTTACAACTGAAGCCCAGCACTCCTCATTCTAACATTTTCTTCCCCAAACTTTGCAGTTCTGTAAGCAGAAGTTCAGTTTCTGTCTTTACCGGTAAGTGCCTCAGCTTTTTAAACCCAGTCATTCCTGCAGAAAAGGTGACTCTGCTGAGAAGGTGACCTGACAAGCATCAATCATAGCATCACGCAGCTGCTGCCTGCAGGAACTGTGAGACGACAGCGGGCATGATCTTCTGCTCCTTAGGTAGGACCTTCTGACTGCAGCGTGGCATTGCCATCGCAGGGACCATCATTTGTGACTGTCAAATGCAAAGTGTCTAGAGGAACATGAAAGTTAGAATTTCTTGTGAGAAGAAAAACATCATGTGGAGTGCTGTGGAAAGGGGAGTGTAATCTTTTTTTATCAACATGGTGTAAATCCTAATTCAGTAAACATCTCTTGCCACAAGGGTGGGCTATAGTTCTGAATATAAATGCATATAATAATGTGGCACAAACTGAGCCCATGTCATGCCTGCACAGGTAGTCCAGCCAAAAGTATACAGCATATAATATAATCAAAATAGCAGGAAGACACTTCCACCGAAACCTGGTGTACAAATTCAACAAAGCTTTTACATAATGAGAGTGTATAATGACCAAGACATTTTATTTGACAAGAAACAAGAATGTTTTGGGTTTTTTTTTCTCCCCCACCCCTAGCATTAGCATGGTTTCCAAGCAATGCATTACTTCCAAACATTTCAAAAGATCAGTTTTGAAAGAGTCTGAATATAATGGTCTCAAAGTATAAATAAATAAATAAATAGAGCTCATCAAAGCTATTTGTCAGATCTGACCTCGAATGATTAACAGATTCAGCTGTATGGTTTCCCGCAGATAATGTCAACCTACCCTAAGAGCAAGTTTGCACCATCACCACCTTAGTGGATTCAGAGAAAAGTAATTATCCCAGCCAAAGGTGGTGTTAAAGGCTTAAGGTTTTTCTAAGAACATTACTAGAAATACCATGCTGTGATTCAGGTTTCACTGCAGTCTATCATTAGGCCTCCACTGCAAGGATTTCACTTTAATAAGGAAAATTTAAGCCCTGCACAGCCTAAAAAATTGAAGGTGCATGCATTTCTTTCACAGGAGACTCCTAAGAGTCTTTGTGCTCATTGTGCTAGAAAACCCATTTTCTGTTGGATACTTATAGTGTTAACATAGTGCAGCTGAGAAAGGGAAAGGATAATTTTTCAAGATCCAAGGAGCTTTTGTGATTTTGATCCTGGAAAAGGCCCTGTTCAGGGCTGCTTGAAGAAAAGCACTTACATAAAGAGAGCCTGTCCTGCATTCAAAACTACTGAGAAAGGCTGTGGTCTGCAGAGGATAAAGGAGCTCCAAAAGTTAATCAATGTGAGTTAAAAAAGAAACAAACCACAATGAACTTATCATATTTCAAACTTTTGTTTGATTGCTTCCAGTTTGAATCACTGGCCTTAGTTATTACTTTTATCATGTTGTCAAAATTTCTGCTCATTATTTGTTCCATATATAGCTATTTATTAACTTTTAATGTCTCTCCATCATTTCTTTTAAATCATATTTTCAAATTTAATAATCACTCGTTATCTCTCCCCTGAACTCTCCCCATTTTGGTTCATTCTTAGCTTCCTCCTGATACTGGAAAGGCCCTGTCAGTCCAGTAATTGTTGTACCATGCCTCCAAAATGGAAGCAGCAGAGCATTTTTGCATCTGCTAAATAGCTTTTGCATTTGGAAATGGTATCAGCCCCTAGGACCCCTAGCAGGTCACTAGAAAGTGCTCGTTGTGGTCATTGCCTACCAAATGCTGGCCTCTTTTGGGAGTCACACAGTTCCCTGAACTGTGAGTAGGGAGTGATGGCTGTAGTCCTCAGCATGGCCTGGGTAGCTCCTTGAGCAGAGCAGTCAGGGAACTGTATCTGATACAAACACAGGTACGCTTCTGAATAGACCAGAATTAACGAAGTTGGAAGAGACCTTCAAGATCATCAAGATCAACCTATCACCCAACACCATCTAATCAACTAAACCATGGCAACAACACCCCATCCAGTCTCTTCCTAAACACCTCCATGAATGGTGTCCCCACCACCTCCCTGGACAGCCCATTCCAATGGCAAATCACTCTATCTGTGAAGAACTTCTTCCTAAAATCCAGTCTATACCTCCCCTGGTGCAGCTTGAGACTGTGTCCTCTTGTTCTGGTGCTGGTTGCCTGGGAGAAGAGACCAACCCCCACCTGGCTACAACCTCCCTGAAGGTAGTTGTAGAGAGCAATAAGGTCTGCCCTGTTCCTCCTCTTTTCCAGGCTAAGCAACCCCAGCTCCCTCAGCCTCTCCTCATAGGCCTTGTGCTCCAAACCCCTCATCAGCTTTGTTGCCCTTCTCTGGACACGCTCCAGCAAGTGAACATCTTTCCTAAACTGAGGGGCCCAGAACTGGACACAGGACTCAAGGTGTGGCCTAACCAGTGCTGAGTACAGGGGCACAATGACTTCCCTGCTCCTGCTAGCCACACTATTTCTGATGCAGGCCAGGATGCCATTGGCCTTCTTGGCCACCTGGGCACACTGCAGGCTCATGTTCAGCTGGCTGTCAACCAGCACGCCCATGTCCCTCTCTGCCTGGCTACTCTCCAGCCACTCTGACCCCAGCCTGTAACACTGCATGGGGTTGCTGTGGCCAGTGTGCAGAACCCGGCACTTGGATGTGTTAAATCTCCTGCCCTTGGACTCTGCCCATCTGTCCAGCCTGTCGAGGTCCCTCTGCAGAGCTCTTCTACCCTCTAACAGATCAAGTCTTCTGCAATAGCACAAACCTGGTTTACTTAAGTCTCATCACCATTTTTTTTAACTATTATTTTCACCTTCCCTATAAAATAAAACGCTTCCTAATAAGCAGAGAAGTTTTCTCCTGTATTGTGGGATTCTGAATGCAATGATAAAATATTCATGAATGGTTCCCAATTATCATTTAAGGTTTTTCTAGTTTTTGTTTTTCCCCCTCTCTGATAAGTGGTTTATTAACAGCACCAACTTCGTGATAGTTTCATGTTCTTTCAGTACACCACAAGCTGAATTTGGACTTTATCTTGGTAACACATATCACAGAATTAGCTGCATCTAAGCCAGCACTGATTTTCAGTTCTGTGAACTTCTGTTCTATACTTGTCCAAATGAGGTCTAGTTTCTATGATATGGGGCACAACAGGGTTTTTTTTTTTTTTTTTTGAGGTCTAAAGCTGAATAATTTCATATTATAGATGCTTAGAATTCATGGTATGAGTCTTCAAACATGTCACTCCTGATTGTAAGAAGGCTGGTTATGAAGCTGGTGGAGGGTCTGAAGAACAAGTCTTATGAGAAGTGGCTGAGGGAAATGGGTTTGTTCTGGAGAAGAGGAAGCTGAGAGGAAACCTTGAGAGGAGGTTGTAGTGAGGTTGGGATTGGTCTCTTCTCCCAAGTAACAAGTGATAGGATGGATTCAGGTTGCACCAGGTGGGGTTTAGGTTGGGCACCAGGAACAAAATCTTTACTGAGAGGTCAGGCATTGGAACAGGGTGCCCAGGAGGGTGGTGGATTCAGCATCCATCCAGTTGTTTAAAAACATGTAGACATGGCACTTTGGGACATGGCTTAATGGCCATTATGATGCTGGGTTGATGGCTGGACTTGATGATCTTAGGGGTCTTTTCCAACTACAATGATTCTATGATTCTAAATCCTTTAGAATATGGCAGAAATACAGTAAATGTGGTTCATGAGATGAGCACTGTGGTGCCCGCTAATGCTGTAACTGGGAGGGTGTACCTACTGGTTGAGTGCTTGTGGGTGAGAATTAGAGGGAAGACCAGCAGGGCAGACATCCTGGTTGGAGTCTGTTATAGACCACCCACCCAGGAGAAAGATGTCCATGAGGCATTCTATAGGCAGCTTAAGGCTGTCTCAAGATCGCCTGACCTCGTTCTCATGGGTGACTTCAACCTGCCTGATATCTGCTGGGATCTCAACACAGCAGAGAGGAGGCAGTCTAGGAGGTTCTTAGAGTGCATGGAGGACAGCTTCTTATCCCAGGTGCTGCGCGAGCCTACCAGGGGTGAGGCTCTGCTTGACCTCCTCTTCACCAATAGGGAAGGGCTGGTGGGTGATGTGGTGGTCAGAGGGTGTTTAGGCACCAGTGACCACGAGATAATTGAGTTTTCGGTATGCAGCCAAGCCAAGAGGGGCAGCAAGAAGACCTCCACTCTGGACTTCAGGAGGGCAGACTTCAGGCTACTTAAGGAACTAACTCAGAAGGTTCCTTGGGAAACATCACTTAAAAATAAAGGGGTCCAGGAGAACTGGACCTACTTCAAGGAAGAACTCTTGAAGGTGCAAGAACAGGCTGTGCCAGTGTGCCGGAAGATGAGCCGCCGGGGCAGACAGCCAGCCTGGATGGGCAATGAACTTTTAATAGAACTAAGGGAGAAAAAGAGGGTGTATCATCTTTGGAAGAAAGGGGAGGCAACCCATGGAATGTTTAGGGATGTTGCTAGGACATGCAGGAAGAAAATTAGGGAGGCAAAAGCACATTTGGAGCTCAGACTGGCCTCTGCTGTGAAGGACAACAAAAAGTCCTTCTATAAATACATCAATAGCAAGAAGAAGGGCAAGGACAACCTCCACTCCTTGGTGGGCAGGGAGGGGAATGTTGTAACAAAGGATGAAGAAAAGGCAGAGGTACTTAACACCTTCTTTGCCTCAATTTTTACTAGCAGGACAGAATGTCTTCCAGACAGCTGGCCTCCTGAGCTGGCAGAAGGAGCCAGGGAGCAGCATGGTGTCCCTCTGTTCCAGGATGGGATAGTTAGAGAACTTCTGAGCTGCTTGGACCCCCACAAGTCCATGGGACCGGATGGGATCCATCCTAGGGTGCTGAGAGAACTGGCAGATGAGCTGTCCAGGCCGCTCTCCATCATTTTTCAGCAGTCCTGGCTCACTGGAGTGGTCTCAGAAGACTGGAAGCTGGCCAACGTGGTGCCCATCCACAAGAAGGGCTGGTTGTAAGAGCCAGGGAATGATAGGTCTGTCAGTCTGACCTCAGTGCCAGGCAAGATTATGGAACAGGTCATCTTGAGTGCGGTCACACAGCACTTACAGGATGGCCAAGGGATCAGGCCCAGCCAGCATGGATTTAGGAAGGGCAGGTCCTGCCTGACCAACAGGATCTCCTTCTATGATCAGGTGACCCGCCTGGTGGATGTGGGGAGGCCTGTGGATGTGGTCTACCTGGACCTCAGCAAGGCCTTTGACACTGTCCCCCACAGCAAACTCCTGGCCAAGCTATCAGCCCATGGCTTGGACAGGATCACACTGCTTTGGGTTAGGAAGTGGCTGGAGGGCCGAGCCCAGAGAGTGGTGGTGAATGGTGCCACATCCAGCTGGGGGCCTATCGCTAGTGGTGTGCCCCAAGGCTCAGTGCTGGGCCCCATGCTCTTCAACATCTTTATTGATGATCTGGATGAGGGCATTGAGTCCATCATCAGTAAATTTGCAGATGACACCAAGCTGGAGGCAGGAGTTGATCTGCTGGAGGGTAGAGAGGCTTTGCAGAGGGACCTCGACAGGCTGGACAGATGGGCAGAATCCAATGGCATGAGATTTAACACATCCAAGTGCCGGGTTCTGCACATTGGCCACAACAACCCCATGCAGTGCTGCAGGCTGGGGTCAGAGTGGCTGGAGAGCGGCCAGGCAGAGAGGGACCTGGGGGTACTGGTTGATGGTAGGCTGAACATGAGCCTGCAGTGTGCCCAGGCAGCCAAGAAGGCCAATGGCATCCTGGCCTGCATCAGGAAGAGTGTGGCCAGCAGGAGCAGGGAGGTCATTCTGCCCCTCTACACTGCACTGGTTTGGCCACACCTTGAGTCCTGTGTCCAGTTCTGGCCCCCTCAGTTTAGGAAGGATGTTGACTTGCTTCCAGAGAAGGGCAACGAGAGGCTGAGGGAGCTGGGGTTGCTTAGCCTGGAGAAGAGGAGACTGAGGGGTGACCTTATTGCTCTCTACAACTCCCTGAAGGGAGGTTGTAGCCAGGCAGAGGTTGGTCTCTTCTCCCAGGCAGCCAGCACCAGAACAAGAGGACACAGTCTCAAGCTGCACCAGGGGAGGTTTAGACTGGACGTTAGGAGAAAGTTCTATACAGAGGGAATGATTCCCCATTAGAATGGTCTACCTGAAAGGTGGTGGAGTCACCTTCATTGGAGGTGTTCAGGAGGAGACCTGATGGGGTGCTTGGTGCCATGATCTAGTTGTTTGGGTGGGTTGGATTGGTTGATAGGTTGGACACGATGATCTTGAAGGTCTCCTCCAACCTGTTTTTTTGTATTGTATTGTACTTCTGCTGCACGTGGCATCTCTGGGGTTTGGCTCACCAGTTCTCTAATGTGAGTGCCAGAGTTTCTGGCTCTTATGCAATGGTTCTGTTGAAGTAATTTATCTTCTGCTTTGCTTTACCATGGTCAGGGCTGACCTGCCTTGTTGTCACTCATCACTTACAACATATCTGTCTTCCTTTCCTTAGCAGGTAACATGGTCTTAACCAGTATCCACAGCTGGGCATCCAGTAACTGTTGAATGTGAAGGGTAAGATATACTCCTCAGCTGGTATTCAGCATCAGGTGGATTTTCTGTGGGTAATGTGGCAGGGGAGATTTATTTTTTGTATTAGTCAAGTGTGCTGAAAAACACTTTGATGGCTCCTGGTATTTGAATCTGACAGCTTTACAAAGTGCTTGGACATCTTGCCTTGCACATTTTCCACTTATTATGTCATTCTTCTAATATTTTGTATACTGGGTTTGCCTCATGATAACTGCTTGTGATGCCTTTTTTACGCCTTCAGGAATACACATGCCTCTGTCCCAAGGGCAGGGCATGGATAACAGCTCACTGGCTCTGGGAGAGGCATCACTCAACTTAGAATCATAGAATGGTTTAAGTTGGAAAGGACCTTTAAAGGTCATCTAGTGCACCCCCTGCAGTAAGCAGGCACA
Organism: Picus viridis; assembly: GCA_033816785.1. Classification (NCBI taxonomy): domain Eukaryota; kingdom Metazoa; phylum Chordata; class Aves; order Piciformes; family Picidae; genus Picus; species Picus viridis. The sequence goes on along the minus strand of CM066606.1, from coordinate 98,214,509 downwards.
TTTTTAACTAGATCAGGTTGCTCAAAGGTCTGTTTTAGTGCTGAGTCTGCAAATACAAAATTTCTTCCTAGCAGAGTGAAATAATTCCTGTTCTCTCACCACACTGGTACCATAAAGGGTAAACAAATTGAGTCAAATCAGCATTGCCTCTTTCAAAGCAGTATTCCCATATGTCATGAGGACTTATGGCCAGTGAATCAGCAAAATGCGTTTGAAAGGTCATGATCTTAGAGGTCAGAGCCTTTATCTCTGCTTTCCCTCAAGACACACTCAGGTACGTGTAACCAGCCTTCAAGACATTAATATCCTGCCCTAAGAGAGTATTTTGGATTTAAAATTCTATTTTAATGTATGCATCACCTGTTATGCACAGAAGATGGAGACAAAAGCCAGCAGCAAGATCTGGCAGAAGTCACTAATGTGAATCTGGTGCTGGTTGAGAAACAGCCCAAAGGACTGCAAGTGTCATTTCAGGTGGAGTATCTTTTGAACCCTGGGATGAAAAAATGTGGAGGAATGTCTATTTCAGGACCTTTAACCAGTTTTCCCTCTTGTTTACAACACATCTAGATTAAAGCCTCTGTTAAAGGCGAAAGTATTCTGCATAGGAAATACTAATTTTGTACAGCATCTTCCTCACCAACACTAAAAGATCCTCTTTTAAATCAACAACTTAGAAAAACTCTGACAAAGCAAAAGTTCTCTCTGCCTAGAGGCTGTATAGGATCTCCAGGACATTTGTTTCCACATCTGCCACCATGTTCAGACTGCCTCAGCCGCGTCCCATCACATGGTGATCCTGTGATCTGTGAACACGTGAAGCTCTGAAACTTCAGAGGAGAGGGAGTCATCAGAAATGCACAAAACACCTCCTTACCCTTTAAGGAACTTGAAAATCTTGCTAATATTTCTAATATTTCAAAATTAATGCTTTTGCTATTAATTCTATAATTTCTTGAACTTCTTTTAAAGAGGAAGTTGCCATCCCTGCATTTCTCTTACTGTGTTTGGACACAAGTATTGGTCATCCTGTATTTCACACGAGGCAGGACATGTGGCTTTAGCCAAGGGGGAAAGAAGGTGCAAGGGTTACAGTGACATTTCTAGAAATAGAAGTAGATTAAATATTTGAACCTTGTCATGGGTGGTATTAATTGACACACCATGTGATTCTGAGTGACATTTTAGAGGAATGGCAGAGTCATAGCTAAAGTTCACACAGGCTCATAATCACAGATCACATATACACACATCTTAGACTGCTAAGTCGTTTAGCTAACGGAATCACTGATGGGAGCTGAACTTTCACCTGGTGAAGAGAGAAGGACACTGGTCTTTTATATTTGAGAAGTAATTCATTTGAGTTATCCTTAGCTTGAGCTAGCTACAGGTGCCAGTGGAAAGTTTTCTCTGCCCATCTATGGAAATTTCTGGCACCTTAGAAACATCTGCACAATGTCACAAGTGACTACATGCATAAGAGACCATTTTTAGATATTCAGAGAACAGTTTAGGCTGCCCTTCGTTTGCTACGTCATTCTAGACAGTTACAGAGGATGAGGTAGATGTTAAAACATTAAATATCATGAAGAAATATTGGTTGCTCTTTTAAGCTTGTTATAACTCACCCTTAGCAAGATTGGAACCTTTTTGACTAGCCTGTGGTTAAGATAAAGGCTCCGGAGCGCAGAAACAATGCTAGTTCAGACAACGCTCTAACTCTGCCTTAATCACAGCACAGAATATCTTTACCAAAAGAAATCAACTAAATTTCAATTTATTTCCCCTTGTAATGCCAGAGGTCAGTGAATGATTATTGGAAACTAATAACTTTTTTTGGTTTTTGTTTTTGTTTTTGTTTTTTTAATGCAAACAATGAAGCTATGAATAGATTCATATGAATATGAAATATAAATAACTAATAGATTCTTATGATTAAAGATAACATAACGAAGACTGCAAATTGTCATAGATCAGACAACTACCCCTTAGTAAACAAGACAATTTTTGATTACTATCAGCTGAAGGTCTGTCAGGTCAGATCTGACCTGGTGAGACTCAGAAGCCCAAATTCCCCCACTAAAGTCCAACCAAGGTTCAGGGAGTGCTTGCCCTTCTGAATCAACCCAGTGCTACTTTACAGTATAACCCCCTCATCTCCACAGTGCATAGAGCTAAAATTAAAATCTAAAAAATACATATTGAGAATTGGAGATGTTTTCTGTGAACTTGCTACACATCCACAGTGATTCATTTTCCCCTTAAACTGTTACTTAAGGGTCAGCATTTGAAGCAGCTGCACCATAGGCTGTCACATTTCTTCCTGAGCCAGGTAGTTAGGTGAATCAATAAATTATAACCAAATTACACCACACACTGTGGTGCTTTGAATTAACTTTTAATAACCCTCATATTTGGAATGCTACCATTTGAGGCTAGAAAAACACAATATAGGTAGTTAAACTGACCTTGAAGATGAAGGTAGAGACCTCCTGCTGCCTGCAGCGTTCCCCAAGTGTAAAGGGAATAACAAGTTGGTGCACAAATAAAAGCCCAGGTAATATGAGAGGGGCGGAAAGGAGGCGAGTGAAACAAAAATAATTGCTGCTGTGTCCAATCCTGTTTCACTGGGTTGCATGAATGACATTTGCTTACATCAAGGGTGCCCTTGAGGATGTAAGCAGGATGTGGCAGTAGGGGCGCACGTAGCACTTGGGTGATAGCAACATCATGTTTCAAACACTTCTCAAGGGGAAAGAGTTCACGTCAGCAAATGGCTGGCCAGATGCCTAACTGCAACAAGATGCACCTACACTGATGCACCCCCAAGGGCCTGTTTAGTAACAGCCAAAAGACAAAGGTCAAGAGCAGTTTCTGGTCTGGATTGCCTTGCTTGACTGAACATCTCCTGAGGGACACAGACAGCAGGATATATCCACCTGCACAGACTGGAGACAGGTCAGAAAGGGAAAGGGACTCAGAAGGAGACATCAGAGTGAGCTTTTTTTTTTTTTTTAACTTATACTTTTTTTAACTCATTACGTTGCTTTTTTACTCTTTGTAAGGCAGAGAGGTCCAGAAATGTAAAATGAAAAAGAAGGGTGTCTGAAGCCTCCCATTCATAATTACTGTAGCTGCCTAGTGGTGAAGTACTAGAAGAAATAACACATGATGGTTCAGAAAACAAGAAATAATCCTTAATTTCATTCACCTAGATCTGCTCCCAGCAGAGCTGAACAGTAATTGAGCCTGACAGAGGAACACAGATGCCAGTACCATGCAGCCTTTAAAAAATCTAAGACTTTAAAATGCTTTTTCCTTTGTACATTTAGCATTCCTTGAAATGTACATAGCAGTTTCCTAACCCCAAATTTCAGACATACATAGACAAACAGAGATATCTCTCCCCCATAATACCATGGCTTGTCTGGACTAACGAGAGCCATGCATGCCCACCATAATGAAAAGCAAAACAGCCACTCCAGATGAATACCTCTGCACTATCAAGTATTTAAAACACTCCCTCTTTACCACACATGCTTTTTATCAACACAACACTGTGTTTCTGGTATTGATAGAAAAAAGAAACAAATCACAGCTGAGAATCTCTTGAGTTAATATAAGTACAGAAATAAAAGCACAAGTAATCTGGCTTTGTGCAGGAACTGGTAAAGAAAACAGAAATCAGCTTTTCCTCTCCTCTCATTGAGAGCTTCTTTGAGGGAGTGTCACTGTAAGTGCCCTAGCCTTCATTAAATACAGAACTCTGTGTACTGACCCTCCTGCAGTGGCTGCTGTCACCTCTTTGCTAGCAACACAGCCCCACCACTCCAGTTTAGTAGTTCACAACTGAGGTGTGTACCTTATTTTAAATTTGTGATTAATGGCACCTTTTTTCATAAAGCCCTTAGATTAAAACCTTCCCCTCAAAGTAGGTGACACCATGAACTGAACTCTGCCTTCCTAGTTTATGCAGATGTTTAACATACTTGGCAGCCCAGAACCTAGAAGAATAGAAGATGCAAACAAAACTCAGTCTACTAACATCACAAACACCTGGTTATATCACAACCACAGTGTTAGTAGGTTCTTTGATGATTTCTGAAGAATATATCATTAAATGCTTCAAAAATAAGGTTGGTTTTACCTCTGTTCTTTAATGTATTTTGTGAGCAACTCAGTTGCAGAAACAGTTGGGATGCTAAGAATCCTCCATAAATAATGCTGTATTTTCATCTCCATCTAGCCTAAATATTTATATGAAACCTCCCAATTAAAATGCTATCTTGGTTTCATTTCTTGGGCTGAAGAGGTAGCAGTAGCTGACTGTTAATTCAACTTCTATTCATATTAGTGCCATCTGTCTCTGCACAGGGAGTTTAGATGAAATTCAGCAATAATTTGTGCCCCATTAGAGTTTGTTGTGGAAGCTGCTGAACAAAGAAGTTACCTACAGGCCAGTCAGTCTCACCTCTGTGCCTGGAATGATCATGGAGCAGATCCTCCTGGAGGCGCTACTGACTCAGAAGAATAGTGAAGAGGTGATTTGGAACAAACCTGACAAACCTGGTGATCTTCTAAGAACAGGTCACAACATTAATAGGTGAGGGGTGAGCAACTGATGTCGTTTACCTGGACCTGAGCAAAGCCTTCAACACTGTCCCGCACCACCTCCTGGTCTCCAAGCTGGTGACACATGGGTTTGAGGGATGGACCACTAGATGGATAAAGAATTGGCTTGATGGCCGCACCCAAAGAGTGGCTGTCAACGGGTCCATGTCCCAGTGGAGGCCAGTGACAAGCAGAGTCCCTCAGGGATCTGGGACCTGTCTTGTTCAACATCTTTGTGGGTGACATGGACAGTGGCATCGAGTGCACCCTCAGCAAGTTTGCTGATGACACCAAGCTGTGTGGTGCAGCAGACACGCTGGAGGGAAGGGATGCCATCCAGAGGGACCTTGAGAGGCTGGAGAGGTGGGCACAAGCCAACCTCATGAGCTTCAACAAGACCAAGGGCAGGGTCCTGCACCTGGGTCGAGGCAATCCCAGGCACAAATCCAGGCTGGGCAGGGACTGGCTGGAGAGCAGCCCTGAGGAGAGAGACTTGGGGGTGCTGGTGGATGAGAAGCTCAACAGGAGCTCTCAATGTGCAGTTGCAGCCCGGAAAGCCAACCAGATCCTAGGCTGCATCAAGAGAAGTGTGGCCAGAAGGTCAAGGGAGGTGATTCTCCCTCTCTACTCAGCTTTGGTGAGACCCCACCTGGAGTACTGCCTCCAGTTCTGGAGCCCCTATTACAGGAGGGATGTGGAGGTGCTGGAAGGTGTCCAGAGAAGGGCCACGAGGATGATCAGAGGGCTGGAGCACCTCTCCTATGAAGACAGACTGAAGGAGTTGGGGCTGTTCAGTCTGGAGAAGAGAAGGCTCCGAGGTGACCTCATTGTGGCCTTCCAGTATCTGAAGGGGGCCTCCAAGAAGGCTGGGGAGGGACTTCTCAGTTTATCAGGTAGTGATAGGACTCAGGGGAATGGCATGAAGCTGGAGGTGGGGAGATTCAGGCTGGATGTGAGGAGGAAGTTCTTCCCCATGAGAGTGGTGAAGCCCTGGAATGGGTTGTCCAGGGAGGTGGTTGGGGCCCTGTCCCTGGAGGTGTTTAAGACCAGTCTGGATGAGGCTCTGTCCAGCTTGATGTAGTGTGGGGTGTCCCTGTCCATGGCAGGGGGGTTGGAACTGGATGATCCTTGTGGTCCCTTCCAACCCTGACTGATACTATACCATGATACTTTCATGGACCATCTAAAGGTAATTTTGCTTTATGGGAAGGCCTTTCTAATTAGCTCACTTCTTTCAAAGGACATGTCTAAAAAGTCAAATTTCCAAATGTAGGAAATAATTTCTTAGTAACCAAAGGAATCAGGTCAGAACTTACAAGCCTAGATATTCTTACTTTGTACATGTATCAAATTAAGAATTGGAAGGTGGTATGTTTGTGAGGGCACTAATCACTAGTTCCCCTGCTGTTGGAGTCAGAGCTCAGCAATTGCACAGTTGCAAAGAGCCACTGCACGCAATATCCTTATCAGGTAGCAGTCAGCTTTCTACAATGGCAATTTCTGGTTTTCAGGTTCAGTGGATCTTTAATTCTCAAGATTCCTGAAGACAGAATAATGTGATGAAGCGTACCATCCTGGGAATAAATACCATTGTTTGCCATATGGTTACCAGCCCCCTTACTGAGATCTCCCTGTGACTGTGGATGTTCAATATCCTATTACACAGAGTATATGCAGCTACTGAGATCTCAAATATGAAAAACATTCCATTTTGAGGTGACATTCAGCCACTTACATCCCAGTGAAGTCGATGAAATTTAAGAAAGGGCTTGGTACTAAGCAAGTGCATAAGTAATCCCACAACAGTCCTCCCACAGTTATGATTACTCCAAAGAAAGGTACTTTAAGGTGGTAGTGCATGTCTACTAAATAAAGAGCTCAACCAGATCCAACTAACCTTCTAAAAATAACTCCAGCTATTTGAAGTCATTGAAGCTGCTTTTCACAGAACATCCACTATGTATTATAGGAAAGGTTCTGTATAATTAGCAATGTGCTCTCTGGCCAAAGGGAGGAGAAATGTTTACCCTAAAATTGGAGAAGACACTTTGGAAAAGAAGGAATATCCCAAATCCTTGCAACAAACCCATGTGGCCTTCAGCACTATTGCCTAAAATGTCATCACATGATTTTTGTCAGCTGTGTTGCAGACTGCATTGAACAATATCACAAAGCAATGGTTTTAATTTGAGCAGCAAGACTGGAAGAAGGAACTGTCTAGTCTAGCTCATGTGTGTAAAATGGGCAACAATTCTGTCTCAGGCAGTTTCAGCCCTTTGAAAAGTTGCCTGTGCAAGACATTTTGGCAAAGCTTGTCTCATTAAAAATGTAACAAAAAAGTATATTTGTTTCTCATGAAAATGCTATTTTCTCTCAAAGATATGTATTAAGGACACTATTAAAACAATAAGTTTTGAGATTGCAATTGTCAGGGAATTCAGATGAATAGTGACAACAGAGAGACAGCCAAAAAACTTACTCAGGTATGTTGAACTCTGGACACATTCCCTCTTCTCACCATGACGATCCAGCATTTTTTGTTGTGGAAACTCCTGCAGGCATAGTTAGAGAATATCTAAGGTGCTCTTTTTCAGGTGGTTCTTCCACTGGAGATTAAATTTTAACAGTAAACAAAATGGAATAAATTAAATATTTAGATTTAGACCAGAATAGAAAGCGATGATAGGACTTGGTGCCTTCTCTGTCTGGAAAACATACTACTTTTGATTTATGTGATACATACCTAGGGCCTAGACATGATTTATACACATTGTCCCCAATCTGTATAAATGAAGAACTTCCAGAAATAGTAACAGAAGAGAACACAAGACTTCATAGTTCTGGAGTCCCTATTAGAAGAGGGATATGGACGTACTGGAACATGTCCAGAGAAGGGCCACGAGGATGATCAGAGGGCTGGAGCACCTCTCCTGTGAGGACAGACTGAAGGAGTTGGGGCTGTTCAGTCTGGAGAAGAGAAGGCTCCGAGGTGACCTCATTGTGGCCTTCCAGGATCTGAAGGGGGCCCACAGGAAGGCTGGGGAGGGACTTCTCAGGATCTCAGGTAGTGATAGGACTTGGGGGAATGGCATGAAGCTGGAGGTGGGGAGATTCAGGCTAGATGTGAGGAGGAAGTTCTTGCCCATGAGAGTGGTGAAGCCCTGGAATGGGTTATCCAGGGAGGTGGTTGAGGCCCCGTCCCTGGAGGTGTTTAAGACCAGGCTGGATGAGGCTCTGTCCAGCCTGATGTAGTGTAGCGTGTCCCTGCCCATGGCAGGGGTTGGAACTAGATTGATACTATGATACTATGAATTATTGCTCTGTTTCTGACCCATCCTTCTGGGCATGTGCAGACACCATGGGCATTAGTATGGTAGGATGCTGTCTGATTCAACAAGGCTTACACAGGGCAGTTGCTGCCTCTAGGAAAATAACTTTCAAATGGCTTCTGCTATGACACTTACCAACCTCACTGTACAGAACTGACTTCAGCAGTCAGGGAATCAGACTGTACACCAGCAACTATCTCGGCCATCTTTGAACCTGGATATTTCAAGCAGAAGTCTGCTTTTCTCAAATTTTACTTCACAGTATCACACTATCACTAAGGTTGGAAGTGACCTTGAAGATCATCGAGTACAACCTGTCACCACAGACCCCATGACTAGACCATGGCACCAAGTGCCACATCCAGTTCCCTCTTGAACACCTCCAGGGAAGGTGACTCCACCACCTCCCCGGGCAGCCCATTCCAATGGCGAATGACTCTCTCAGTGAAGAACTTTCTCCTCACCTCGAGCCTAAACTTCCCCTGATGTAGCCTGAGACTGTGTCCCCTTGTTCTGGTGCTGGTAGCTGGAGAGAAAAGGCCAATCCCTTCCTGGTTACAACCACCCTTCAGGTAGTTGTAGAGAGCAATGTGGTTGCCCCTGAGCCTCCTCCAGGCTAAACAATCTCAGCTCCCTCAGCCTCCCTCACAGGGCTTGTGCTCAAGGCCTCTCACCAGCCTTGTTGCCCTTCTCTGGACACGTTTAAGTGTCTCGATGTCCTTCCTAAACTGAGGGGCCCAGAACTGGACACAGGACTCAAGGTGTGGCCTAACCAGTGCAGTGTACAGGGGCACAATGACCTCCCTGCTCCTGCTGGCCACACCATTCCTAATGCAGGCCAGGATGCCGTTGGCCTTCCTGGCCACCTGGGCACACTGCAGGCTCATGTTCAGGCGGGTGTCGATCAGCACCCCCAGGTCCCTCTCTGTTTGGCAGCTCTCCAGGCACTCCGACCCCAGCCTGTAGCTCTGCATGGGGTTGTTGTGGCCAAAGTGCAGCACCCGGCACTTCTAGCCGACGTGCAGGTAGAACATTAGAATATAGTATATAGAATACAAGGCTATATAATGTAGCCTTCACAATGCTCATTCATGATCTGCACACAATTATTTGAGAGCAGTTTCAAATTTTCCTTCACAGAGGCGAGGATTTTGAACAGCCTGGTGAAAGAGGCAGAACCAGCCAAGTGTTTGACATAAGGTTGAGAAAATGGTTGAAATTTTGGCAGTGATTTTTCAACAGAGATGCTTGGTAAGCAGTTTGATTTCTTTTCTTGCTCTGAAGATAGCTGACAGCTTCAACTGTAAATGACTCTCACAGTTAATTTTGGATTTTATGTAAAACACCAAAAATGAAAAAAACCAAAATTTTTTCCTACTACTTCTTCTTTATCACCATCTTCTTCCTCTTCTTATTCTACATATTTTTCAGCAGAAGCAGATTCAGCATTGTTGTTGTACCTGCCCTTGCCCACTTGTGCTGCATCATCCATTTCTTTTGCTTCTGTGTCATTGTCTTCTGCGTTGTGTACTTCTGTGTCATTTCCTTTTTCTTTTTCTTCCTCCTGCTCCAGCATCCTCTATTGCATCATGCCCTTCTTCTTTAAATTTCTCTTCTTTGAGGAGTGCACTGTGGCCTTAGGGAAGACATGCTCGATATGGGGGAGGACTTGGGGAGAACAAGTTTCTCGTTTTTCTTCTGTTGCCTTGTCCTTCTTGTCCTCTGTATGTGGCACCCTCTTCTTCTACTACTTCTTCCTCTTCTTTTTCTTTTCTCCCTTCCTCTTCTTCTTCGTCTCCTCTCTCTCTTCTTTTTCTTCTTCCTGTTCAGAGCCCTTCCTTTTCTTCTTCCTCTACATCTTCTTCATCAGCAGTGAATTCATCATTGATGTAATTTTTGTCATCATAGCCACCAACATCCTCTTTTTTGTTTTTACTTCTTTTCAGTATAATAATATTATTATTATTCCCATTGTCATTGCAGATAATGAAAAATACTGCCATTTAGTATGTTAAGAATAAATGAAGAGCCAATTAGAATCTCTCCCTTCTGCTGGTTGTGGGAGGGAATCTGATGACCGAGGAGAAGGAAAGGGCTGTGTCTTTGTCTTTCTCAGTGATAACTGTTGCTCCCAAGATCCAGATCCCAATACTGGGAGACAGGCATGGAGAGCAGAATGCAGCCTCCACAATCTGGGAGGAAAGGATCAATGACTTACTGAGCCACTTAGATGTACAAAAGATGTACAATGAGACCCTCTCAAGAGTACTAAAGGAGCTGAAGGAAGTGCTCACCAAGCTGCTCTCACACGCTTACAGATGCAAAGAATGATTTAGTTTGAAAGAACCTTAACTGGCATCTAGTTGCAATCACCCTGTCATTGGCGGGACTCCTCCACTAGACCAGGATGCTCCTCATTCAGTCTGGCCTTGAACACCTCCAGGGAGGGGGCATGCATGACCTCTCTGAGCTCTGTATACCAACAAGGAGAAAAGCAGCAAAGAGTGCTAGGAGGCCTGCCTGGATGAACAAGGAGCTGCTGGACACACTATCACTTCAAAAGAAACTCTACAGGAAGTGGAGGGAAGGACAGATAGAACAGGGGGTATATAAGGAAGCTGCCCGAGCAGCAAGAGGCCTGGTTAGGAAAGCCAAAGCAGAGTTTGAACTGAATCTAGCCAGGGGGGTTAAAGGGAGCACTAAGAATTTCTACAGGTGTATTAATGGCAAGAAGAAGACTAGGGAAGGTGTGGGCCCCCTCAGAAAGGAAAGTGGTGAATTAGTCACAAGTGATGTGGAAAAGGCTGAGGTACTCAATCACTTCTTTACCTCAGTCTTCACTGCAAGGGCCTCCAGCCACACTCCTGGTGTCATGGCAGACCATGCCAGGGACGGGGAGGAAGAACTGCCCATCGTAAGTGAAGCTCAGGTTCGTGAGAACCTGAAGAACCTGAAAGTGTTCAAGTCCATGGGACCCGACGGGATACACCCACGGGTGCTGAGAGAACTGGCAGATGAGGTTGCCAAGCCCCTCTCTATTCTATTCCAGAAGTCATGGCAGACTGGGGAAGTCCCCACAGACTGGAAAAGGGGAAAGATTGCTCCCATTTTCAAAAAGGGCAAGAAGGAGGAACCAGGGAACTACAGACCAGTCAGTCTCACCTCTGTGCCCGGAAAGATCATGGAGCAGATCCTCTTGGAGGCACTAATGACTCAGAAGAACAGTAAAGAGGTGATTTGGAACCTCTGAAGCATGGCTTTGCCAAGGGCAAATCCTGCCTGACAAACCTGGTGACCTTCTATGAGCAGGTCACAACATTAATAGATGAGGGGCGAGCAACTGATGTCGTTTACCTGGACCTGAGCAAAGCCTTCGACTCTGTCCCGCACCACCTCCTGGTCTCCAAGCTGGCGACACATGGGTTTGAGGGATGGACCACTAGATGGATAAGGAACTGGCTTGATGGCCGCACCCAAAGAGTGGCTGTCAACGGGTCCATGTCCCAGTGGAGGCCAGTGACAAGCGGAGTCCCTCAGGGATCAGTCCTGGGACCAGGCTTGTTCAACATCTTTGTGGGTGACATGGACAGTGGCATCGAGTACACCCTCAGCAAGTTTGCTGATGACACCAAGCTGTGTGGTGCAGTGGACACGCTGGAGGGAAGGGATGCCATCCAGAGGGACCTGGACAGGCTGGAGAGGTGGGCACAAGCCAACCTCATGAGCTTCAACAAGACCAAGTGCAGGGTCCTGCATCTGGGTCGAGGCAATCCCAGGCACAAATTCAGGCTGGGCAGGGACTGGCTGGAGAGCAGCCCTGAGGAGAGAGACTTGGGGGTGCTGGTGGATGAGAAGCTCAACAGGAGCTCTCAATGTGCAGTTGCAGCCCGGAAAGCCAACCAGATCCTGGGCTGCATCAAGAGAAGTGTGGCCAGAAGGTCAAGGGAGGTGATTCTCCCTCTCTACTCAGCTTTGGTGAGACCCCACCTGGAGTACTGCCTCCAGTTCTGGAGCCCCTATTACAGGAGGGATGTGGAGGTGCTGGAAGGTGTCCAGAGAAGGGCCACGAGGATGATCAGAGGGCTGGAGCACCTCTCCTATGAAGACAGACTGAAGGAGTTGGGGCTGTTCAGTCTGGAGAAGAGAAGGCTCCGAGGTGACCTCATTGTGGCCTTCCAGTATCTGAAGGGGGCCTACAGGAAGGCTGGGGAGGGACTTCTCAGGCAATCAGGTAGTGATAGGACTTGGGGGAATGGCATGAAGCTGGAGGTAGGGAGATTCAGGCTGGATGTGAGGAGGAAGTTCTTGCCCATGAGAGTGGTGAAGCCCTGGAATGGGTTATCCAGGGAGGTGGTTGAGGCCCCGTCCCTGGAGGTGTTTAAGACCAGTCTGGATGAGGCTCTGTCCAGCGTGATCTAGTGTAGGGTGTCCCTGCCCATGGCAGGGGTTGGAACTAGATGATCCTTGTGGTCCCTTCCAACCCTGACTGATTCTATGATTCTATGATTCTATGATCACTGACAAAGATGTTAAACAGCACTGGTCCCAGTACTGACCCCTGAGGGACACGTCTGGTCACTGGCCTGCATTTGAACATTGAGCCATTGACCACAGCTCTGTGAGTGCTGTCATCCTGACAATTCCTTATCCAGCCAGTGGTCCACCCCTCAAGTCCAATTTGGTGACCAGCTGGACAGTATCAAAAGCTTTACACAAGTCCACATAGACTACATCAGTTGCTCTTCTGTTATCCACTGATGCTGTAACTCCATCACAGAAAGCCATAAGGTTTGTCAAGCAAGATTTGCCCTTGGTGAAGACATGTTCTTTACAAGCACTTCTTCATTGTCTGCATGCCTTAGTAAAGCAGGAAGATCTGCTCCATGATCTGGTCAGGCACAGAGATGAAACTGAGTGGCCTATAGCATCCAGGGTCTTCCTTTTTTTCTCCTTTTTGAAGATAGGGTTTATGTTTTCCCATTTCCAGTCAGCAGGGATTTCACCAGATCGCTATGACTTTTTGAATATGATGGACAGTGTTGTGGCAACTTTGTCTGTCAATTCCCCACTGGAGGTGTTTAGAAGGAGACTTGATGGGGTGCTTGGTTGCATGGTTTAGTTGGTTAGGTTGTGTTGGATGATAATCTTGAAGGTCTCTTCCAACCTGGTCTATTCTATTCTATTCTATTCTATTCTATTCTATTCTATTCTATTCTATTCTATTCTATTCTATTCTATTCTATTCTATTCTATTCTATTCTATTCTATTCTATTCTATTCTATCTTCATTCTATTCTATTCTATTCTATCACCTTCTTGTTCTTTAGATGGTCTCAAACCTGGTCTTTGCTTAATATGGGGTTTTCCCACTCTCCACCTTTGTTTTCTGGAGCTGGACGGTACAGCTAGAGCCCTTGCCATTGAACACCGAGGCAAAGCAGTCATTGTGCACCTCAGCCTTCTCCATATCCATCATAACCAGGTCTCCATTTTTCTTTTGGAGAGGACCCACATCCTCCCTAGCCTTATTTTTGTCACTCTGGTCCTGGCTAACTGGGGAGGTTCCAGTTGACTGGAGGTCAGCAAATGTGATGCCTGTCTAGAAGATGGGGCAGAAAGATGATACTGGAAACTAGAAGCCTGTCAGGCTGACCTCAAGTGCCATGGAATGTCATGGAGCAGGTCATCTTGCGTGCCAACTCAAGGCCATACACAAGAATACCAGGCCCAGGCAGCATGGGTTTGTGAAAGGCAAGTCCTGCATGAGTAACCTGATCTTCTACAGAGAGGTGATGTAGTGGATGAGGGAAGGACTGTGGACGTTGTCTACCTGGCCTTTAGTAAAGTCTTTGACACTGTCTCCTATAGTGTTGTCCTTCAGAAACTCATGACATAATGCTTGGATAAGTGCACTCTTCATTGGCTAAGAAACTGGCTGGTTGGCCTGGCCCATAGAGCGGTAGTGAATAGAGTTAAATCTAGCTGGCATCTGGTCACAAGCAGTGCTCTCCAGGTTCTGTTTCAGTACCCTGTTGGGCCAATCAAATCTCGGGCAAGATTTATATACAGGCTGATTTCTAGTTGCCTGTGCCTTGCTCAAGCCTTGCTCAAGCCTTGCTTAGCATTGCTCAGCCTTGCTCAAGCCTTGCATGCTTGAACCTGCTTGGACCTTGTCTGGCGTGAGGTTGCCTCGAGTTGCATCACCTCAAGTTGCCCGGTCCAGAACCTGGGATAAAGCCACGAGCCTACACACTGCAAGCTATGAGAGAAGCCACAAACTTAGGAGTCAGTACCAAGACTGCTTCCCCTTGCAACCAGGATTTTTCTGTGCCTCAGTTTCCCCAGGTCAAAACAAGCACCTGTTGTGATAGCGTTGTTAACAGCCCGCTGTCTGCTGAAGCCAGACCAGCCATTGATGACTGCATGGCCATTCCTTCCAGCAACCTGCCGTGCCTGGTGTGTGAGAGCCCCGAAGCCTCTCATACACAGAAGCAGCACGCCCCACTTTGGGTACCACCAGCTGTGAGTAATTAATTCATTGTCTCTTTGGCTTAACTATTCTTGTCGAGTCTCCCCCACCATGTGGTCGATGCCATTTTGCTCCTGGGGTATTCTCTTTCTGTTATACTCCTCTTGGTTTGCATAAAATAGTTGCCCAAATCCTGTACATTCCCATGGCAAATATATTCTAACTGTACATCAAACCTTTTGATACATTTGGCAATATTCATATTAATATAGGGCTATATAGGGCTATGGTTGTTTAGCCTGGAGAAGAGGAGGCTCAGGGGCGACCTCATTGCTCTCTACAACTACCTGAAGGGTGGTTGTAGCCAGGAAGGGGTTGGCCTCTTCTCCCTAGCAACCAGCACCAGAACAAGGGGACACAGTCTCAAGCTGCAACAGGGGAAGTTTAGGCTCAAGGTGAGGAGGAAGTTCTTCACCGAGAGAGTCATTCGCCATTGGAATGGGCTGCCCAGGGAGGTGGTGGAGTCACCGTCCCTGGAGGTGTTCAAGAGGGGACTGGATGTGGCACTTGGTGCCATGGTCTAGTCATGGGGTCTGTGGTGACAGGTTGTACTCGATCATCTTTGAGGTCTCTTCCAACCTTAGTGATACTGTGATACTGTGATACTGTGATACATATTGCCATCTCCTTTATAAATAAAGGAAATATTATATCCTTTAAGAGTGCCAGGTCCTGCACCTGGGCTACAACCTCACAGTAAGTTACAGACTTGGGGATGTGTGGTTGGAAAGCTGCATCTTGGAGAGGGACCTAGGTGTGTTGGTTGATAATCATCTGAATATGTCAGCAATGTGCCTAGGTGGCCAAGAATGAACTCAATAATCTTCTGAAATGATATCCACCTACTTGTGTTTTACTAGAAAGGGAATAGAGCCATGGAAGGGGAGAGGCTTTTCTTTGCTGAAGAAGAATGTGAGGTGCAGCTGTTTCAGTTATTTAGTTATTGGTGAGGTACATTTCACAGTGGATCAGCATTTCTGCTTGTGCATGAGGTAGCCTTCATTCTCTGTCCAAGTTAAAATAAGCATTATTCTTGATGCTCAGAGCAGCTGCAATGCAGCATGAGCTAAAAATACCCACAACCCCCCCGCCCCATGGTAGTTTTAGACTGCACCTTGAAAATTTTCCACAGATCTTGAACAGAAAGTGGTAGAATGTAAACAAATCACCATTAGACAGAGTGCCAACATAAGCTTGTTGTGTATACTAACTTTCTCACTTTTTACTTCCTTCACTCCAGCAGACACTAGCTCTGGGTTCTGCTGGCTTTACTGACCTTGGTTGCATTGCTTTGTTGTAGCTGAGTATTAACAAACTCTCTTCTCTTTCTCTTGTCCTGCATGTACAGGTGGGAGGGAAGGGAGCATGAAGTGGGGAAGCTATTAGTAGCCCCCTGGTTTGTCCAGGGGGATTCTTATGTTGTCTATAGATCGAATATAGATTGAATATGTAAATGTTGTCTGTTTTGTACATATTCATCTCATTCCATATTTTAGATTGTAGTTTTGTTTGTAAATACAGCTTCATTTGCTCCCACTGTCCTGGTTTGGCAATTTTATGTTGGGGGGAATTTTCAACCCACCACATCCCCAGAAAGCAGAACAAAATGCTGTAATTAAAACCATTCTTTCCTGTTAGAGACCCAGAGTTTTATCTGGTTTTTGTCCTTCTTATTAACAGCGTGTCCCTTCCCTTCTCCCATGTTTCTATAAAACATACAGTATTCAGAAGGAGTGGATTTCATTATTCACCATTAAGGGGTTCAAAAAACCCCAAACAGATACCAGGAAGAACTCTTGAAATTCAGGGAAAGAAAAGCATGTTTAATTAGCATATAGGCAAACCAACCTGCCTGATATGCCTTACTAACAATACAAAGCAATAACCTCAGGTCAAAAGATACATGCAAAAACATCTGGATTGTGCACTAAGTAACATGTTAGATATAGGTACATCTGTCAAATAAACATACATCTATTCTCCTAAAGAACAAAACTTCAGAGACCATATCAAAAGTGAAGATACAACAAAACAACCGTAGTTCAGCAGCCTATTGGACACAAAGCATCCTACACAGAGACATTTGACCTTTAGAGGCAAAAACTGTAACAGGCAAATAGCTGAGAGCCAGATCCCCACATACATACTATGAAAAGCTCTCAGTGAAGCCTAAGGTATTATCAGAATGAGGTCTGAAGGATTTTGCCCTTAATGAATAACAATTATGCATGGGTAAAAATGTCTCCAGTGGTGAGCATTTTAAATAATATATCTAAGTTTAATGGTGCTGTTAAGAGTGAAAGAAGGAAAGACTGAATATCAATACAAATACAACAATGTTTTTGTAAAACCCTTAAAATAAATAGTGATTATGAAAGAAAACTTGGGATAATGAACATGTCCTGAAATCAAAGTCAACTTGGGTAAAGTTAATAAATACTTTAAATAGTTAAGTTCATTTTTATCCTACAGAAAATTAGTAACAGTATTAATAACTAGGAAAGCAGAAAGAGAATGGAGACCTCTTCCGTACTTTCAAAGGGTCACCGTTAAGGGTGATCAGCCCCAGTATCATCTCTCACTAGTAAGCTACACGCTCGTGTGTTACAGCACTAGCTGAACCAAAAGGACAGAATATACACTTACTGCCACTGTAAATTCAAGGAACCTATGTTTTCTTCTACATGATGGCTAATCATGGGCTCCAACCACTAACAATACCAGTGAATTTAGTGGGGGGAAGAGAAGGCTGGGGTGAAGGCAAATCTGACCACATATCAGCGTGTGACGAATGCTGTCAAGTGGAAGGGGACGTATCTGTGCTGCTGCCTAGGTTCCCAGATAATGACAGGCTGAATCCAGGCTGCTACTTAAACAGTACAAAAAAATACTGTAAATCTCCCCTTGAACTTTGCTGGCAGATGTGCCCACTGCTGAACCAGTGGGTGAAATATGCTATCCCCATTGCACCTAGCCAGCCTGCACACCCTGAGGTGTTTTTGTCCGGAGAGCGACAGAGAGCAGCCCCTCCAATGTTGTAGCAGCAGGGCTGAAGCTAAGAAAGGCAAGTAGAGAGGTGCTTCAGCCCTTCTCTTTCTTATGAATCCTGAATCACCTGGACTTTTTCAGCTCCAACTGCAGAAAAGCAAGTCTGCTCTGCTTCCACAGCATAAAAGCTCTAATGGACAAGATCCTAAAAGACAGCAAGATCCAAATGGTGAAGTCCTCACTTGGATACATCCTCCCTAAAACACCAGAGGCAAACAGTGGCTGCTTTGTGATGGGGATTTTTATCTCTGTATTTTATGCAGCTGTAGTGGAGTGGCACAGAGAAACTGGTAGCAAGGAGCTTCACAATCCCTGTGCTCTGTACAAGGAGATCACTGCAACAGCTGGTTAAAGAGGAGTACTAGGCAAAGCCTTACATAAAGCAGGTTGCTGCTGCCTACTAACTACTGCCAAAGCTGAAGCACCATAGCAGTACTGTAGCAGAGGCACTCAGGCCACTTATATGTGAAGTACACAGCCCGACTGCTGGGCAGACACACCACTTTACACTTGCTGTGTAGGATTTCCATAAAACAGCTGTTTCCAGCTTTGATTAGGTTTGCAACACTGCCTAGGGCCGTGGATATCAAGATGCACACCCACTTCTTTGAGTAGTCACCTCCTGTATTTTAATGAATGCGTTGTAACCCCAACCAAAAAGATTAATACTATTCATCAGCAAATCAAACATTTCTGTGACCATTTTTTTGTTGTTGTTGTTGTTCCTCTGGATACAAACGTAGTTACTCTATTAGATTCTAACCTAAATTGTGCCCCTGACCCAAGGAGTGACTTGGCATATAAAAGTATATGCACATTGTCTACTGATTTTAAGATACAGATGCTCAGCACCTTTGAAAAAATCCTTTGTCTTATCCTTTGCCTTCCTCTCTGTCCATTTGTAATGCTGTGTAGCACAATCACAGCACCACCCCTACCTACTGCAAGGGTTAAAATGCATTGAATGTTTTGAAAAAACTGAAGAACTGATATATACACAAAAAGTACAAAACAAGGAACTGTGAGAAGAGTATGATGACTAATTGTACCCTGTAATGCTAGGAACACCAAAGGAGTTTGGTAACATGGAGTATAGGCTGATAAAGCAGCATTTAATAGCATACAATAGAGATGCCCATTGACATTGACAGTAGTTACACATTTTCCTTGCTAACAGAGAAACAATAAAATCAAATGAAGAAATGATTTTTTTGGGACCATTTTCCCCCAGTTTCTTCTTCACTTTGAAGTGTTTTATCAAACTACTGCTTATGTACAGAAAATACACAGTAAGTTGGTTTTGTGGTCCAAGTAAACCATGCTTTCTTTTTTTCCCCATGCATTGTGATGCAATCAGCTTCTTGTCAGTCATTAGTGAAAACAACAAACACTCTTTTGACAATAAAAAGTTTCTTTAAGTAACATTGTCCATGTTCATTTCTACAGCAATCATTAGCTAGAACTATGTAAAACATTTCCTTTCCTGTTGCTGTCTGCTTGTCTAATGGAGGAACTTTCCCAGTATTTTTGACGTTTCCTCATGCAGTTATTTACAGAGATGGTCCTTGTGGTGAAGGACCTTAATGAAATTTACAGTTGCTAAGGTACTTTTATAAATGCTAGCAGTTGCACTCAGACAGAACGAATGGAATTTATTGTGCAGCTCTGTGCCAGGCCAGCAATATAATTAAAGTGCAAACAAAGACAAAAAACACAAGCCAGGCAGATCCGTTTTTCATTGCCAGTGCTAAAGAAACATCATGACTGTCATAAGAAATATCAAATCAAATAGGCCTAGGTCACAATCTGTCTGAAACTCTATCTCCCTGAGAGGATTTAAGGGAGGTATACAGTGATATAGCCCTATTTCTTCAATTGGCTGAGTATGATTGGAAAAGTAAGGACACTTTTCCAGCCAATTTTTTTTCCAACAGTGCTAACACCTGTGTCTTATACTATGATGCACTTTACAGCATGCATTAGAGCTCACTTCCCATGCAGCTACAACAGGCCACTGTTGATCAGGAAAATTCAGCTGTAGAAATGAAATCGCTCTACCTGGTATGTCAAAAAAGCATAGGCTTTGAAAGCATTTACAAACAGTACATTTTCTTAAACATATGCCCGTAGGTAAATGATAGTTACTAGCGCAGATACAAAGATACAGTTTGTGTTTGCTGGCATTCAGAGATTGCCACTGATATGGACAGTATTAAAGCTGAACTAAAACCAACCAACCAACCAACCAAAGAAGTATTTTTCAAAGCATCAATTCCACACCAAACAGAACTCTCATTCCAACTGCTACTGCTCATTGCTGATCACACCCGTTGCCTGACCAGACAGATATTTCTCCCCACAGTATGTGCAGAAAATGCTCTGTCGCCTGACTTGTCAGAGAAGCTGCATTAAAGTGCCTATTTCAGGGCTGTGTGCAGCATGATCAACCATCCCATTCACTGTATGCCTGGCTCTCTGAAGCCTCAGGTATGGCCCCCGACCTTGTATTTCCCAGCTGAAACTTGCAAGGCTGGCAACTATTTACAGCTGCTCAACTAGTTCATTTGCTTGCCATACTCTCACTGTGTGTAAATGAAAAAAATATTTACAATTCGTTTATAGGTAAAATCAGTCACCTTAGAAAAGGCTGACAAGACATTTAAAGAAGGTAACATTTTTATAAAGAGTAGCATTAAATATATAGCAGTGTTTTGGAAAAATGCAGAGTTGAAGGTACTGGATGCTACCTTAGTGTCACTCCAAGGTAGTAGAATGACTGTTAAGATCCTGGGGTTATTTCCAATTAAGTTGACACCATTATGAGGACAACACTATCATTACTGCCTCACTGAACACCTAAGCTAGCCATCAACCCAGACCACATGACAGTCATCTCATTTTGCTTATCTATCTTAATATACCTGAGCATATTACCATTATTTGAATCTGTCCCCTTTAGCTGTCACATAAAGTGGCTACAATGAGTATCCGTTCACAGGAAGGTCTCCTATTTATTGTCCATGAAATGCATAGTCCCTACTGCAAAATATTGTCTTTGCAAAGCAGCAATCACTTAATCCAGGTAGGAATCATCTTTGTCTTCCACCTCCAATGCTTGTTTTCATTGCCTGAAAGGGAAATGCTGTGAGGCTCTGTATCTCTTACTAGAAAAGAGATCTTGCATTCTTCTCAGTTTCCCTTGCTGTCTTTAGGACTTGGCATGCATGATTCTGTTCATTGTACTAAAGCTTTCTGTAGACTCTGAGGCAAAGCTGGCTTTTCAGGCAGGGAGTCTCGGCTCAATCTTTAGGGAAAGTTCATACAAGGTATCTTCATCTATGATGAGTGTCTTGTCAAGTAAATAGTGAGTGACCTGCAAAGAAAACAAAGGTGAACAGACTGTATGTTACTTCTACAAATACTTGTTTGCTTTCCTTTTCCCCTTCAGCTCATTTCATATCTTGAGACACCCTCACATTGTCTTCTTGAGAAAAACGCTTCATTCAAATGATGTAAAGCTGCACCAGCAGCACTGCAAGAATTAATTATGTCATCTTGGAAATAGTCAGATCCTTGGCCACATTGCCTAAGATTGTGTTGTTCATCTGAAGTCCGAAATGAAGTCTTCTCTAGAGGCACAGAATGGCCTTCATGGCCTCATTGCTTCCATGAAGAACGAGGGGAAAAGAATTGCAGAATGCACATAGCATCAGCAGACACTTGGGCCATCTCCTATCCCCTAATCCCTTGAGTCTGTGATTCCCTGGGGAATTGCACTTCCAACTGGACAGAGTGAACACGTTTCCCTTTGAATCTGTTCTCTCATATCCCAGGCCCATGAAGCTTGCGATCTTGAGAGAGATTCCAGAGAAGGAGGAAAAAATGTGCTTCTATATACGGTGTCAAGAGTTTCTCGCAGGGTGAGGGCATTACAGCTGCAGATTAACTGTCCATATTTCTGTCTGTCCTCTCCTCTGTGTGTGTGGGAAAATAATTTTTTTTGCTTTCAACAACAGCTGTATCTTAGAATGGATTGCTACCAAAACTTTGATTTCATTAGTAGCTGACAATGCCTGAGAAGAGCCTTACCTTCTGCTGATGCTCTATGCGGTAGGAGGTCTGCTGGAACTGGCGTATTTCCCTGATAATATGTGAGATCTTCCAAAAGAAAACATAAATATGGATAAGTACCATGGCATTTTTATTTCAGCAGCATGAATTTTGCACCAAGTCATGCAATTTATCATGGGAGGATGGAAGGACAAAGGTAATTTCCTAATGGCTCCCAACGATTTAAACATTCCTAAATTAACCATTCATTGTTCAGTCAGCCTGAAGTGAACCACATTTTCCCTTCTCTCCCCACAGTGAAAACCTCTTTCTGCCTCAAGTGAGTGCTGCAAGGTGTAGCAGTAAGAGGGGCATCAACCTGAGATCAGAAATTTCCATGCTTTCCTCCCAGGAGTTATTACAGAACAACGTTACATGGGAGCTGGAGAGAAACCAACTTTAAAATGTTTTCTGAGGCTCTATCACACTTGAAAAGAAGATTGTGATTACTGCTTTCTGGTGAATCACTAAATTTCTCCAATTTTGATTATTTCAAAAAGGCTTTTGTTTTTCCTTCATGAGCTCTGGACAGCTGCTTTTTGTGTCTGCCAATTCTCAGAGAACAAATCTGAGACAAATTCACGCTGTAAAAATACTCAGTTTACCAGAAGATGGTGATAGAAGACTGGGTCAAGTAATTACCTTCAATTGCTTGATGTCTGTCTTGCATGATGCCAAGATATTTGTACATTTTAGAAGCTAAATTCAAAGGAGTTATAATTAAATCAGGAATTAACTCACATAATTAAACACCTGTTGGGAAAGTATATAAGGAACTGAAAATTACCATTCTCATTTTGGAAAAATTAACAAGACCTTCCTCAGTGAAGTTTGGTGTTCCTTCTTCAATAAATGCCAGGTCTGTCAGGTACATTCCAAGGTAGGGAACAGCTGGTGGGTTACAACTGAAAAAATAGATCAGCATATTCACCTGTAGCTAATTTTTTTAGTTGATTTTTACATAACTCATACAAACTCTTCAGCACTTAACATGCTTCTAGTCAACAGGTTATATCAATTTTGGAAGCAAACAGCTTCTCTGACTTCAGCTGAGTTGTATTTGCACTACCCATGGCACACCGAATATATTCCATCCAATAGGTAATATCTAATATCTAACAACAGATGACCTTTAGCAAAAGGTAGAATGGTAATAAGATGGAGTGAGAGGAAAGACAGATAAATTCTGGAATCAGAGAGCACCTTCAAGCACATTTCAATCCTGGCTGCCAAACCATTTTAGAAATAGATCCTACACACAAGCTAAACATGCATGTGTACATGCTTCTGAGTGGTTGGTGCTCTGCAGGCATGTAAGCATTCCAGTACAGCATGGGTGCATGTGTGTGAGACACGTGGAGATACACATATACGGATGTATAGATGTACATACATATACATACAGGCATGCACATATGCATGTATATACATGAGTATATGCATACATATACCACTTTGTCAAAAGTCTGTTCAGGGCTGTTCAACAGTGAACACAAAGAAGGAAGAGAAAGATGGAAAGGTAGCAAAGATGAGATCCTGGGCTGCATCAAGAGAAGTGTGGCCAGCAGGGCAAGGGAGGTGATTCTCCCCCTCTACTCAGCTCTGGGGAGACCCCACCTGGAATACTGTGTCCAGTTCTGGAGCCCCTATTACAAGATGGATATGGAGGTGCTGGAATGTGTCCAGAGAAGGGCCACGAGGATGATCAGAGGGCTGGAGCACCTCTCCTGTGGGGACAGGCTGAAGGAGTTGGGGCTGTTCAGTCTGGAGAAGAGAAGGCTTCGAGGTGACCTCATTGTGGCCTTCCAGTATCTGAAGGGGGCCTACAAGAAGGCTGGGGAGGGACTTCTCAGGATCTCAGGTAGTGATAGGACTCGGGGGAATGGAATGAAGCTGGAGGTGGGGAGATTCAGGCTGGACGTGAGGAGGAGGTTCTTTACCATGAGAGTGGTGAAGCCCTGGAATGGGCTGTCCAGAGAGGTGGTTGAGGCCCTGTCCCTGGAGGTGTTTAAGACCAGGCTGGATGAGGCTGTGGCCAGCCTGATGTAGTGTGGGGTGTCCCTGCCCATGGCAGGGGCGTTGGAACTAGATGATCCTTGTGGTCCCTTCCAGCTCTGACAACTCTGACTGATACTATGATACTATGATACTATGATCTGGAAAACTGGGAATGGAGAGCCTAGAAAATAGGGATTTGCTTATACTAGGAGGCAGGAAGAATGGGATAATGATTGCTTCCTTAATGCAATCATCACTCCTTCATGCTCACTGATTCTTGCCTCAGCATAAATTGCACCAAACTTGGTGTGGCTTTTTTTTCCTGAAGATCTAGGGTAAGGAGAATGCAAGGTGATGGCTGTAAAGTTAAATCAGGTAGACTACTGACAATGCTTAGCAATGCACTTCATTGTGGCTATTTTTTTATGTGATGAGGATGAATGCTGTACAAAGACAAGCAATGTATTATCTGAAAGGTCTATGGCAGCACCTGCTCATATATTGTGAGTAAAAACATTTTTAAAGTTATTAGCTCCACAACAGTATCTGTAAAGTAAAAATTTACTACCTTGAACTATATGTATTTTGAAACATTCCAGTAACTATACCAGTAGTTCAAGTCTTTGCTTCTTTCAAGGTAAAGTAAAGTAGTTGCACGACTCAGTCCTGGAAAACTCACTGCTAATTACAGAATTTTTAAAAATCCAGAGTTTTATTGCATGCAACTGGAGCTGATAAATGAATTGTAGAACTCTTGCCACAGGATATTTTGAATACCAAAAATTACATGAGGCCAAACACAATTTGGCAAGTCAGTTAAAGAAAAAAGGACCACTGTCCAGACCACTGTCCAAAAAGCCCAGGCTATTTTCCAGGATGCCAGACTACAGACAGCTGGGAGGCTACAGGAGAGCAAATTCATTCTGTTCCTACCTTCCTCTCATAAGCTACTGACCACTGTCAGAATGGAAATAAAGGTGTGTATGGACCCTTAGTCTGACTCAGGCTTAGTTCTGAATCCTAAACTTCTTATCTGGAACAAGGACTCTTTGGAATCCTACTTCTAACTGAGAGTTTTTATTTATAAATGTGGTTTTACACTTATTGGAAAAGTTGATCAGCACAAGTAAAACCCTGACAGGGAACATTCACACTGAATAATTGCTTAATTTGTTTCAGCAATTCTCTGAATATATATTTATCTATCAGGAGTACCAAACTACAGTATATTCAGCAAGACAATGATCATAGTATCATCATAGTATCATAGTATCAGTCAGGGTTGGAAGGGACCACAAGGATCATCTAGTTCCAACCCCCCTGCCATGGCCAGGGACACCTCACACTAGATCAGGCTGGCCAGAGCCTCGTCCAGCCTGGTCTTAAACACCTCCAGGGACGGGGCCTCAACCACCTCCCCAGACAACCCATTCCAGGGCTTCATCACTCTCATGGGGAAGAACTTCCTCCTCACATCCAGCCTGAATCTCCCTACCTCCAGCTTCATTCCATTCCCCCTAGGCCTATCACTACCTGATAGCTTGAGAAGTCCCTCCCCAGCCTTCCTGTAGGCCACAATGAGGTCACCTCGGAGCCTTCCCTTCTCCAGACTGAACAGCCCCAACTCTTTCAGTCTGTCCTCATAGGAGAGGTGCCAATGATGCCAAACAGAACAAAACTAGAATTAAAAAACTTCTTTGTTAAGATCATTTCCAATTTTATATAAACTATCAAAGCTTAATGAAAGGTAATTAACCATTAACATGCATATCCTCTGCCTGTAACACAACACAGATGTATATTGTAGGGAAGCATACTTCTTGAGTGTTTCTCTAAGGTTCTTAAATCTTCCTTCGGATGATATAGTCTTCTGAAGCTTGTCCATGAGAGCTTTTGTCTGGAAAGAAAGTGCATTACAACTGTCACTGGTGAGCACATAAATGACTGGGATAAGCTTTTAGAAAAGGTGTAATTCATTTCCCATTTTGAGAAGTAATAGCACAGGCATTAAGGAATTTAGCTTTGTTGTAGTTCCTAGCGTATTTCTGAAAGGGGAGATTGAGCAGCATTAAAGATTTTCCTTTGAGTGATGCACAGAACCTGTACTGTGCTAATATTATTAGCCTGCTAAGTCAAGAAATAACACAAATTCATTAAACTAACGTCCAGCAATTCAGTTTACTGTGTACACAGGAATACTAGGGACCTGATGTTACATGCTGCTGAGGATCCTCAGCCGTGTGTGCTGAAATCAATGACAGTAAAGGATGCTCACTGTCTTGCAGCTTGCACGAAGCTGGTTTTCACTCCAAGTTTCTAATAAAAGCTGAGGATATATTTCAAAATGCATCACTGTCTTACACAAATTACTTTCAGTGAGCATCATCAGAGCCTGATTACTTCACAAGTGAAATAAATTTGCTCTTCAGTCTATTTATGCTTTAGACTTGGGACAGTATAGAGAATTGAGAGGAACTAGTAATTTTTGAAACCGAATTTCCAATTAAGAGAAAAGCTGTAGGCAGAAATAGACAGTTTCTTTTGCTTCTAAATAGCAGGCTGATGAAACACACAGATTACACTGGATAACTGCAACATTAATCTGTTAGGGTGTTTTTAAAGGAGAAATTTAAAAATCAAAGAATTTTTCTTTTTTTTTTTAATGTGAAGTCTTATATAACAGTTTGCATGGGAAGGATTTTAAGCGTATTTTAAAATAACAGAACATAGCACCAGCTATAAAGAGGCTGAGAAAAAGCTGAATGCAGAAGGTAATACAGACAGAATATACCTAAAGTGGATTGTGCTATTCACAGTATCACAGTATCACCAAGGTTGGAAGAGACCTCAAAGATCATCGAGTCCAACCTGTCACCACAGACCTCATGACTAGACCATGGCACCAAGTGCCATGTCCAATCCCCTCTTGAACACCTCCAGGGACGGCGACTCCACCACCTCCCTGGAGAGCCCATTCCAATGGCGAAGGACTCTCTCTGTGAAGAACTTCCTCCTCACCTTGAGCCTAAACTTCCCCTGTTGCAGCTTGAGACTGTGTCCCCTTGTTCTGGTGCTGGTTGCTAGGGAGAAGAGGCCAACCCCTTCCTGGCTGCAACCACCTTTCAGGTAGTTGTAGAGGGCAATGAGGTCTCCCCTGAGCTGCCTCTTCACCAGGCTAAACAATCTCAGCTCCCTCAGCCTCTCCTCATAGGGCTTGTGCTCAAGGCCTCTCACCAGCCTTGTTGCCCTTCTCTGGACACGTTTAAGTGTCTCAATGTCCTTCTTAAACTGAAGGGTCCAGAACTGGACACAGGACTCAAGGTGTGGCCCAACCAATGCAGAGTACAGGGGCACAATGACCTCCCTGCTCCTGCTGGCCACACTATTCCTAATGCAGGCCAGGATGCGGTTGGCCCTCTTGGCTGTCTGGGCACACTGCAGGCTCATGTTTAGGCAGCTGTCAACCAGCACCCCCAGGTCTCTCTCTGTTTGGCAGCTCTCCAGTCACTCCAACCCCAGCCTGTAGCTCTGCATGGGGTTGTTGTGGCCAAAGTGCAGCACCCGGCACTTGGACTTGTTGAATGCCATCCTGTTAGAATCTGCCCATCAGTCCAGCCTGTCAAGGTCCCTCTGCAGAGCCCTTCTGTCCTCTAACTGACCAACATCTGCTCCAAACTTGGTGTCATCTGCAAATTTGCTGATGACTGTCTCAATCCCTTCATCCAGATCATCAATGAAGATATTAAAGAGGATGTGGCTCAGCACTGATCCCTGGGGGATGCCACTGGTGACTGGCCTCCAGCTGGATGTGGCACCATTGACCACCACTCTGTGGGCCCGGCCCTCCACCTAGTTCCTAACCCAGCACAGAGTGTTGTGGTCCAAGCCACGAGCTGACAGCTTAGCCAGCACTTTGGTGTGGGGGACAGTGTCAAAATTCAAAAGCTCTAGCAACATACACAGCAGGAAATGCAAAGCTAAAAGACCACCTTTTGCGTGTCAATTAGCCAGATCTAAAATGGGTAGCCTGAAAGCTTCCAATTAGCTGCAATAGCTGCAAATTTCTGTATCCATATACTGCCCAATTAACATGGGATTGTCACTGTCTTATCGGCCTCCTGCTGTGTTCTTCCACCATACTAAAATACTCACTCTTTTTGCTTTTTAATGGCAGAAATTTGAGATTTAAATCATTTAACCAATTTCTCTAAACCATTTAAAACAGAGAACTTAAAATACTGGACACTCTTTACCCTGGCTAGTCTTCTTTTTTGGTGTGACTTGTTTTTATTACTAGCAGTCACTCTCACAGCCCTGGCCATGCTGATGACAGCCTCGGCAGCTAGGAAAGGATTAAAGGCAATTATCCACTGCATTTAAGAATTGCTCCTCTGGATGAGAAAGAGAACTGGTTGTCTACAGTTTCTCACTGGGTTGCAAAAATCTCACTACAGAATCACAGAATGTTGGTTGGAAAGGACCCCCGTACATCTTTGAGTCCAAACCCTCTGCCAAAGGAGGATCCCTTAGGGTAGTCTGCACAGGAAGACATCCAGGTGGGTTTTGAAAGTCTTCAGAGAAGGAGACTCCACAACCTCTCTGGGCAGCCTGTTCCACTGCTCCGTCACC
This sequence comes from Picus viridis, assembly GCA_033816785.1. Lineage (NCBI taxonomy): Eukaryota > Metazoa > Chordata > Aves > Piciformes > Picidae > Picus > Picus viridis. The sequence continues at coordinate 98,186,255 of CM066606.1, read as the reverse complement.
TTCAGTATAAAGAAGCTTCTCATGTTAAGGTGAAACCTTCTCTGTTCAAGTCTGTATCCATTGTACCATGAAAACTGCTGACCTTTCTACTGACTTTCTGCAGGCAGGGAAGCAGGACTACTATTTTAGGCACCTGAGCTGACTTTACTTATAGATAGTAACCACCCAGCAATGTATATCTAAAAATACCTGAATTTAATTTTCTCAAAAATTTCAGTACTTTAGGCTCAAGTTGCAGTCATAGGTGCCTACCAATTCCACTGAAATTGCTTTGCTTTCACAGATATTTAATGAGAAATATGTACTAAAAAAAAAAAAAAAAAAGGTAAATGAAGTACAAAAGGCCTTGACATGGAATTACCAGTACCCCAGTACCAGCTGGTGCTTCCAGCAAATAGTCAGTGTGTTGTAAAATAAGAAATATTTATTGGAGGAATCCTGTATTAGCACAACGTAATCTGAACAAGACACTAAGCAACAAAATCTAGAAACCCTACTTGTGACCACATCTTTCTTACCTGTTTGGATACTTTACCCCAAGTTTTCTTAAGTCTGTAGATTGCACTTCTGTTCAAGGCTGAGGTGATTTCTAACACACCATTATAATTGTGCATGCATCGACAAATATCAGCTACTGCTACCCACTTTTCAATGGAGTTAGCCCGGGAGCTGACGTCAGCGTAGTTCATGATTTGGGAGGCAACGAGGTTACTCATCTGGGCAAACAAAGAGGAAATTTAGGATATTTAAATATCATCCCTAACATCATGCAATTATTTAAAGTGCAAGGTGGAAAAGACTACTGCACAACAGAACTTAAGGCTCTTAATAGAACCAGAGAAAGTATATTGAGAAGAGTGTTATGGGGAATAGTCATACAAAGGAGGGTTAAGAGATGCAATGGGTGGTATCTCCAAGGCAGCAGTAAGTAACTGAGTAGGAAGAATCACAGTAAAATTCAAGGGAAATGGTAAAGAGCAAAGATATGGTTGGGGATGCACAGAGCATTCATTAAATAGAGCTGGTGGTGTATTTTCACTCTCTGGGGAAAATTAAGCTTCTTCTGTAAGCAACAAGGCATTGTAGTAGAGTTTAAAATATTCTACTCTATTAAATTGCCATTGAAATGCTGAGGGCTGGTTCCTGAAAACAAGAATCTTCATATGTTTTTATTTAAAGGGTTAATCACAGGAAGACAAGCATTCAGTCACTATTGGATAAGAAGCGACACCACATTGTAAAAAACAACAACACACTTTTGTTCCAGAGTTTACAGACCCTATTAATAGAGTCCCTGGAAATTAATCTATAATTAAGAGTACTTACATCATTAAAATGTTGACTAGTTTTCATAATATATGGTGTTCTCTCATTTTTATCCACTTTCATCCAGCCCTGTCCAAGAAACTCTCTAGATATTGAAGGGAGAGGAAAAAAAAATGCAAAATAAAATAAAAACACCCTTAATCAACACAGTACAGAGACCCTGTCTGAAACCATAGCCCAAGTGGATTTCAGGTATTCCTTGTTTTGCTAGAAACTAATAACACAGCTTTACACTAATTCAGGAATTTCTATGTACTATTTTTAATTCTGTCTGAAGCAGTACGTATTATAGAGGTTTTTTTCATCCCCTCCCCCAGACCCTCATCCTAATTTTCAGCATTGTGAGCCTATTCAAAAGTTGGTTTTGTCAGCTCATGTGGTTATACCCACAGTGAACTGATGTATGAATGGAGATGATTTAACACTCCCTCTCCACAGACTCAGCACTTCTGTTCTTTATTCACCCTTCAGTACCCCAGAGCCTTAGACTTGAATTCTTAGTAAAGAACTCAATCTTTCAAAACATGATCAAACTATAGGTGAGTCAGAAGCAATGACATTATTGAAGGATATAATCCTTGTTACATATGCAAACCTTTTTGTCTGTAGCATGACTTAGTGTAGTGTATACCACTGCCAGTCAGAAACGCATCCACCGTACTCACTTCAGTCACTCACAGGAGAACACTTACTCATAGGGTATGCTTCGGAAAACTACATGATCTAAAAGAGTTATTTGCTCTGCAAGCTCCATGGCTGACAAAGTCTCAAAGCATTCTGGTTTTGGACAATCTGACTGCAAAAAGAAGGAGAACACTTAATGATCTCTTTTTGCACCAAAGGACATTTGAAAGCACAGGGTATTAAGAGCTTTATATGAACTTTCAATACAGAGTCAATTTAAAAATTAACTTCTTTGCTACAAAGAAATTGGAAATAAGAAAAATGGCTAACAACATGAGGGTAACCATGCTGGAAACTCGTAGGAAAACAGGCACACACCAGGTCATGAGTACGTATGTAGGTTAATTAAAATCTATGCATTCTGTGTTCTTTCCACATAATCAATCTGCACCTAGTTCATTGCTCACACTCTTCTCTGATTAATGCAATACACTGAAGAGATGGTGGTGACTACAGCTTAGAGGATGGGCACTGTCAATCAAGGCTAGATATGGATCTGATAGCAGCTGAGATGGCAGGTACATATCACTTCATATACATAATTTCTAATTTTTCTCATCACGTGATTTAAATCTAAATCTAAAGTTTTGACCTGTTCATTTTTGATATAGGCTCCAAACTCTTACTTTCCCTGCACTGAAATGTACATTCCTGATATGAGAGAACAGTATTTCTGTCCAGAGTTGTAAAGTTGCAGCTGTGCTAATCTGACTTAAAACCATAACATTTCTATAGGAGTATTTATGTTTAAGTTTCAAGATGAACTTACCATCTGAATGATATCTTCTATTTTCAATTGGGTATCATCTTGATCATCCTGAGAAAGAGCCCTGAAAAGTAAAGAACAGCCTATATAAATGGAATTATCTATGGTTATGAGAAAGCCTCACCACGACAGGCAAACATGTTTAGCAAAAAGAAATCCTAAGACTGCAGTTGAAGAAGTAATGAAAAAACAAATTCCATACCTAATGTCTCAGGTCTTGTTTTAAGTAACAGTGTACAAAGAGTTATGATATCAGAGTCACATAAGGTAAAATGATAGAACTGTAGAAACAGAAGGCACTGGTTTGGAAGGGATCTTTAAAGGTCATCTAGTGCAACTCCCCTGCAGTAAGCAGGGACATCCCCAGCTAGATCAGGTTATTCAGAGCCTCAAGTCTGATCTTAAATGTCTGCAAAGACAGTGCCTCCACCAGTCCTCAGCAACCTGTCAGAGCATTTCACTCCATTCACAGTAAAGTACTTCTTTCCAATGTCCAGTTTAAATCTACCCTATTCTAAAGCAATTGCCCCTTGCCTTAGTGCTACGTGTCCTTGTAAATAGTCCCTCCCTGGATTTCTTATATGTCCTCCTCAGGTACTGGAAAGCTGCTACAAGGTCTCCTCAGAGCTTTCTCTTCCCCAGGCTAACAATCCCAACTCTCCCAGCCTATCTTCATGGAAGAGGTGCTTCAGCCCTCTGATTACTTTTGTGGCCCTGCCCTGGACCGTCTTCATCAGGTACACATCCTTCTTGTGCTGAGGGCCCCAGAACTGAATACAGTACTCCAGGTGAGGTCTCAAAAGAGCAGAGTGGCAGAGTCACCTCTCTCAATTTGCTGCCCATGCTTCTTTTGATGCAGCTCAGGATGTGCAGCCTTCTGGGCTGCAAATGCACATTGTTGCATCATGTCCAGCTTCTCATCCACCAGCACCTGGAAATCCTCTGAGTTGGTCTCTATCACATCATGATTATGAGGCTTAAAATCTCTGAGCTAAGAACACTACATACCGTAGAATGGTGAATGACAATAACTGCTCAACTTACTTGCTTACTATAGTGATACAGTTTTCTACATCTATCCCACTTTGAATCTACTGCAAAGAAATTTAGTGGAAAAATTCCCTTTTCCAGAACAGAACTGAGAATGCAAAACAGAGCAAAAGAAATGATGCATTTAATCAGTAACTTTCTGTCCCAAATAATGCTAGGGAACCTAAAGGTGGACAAATGAATCTCCAGTCTTTTCTCTGACTTTTAAACTAGTGTGGTAAACAATATTTTGGGGAAATGTTTAGAAAATCAACATCTGAGAAGTGAAAAAAACAGCCAGCACATCAGGCATCCATGAAGGTGATCCAAGTGTTTATGGGCACCACATTGTCCTATTCAGTGTCCCACACTAAGAGCTGTGACAGCGAGTACATGGTTTATTTTCAGTAATGTGAATTTTAATCTATACTTTCAGTTCTACTGCAGAAAAAACTGTGATTATTAGGGTTGTTTCAGAGTTTGGGGTCAAAAATAAACGCAACAGAGGCAGTAAGTATTCATCAAAGCTAATTTACCTTGAAGTGGTATTTTGGTATATAATTCTAGGATCTTACCACTTCCTTTGGAAATTATAGACTTAAGGAAACCTCAAATAGACTGCATTTATACAAAATAGGGAAGGGAAGACTTAGGGAGAAAGAACAGTGTGTCAGTATGTAGCAGTCTGCCTATAAAGACACTAGTGGTACAGCAAGATGCCATTAGACTGCTTTGCATCAGGAAAGATTTCATTTCAACATTAAGTTCCACTTTCCAGCTCCAAGTGTGGGTGAGCACTGAAACATGCTTTCTGCAGAAGCTGTACACATCAGCTGAATTTTCAAATAAATTTGAGATGACCATTTTGTGTCACCATCATTGGAGGCGTTCAGAAGGAGACTTGATGGGGTGCTTGGTGCCATGATCTGGTTGTTTAGGTGGGTTGGATTGGCTGATGGGTTGGACACAATGATCTTGAAGGTCTCTTCCAACCTGGTGTATTGTATTGTATTGTATTTTCAAAGAGCTCCAGCACTGATGATAATTCAAGAATGCACTCAGTAATAACAGATTTTCCATGTACTAGATGAGCAAAGGGTTAAAAGCAGAGGATTATATTGCCTGGAAACTTTAGCTATGAGTGTAAGATAAAGGAATTTGTACGATGTGGGTGGGGAGGAAGTGTTAATGCTTAGTACACTAGGTTCTTCTGTTGTGGGTTGCTGTTGTTTCCTTTTGGTTTGCCAAATTGGAAGACTAGGTTAAAATCAAATTCAGATACACAGAGAAAGGATGTTAGAAACCTGCTTGCCTTCATTTTTATCCTGTCAAATCCATACAAAATGTGCCTTTCTTCACACGAGTTGCAAACACCTTATATCTGATGGGCAAGCTGTGCAAAGACTCAAATGTCTACTTCTTCAGGAGAACCCTAAGCTGCTTCTCCAGATAATAACAGTGTGCAGCCTCAGTAACTGTAAATAGACTGGCAATCTGTCCTTCTGAGCAGCTTATTTTGTGATGTATCTCACGACTGATTGCCTGCAGGAAGGTATTGTTCATCATATGACAAGAGCATGTGCTTCCTGGCAATGAAAAGAAGAGGGCTTGCCCTTCTGCCTCAAGTATCTTCAGTAATCTTGCAAACTAATAATTTGAGTCCCTTGCATATAACTGTATATTGTCTGGAGTTCTCATCTTTGATACAGAAATGATTGTATTGACTTACTACAAAACAAACCAGGAGTCATTACATTCTTAAAAGGCTGAAAATACTTAACTTTTCCCCACCTTTGCTTCCTGATGCTCTCTAACGTGGCCTCACATTTTATGTACACTTCCAATCCCTCTTTCTAAAGAGGATGAATGGTGCTTTTTCTCTAACACAGTGGTCTCATAGAAAAAAAAAAAAAATCTATTTTATCCATAAGTGTTCTACATGTAAATCTGCAGAGAACAACATATCTCTGGGATGGATAATGCTATTTTTTCACAGCATCAATAAGAGATTCCATTTCAGCCTGTACTGCTGTCAGCTTTGAGATACCTAGTTTCATGAGAGGTCTAAGAAGGTGAGTTTTGTTAATCAGTTCTGCTTGGCCAGTTCCTATTGCACTCCTTGGAGAGCCTCCTGGAAGCTGAGTAAGAAGCACAAGTCCATGTGGAAAGAGTAATGTGAGAAAGAAAAAATTCTTAAGAAGAGATTCTACCAGAATGTTAAACAGTATCCCTCTTGAGGAATACTAAATGGGCATGACACCTCCATCATTTTCCTTACAAACGAAGGAAGTAAATACACAAGAAATAATTTTAAAAATTTTAAGAGTTAGCAGCCAAGATTAGACCTCTCTTTCACTTAAACTATAGTTCATGCCTGACCAGTCCAAGTACTAAAGTAGTTTTGTAGCAGAAAATAATAGCATAGAATCATGGTATCATAGTATCAGTTAGGGTTGGAAGGGACCACAAGGATCATCTAGTTCCAACTGCCCTGCCATGGGCAGGGACACCTCACACTAGATCAGGCTGGCCAGAGCCTCATCCAGCCTGCTCTTAAACACCTCCAGGGATGGGGCCCAACCACCTCCCTGGACAACCCATTCCAGGGCTTCACCACTCTCACAGTGAAGAACTTCCTCACATCCATCTGTCTCTTTGTTCTTTCATGGTACATAAAATATTTTAAAATATGTTAAAAGCTGGTGTACGTTATAGAGCCTAAAACGTATTGTCTGCTGCAATCATACAAGGCAGAAAATTTATTGTCCATTAAATTTTGGCCTCTGCATATCCATGGACTGCATTTACATTTATTCTGAGGAAGGAGAATGAGAAACAATCAATTGAATCACCCTTGTTTTATTACAGACAGGACTATTTGTCAAGGCTATTCACTGCTACTCAGTCTGAACTTTACACCTTCCTGCTTCACCTGTCAATAAAATGTTACATAGACTTCAGGGGGTTAAATAAGGGTGATAATATCTAAAAGAAAACACACCAGTAGGTTTGCCTGGCTTTCAGAACAGATAATGAATAAAAAGTAAAAGAAGCCTTTTCTATCCTGCAGAGAAACTCTGCCAGTCCATTCAACAAAAATCTCATCACTCAAGAAATACCAGCTGTTCCGATTGATGACTCAGGAAGGCATGAAGCAGCTCAGTATCTCTCATAAACACTTTCCTTGCCATTCATATTATCCATACAGCTCTTTCCCAGAGCTGGCCATAATATCTTTGGAATAGAACCCAACTCTTTCTCCTCTAATCTCTGGTAACAAAGGGACTGATTTTCCAAGACATTTATATGCACATATGCATACTCAAAGGCTGGGTCACTTTGTACCCAATATCCTTCAAGGAGACAGTCCATGGAATATACTCAAATGTAGGCTCTCAAAACATGAACTTTCTTTCATGAGTGTTGGAAAATATATAAGAACTGTTTTTCTTAATGTCACTCAGAACTCCTCTACTTTTCTGAGTTAATGCTACTGGAACTGAAATTTGGGAAAGGCATGACCCACAGTGAAGGTTAACTGATAACCAGAATTCTGACAGAGCACATGTTTTGATATGCCAAGGTCTTTTAGATGTAAAAGCCTGCAGCAAGAACCTCTTCAGAAAGCTAAAAAGCTTGGCTTATGACACTCATCTAGCATTTTGGTGAATGATTATTTTCATGAAAGGCATCACAACTGGCCCATTTCTCCTTCCTATTTTCATCCTGCTCCAGAAAAGCTGTTTGAACTAAATTTCCATCAAATCTTCCAATTAACACAAATATGTGCTTTCACTTCACAGAATCACAGAATATCAGGTGTTGGAAAAGTGCTCAAAAGTCCATCTAGTCCACCCTACTACCAGAGCAGGATGACTGAGAGTAGGTCACACAGGAACCTATTGAGGTGGATTTTGGACGTCTCCAAAGGAGACTCCACAATCTCTCCAGGCAGCCTGTTCCAGTGGTTTGTCACCCTCACAGTGAAAAAGTTTGTCCATATATTCACATGGAACCTCCTATGCTCCAGCTTGTACCCACTGCCTCTTGTCCTACCACTGGACAGCACTGAGAACAGCCTGCCTCCATTCTCCTGATATTGCCCTTCACATATTTATAAAGATTAATGAGGTCATCCCTCAGTATCCTTTTCTTCAAGGTAAAGAGACCCAGCTCCCTCAGCCTTTCCTCATAAAGGAGATTTTCCACTCCCTTAATCATCTTTGTGGCTAATAGAATAGAATAGAAGAAGCAGACCAAGAGGAACCCTCTCTCCATGTCCTAAGTTCTGCCTGCTACAACTCATGGAGCTGAAGAGGCTGCTCAGAGGACAGCACAGCCAACAAGGACAACATCTCCTCCATGCAAAGCTGCAGTAGCCTTCCTCCACAGACCCAAACTGTCTTTGGGGGTGAGGGGTGTGGTAATATAATTCCTATCCTCTTCTCTCTCCCTCTCCTCTCTCTCCCTCTCCTCTCTCTCCCTCTCTATTTTCTCTCTCTCCCCTTCTGATCCATCAACTTTATTTGTGTAATAAATAGCCTCTCTGTTGATATTTGGGCCTCATTTGTGCCTCTAATTTCATGACACAGGAATATTCAAAAGAACTGAGTCTCTTTCCCTCTTTGGACTGAGACAAGGTCTTGTCCAGCTACAGTGATTTTTGTGTGAACATAGTCTTGGCTGTCCTTAACTGCAGTAAATAGCAATCATCACAGTCAAGTAATAGAAAGAACTCTCCCAGCTTACAGAAGAGCATGTTGAATGTTTGTTTTTACCTACTTCCACAATTAGCCATGGCTCCAGAGGAGGCACCAGTCAAGAATGTCAGGGAAAGAACCATTTCTGTGCCACCATGTCCTCTTTGCATCAGCAGCAGTACCTTTGGGTTTTTTTATGCAAATATAGAAAGCCCTTTGTTTTTCTGGCATCAGAAACCTGTTTGCTGACTGGGTTCATACAATTATATTGTCAGACAGGATTCAGGCATGCAGCTATTGACTTTTCTGCCTCTGTTGGTATTAAATCTGTTCTAGAACAGAGCGGGGACCTTTTCAACCTAACAGAAAAGCTAAATCCTCCTGACAGAAATGATTCCTCGGGTGTTTTTTAAAATTATTATTATTAAAAGTTAAGATTTTGGGGACAGTCTGGAGTTGGTTTCACCTCTGAGTCCACTGTCAAGCTGAGAAGCCTGAAGGACCCCCATATCTGAGGCAGCTAGAAGCATTTGTTTATAGTCTCCATAGGACAGCAGTCACTGTTTAGGACTAGCAAGTTGTTCATATTTTAAAGCTTATAAATATTCCTATTGTAACAATGTGCAATAAAAAAAGAAGGCTTGTGGAAGATTAAAGGAATGTACACCCCTTTGTCACTACCATAGATACACAATTACATATAAAACTGCAGAATATTCCTTTAAAATGGTATTCCATCTTCTCATTTAACTATGTAGTGTTGCTGCCAGAATGAATGTCTGTGAGTAACTACAATGCTTTATTAAACCTTGGAAACCACTCTGGCACAAGGCAACCTGATGATGTTCAACAAGACCCAGGGCAGGCTCCTGCATCTGGGGTGAGGCAATCCCAGGCACAAATCCAGGCTGGGCAGGGACTGGCTGGAGAGCAGCCCTGAGGAGAGAGACTTGGGGGTGCTGGTGGACGAGAAGCTCAACAGGAGCTCTCAATGTGCACTTGCAGTCCATAAAGCCAGTCAGATCCTGGGCTGCATCAGGAGAAGTGTGACCAGCAGGTCAAGGGAGGTGCTTCTCCCCCTCTACTCAGCCCTGGTGAGACCCCACCTGGAGCACTGCATCCAGTTCTGGAGCCCTTATTACAAGAGGGATATGGACTGGAACGTGTCCAGAGAAGGGCCACGAGGATGATCAGAGGGCTGGAGCACCTCTCCTGTGAGGACAGACTGAAAGAGTTGGGGCTGTTCAGTCTGGAGAAGAGAAGGCTCCGAGGTGACCTCATTGTGGCCTTCCAGTATCTGAAGGGGGCCTCCAAGAAGGCTGGGGAGGGACTTCTCAGTTTGTCAGGTAGTGATAGGCCTAGGGGCAATGGAATGAAGCTGGAGGTGGGGAGGAAGTTCTTCCCCATAACAGTGGTGAAGCCCTGGAATGGGTTATCCAGGGAGGTGGTTGAGGCTCTGTCCCTGGAGATGTTTAAGACCAGGCTGGATGAGGCTCTGTCCAGCCTGATGTAGCGTGGGGTGTCTCTGCCCATGGTCCCTTCTATGATTCTATTCTATGATTACCAGACAATCCATTTTCCATAGGTGATCTAAGAACCACAAGTCCTCCTTTCAGTGAAAGGCTGAGATGCAGGACACATCTGTGTACTTCACCCCAGCTGAATGCCTTTTGTCCCAAGTCAGAATTGCTCCAATACACTCTTTCTCACCAGGTTAAGGAAGCAGTTCCCAATTTTGAAGAATTATTTTCTCATTTCAGCTGACTGTTAGCACATTGGACATGTATGGCAAATAACTGTCTCCTGTATGGCTGGAGAATGAGCCCAAGCAGTTCAGATTACAGTTTTGCTCAGCATAAGACTGTTTTCTTTTATGTGGTAACATTTTAATTTGGAGACTATGCCCTGATGTCCTGCTGACTGCTGCTTAACAACAGTTTAAATTATGACAGTTGTATTTATGCAACAGCTTTTATATGGAAAGTTATTTATACCACAACTCTCATTTTAAAGTTTATGGGCAGTTTGTGTACATAATATATGTATGGATAGGGCATAGAAGTAGTTTCAACTGCTACTGAAATATGCTTGTTACTGAAATGGGAACACAGCTGCTTTTTGAACCCTTGGGATAGCAATACTGTATCACTGATGCTTATGGGACTTAGTCATGGAATAGTATTGAAACTGCACTGAAATTTAATTGGAATTGAAATACATTGAAATATTCAATGTACAAGCTGTCCAACATGCACCTGTGTTAGCAGTATTGCCAGTCTTGAAAAGCAGTAAAGTGGTTTTGATAACTAGTGTTAGCTAAGGCTTAAATCTCACACCTAATTTTGAAGGGAATATAGCATTCAGTCAAAAGGAGTAACCTGCCTGCCGAGCCACGGATGGCTTTTATTCCACTGCTAGTTTATAGGATGCAGTAGGTACTTTTGACTCTATGACCAAATCAAACTGTTGTTTGCAGAAATCTGGCAGGATCAGGGTAGCTTCAAACCCTGATGAAAGATGGCTTGGCTGAGGACTGTATCTCAGAAAATCTCAATTCTCTACCTGCTTCCAACAGAAACTCCCACTGAGAACTTCAAAAGGTCATTTATTCATGCTTTGTTTTACTGCTTAAAGTGAAGTGCCATAATCCTTTCCAGAAATAGTCAGGATAATGACTATGGAAGAAGGATTTTAAAAAATGCAATCTGTTACCAGAAAATATTTCAAATTAATTAATTGCCCAGAGAAGCTGTTGAGACCCCATTCCTGTAAGTGTTCGAGGCCATGTTGGATGGGGCTTTGAAGAACCTGGTCCAGCAGATGTCCCTGCCTACGGCGGGGGAGATTTTGAACTAGATGATCTTTAAGGTCCCTACCAATTTGAATCATTCTATGATTCTGTGAGTCTAATGAGATATTTAGTTCAATTTTTGTGCATATATGTGCCCACTTTTTTTTTTGTTTCACTGCTCCTTCCTTTTGCTTTTTCTTTCTCCCATTTTCCACTGTATTTATCTTTTTTTAGAATTTTCACTACTAATTATTTTTTTTCCCAAAAAAGAATTCAATGTTGTGACCATTTTAGGCTGTGCCTTTAAGAAAGGGACAGTGGCTGGAATACTCTGGCTGACTGTTTTGAAAAACAAAGATAAGGTCTAAACAAATTTCATTGGTAGATTGGTAGAATGCAACTTTAAGCTCAGTTTGAGTCTAAGTCAGGGTTGGAAGGGACCACAAAGATCATCTAGTTCCAACCCCCTGACATGGGCAGGGACACCCCACACTAGATCAGGCTGGACAGAGCCTCATGCAGCCTGGTCTTAAACAGTTCCAGGGACAGGGCCTCAACCACCTCTCTATTCCTGTCTGCCTGTCTGTTTCTGTCTCTCTCTGAAGCAACAGCTGCTGGACGGAGTTGACCTTGAATTAACAAGGCTAACCAGATAAGAAAATTAATTCTTGCACACGCTTTGAGCTAACAGAATTTCCTTCTTAATTACCCTTTTTCTCTCTCTAACCCTTTTTGGGAAAAAAGGGAGGTAGGGTGGGAGAGGGGGTGCAGGGCCAGGGGGAACCCTCCTGGCTGGAGAGGGGAAAAGGTCATCTGTATTACGTTCATTCCTGTATATTTCTGTATATATTGTAAATACTGCATATTGTGTACATATCCATCTGCATTTCATTCCTGCTTTGTAAATACAGCTTGTCCATTTGCTTCTCCGACTGAGTTAGCTGTGGTTTCTTTGTGTGTGGGGGGAGAACTTTCTCTCACCACCACAAATGTGAAAATTCATAGAATGGTCAAAAAATCAGCCTGTATTTTTGATAAATTCTGAAAACTGTTTAAAGGAAATACCTGATTAACTGCACTCACTAGTATATATAGCGTGCTCAGACACTACAGTAATAAGTGCTGGAAGAAAAAGAGAGGTCAGACCATAACTACCATCTCATAGACAGCACTAAAACAATGCAAATGGGGGTAACTTACAGTTTACACATAGTTATGAAGGTCCCATTTTTGGTGCAGCTGATAATTGGAAATTGGCGACCTGGAAACTGGATGCAGGGAATTGCTAACAAGCTTGTATGTTAAAAGCTCATAAATCTGTTCTGTCACTTTCCCAGGATCAGCCAATCCAAATTTATTTTCTCATATTTTCTGAAGAAGCTAAAGGTGTTAAGGTAATTTTCCCCCACTGTGAGCAATCTGACAGAGCCTTTGCTGTCACACACAATACAATACAATACAATACAATACAATACAATACAATGCAATGCAATGCAATAAACCAGGTTGGAAGAGACCTTCAAGATCATCGTGTCCCACCCATCAACCAATCCAACCCACCTAAACAACTAAACCCTGCAGCCAAGCACCCCATCAAGTCTCCTCCTGAACACCTCCAGTGAAGGTGACTCCACCACCTCCACGGGTAGCCAATTCCAATGGGCACTCTCTCTGGATAGAACTTCTTCCTAACATCCAGTCTAAACCTGCCCTGGCACAGCTTGAGACTGTGTCCTCTTGTTCTGGTACTGGTTGCCTGGGAGAAGAGGCCAACCTCTGCCTGGCTACAACCTCCCTTCAGGTGGTTGTAGAGAGCAAGAAGGTCACCCCTGAGTCTCCTCCTCTCCAGGCTAAGCACCGCCAGCTCCCTCAGCTTGTGTTCCAAACCCCTCACCAACTTCGTTGCCCTTCTCTGGACACGTTCCAGCAAGTCAACATCCTTCCTGAACTGAGGGGTCCAGAACTGGACACAGTACTCAAGGTGCGGCCTAAGCAGTGCAGTTCTAGTCCTTTTGGCTACTCTTGCTTGCTGTTTCTCTCAAGGAAATACATGAAATAGACTTATTGTTTTCACTTGGAACAACAGCAGATGCAGTATTATTAAAAAGGAGGTTTATTCTTATTTGTATAAAAATGTAGTAGGATACCATTAACATAATGTGCTTTTATAAAGAACTTTTCATCTTATTCTTTGAATCTTTTCCACCATCACCCCCCACCAGGTGAAGAACTTTCCCCTCATTCTTTTTCATGTCAGTATCTTGATGCCAAAGTCTGTCAAGTGATCTTGGAAAATTCAGACACACCACATTTATTGCACCTGTTTTGGCTTTCCAGAAGAGTACTTAAAAAAATACTAACAATACACCACACATTATCTGTTTGGGTCTTTTAAAATTTTATCTTATTTTAACCACTACTTGGTCTTTAAATGTTTACTGCTCCTTAGTAATGTATAATAATTTACATGAAAATAAGTGGTTCTAAAATGTTCACACTGAGTAGATGTAATTATTTTCACTGATCAATGCATATAAATATTTGTCTTTTTGGCATGCTTAGGCATTCTACTCTCTAATACCAACCCTAAGTAATAAAGTGAGGTCTAAGTCAAATGTAAATAGTTGTGGTTATTCAGAAGCTTAAAGGTAATTTATTTCACAGCACTAATTAAACAAGAATTCCACTTTGTAAGGTACCCAAAGAACTCTGGATGTGGCAGAAGCTGCAAGCATGGTCTTAGGATGTTATCACAGTATCACAGTATTACAAAGGTTGGAAGAGACCTCGAAGATCATCGAGTCCAACCTGTAACCACAAACCTCACGACTAGACCATGGCACCAAGTGCCACATCCAGTCCTCTCTTGAACACCTCCAGGGACGGCGACTCAACCACCTCCCGGGCAGCCCATTCCAATGACGAATCACTCTCTCAGTGAAGAACTTTCTCCTCTCCTCAAGCCTAAACTTCCCCTGGTGCAGCTTGAGACTGTGTCCCCTTGTTCTGGTGCTGGTTGCTAGGGAGAAGAGGCCAACCCCTTCCTGGCTAGAACCACCTTTCAGGTAGTTGTAGAGAGCAATGAGGTCTTCCCTGAGCCTCCTCTTCTCCAGGCTAAACAACCCCAGCTCCCTCAGCCTCTCCTTATAGGGCTTGTGCTCAAGGCCTCTCACCAGCCTTGTTGCCCGTGTTGTGACATGTTAGGCTATCATTAGCCTGCCATAAGCTTAGCTCATTACTGAGACAGAAGTTCCTTGAGGTATCGTAATGAGCACTCTAGTTGCTTTACTGGGCAGCTTTTCCCCCTGCTGCATAAAAACTGAACCCACTGCTGACAATCGTTCTGCTGCTAAAATTTTTTTAATGCAGTCATTTTTATGAATGAAACACAAACCACGCTGTTTTCTTGCTAAAAAACCCACCCCTGGGAATACCATGACACACGATTCCCTAACTCTCATATGCTAGGGTTATCATGCTAAGTGACTAGGAAGTATTTACCTCAGTATATTTGCTGTAGCTTTCCTTTCTTGCGGCAGCAGGTCAGGGTCTCTCAAAACTTCTTCAAGCAAATTTAACACATTCATTTTCAGCTCATTGTTTAGCTCAAAATCCTACAAAGGAAAACAGTTTTACTTCTTTTCATCTTAGCAATGTTGACCAAACAACTGAATATACTTTTGTGAGTCTTGCCTTTATTTATATATATATATTTTTTTAAAATTAGGTTTGAAAATACTTAGAGAGACTTGGAAAGCTGTTGTAGTGAATAGACCTCAAAGGTAGGAAGCCTAGAAGGATGTCTGTCTTCTTTTCTCTCTTTTATAGTCTGCATGGAAATGGGCAATTCATTTAACCTTTCTCTTTGAAAGTAAGAACTGCATCACACTAATATCTGAAGGGTTAAATCTTGGAGAGCCATGCTCCAAGCACTGCTGGCCTGATAAGAGGGGATAGTGTTGGCCTTGATGGCTTGTGAATTAGGGTCCAGCAGTGTGGTTGGAGGAGGGCATACATTTGATGACGAATGGTTGTTATGACTGGAGTGTGTAAGACTTGAGACATACCAGATTGTTAGAACGGAGTCCCTGTTCCAGCAGTAGGCTGCTTTTTTTGTATTGTGTAAGCTTTTTAAAGAAGGATTTTGTGTAATAAACTGGACACCTGGCCTGCATCAGGCTGAGTCCCGTCTCTGAATCACGGCAAATATCCATAAAATGCTTTACTCTCTCTTCTCCTGTGATGACTTTTACAAGTGGGAAAACTACAGTGAGCCCACTGCCTAGCAGGGCTGGAATCTGGTTGGGGTTTTTGGTTGGTTGGTTTGTTTTGCTTCCCCCCCCCCCCCCCCCCCCAGTGTTTTCCTGAGTTTGTCTTTTTATCAGTCTCCCACTCTGGTATTTCTTATTTCATACCCTTTCAAAAAGGCCTACATTTTGTTCCACACAGTGGAGTATGTAACCTAACAAGCTCAATAAATCAGACTCCTGCTCTGTCACTGTACTTCTGAGCATTTTACTTCTGGGGAAGACTGATAGCTGACACAAAACTGCAATTCAAGAAGAACACCACTCAATAACCATTTGTATTGATTTCTGATACTGAAGAAAATCAAATGATAGGACAACAGATAAACTTTACAGTGGGAACTTAGAGGCAAGCCTTGGAGGAGGCTATAAAAATGCTTGTATTCAGATCAAATCTTGCATTTCAATAAGAAAACTGTACCTCAAAACCTTCAGTCGTCTAGTGCATCACACACAGATCTTCCTTAATAACATAGTTACTTGCAAGCAGTACTACTTGCTACACTTGTGACAAGCCCCTGCTCATCTCCATGGGAGCAGAAGTCACAAAGTTACTGAAAAAGGGGAAATATTTTGCATCTCTGCACAAGAGATGTGTATTTCATTTTCCCAAAGAACCAGCCACACCCCTTCTGTTGTAGCAGGCTTCTTAATTAACAGGAGTTTTGGAGATGCATGCCTCCAGAGAGTACCACCCCTGCTGAAGACATATCCTCACACCATGGCTTTCATTTGAGGGGATGCAGGGCAGAGCAGACCCAAAGTCACAAAGGAAAATGATGGTTAATTGGAAAAAGAGGGAGGAAATACTCAAGATAAGAAGAAGAATACATTTTCTTTAAAGAAAGTATTGTCACAGATGCTTTTGGGGAAAACTTATTGCTCAAAATGTCAGCACTTGGAAATACCCTGCCGTCACCTGCCAGCAAGGCTCTGGGTATGTCCCTCCTGTTACATGCATTCCCTTTTCATTCTCCAAGTCACAGTATCACAGTATCACCAAGGTTGGAAGAGACCTCAAAGATCATCAAGTCCAACCTGTCACCACAGACCTCAGGACTAGACCATGGCACCAAGTGCCACGTCCAATCCCCTCTTGAACACCTCCAGGGATGGTGACTCCACCACCTCCATGGGCAGACCATTCCAACAATGAATGACTCTCTCTCCTCACCTCGAGCCTAAACTTCCCCTGGTGCAGCTTGAGACTGTGTCCTCTTGTTCTGGTGCTGGTTGCTAGAGAGAAGAGACCAAACCCTTCCTGGCTACAGCCACCTTTCAGGTAGTTGTAGAGAGCAATGAGGTCACCCCTGAGCCTCCTCTTCTCCAGGCTAAACAGCCCCAGCTCCCTCAGCCTCTCCTCACAGGGCTTGTGCTCAAGGCCTCTCACCAGTCTCGTTGCCCTTCTCTGGACACGTTCAAGTGTCTCAATGTCCTTCCTAAACTGAGGGGCCCAGAACTGGACACAGGACTCAAGGTGTGGCCTAACCAGTGCAGAGTACAGGGGCACAATGACTTCCCTGCTCCTGCTGGCCACACTATTCCTAATGCAGGCCAGGATGCCATTGGCCTTCTTGGCCACCTGGGCACACTGCTGGCTCATGTTTAGGTGGCTGTCAATCAGCACCCCCAGGTCCCTCTCTGTTTGGCAGTCTTCACATCTTGATCATACCTACTTCATATTTTGAAGCCAATTAGCTTTCTGTGTTATTTCCACATTTGAGGATGCTAGCAAACAAGAATAGAATAGAATAGAATAGAATAGAATAGAATAGAATAGAATAGAATAGAATAGAATAGAATAGAATTAACCAGGTAGGAAAAGACCTTCGAGATCATCGAGTCCAACCTGTCACCCAACACCATCTAATCGACTAAACCATGCAACCAAGTGCCTCATCCAGTCTCTTCCTAAACACCTCCAGTGATGGTGACTCCACCACCTTCCAGGGCAGCACATTCCAATGGGCAATCTTTCTGTGAAGAACTTCTTCCTAACATCCAGCCTAAACCTCGCCTAGTGGAGCCTGAGACTGTGTCCTCCTGTTCTGGTGCTGATTGCCTGGGAGAAGAGACCCAGAGCTGTGCAGTATTAGACTTCGGATAGAATATCAGATACCTACCTCAAAACACAAGGAAAAATACTTCTAGATACTGCATTGTGTTTGTTTCATAACATATGGTTTCTATAGTCATTGCCCCAAATTCTTCCTTTCAGAACTACTCTAGCCTGTTTGCAAAAGAAGGCAGATTTATTTATTTATTTTTAGGGTGTGGAAATAATTGGTGAAGGTATAAGGAATGCAATTAAATTACATAAGAAAACTGTTCTCTCCAGTGATTTTACGAAGAGAACCATTCAGAATAGGTAACTATCAAAATTTAGTACAGGAGAAACCCTGAGACTGCACAAGCTTAAGCAAACAATGTAATTAATAGGTCAGTGGTGGGCACTGCACAAAAGAAGATGGGTATCTTTGCTGGCTGTACTACAAAAATGCCATAGATGAACAGAAAGGTTACCCAGGAGCTGACAAATCTAGCATCTCCATTTACATGTAGGATGAAATTCTCTACCTGCCACTGTAAATCAACAGATCACAAAAAACATGATCAGGATTTTATCTCCAAGTGTCTTTTTCAAGCCATAATTAGTTGTTTATTTTCATCACACAGTATTTTTTTAACCTCAAGAAGGCTTGTTGTACTGCTGATAAATTTATTACAAAAAAAAAAGAGGACAGATATTAAAAAGTTATTCCATTTATGAATAGGATGCAGAAGCCCTACATATGAACAGCAGACTCAACATGACCAAAGCATTTCCAGTTTTTATATACTTACAAACTAATGCTTGTAAGTAAAGAGAATTAATACATTGTATGTTAGCAGCAAAACACATTTGCTGAGTAAAGTCTCCACAAGAGAGTCCTGGAATCAGTGGGGAAACTTGTATTTGTGGCTAGGAAGTAAGTCTATTGTTTATTTCTATAGCACAGGCTTTGGATGAAACTTCACGATATGAGAAATCTATATGCAGTACAGGCAGACATACAACTACATAAAACTACATGTAGCCATCCAGATATCTTGTGCACAACTACATAACATCTCTCTCTCTCATTTGACACCACTTTTATGTCATTTTTATCTGTTGTATCACGTGTTAATATGTTTCACTATTTCTTCCATGCATTGGAATGGCTTTGAACAAGCCTCTGCCACTGTCCACTGCAGTGAAGGCTGGTAAGGCTAAGGAAACCCATTATACTGGCTACATTTAAATTGCTGTATGTGTTAGATAACTCCAAGGTTAAAAGAGACTTTTAGCTGAAATTTACCTCTCACAGAAGGAATACAGATGGTCAGACAACAGCCACTTAATCTTGCAGTAGGCACACTTCAGTTTAGCAGTGGTCTAATCCATCATGGGAGACCATATACCTCTAACATATTTTAGAGTCCACAGTAGCCTAAGGATTTATGGGTCTTATTTAGATGTTCACTTTATTTAAGCAGAGATATTAACTAAGATTTTCAAGCAAAATGTAAACTTTAATTTTCAAGTCAATTCTGTCAGTAATAGCAAAATATATTTCTTCCCAATTTATTTAATATTTATACTGCAAAACCACTTATGAAATGTGCAAATAAGGAAAAATGACAGCTGATGAGTTAGGTGGGAGGTCTACCCTGGAGTCACCTAGGATAAGAATAGGATGCCTGAAGCTCCTAACCAATCAAAAGCACTGTGCACCAAGTTCAGCACCACTTAAGGAAGCTTCCAGCAGAAGACTTCAGCAACAGAGAGACATGTATTAATTTTACTGTCACCCACCTGCACTCTGAAAGCAAATGCCTCCTTTATAGCTACAGAGCATCAAAATCAGCGTGATTACATTTTAAGTAGACTCATAACAAGTCTGTTGATCACCACCACACACAGGATAAGACTGCAATGTTCTCTTTATAAAGTGAAAGCACACTTCCTTGCCAGAGAGAGCTAGGAAAGCTGCTTCAGAAGCAAACTATTCCAGCTGACTTAAAAAACAAAACAGAGGATGATGGATTTGGAATCACTGGCCAGAATAAAAGACATTGCAGCAGAAGCAGCAGAAAGCAAGAAAAAGAAAACTTACTTATGCTAGTGAGGTACAACTGCAAATATATAGTTTTATTGTCAGTGGTTTATATAGTGACTATAATTTCCAAGTTTTGGCACCAGGCTCAGAGAAAACCCAAAAGATTCTTGTCCCCTTTCCTTAAATCTTCTTGAGTGAGAGAAAACCTTCCTCATTTAAACAATGTGAGAAAATATTGAATAACCCAAACAAATGAAGGGAAGCTAAAACTTGAGAATCTAATATACGTTTGTGTACATCAGTGGAAAGGACTAGAGAGAACACTGGAGGGAAGGAAGGATGAGGCAGGAGGGGAAAGAGATCTACTGAAAGATTATTTACAAAGAATTTGGAATATTTTAAAACAGATGGGTTTTGATCCACAATTTTAAAAGGGTTAATCTCATGCCAAAGTGTGAACAGATAATTGTTTTGATGGCATGGGTGGAGTGGCTCTTAAACTTGTATGGAGCAGATCAAACTCTATCAGAGTTAACTCAAGTTATTTCAGTGTCTTCCTGACCTCTACAGCAACACTGAATTTTCCAGCTTAAAAACACGCTTCAGCTATCACATACAACTGTGAAGAGAGAAATGTTTATCAGCTCTGCAACAAAACAGTTGCATATGTGGAAAGCAGAGATAAAAGTTATTACAACTGGTTATTGGGAAAATTAATCCCTGGGTTTGAAGTAAGCTGCTTTACTTCAAAAAGTAAACAAAGGACAACAGCTTTGCCTTCTAATCAGTTTCAAGTGCCAAAAGACAGTCATCATTCCACAATCTCAGCATTGGCCTTTCATTCCTGATGGAATATGATCATACTATGTTAATAGCATGAGTGAAAGATGCTCAGCACATACAATACAAACATCTCCTTATCCAAGCACTATGTAACTCTGCAGTGAAAAAAACCAAATACAAACCCAACAAATAGCAAACCAACCTACCAACCAAAAAAACCCACCAAAAAACACAACCTCCCCAAAACCCCAGGCTTCCCCAAACTTTAAAATAAGAATATCACCATTGTGTAGTGTCAGATTAAAGCACCCAGAACAGATAAGAAATGCGACATCTCTGCCTCTAAGTTCTGGGATGCAAGACCTCAGTGAAGAAAGACATGTCAGACTCCAGCAGAAGTGAGTGCAGAGCTCTGCTAATTAGTTTGACTGACTGCAAGCCTGGCTACCATTCTTGGGGTGACTCAAGTTCCTTAAAGGGTCAAGGTATAGCAAACCCTTACACTTCTGTGACATTGCAACTGAGCATAGCAGCAATTAAATGCATTACTATTCAATGCATAACTGTATTCTGCAAAGGGCATAAATATATGGAAGCCAGATTTCTTCACCAAGTGACCAATGTCATGCTGGAAGGCTCACTCAGGGTTCCCTTGCTCTGCCTATCTCTAAGGCAACCCCTCTGTTGCTTTAATTCACAATTTGTATCTTGAAGTCTGTTTCAGAAAGAACCTCAGAAGTGTCTTTGATGCTTAGAGGCTGAGGCCATAGATCCTAGAGGCTTATTTGGTATGTAGTTAAAACACAAAACATCTTGCTATCATACAGTGAGTGTGGCATAAGTGTAATGTGCTCATGTTTCTAAAATAAATTTACTTTAACTTAGCCAGGCATCATATTAATTTCTCTATGCCTTTAAACATAAGCCAAGTGGGGATAATATAAAGGGATTTTTACCAGATTTTTTTATTGCAATGTGCAAAATGGAATCAGCCAATCCACGTGCACTGAAACTGTTTTTAACTAACTGAATTAGTCTTTGTTTGAAAAATTCTTTGCATGTAGGTGTCTTCCATAATCTCCACATCTGTAAAATCTTCTGTTGAAAACCCAACAAATCTTCATTGATATGAGCAAGAAAATGCCTTACAGTAGATTATTTCACAGCTGGAGTAAGACAGGCACCAAGCAAGAGAACATGACTTATATTCTCAAAATTCATGCTATAGTAGGCTCCCATTAGTCTTGTGATAACTTAATAACTCACTGACACTGTCTGGAAGCCATCTAGTTTGTAAGAGTCAAGATTTGCAGATTCATTCCAGCTGAGATTTTCAAAGAAGCCAGCAGGAATAAGCACCCAGATGTCATTCTAAACTGTGAAGTCTGGAGAAGCCATCCTCTCTTTCTTCAACAGATGCAAAATTTTCTCCTTAGACAAGCTCCATGTCAGTCTGCTTACCACAGAAGCAGAAAAAACTTGATTTTGTAACATGAAATGTTTAGATAAAAGACAAAAAAGTATTGTTAAACAAAGAAGATGAGGCTGCAAGACCTCAGTAGGATAATGAAAATAATTTCCCTCTTTTCCCCTTCCTATTTTTCCATCTCTGCAGGGGCCAGGGGGAGTTTTATCCTCATGATCCCTTTCTGTTCCTATCAACACTACTTTCTTCACAATGGCTGTCTGCCTCGTCATTTGTGTTCTCACTGTTTACAGCAGGAGAAGCCTACACTGTTCCTCTCAATTACACTTAAAAATAAAGGGTACACATGAGCATTTTCCTCTTATTTTGGGGGAAAATAAAAGAAAGTTCTGATGGCTTGTAGGTGGCTAAATAAAATAGATAGAGAAGAGTTGGGAAAAAAGGAGAAGGGATAGGGAATGAAAAGAACCATAATGTAAAAAAAAACCAACACTGGGAAATCTAAATAGGCCACCTTTCATGCTGTGCTGGCTTTGGCTGATGAGCAACCGAGGTATGAGTGTGGTAAAATGAAAAAGTGTGTGTGACATCATGTGAGGATGTTTATTTCCAAATTTTCATCTGTGCTTTGGGAGCTCCTGGGGACATTAATTAGTTCCTTCTGTTCTCCTGAAAGGGCTTCAAATCTGGCACTGGCACTATGTATTTACTTGGAATTTAAGTGAGGCTCCTTCAAAAATCATGAATCCTTTCCTAAAGTGTTGTTTAGTATTATTCCAAGTAACAAAACTGCTTTTTGAAAGCATGTTCTCACTGCCTAGGCTGGACTGCTAATTTTAATGATTCTGTTTTCTGGCCACAGACAAGTTTGCATAGTAAGTACTGTCCACATTCAGAGAAATTGTTGAAAACACATGCTTTTAAGAAAAGGAGTGCTAAACCATCCATGACTCTGGTTTTGACACAGTTGCAAGATACTGTCGGAAGCTAATTACTTCCATAACCCAGCAGAGGAAAGACCCTCCAAACACAAACCAAGGCCAAGGATTTGCTAGAGAAAAGTACGGAAACACAAGTCTCTGAACCATTTGGATAATTCCTCTATCCCTCAGGTCATGCACTAACCGTGACCCATCTTATTATGTGCTTGAGAGCAGCACACTGAAGCAAGCCAAAGGGATCCAGAGGGAGGGATGGAGGGCGAGGGATAACTCAGTCAGAGCAGTTTTTAAAGACAGCTGTACACTGGTGTCTTCAGTTGCACACACTGCATAGCAGGCTGTCCTGGGACTGTGCAGCGCCTCATGTGCTCTGAGCATTAGAGCACAATAAATCAGTACAATAATCTAGGTAGAAAAAAAAACTTGTAGAGAATTGGCTGAGACCGGTGGTCCAGAAAGCATCAAAACAGGGTTAGTTGTGCTGCAGAGTAATTCACATGTTGAAACACTAAGTGTGTCTGTAGCATCTCATACCCTAAAAGAGAGCTAACAGAAGCCCTACAGTTTACCCATTACAGTTTACCCAGGAATCAAGTGGCATTTTGGCAGAAAAAAATGTGCACAGCAGGTTACCTTTTACAGTGGTGAAGGCTGGTAATGACCACAAGGATCTTAGGTACAACACAGAGAGAACAGTCTATCAGACAGTGAGAGAAGCTTTTCCCACAGAGGACAGAAATTATGTATTTGGTGATAGGATTTTTTGCAGGAAAAACAAATTCAAAGCCAAGTGGAAAGAAAACAGTATCAGTAAAACATACTGAATTTCACATTTACTTTTGTGAGTATCAACCTATTTTGTTAACTCATTTGCTTGCTTGCTGGCTTGCTTGCTTTTTAAGATAGTAAAACCTGCCCTTGGCTGCTGCTGAAGGTGAAGGATGTCTCAAATGCACTAAGTGGCCACAGAATGATGTACAAGCCTTAAAATGTAATTAAGTTTTTTGGCAGATCTGTTGATCTCATTGAATTTTAACACTTTTACATTGTTTTGTCATTGCAGAAATCTAATAAGCATTTCTTCACCAGACACTGGTGGCAAAGGGTTCTCTGGCTTGCAGTTTGTGCTATTATTGTAAAACAAGGCTTTGAGCTACTGCTCTCCCAGGACTATATGTCCTCACTGCCAACATTTCATACTATTTGGCCAGACAGTAATTCTTCACTTGTCTTCCTTAAAGCAGTTCTGTCCCATATATTCTTGGCAGAAACTAGTTAGTGATTTCTGGTTTGCTAAGGTCTGCAGTCCTGTCTCTCTCCCTAGTCTCACACGGAAACAACACAAAAAGCTGACTATCTGCTCTGTTGTGGTGGTGGTCTTTGTTACTTTCAGTGCCAAAGCCCTTGCATTTTAGAATGTTTGCTGCATTGGACTACTGGATGAAGAGAAACACAAAACAAAAATCTGCCGCCCTTTCTGTGGAAAACAATGAAAGGCAAGAAAGACTAGGGAGGTAGGCAGGTAATAGCTTCCATTTCAAAAGCACACACTGCTGAACTATGACTCATTAGCTTTGTCCTCTTAATATTTTTAAAAGAACACTAACTGTAAACACTGTGCAAAAGTAAGTGCAGAAGCATTTAGCACAGAATTGCATTTTTGCATGTTATGGGTATCTGTGAAATGGAAATGGAGAACAAATTTTAAGGAGAGAAAGTATATTGACTCTTCACAGTTACTTTATGCTGATGATAATCATCAGAACTCAATCCATCAGCTTTTAAACTTCAGTCTAACTAGTTGTAGACAGTTGCTTAATGGAGACATTATGTTGATCCCTTACATTGTCACAATCACATTAATTAGCCATCTTTTAATTACTACAGAAGGTTAACTCACCTCATAGCAGTTACTTACTACAACCTGTGTCAGGGATGCAGTCTGTGCACAAAGTCAAAGAAAACTTGGTGCACATAGTTTTTTTTCCAATAACTCAAAATGTTTAACCATTCCCATGATAACAAGAAAGGTTTTATTAATATCTTCTAGGGTGTTCAGCTTTTCAGACATTGCCAATTTTTCCACTTAACACACTTCTTACTAGCTTCATTCTCCAGAAAACTTAACCTCTATGAACATTAAACCCATTAAATGGGAAAAAGGGAATTGAATTTGTCGTAGGGCAGTTTGATATTGCTGCATTTAACTCTGTAATAAAACCTTTTAAAATCTAGTGTTCGTGATTATTAGCATGTAATGACAGAGCAGTCTGTAATTGCCATGAAGCACCATCTATCCAAGGCACACAAAAAGCTTTTACTTGCTTCCAAAGTACTCTCACTCCTCCTCATCCCCCCAACATTCCTTCCTTCCTCCCTTCCTCCCATCCCTTTCATTCCTTCATCTCTCCATCTCTCCATTCCTCTTTCTTTTTCTTTCAATAATCTTCCTGATAGTCTTCTACATGCACACCAAAGTATTTCATCACTTGTCTCATCTGGCAGCTTAAATGACATTTCTATCCAGAAAATTGTAGCTACTCAGACTTCTTTTTTCCTATACTCTGTCAACACAGTTTTATGGTTGTGCATCAGACCCATGGTACTATTATGGTTGTAGAGTGACCAACGTAACAGACTGGCAACTCCTTCCATATGTGACATGCAACAAATAAACGTCTATATGCAAACACAAGGATTTTAATACAGTCAGAGTAATTGAACCAAGATGCTTGTAATGTGAACACTGATGACCTGAAAGATTCGTTCCATCCTGATATTTCAACTCAAATTACAACAGTAAAGCACTCATAATATCACAGTAAAACTGTTGTAACTGGATATTTTCAGCAGAGCTTTGCAAGGCAAGATGAAGCATTCTTTACTTGGTTAAAAGCGTGGGTTTACAAGATAATATTATGAGTTTTCTTTGCAGCACTGAATTTTCAGGCTGTTGACCTCTGGCTGCATTATACAGCAGCACTGACTGAAAACATTCTGCAGGGAGAACATAGATATATTACAGATGGAGAGGAGAAGGGTGCAACAGAAGAATACCTGAGAATGCTTGGAGACCCAGTGGCGCAAGACATTTAGGACACGATTTGTGGCTGCTCTGCGTATGATGAACTCTTTGTCGCACATGCGTTCAGAATTGTTAAATCCTGTGTGGAAAAAGGATTTAAAGTTAATGGAGGAGGCAAAGATTCAAATATGAGTAATTTTGGTAAACCAAAAGCTCATAGAACATGTATGTGAAACAGAAGGAAAGACACCTATATGGACTTTGAAATATCACCGTTTAGTCTGCTAAAATTGTGCAAGAACAGTACAATACAGCCTTGCAGATCATAACAAACACAGGCACCTCCTCAGGTCAGCCCTCAGTTTTAGAAAGATGAAGAAAATTTCCCTGTGTCATTAACATCAACTACAAAACCAGTAAAAAATAACAAGACCAGGCAAAAAATGTGTAGGACTTGTAATCAGGGCTATAGAAGGGAAGTGAGTATGATTTAGAAAGGTGTAAGAGGTAAATATCACACATCATAATGAAATAGGGAAGGATAAGTAGTTTAAATACGGAGGAGAAGGTCAATACTAGAAATGTTCCTTTGCAAGAGCAGTACTGTACTAGTCAACAGAGACTGCTCAAATAAGCTGTTTGGTTTTTGTGCTGGGGTGACAAGTAAGTAGGAGAGTGTTCAGAGAACACAATTACAACCCTAGTTTCCTGAAAACAGAGATTTGCCAACCGCACCATTTCCCCACACCTCTTGGCAAGGACAACATGTTGTTTTGTTCTTTTTTGTGGTTGTTGGTCAGCAGTATCTACTTCTAAATTAATAGTTTTAAAACAAACAGGCAAGTTTCTTCCTCCATTCATGTTATTACATCTTTCTTTTCTCATTGTGCTCTAGCTCTGTCATGAATACCATTTGTATGATAAAATAATGATTACATTAGTCTCATAATAAGAAAAATATTATTGAGCCCCTATTAAAAAAAACACCACAGCCCAGCAACCATGGTAATTCTGATGATACACTTGAGAAGTCTGTATTTTTCTAACTTTCTGTTAGATTTGATCTTACACTGTGTTGCATTCCATTTCACTTGGTACAGAGTCCAGGGAACAATTGGAAACATCCTTCTGTCAGTACTTGACTGTTTGGTGTTTTGGGTTTTTTGCTTAAAAGCTGTTCTATTATTATACATTGCAAAGACATATTAAACTTCTATTTATTCAGTGAGAAACACTTTGGGCATATTCTTAGATGCTAGTATTAGTTTTGCCCAACTTTTATTAAACACAAAAAAAAAAAAAGTCCTTTTTTGTTTAAATGTTTTTGAAAGGTAAGTAGGAAAAGCAAAAATTATGGTACAAATGCAACAAATGGTAGAGGAACCAACAAGAAAAGGTGCTACGCTGGACCTTGTTCTCACCAACAGGGAAGGGCTGGTAACAAATGTGAGGCTCAGAGACGGCCTTGGCTGCACTGACCATGAAGCAGTTGAATTTAATATCCTCAGGGCTATCAGGAGGACCTATCCTAAGCTTACCACACTAGAATTTAGGCTTCCAGACTTCGATCGCTGCATGGATCTGCTAGCCAAAGTGTCGTGGGACAAAGCCCTGAAGGGAAGAGGGACCCAGGACAGCTGGTCAGTACTCAAGGACCACCTCCTCTGTGTCCAGGAGCTATGTATACCAACAAGGAGAAAAGCAGGAAGGAATGCTAGGAGGCCTGCCTGGATGAACAAGGCGCTGCTGGGCACACTATCACTTAAAAAGAAACTCTACAGGAAGTGGAGGGAAGGACAGATAGAACAGGGGGAGATAAGGAAGCTGCCCGAGCAGCAAGAGGTCTGGTTAGGAAAGCCAAAGCAGAGTTCAAATTGAATCTAGCCAGGGAGGTTAAAGGGAGCACTAAGAATTTCTATAGGTATATTAATGGCAAGAAGAAGACAGGGAAGGTGTGGGCCCCCTCAGAAAGGAAAGTGGTGAATTGGTCACAAGTGATGTGGAAAAGGCTGAGGTACTCAATCACTTCTTTACCTCAGTCTTCACTGCAAGGGCCTCCAGCCACACTCCTGGTGTCATGGCAGACGATGCCAGGGACGGGGAGGAAGAACTGCCCATCATAAGTGAAGCTCAGGTTGGTGATCACCTGAAGAACCTGAAAGTGTTCAAGTCCATGGGACCTGACGGGATACACCCACGGGTGCTGAGAGAACTGGCAGATGAGGTTGCCAAGCCCCTCTCTATTCTATTCCAGAAGTCATGGCAGAGTGGGGAAGTCCCCACAGACTGGAAAAGGGGAAAGATTGCTCCCATTTTCAATAAGGGCAAGAAGGAGGAACCAGGGAACTCCAGGCCAGTCAGTCTCACCTCAGTGCCCGGAAAGATCATGGAGTAGATCCACCTGGAGGCACTACTGACTCAGAAGAATAGTGAAGAAGTGATTTGGAACAGTCAGCATGGCTTTGCCAAGGGCAAATCCTGCCTGACAAACCTGGTGGCCCTCTATGAACAGGTCACAACATTAATAGATGAGAGGCGAGCAACTGATGTCGTTTACCTGGACCTGAGCAAAGCCTCCGACACTGTCCCACACCACATCCTGGTCTCCAAGCTGGCGACACATGGGTTTGATGGATGGACCACTAGATGGATAAAGAATTGGCTTGATGGCCGCACCCAAAGAGTGGCTGTCAACAGGTCCATGTCCCAGTGGAGGCCAGTGACAAGCGGAGTCCCTCAGGGATCAGTCCTGGGACCAGGCTTGTTCAACATCTTTGTGGGTGACATGGACAGTGGCATCGAGTGCACCCTCAGCAAGTTTGCTGATGACACCAAGCTGTGTGGTGCAGCAGACACGCTGGAGGGAAGGGATGCCATCCAGAGGGACCTGGACAGGCTGGAGAGGTGGGCACAAGCCAACCTCATGAGCTTCAACAAGACCAAGGGCAGGGTCCTGCATCTGGGTCGAGGCAACCCCAGACACAAGTACAGGCTGAGCAGTGACTGGCTGGAGAGCAGCCCTGAGAAGAGAGACTTGGGGGTGCTGGTGGATGAGAAGCTCAACAGGAGCTCTCAATGTGCACTTGCAGCCCGGAAAGCCAATCAGATCCTGGGCTGCAGCAGGAGAAGTTTGGCCAGCAGGTCAAGGGAGGTGATTCTCCCCCTCTACTGAGCTCTGGTCAGACCCCACCTGGAGTACTGCCTCCAGTTCTGGAGCCCCTATTACAAGAGGGATACGGAGGTGCTGGAAGGTGTCCAGAGAAGGGCCACGAGGATGATCAGAGGGCTGGAGCACCTCTCCTATGAGGACAGGCTGAAGGAGTTGGGGCTGTTCAGTCTGGAGAAGAGAAGGCTCCCAGGTGACCTCATTGTGGCCTTCCAGGATCTGAAGGGGGCCTACAAGAAGGCTGGGGAGGGACTTCTCAGGATCTCAGGTAGTGATAGGACTCAGGGGAATGGAATGAAGCTGGAGGTGGGGAGATTCAGGCTGGATGTGAGGAGGAAGTTCTTCCCCATGAGAGTGGTGAAGCCCTGGAATGGGTTATCCAGGGAGGTGGTTGAGGCCCCATCCCTAGAAGTGTTTAAGACCAGTCTGGATGAGGCTCTGTCCAGCCTGATCTAGTGTAGGGTGTCCCTGCCCATGGCAGGGGGTTTGGAACTAGATGATCTTTGTGTTCCCTTCCAACCCTAACTGATACTATGATACTATGATACTATGATTAGCTGCAGCCTTACATCTTTTCCTGCAGGCTGGGCCTCAAATCCCAAACATATTTTCTATGCTTATGTTTCCTACACTTCTATTTCACAGAATCACAGAATCACCAAGGTTGGAAGAGACCTGAAAGATCATCAAGTCAAACCTGTCACCACAGACCTCATGACTAGACCATGGCACCAAGTGCCACATCCAATCCCCTCTTGAACACATCCAGGGATGGTGACTCCACCACCTCCCTGGGCAGCACATTCCAATGGCAAACAAATCCCTCAGTGAAGAACTTTCTCCTCACTTCGAGCCTAAACTTCCCCTGGCGCAGCTTGAGACTGTGTCCTCTTGTTCTGGTGCTGGTTGCTGGAGAGAAGAGACCAACTCCCTCCTGGCTACAACCTCCTTCAGGTAGTTGTAGACAGCAATAAGGTCTCCCCTGAGCCTCCTCTTCTCCAGGCTAAACAACCCCAGCTCCCTCAGCAGTCTTTTGAACTATGACATATTACACTGTAGTTGACATCTACGATTCAATATGAAAGAACATCTTCAGGCGTTTCATTGCTGTAAATAGAAAAGTAAACAAAATCTCTAGTGATCTGCTCAGTAAAAGGTAACACACAGTTAACTTCTTGCAGAAGCAATTATGCATACACATTACAAACTGTTCAATTAGCCATTTAATTGCAGCAATGAAAGTCACAATGAAAATTATATATTAAAGCCGTGAAGTCTTTATCAAAGCAGCATTAAGGAAAAGAACTTTCAGTAAGCTGGAAGGAAAGCAGAAAGATGCCTACAGAGACAGTTTTCGGTTTGCTGCAGAAAAATAGAAGAAGGAATATAAAGAGCAAGGGAAAAAAAAAAGGAAAATTGCTAGAGATGACTTCAGAAAATTTGATCAATTTTAAAGCAGTAATTAGCTCATTGCAGAGAATAAGCAACATTGTCACTCAGATCCACACTGTCAGTACTTATTGTCTATGTCTCAAAACTATAAATGGAGATTTCCAGATCTGTAACTTAGCTGAACATAGAGGCAGATATGAATTTAACTCCAGGTGGGTGATTCATTGTACATCTTCAGGTACAAGACTTCAAATAAGTAGCTAATCAAAATAAAATGGGAAATCATTGAGCTCTATTTTGACTTAGTTTTTAAATACCATAGAACTCAGAAAGCCGAGATGTGTTTCCTTCAATCTTCACAAACGATTTTTAATTGATTGCCCTTTATGGAAACAAACAAAATTTCCCAAAGCCCTCGAGTTAACATTCACTGTCTGAGACTTAAATCTGCAGGTTGATTTTGAAGAAAATGATGTCTGTGACATTTTCTTGTGGAAACAGAATGGAAGACATATTAGTCTTTGTATACTGGCTTAGTGTGCTTCCATTTGGGTGTCTGGCTTTACCTCAAGGTTTTCCCACAGGACTTATTTTGGCTAACAGCAGACCTCAGATCGGCTCCAGATTCAGCAGCTTTGACAACAACTCAGCAGATTTAGAACTTAAGTCAGAGTCAGTTATGATCCAGAATAATACATGGAGTCTTTGGATCTTTAGAGACAATTGAGGCAGCATCAGGACAAAGAAACTGGCACTTACAGTGTTCAGAAAAAGGAAGCCTTTGTTTCTCTCAATCTTCTACAGTCTGTCATTCTATTTCCAAGAAAATGCTTCTGCACTGAACACAGGAGGAACATGGAAAACTTCAAGAAAAGGAATTGATTACATTCCCACTTCAAAAAGTGGTGACAATGGTCTGAACACTAATAGAGAGAGATGAAGATAAAGAACTCTCCTT
This sequence comes from Picus viridis, assembly GCA_033816785.1. Taxonomy (NCBI): domain Eukaryota; kingdom Metazoa; phylum Chordata; class Aves; order Piciformes; family Picidae; genus Picus; species Picus viridis. The sequence continues at coordinate 98,154,879 of CM066606.1, read as the reverse complement.
AATACAGAATGGCATAATCACAGAATGCTAAGAGTTGGAAGGGACCCATGTGAATCACCTGGTTCAATGCCTCCTGCTAAAGCAGCGGTGGCTCTGTGAGAACCTGCTAGAAGCTTCCCTATGTCAAATAAAACCAGTGTCAGGTATGGAACAGGCTGTCCAAGGCGGGTTGTGGAGTCTTCCTCTCTGGAGATACTCAAGACCTGCCTGGATGCGTTCCTGTGTGATCTGCTCTAGATGATCCTGCTCTGGCAGGGGGGTTGGACTGGATGATCTTTCAAGGTCCCTTCCAGCCCCTAATGTTCTGTGATTCTGTGATTTCCAAGGTGGATCTGCTACCGGCCAAGGCCAAGCCCTTCAGTAATGGTGGTAATGCCTCAGGGATAACTTACTGAAGGTGCTAGAAACCCTGGCACAACTTCAGCCAAAGAAATAAGTGAGAATCTTTGAGTGAAACAATTCTGCAGACACCAAGGGCTGTGAAGAAAGAAGGGAAGGAAATGCTCTTCCCTGTGCTGTTCCACAGGGGAGCATCTGCCTGCTGCCCATGAAGGAATCCAAGCCAGAGCAGATGGATGCCCAAAGGAGGTTCTGACCCCATGGGAGACTCAAAATGGAAGAGGGTCCTAGCAGGATATATGACCCCAGGGGGAATCTGTGTTTAAGCAATTTGTTCCTGTTAGTCTACACCCTGTGGCAGAGACACATGTTGGAGTAGTTTATGATGAACTGACTACAACCCTAATGCCCTGTTCTCCTGTGCTGCTGCAGGGAGGACACAGAAAAAAGTGGGATCCAAGTTGAGCCCTGGGTAAAGAGAGGTGCTGGGTAGGAAGTGTTTTAGGATTTGTTTTTATTTCTCATTATCCAACTCTGATTTGATTGGCAACAAATTTAACTAATTTTGTCAAGTCAAGTCTGTTTAGCCCATGATGGTAATTGGTAAGTGATCTCAACCCTTATCTCAACCCAAGAGCTTCTCAGGTTTTTTCTCTTCCTGGTCCATCTGAAGAGAGGGAGAAATAAAGAAGCTTTGGTGGGCACCTGGGATCCAGCCACGGTCAAGCCATGATAATCATCTTCTGTGCATCTATCACAAGACTCTGATCAGTGTGAACTTGACGGTGGTGGTCAGCACACTGGCACGGTTCCAGCCTTGAACTAACTTGTAACTGAAGCAGGAACCAGGACTGTCAGTATGCAATAGAGAAGGCTACTGTCTACATCATTAAAATGTCTATCAGGCAGGGATTACAGGTTGGACTTGATGATCTTTGAGGTCTTTTCCAACCTTATTGATTCTATGATTCTATGATTAATTAGGTCAGTCTCAAAATCAGAAGTTATTTAATAAATGCTATTATTTATAAGATAGTCTTAAGAGGATTTTTATATATTATTATTTCATTAAAACTGTGGCAACAGGAACTAATTTTTCTATCCTTTCATCTACATATCAGAAGACTGTGTAAATGTACAGTTAAACACAGATAATAGCAAATCTCTTCAAATACAGTGTTTCAGGTCCCTTTCAGTCAGGATAGCAACAGCTAAAAGCTCCACCATTTAATGCACTAGATGTATCACTCCTGACACTAAGGAAATTATGTCATATTATAAAGCGAAATGAAGCTAAATAAAAGGGAATATTATTGGGAAAAGTAATAGAAATTGCAGTAGTTCTTATGGTCACTGAACAGATCTTTTCATTAACCAATACAAGAAAATATATTAAATACATTAAAAAAATATATTAAAGGTACTCAAGAACATTCAAATCACACAGAGAAGTGCAATTTCAGGATTTTAGAGAATTCACATAAAGCCAGAAGTTTCAGCTGCAAATAAGCAGGATCAGTAAGCATTGTCATTTTTTGGTCTTCTAACTTTGATAGAAAAGATCTGTGTATTTTGCTATGGCTGATGGTGATGCTACCCTGGCTGAAACTCCAAGCTATCTTGTTTACTGGAAGAAATAATGGGAGAGAGACAGAACCTTATTGGACCACACATGACCTGCTCCACCTCTCCATAAGTAAGGGTATAAATGGGCCTGCAATAAGTGGCTATGCAAAGAATGACATATGATTTTTTTTTGGTCTAGTAACCCTGGTAGGCAGACAAAGGAAAGAGTACTGACTCACAGACTAGAACTGGGAGCGAAGGCTCCAGGTCAGATGTTGATCTGTGAGGAACAAAGCATTTATCACACCTCTGAGACAATCCTACCAGTTTCCAAGTAACCTTTTACCATAGCTGCATTGACTGTATTACTCCCCATTTACTTTTCCTACCTTCTTTTGGGGCAGGAACGGTTTTTAACTCTGATTACACAATTCCTAGAATACAATACAATACAACACAGTACAATACACCAGGTTGGAAGAGACCTTCAAGATCATCGCGTCCAACCCATCAACCAATCCAACCCACCCAACAACTAAACCATGCAGCCAAGCACCCCATCAAGTCTTCTCCTGAACACCTCCAGTGAAGGTGACTCCACCACCTCCACGGGTAGCCAATTCCAATAGGCAATCACTCTCTCCGTGTAGAACTTTTTCCTAACCTCCAGCCTAAACCTGCCCTGGTGAAGCCTGAGACTGTGTCCTCTTGTTCTGGTACTGGCTGCCTGGGAGAAGAGGCCAACCTCTGCCTGGCTACAACCTCCCTTCAGGTAGTTGTAGAGAGCAGTAACATCACCCCTCAGTCTTCTCTTCTCCAGGCTAAGCAACCCCAGCTCCCTCAGCCTCTCCTCATAGGGCTTGTGTTCCAAGCCCCTCACCAGCTTTGTTGCCCTTCCTCTGGACACGTTCCAGCAAGACAACGTCCTTCCTAAACTGAGGGGCCCAGAACTGGACACAGGACTCAAGGTGTGGCCTAACCAGTGCAGTGTACAGGGGCAGAAGGACCTCCCTGCTCCTGCTGGCCACACTCTTCCTGATGCAGGCCAGGATGCCATTGGCCTTCTTGGCTGCCTGGGCACACTGCAGGCTCATGTTCAGCCTACCATCAACCAGTACCCCCAGGTCCCTCTCTGCCTGGCAACTCTCCAGCCACTCTGACCCCAGCCTGTAGCACTGCATGGGGTTGCTGTGGCCAATGTGCAGAACCCGGCACTTGGATGTGTTCAATCTCATGCCCTTGGACTCTGCCCATCTGTCCAGCCTGTCAAGGTCCCTCTGCAGAGCCTCTCTGCCCTCCAGCAGATCAACTCCTGCCCCCAGCTTGGTGTCATCTGCAAATTTACTGATGATGGACTCAATGCCCTCATCCAGATCATCAATAAAGATGTTGAAGAGCATGGGGCCCAGCACTGATCCTTGGGGCACACCACTAGTGACTGGCCGCCAGCTGGATGTGGCACCATTCACCACCACTCTCTGGGCTCGGCCCTCCAGCCACTTCCCAACCCAACACAGTGTGATCCTGTCCAAGCCATGGGCTGATAGCTTGGCCAGGAGTTTGCTGTGTGGGAGAGTGTCAAAGGCCTTGCTGAGGTCCAGGTAGACCACATCCACAGGCCTCCCCACATCCACCAGGCGGGTCACCTGATCATAGAAGGAGATCAGGTTGGTCAGGCAGGACCTGCCCCTCCTAAATCCATGCTGGCTAGGCCTGAGCCCTTGGCCATCCTGGAAGTGCTGTGTGATCGCACTCAAGATGACCTGTTCCATAATCTTGACTGGCACTGAGGTCAGGCTGACAGGCCTAGAATTCCCTGGCTCATCCAACCAGCCCTTCTTGTGGATGGGCACCATGTTGGCCAGCTTCCAGTCTTCTGGGGCCTATCCATGCCTTGCACTCAGAGGCACTCTTAGTCATGTAGGCTATAAATCTAGGCAGGTTGAAAGATTAACAAAATATAGTTACAGAATTACAAAATTATTTAGATTGAAAAAGACCTTTAATAATATTGAGTTCAACTGTAAACCTAGCACTTCCAAGTGAATCACTAAGCCATGACCCTGAGTGTCACTTCCACATATATCCAGCAGCTGCGACTTCATCCTTTCCCTGGGCAGCCAATTTCAGTGCTTGACAGCCCTTTCAGTGAAGACATTTTCTCAAATGTCCGATACACACCACCCCTGTTGAAACTTGAGGCCATTTCCTCTCATTCAATCACTTATTACTAGGAAGAGGAGGCTGTCACCCCACCTCACTACAACCTCTTTTCAGGTAATTGTAGAGAGTGAGAAGGTGTCCCTTCAGCCTCTTTTTTCCAGGCAAAAGAATCCCAGTTCCCTCAGCCCCTTCTCATAAGACTTGTTCTAAGGATCCTTCACCAGCTTTGTTGCTCTTCTCAGGACCCCCTCCAGCACCTCAGTATACTTCTTGCAGTAAGGGACCCAAAATACTTAGTAGTCAATGTGGCCTTACCAGTGCCAAGTACAATGGTACAACCGCTTCCTTAATCATATTTGCCACACTGTTTCTGATACAGGCCAGGATGCTGTTGGCCTTCTTACCTATCTGGGCACACATTGGCTCATATTCAGGCATCTTGTGACCAGCACCCACAGGTCCTTTTCCACTGGGCCACTCTTCCCAGTCTAATTACATGCATTACACTTAAATCAGTAGGAAGGTAGGCATGATCTATTCAAAATTCATCTTCACTATGGTGAAAAACAGAAGAGAGTTGAAGGGTCCTGTCAAGGAGGATGCTGGACTTGGCAACATTTTAATTAGTATTCTGGATGAAACCACCCACATCCACACCACATGGCGAAGTAAACTGAAACACTCCATGTTGAATATGTTTGTCTCCTGAAGGAAGCAATCTTTCTGTATGAGAAATACCAACAATATTTCTAATCATTAATCATCTTAGTGGGCAGCTGCTTCAGGGAGTGCTACTTTTGAGTAATGCTTTTCCCCAGTATCTGCTGAGATTAATATATACTGTTTCCACAAATAGTTTCAGCACATAACAGTGATGCAGAACTTTTACCACAGGCTGTCAAACACAATGTTAACCTGCCAGCATTTCCAGTTTCAGTGAATTACTTCTTTCAATATAATGTGTTCACTCTGTTCATGCACTTGTCTTGAGATTATGTTATGCAAAGTGCAGATTCACCATCAGATGTTTTAATGTTCACTATAATAAAAACTAATATTTTTATAGCTTCCAGTATCACCAAAGATAAGGTGCTGAATAACATAAATCTCAACCCCTGCAGACAAAACCAGATTAAATTACGACAATACTCTGGATATAGATAGCTCTTCTTATGCCAAAATATAAAGCACTTTTCAGTGGTAGATGTTATGATCTATTCCATTTGTAAATGAAAAAAACATAGGCAATCAATGCCTGCGTGTAGACTGTGTCAGTGCTGGAGCTGCTGCACTCATGACCCGATTCAAAGATCCAGTCACACATCACTGCAAGACAGAACTCAAAACCCTCTCCTCAAAAGTTACAGAGAAGTACCTGTAGCAAAATCCTAGCCTGCTGTTACTTGTTCTACTGTTACTATCAGTAACTTACATTATTTCCTCTTTAAAATCCACTTCACTCAAGAGGAACATTTTTATTACTATATTAAATTCCACACTGCATATGTTAGAGGCATTAAATGATGCACATTCGCTTTTCTATTTCATTTAAGACATGAAAAAAAGCCCCAAACCCTCAGTCTAGTTTCAGTAACTGCACTCTCTGCATTTTGGTTTTCTGCACTAATAGAGCAGAACATAATTCTGACCACAGTAATTAATTTGTCCAAATGTTATTGCCATGTCTATTTTAAAAGGTTTATCTATATAAAAAAAATCACCTCCTTTCTCAAAACTTAGGAGTAAGTCCTCTGAAGTTATCATGAGTGGCTCCAGTAAGCTTCTGGCCACTTTCTTAGCAAAATACTTCATATGTTAGTTTCACTGAAATATCCTAGAACAATGCACTGAAGCTGCATTTGCAGCTAACATAGTAGAAAATTGCATTTCAGTCTTTGAGGAGATAACAGAGAACTCCGCAGAGTTCCAGGGAGATGCAAGGGGAACATTCAAGGCACATGAGACAGGTGACAAATAATCCAAAAAGTGTCAAATGTAGCTCTCTGTCTTGTGGTTTGGGTTTTTTTTCTTTTCATTTTTTTTCCTTTCTTATGATAAATATGCTCATGGGTTGTCTGACAGTTTCATGATTCAGCCTGGCTCAAATCCTGAAAACTTAGGCTTGGCAAACATCAGCATTACTTTCTGACCTGGATAAAGAGTAAATACAAACCGCAGGCTTGGAGCAGAGCAGTTTTCATCCACAGATTAGAACTGGAATAGCCTCTCCAATATTTGCAGCACAGAAAAAAAAACCTTCCCAATATATGTAGCACAAAATAACCTAATTCTAAAAACTTTTCCTTGATATACCTAAAAACATTTGGATAACTGTTTAAAGATACTCATCTTTGTTGGTTGTCCATTCTCAAGTAAGTAACTGGGTTTCACAATTTTTCACAGCAATGTGAGTAGCCTGATACTGATAAGAAAACTAAGCTGCCAGCGATTCTGCTCTCCTTTTAATTCCTTTAACTAATTGTCATACACTAGCCACCTGAAGAATGACATGGCTGGTAAGAGAAACTGTACTGAGATGGAAAGAAGCACAAAGACAATGATCTCCACTCCCACTCACTGCATACACAATAACATATTTGACCAATAATGCAGTATTTAAAAACAACAACTATCAGTATCACTGTATCACAGTATCACCAAGGTTGGAAGAGACCTCAAAGATCATCAAGTCAAACCTGTCACCACAGACCTCATGACTAGACCATGGCACCAAGTGCCACATCCAATCCCCTCTTGAACACCTCCAGGGATGGTGACTCCACCACCTCCCCGGGCAGCCCATTCCAATGGCGAATCACTCTCTCAGTGAAGAACTTTCTCCTCACCTCAAGCCTAAACTTCCCTCAGCACAGCTTGAGACTGTGTCCTCTTGTTCTGGTGCTGGTTGCCTGGGAGAAGAGACCAACTCCCTCCTGGCTAAAACCACCCCTCAGGAAGTTGTAGAGAGCAATGAGGTCACCCCTGAGCCTCCTCTTCTCCAGGCTAAGCAACCCCAGCTCCCTCAGCCTCTCCTCATAGGGCTTGTGCTCAAGGACTCTCACCAGCTTCGTTGCCCTTCTCTGGAGACATTCAAGTATCTCAATGTCCTTCCTAAACTGAGGGGCCCAGAACTGGACACAGGACTCAAGGTGTGGCCTAACCAGTGCAGAGTACAGGGGCACAATGACCTCCCTGCTCCTGCTGGCCACACTATTCCTAACGCAGGCCAGGATGCCATTGGCCTTCTTGGCCACCTGGGCACACTGCTGGCTCATGTTTAGGCAGCTGTCAACCAGCACCCCCAGGTCCCTCTCTGTTTGGCAGCTCTCCAGCCACTCTGACCCCAGCCTGTAGCACTGCATGTCGTTGTTGTGGCCAGAGTGCAACACCCAGCAGCTGGATTTGTTGAATGTCATCATGCTGGATTCTGCCCATCTGTCCAGTCAAGGTCCCTCTGCAGAGCCCTTCTGTCCTCTAGCTGACCAACATCTGCTCCCAACTTGGTGTCATCTGCAAATTTGCTGATGACTGTCTCAATCCCCTCATCCAGATCATCAGTAAAGATGTTAAAGAGGATGGGGCCCACCACTGATCCCTGGGGCACACCACTGGTGACTGGCCCCCAGCTGCATGTGGCACCATTCACCACCACTCTCTGGCTTGGCCCTCCAGCCAGTTCCTAACCCAGCACAGAGTCTTGCTGCCCAAGCCACAAGCTGGCAGCTTAGCCAGCACTTTGCTGTGGGGGATGGTGTCAAAGGTCTTGCTGAAGTCCAGGTAGACCACATCCACAGGCCTCCCCACATCCACCAGGCGGGTCACCTGATCATAGAAGGAGATCAGGTTGGTCAGGCAGGACCTGCCCTTCCTGAATCCATGTTGGCTGGTCCTGAGCCCTTGGCCATCCTGCAGGTGTGCAGTTATTGCCACCAGGATAATCTGCTCCATCATTTTCCCTGGCACTGAGGTCAGGCTGACAGGCCTGGAGTTTCCGGGTTCCTCCATCCGTCCCTTCTTGTGGATGGGGACCACATTGGCCAGTTTCCAGTCATCTGGGACCTCTCTGGTCAGCCAGGACTGGAGGAAAAGGATGGAGAGCGGCTTGGCCAGCTCACCTGCCAGCTCTCTCAGCACCCTAGGATGGATCCCATCCGGCCCCATGGACTTGTGAGTGTCCAAGTGGCTCAGCAGGTCCCGAACTAATTCCTCATGGATATCCAGGGCATTACACTGCTTCCTGACCCCATCACCCAGCTCAGGAGGCCTCTTGTCCTGAACTCCTCCTGCCTTACTGTTGAAAATTGAGGCAAAGAAGGTGTTCAGGACCTCAGCCTTTTCCTCATCTTCAGTTATAGTGTTCCCCTCCAGGTCCAATAGGGAGTGCAGGTTCTTCTTGCCCCTCTTTTTAGTGTTAATATATTTGTAAAAATGCTTTTTATTTTCTTTCACAGAGGTGGCCAACTTAAGTTCTAACTGGGCCTTTGCCTCTCTAATTTTTCTCCTGCATAATCTAACAGCATCTTTAGACATATCAGGAGAAGCCTTCCCCCTCCTTCCAAAGGTGATACAGCCTCTTTTTTCCCTTAGTTCCTCCAGGAGCTGCTTGCTCATCCAGGCTGGTCGCCTTCCCCGCCGGCTCATCTTTTGGCACATGGAAACTGCCAGTTCCTGTGCCTTCAAGAGCTCCTGTTTGAAGTAGTTCCAACCATCCTGGACCCCTCATTTCTTGAGGGCTGATACCCAGGGAACTTTGCAGATAAGTTTCCTAAACAGGCTGAAGTTTGCCCTCCGGAAGTCCAAGGTGAAGGTTCTGTTGGTGCTCCTCCCTATCTCCCTGCATATTGAAAACTTCACTATCTCATGATCGCTGAACCCTAGGCAGCCTCCCACTCCCATCTCCCACCAGCCCTTCTCTATTGGAGAACAGCAGGTCAAGCAGAGCTTGACCCCTGGTAGGCTCACTTAACAGCTGCATCAGGAAGTTGTCCTCCATGCGCTCCAGGAATCTTCTGAACTGCCTCCTCTCTGCTGAATTAAGTTCCCAGCAGATATCTGGCAGGTTAAAGTCACCCACAAGGACAAGATCTGATGATCTTGAGACAGCCTCCAATTGCTTATAGAATGTTTCATCTGTCTCTTCATTCTGGTTGGGTGGTCTATAACAGACTCCAACCAGGATGTCAGTTTTGTTAGCCCTCCCTCTGATTTTAACCCACAGGCTCTCATTCCCTTCATCCTCCACCTCAAGTTCTGTGGCAGAGAGTGACTCCCTGATATACAGAGCCACCCCTCCTCCTCTTCTCCCTTGCCTGTCCCTCCTGAAGAGCCTGTAACCCCCCAGTGCAGCACTCGAATCGTGTGTATCATCCTACCATGTTTCTGAGATGGCGACTATATCATAGTCACCCTGGTGGACCAGGACTTCCAGCTCTTCTTGCTTACTGCCCATGATGCGTGCATTGGTGTACATGCACTTCAGCTGGGCTCTCGACTTCTCTATTGACCCTAATCTGTGCCCCACTCCTTCATCTGTAGAGGGACTGACTTCCTCACCCACCCCTTCAGACCTAGTTTAAAGCCCTCTTGATGAGCCCTGCCAACTCCAGCGCTAGGACTCTCTTGCCCTTTCTAGATAATGTCACTCCATCAAGATCCAGCAGGTTGGGCGCAGTAAAAGTTTCCCCATGATCAAAGAACCCAAAATTCTGCTGCTGGCACCATCCCTTGAGCCAATTGTTGATGGCATGTGTTCTCCTGTTCCTCTCAGTGTACACCCCTGCCACTCAGGGAACTGAGCAGAACACCACTTGCACTCCTGCCCCATCAATCAATTGTCCCAGGGCCTTGAATTCTTTTTTAATCACCCTTGTGCCCTTCTTATCAATTTCATCACTTCCAGCTTGCATTACCAGCAAAGGGTAATAGTCAGAGGGCGGGCTGTGCAAATGTGCATGCTCATATTGATAAGGGAGTAGGTCTTACAAGACTTTTGAAAGTAGGAGCCATTAAGTCGAGCCATGATCATTGGGCTACAAAAGTTTGAGAAAGGGCCTTGTTAAATTGTTCACTATGTCAGAATTTGAGTTTGTTTCATAAACAGTTATGACCTCATATAGCATCAGAAGAAGTGGCTGTTGAAAAGCAGAAATCAAGTGTCCAATGAAGGTCAGGCTTTTAAGTTCACTTTCACTGCTCCTTGGGAGATATGAAATAATTTTGTTCTAAGAAGTGTGCCACTGAAAATCCCTGTTGTAACCACCAACGTCAGAAATAATTCCAAGTATGTATTTGATTCTTCTGCCTAAAGCCTCCAACACAAATACAATCTAACTACCAAATCAAGTCAAGGGATTATAGTCTTAGAAAGGTAAATCCCATGGATTCACATGCACCAGCTGATGTACAATGCTGTTACACAGACAGAGCTATAGTGATTGTGTTTAATTTCTGGAAAATATTTAAGGGAAAGGTTGGTGAACTATTTTAAAATGACTTTTGCTCTTAAAAGCCTTTTTCTAATCAGAGACATTCAAATAACACAACATTGAGACAATGCAGCTATGTCAAACTTATGCTGTAAACTTGAACTAAATCCAGAAGTCTAAAAATATATCAGTCCAGTGACATAATTGTAATTTAATGGACTGGAAAAAAAATTAAAAAGATAAGTGGATAAAAAATATGCTTAATGTCAAGATACCAATCCAAGTGCTAATAATAATATTAAGATTACAGAATCACAGTATCACCAAGGTTGGAAGAGACCTCAAAGATCATCAAGTCCAACCTGTCACCACAGACCTCATGACTAGACCGTGGCACCAAGTGCCATGTCCAATCCCCTCTTGAACACATCCAGGGATGGTGACTCTGCCACCTCCCTGGGCAGCCCATTCCAATGGCGAATCACTCTCTCAGTGAAGAACTTTCTCCTCACCTCCAGCCTAAACTTCCCTCAGCACAGCTTGAGACTGTGTCCTCTTGTTCTGGTGCTGGTTGCCTGAGAGAAGAGGCCAACCCCCCACCTGGCTACAACCACCCTTCAGGAAGTTGTAGAGAGCAATGAGGTCTCCCCTGAGCCTCCTCTTCTCCAGGCTAAGCAATCCCAGCTCCCTCAGTCTCTCCTCATAGGGCTTGTGCTCAAGGCCTCTCCCCAGCCTTGTTGCCCTTCTCTGGACACATTCCAGCAAGTCAACATCCTTCCTAAACTGAGGGGGCCAGAACTGGACACAGGACTCAAGGTGTGGCCTAACCAGTGCAGAGTACAGGGGCACAATGACCTCCCTGCTCCTGCTGGCCACACTATTCCTAACGCAGGCCAGGATGCCATTGGCCTTCTTGGCCACCTGGGCACACTGCTGGATCATGTTTAGGCAGCTGTCAACCAGCACCCCCAGGTCCCTCTCTGTTTGGCAGCTCACCAGCCACTCTGACCCCAGCCTGTAGCTCTGCATGTCGTTGTTGTGACCAAAGTGCAGCACCCGGCACTTGGATTTGTTGAATGCCATCATGTTGGATTCTGCCCATCTGTCCAGTCCGTCAAGGTCCCTCTGCAGAGCCCTTCTACCCTCTAACAGATCAACATCTGCTCCCAACTTGGTGTCATCTGCAAATTTGCTGATGATTGTCTCAATCCCCTCATCCAGATCATCAATGAAGATATTAAAGAGAATGGGGCCCACCACTGATCCTTGGGGCACACCACTGGTGACTGGCCCCCAGCTGCATGTGGCACCATTCACCACCACTCTCTGGCTTGGCCCTCCAGCCAGTTCCTAACCCAGCACAGAGTCTTGCTGCCCAAGCCACAAACTGACAGCTTAGCCAGCACTTTGCTGTGGGGGATGGTGTCAAAGGCCTTGCTGAAGTCCAGGTAGACCACATCCACAGGCCTCCCCACATCCACCAGGCGGGTCACCTGATCATAGAAGGAGATCAGGTTGGTCAGGCAGGACCTGCCCTTCCTAAATCCAAGATTGCTCTGAGAATTACAATAACCGACAGCATTGTATGTTTAAAATACAAGTGCCACAAAGAATGAAAATATTCCTTAAAAATCAAAGGAATGTTCAAAGATGAAAATTTGTCCCTTAAAAATCCTTAAAAGCAGGGCTGCTGCTATGGATGTAACTGGTATGCATGTTTGGGACTTATCTTTCCTTTTTTTAATGGAGATATTCTCTAAGAAGGCAATATCAGAGTCTCACACTTGGAAGCAAATCTCTCAAAACTGGAAAACACTGTAAATATATTTGCAGTTACAAGTTACACAACTCAGTATTAAAAATCCACAACATAAAAAGCACAAAAGAGTCTGCTTTTTCTTTCTATTCATTTCAATTTATTTTATTTTTCTTATTTTTTTTCCCCCCTAAAACTGAGCAGAAATACAGGGTTCCATTTTTACTTTGGGCATTTTGTGATAAACACACAGGCTCAGAGAACAATAATAGCATTATTCACTTCTCTACTAAAGCAAGAAAAACCCAACACATATGTATTACCATTTGCATATGTTGTAATGATCATGGTAATGAGTATCTGGAGCTTTAAACTACTGCACTTTGTAAAATGCATTTTCCACAACTCTACAGTAGCAGTAACTCTATGACTACTAAACAACATCATATTCTATTCTTCTTTCAGCCACAGTAAAGACAGCCAAGAAGGAGTTAATGTTGTCACTAAAACCTAATGTTACATTTCTGTGTACCTGCACGCAGCTTCACAATCAGATTCATTTGCTTACAAGAAGTATGTGTGCATGAATCTCTAAACTCCCCATTCAATTTTGCTATAGAAGGCTTAACCAAAACCATCCAAATCTTGTGTCTTTATTTATAAATATGTCTCTAGAAAAGAACAGTTTTTGAATTTTTAAGGCAATTGTGTTTACAAATTGCAGAACATCACAACAGATATGTGATGTGACAGCAGAATTTTTTCATATGATTTATTTATATGAAAGAACTATAGTGAACAATTGTCAAAGAATGTTTTTGAACAGACTATCTTAACAATTATGTTTGTGACTGTTTTAGCACAGCACAGACACTTCTTTTTCACTGCAGTAATGTTTGAATTATCTCCCATGAATAATGACAAGAATGGTAACACTGCAGCTGATACTTCTTTGAATTTGTACATCAGCCAAGTGCATTTTCCTGTCTTCCTGCTATGTCTCTTACTCTTCAGGGAACGTGCAAGCCATTTTAACCTATTGATTTACTTTCAATTTTCACGTGATCTCTAGGTCTTGATTTCTCTAATTATGCCTTGTATGTACTCTCAATCTTCTCTATAAGCAATATGAAGACTATACCAGATCTTTTCAACAACTATGCAAAGTAAGCGTTCAGCCTTTAAAATCCTCAGTATGCCCTGCAATAATGGAAAGCTGGAAACAGAAAACTGCAAAATGTACTTCTGAAATATTTCCCTTTAGATCCGCTGGGCTTTTTACATAAGCTGAAGGAAGTATTTAGCAAAATTATTCAGATTTTTTAATGACAATAGGAGTAAAGGTTAAACGGAAAGGAGGTGATAATTGCAAAGCACCAAATGTATAATTATTCAGACCATCTGTGAACAGACAGTTGACTGTCAAGCAAAACAAAAATTGGCAGGATGCATAGCAGTCAATTAAAAAAAAATAATCTCTGAACAAATGTCCATCCCATTTATGACTGGGCCACAAATCAAGCAATTCAGTAATAGCATAAACTTTAATTACATAAGCAACACTTACAATACAATAATACAATGCAATACAATACACCAGGTTGAAAGAGACCTTCAAGATCATTGTGTCCAACCCATCAACCAATCCAACCCACCTAAACAACTAAACCATGCAGCCAAACACCCCATCAAGTCTTCTCCTGAACACCTCCAGTGAAGGTGACTCCACCACCTCCATGGGTAGCCAATTCCAATGGGCAATCACTCTCTCTGTATAGAACTTCTTCCTAACATCCAGCCTAAACCTGCCCTGGTGCAGCCTGAGACTGTGTCCTCTTGTTCTGGTACTGGCTGCCTGGGAGAAGAGACCAACCTCTGCGTGGCTACAACCTCCCTTCAGGTAGTTGTAGAGAGCAATAAGGTCACCCCTCAGTCTCCTCTTCTCCAGGCTAAGCAACCCCAGCTCCCTCAGCCTTTCCTCATAGGGCTTGTGTTCCAAACCCCTCACCAACTTTGTTGCCCTTTTCTGGACACCTTGGTGAGAGACTAAAGCTTGTCTCTCCTGGTGTGACTCAACAAAGATAAAATCACTTGCTGCTTGCCCAGGCAATAGCTGATGTGTGTTGGGCAGAGCCACTGGAAGGACTCTTGGAAGGTGCAAAGATAACATTGCTCACGAGACTGCAGCTGGCCTACAACAACGGCCCAAGGGCCCAGACATCTCGCCTTTAGGACAAGATCATTTCCAGCTATCAGATACCCCAGGGAGGGAGGATGATGAGACAATGGACTCACCACCTGTTTCCTGATGTGTAATGAGTGTGTGGGTAGGTAGATGGAGAAGGAGGAGGCGGAGGCCTCCCCCCCTCCATCCAGACTGCTGCCCAAACTCACATGAATACACAGAAAGATTTCCTGGGGAACGATACCTGGATACTTACCTAAAGATGATTTCCCAGAACGATATCCTGGGGAACAACACCTGGACACTTGCCTAAGGACTAAAAAACTGTATAAAAGACTGGAGCAACTACTGGCCTGGTAGAAGAAAATTGGAGAAGAAAATGCAGAAGAAAGAAGACAGCACCACGCGCTGGAAAGATTACGGGGCAACACAATGGATCTTGGACTCTGAAAACCCTCTCTCCGTGCCCTAAGTTCCGCCTGCTGCAACTCATGGAGCTGAAGAAGCTGCCCGGAGGACCTCATCCCTTCTACAGCCAAAGCCTCAGAACCCTTCCTCTGCAGACCCAACATCTCCTGCAGCACCTTTCCTCCACAGACTCAAACTGTCTTGGGGGTGAGTGGTGTGGTAATATAATTCCTTTCCTCTTCTCTCTTCTCTCTATTCTCTCTCTCTCCCCTTCTGATCCATCCACTTTATTTATGTAATAAATACTCTAGCTCTTGATATGTTGGCCTCCTTTGTGCCTCTAATTTCACAACATGGGAATATTCAAAATAATTGAGTCTCATTCCCTCTCCAGATCGAGACAACGTTCCAGCAAGTCAACATCCTTCCTTAACTGAGGGGCCCAGAACTGGACACAGGACTCAAGGTGTGGCCTAACCAGTGCAGTGTACAGGGGCAGAAGGACCTCCCTGCTCCTGCTGGCCACACTGTTCCTGATGCAAGCCAGGATGCCATTGGCCTTCTTGGCTGCCTGGGCACACTGCAGGCTCGTGTTCAGCCTACAATCAACCAGTACCCCCAGGTCCCTCTCTGCCTGGCCGCTCTCCAGCCACTCTGACCCCGGCCTGTAGCACTGCATGGGGTTGCTGTGGTCAGTGTGTAGAACCCGGCACTTGGATGTGTTCAATCTCATGCTGTTGGACTCTGCCCATCTGTCCAGCCTGTTGAGGTCCCTCTGCAAAGCCTCTCTGCCCTCCAGCAGATCAACTGCTGCCCCCAGCTTGGTGTCGTCCACAAATTTACTGATGATGGACTCAATGCCCTCATCCAGATCATCAATAAAGATGTTGAAGAGCATGGGGCCCAGCACTGATCCTTGGGGCACACCACTAGTGACTGGCCGCCAGCTGGATGTGGCACCATTCACCACCACTCTCTGGGCTCGGCCCTCCAGCCAGTTCCTAACCCAACGCAGTGTGCTCCTGTCCAAGCCATGGGCTGCCAGCTTGGCCAGGAGTTTGCTGTGGGGACGGTGTCAAAGGCCTTGCTGAGGTCCAGGTAGACCACATCCACAGGCCTCCCCACATCCACCAGGTGGATCACCTGATCATAGAAGGAGATCAGGTTGGTCAGGCAGGACCTGCCCTTCCTAAATCCATGCTGGCTGGGCCTGAGCCCTTGGCCATTCTGGAAGTGCTGTGTGATTGCACTCAAGATGACCTGCTCCATACTCTTGCCTGGCACTGAGGTCAGGCTGACAGGCCTAGAATTCCCTGGCTCATCCAACCGGCCCTTCTTGTGGATGGGCACCACGTTGGCCAGCTTCCAGTCTTCTGGGACCTCTCCAGTGAGCCAGGACTGCTGAAAAATGATGGAAAGTGGCTTGGACAGCTCATCTGCCAGCTCTCTCAGCACCCTAGGATGGATCCCATCCGGTCCCATGGCCTTGTGGGGGTCCAAGCAGCTGAGGAGATCTCTAATTTCCTCCTGGAGCAGCGGGAAACCATGCAGCTCTCTGGCTCCTTCTGCCAGCTCTGCAGGCCAGCTGTCTGGAGGACATTCTGCCCTGCTAGTAAAAATTGAGGCAAAGAAGGTTTTAAGTAGCTCTGCCTTTTAGGTACTTAGGCTGAGGGTGAGAAAGAAAAAACAAATTCCTCCCAAAACTTTCTCTTCACCTGGTATGTCATACTGGGGATCAGGCCTAGCCAGCATGGATTTAGGAGGGGCAGGTCCTGCCTGACCAACCTGATCTCCTTCTATGATCAGGTGACCCGCCTGGTGGATGTGGGGAGGCCTGTGGATGTGGTCTACCTGGACCTCAGCAAGGACACCATCCTCCACAGCAAATTCCTGGCCAAGCTATCAGCCCATGGCTTGGACAGGAGCACACTGCGTTGGGTTAGGAACTGGCTGGAGGGCCGAGCCCAGAGAGTGGTGGTGAATGGTGCCACATCCAGCTGGCGGCCAGTCACTAGTGGTGTGCTCCAAGGATCAGTGCTGGGCCCAATGCTCTTTAACATCTTTATTGATGATCTGGATGAGGGCATTGAGTCCATCATCAGTAAATTTGCAGATGACACCAAGCTGGGGGCAGCAGTTGATTTGCTGGAGGGCAGAGAGGCTTTGCAGAGGGACCTCGACAGGCTGGACAGATGGGACGAATCCAAGGCATGAGATTGAACACATCCAAGTGCTGGGTTCTACACATTGGCCACAACAACCCCAGGCAGTGCTACAAACTGGGGTCAGAGTGGCTGGAGAGTGGCCAGGCAGAGAGGGACCTGGGGGTACTGGTTTGTTGTAGGCTGAACATGAGCCTGCAGTGTGCCCAGGCAGCCAAGAAGGCCAATGGCATCCTGGCCTGCATCAGGAAGAGTGTGGCCAGCAGGAGCAGGGAGGTCCTTCTGCCCCTGTACACTGCACTGGTTAGGCCACACCTTGAGTCCTGTGTCCAGTTCTGGGCCCCCCAGTTTATGAAGGATGTTGTCTTGCTGGAACGTGTCCAGAGAAGGGCAACAAAGTTGGTGAGGGGTTTGGAACACAAGCCCTACGAGGAAAGGCTGAGGGAGCTGGGGTTGCTTAGCCTGGAGAAGAGGGGACTGAGGGGTGACCTTATTGCTCTCTACAACTACCTGAAGGGAGGTTGTAGCCAGGCAGAGGTTGGTCTCTTCTCCCAGGCAGCCAGTACCAGAAGAGGACACAGTCTCAGGCTGCACCAGGGCAGGTTTAGGCTGGATGTTAGGAAGAAGTTCTATACAGAGAGAGTGATTGCCCATTGGAATGGGCTGCCTGTGGAGGTGGTGGAGTCACCTTCATTGGAGGTGTTCAGGAGGAGACTTGATGGGGTGCTTGACTGCATGGTTTAGTTGTTTAGGTGGGTTGGATTCGTTGATGGGTTGGACGTGGTGATCTTGAAGGTCTCTTTCAACCTGGTGTATTGTATCATTGTTATTGTATTATCATAGAATCATAGAATCATAGAATCAGTCAGGGTTGGAAGGGACCACAAGGATCATCTAGTTCCAACCCCTGCCATGGGCAGGGACACCCTACACTAGATCACGCTGGCCAGAGCCTCGTCCAGCCTGGTCTTAAACACCTCCAGGGACGGGGCCTCAACCACCTCCCTGGACAACCCATTCCAGGGCTTCACCACTCTCATGGTAAAGAACTTCTTCCTCACATCCAGCCTGAATCTCCCCATTTCCAGCTTCATTCCATTCCCCCTAGTCCTATCACTACCTGAGATCCTGAGAAGTCCCTCCCCAGCCTTCCTGTAGGCCCCCTTCAGATACTGGAAAGCCACAATGAGGTCACCTGGGAGCCTTCTCTTCTCCAGACTGAACAGCCCCAACTCCTTCAGTCTGTCCTCATAGGAGAGGTGCTCCAGCCCTCTGATCATCCTCGTGGCCCTTCTCTGGACACGCTCCAGCATGTCCACATCTCTCCTGTAATATGGGCTCCAGAACTGGACGCAGTACTCCAGGTGGGGTCTCACCAGAGCTGAGTAGAGGGGGAGAATCACCTCCCTTGACCTGCTGGTCACACTTCTCCTGATGCAGCCCAGGATCTGATTGGCTTTCTGGGCTGCAAGCGCACATTGAGAGCTCCTGTTGAGCTTCTCGTCCACCAGCACCCCCAAGTCTCTCTCCTCAGGGCTGCTCTCCAGCCAGTCACTGCCCAGCCTGGATTTGTGCCTGGGATTGCCTCGACCCAGATGCAGGACCCTGCACTTGGTCTTGTTGAAGCTCATGAGCTTGGCTTGTGCCCACCTCTCCAGCCTGTCCAGGTCCCTCTGGATGGCATCCCTTCCCTCCAGGGTGTCCACTGCACCACACAGCTTGGTGTCATCAGCAAACTTGCTGAGGGTGCACTCGATGCCACTGTCCATGTCACCCACAAAGATGTTGAACAAGACAGGTCCCAGGACTGATCCCTGAGGGACTCTGCTTGTCACTGCCCTCCACTGGGACATGGACCCGTTGACAGCCACTCTTTGGGTGCGGCCATCAAGCCAATTCTTTATCCATCTAGTGGTCCATCCATCAAACCCATGTGTCGCCAGCTTGGAGACCAGGAGGTGGTGTGGGACAGTGTCGAAGGCTTTGCTCAAGTCCAGGTAAACGACATCAGTTGCTCGCCCCTCATCTATTAATGCTGTCACCTGATCATAGAAGGCCACCAGGTTTGTCAGGCAGGATTTGCCCTTGGCAAAGCCATGCTGACTATTCCCAATCACCTCTTCACTATTCTTCTGAGTCATTAGTGCCCCCAGGAGGATCTGCTCCATGATCTTTCCGGGCACAGAGGTGAGACTGACTGGCCTGTAGTTCCCCGGTTCCTCCTTCTTGCCCTTTTTGAAAATGGGAGTAATGTTTCCCCTTTTCCAGTCTGTGGGGACTGCCCCAGTCTGCCATGACTTCTGGAATATAATAGAGAGGGGCTTGGCAACCTCATCTGCCAGTTCTCTCAGCACCCGTGGGTGTATCCCGTCGGGTCCCATGGACTTGAACACTTTCAGGTTCTTCAGGTGATCACCAACCTGAGCTTCACTTACGATGGGCAGTTCTTCATCCCCGTCCCTGGCATTGTCTGCCATGACACCAGGAGTGTGGCTGGAGGCCCTTGCAGTGAAGACTGAGGTAAAGAAGTGATTGAGTACCTCAGCCTTTTCCACATCACTTGTGACCAATTCACCACTTTCCTTTCTGATGGGGCCCACACCTTCCCTAGTCTTCTTCTTGCCATTAATATACCTATAGAAATTCTTAGTGTTCCCTTTAACCCCCTGGCTAGATTCAGTTCAAACTCTGCTTTGGCTTTCCTAACCAGGCCTCTTGCTGCTCGGGCAGCTTCCTTATATACCCCCTGTTCTATCTGTCCTTCCCTCCACTTCCTGTAGAGTTTCTTTTTACGTGATAGTGTGTCCAGCAGCTCCTTGTTCATCCAGGCAGGCCTCCTAGCATTCCTTCCTGCTTTTCTCCTTATAGGTATACATAGCTCCTGGACACAGAGGAGGTGGTCCTTGAATACTGACCAGCTGTCCTGGGTCCCTCTTCCCTCCAGGGCTTCATCCCACGACACTTTGGCCAGCAGATCCCTGCAGCGATCGAAGTCTGCACGCCTAAAGTCTAGGGTCGTAAGCTTAGAATATGTCCTCCTGATTGCCCTGAGGAGATTAAATTCAACTGCTTCATGGTCACTGCAGCCAAGGCCGTCTCTGAGCCTCCCATTTGTTACCAGCCCTTCCCTGTTGGTGAGAACCAGGTCCAGCGTAGCACCTTTTCTTGTTGGTTCCTCTACCATTTGGAGGAGGAAGTTGTCTTCTATGCAGTCCAGGAACATCCTGGATTGCTGATGCTTTGCTGTGTTGTCCCTCCAACAGATGTCAGGGTGGTTGAAATCCCCCATGAGGACCAGGGCTTGTGACCTGGAAGCCGCTTCTATTTGCCTGTGCAGAGCCTCATCTGCTTGGTTCTGCTGGTCAGGTGGCCTGTAGGAGACCCCCACAGTAATATCTCCTTCCCCTGTCTTGCCTTTAATTCTAACCCATAAACTTTCAACCGACTCATCATGCCTCCCCAGGTGGAGTTCTGCTGATTCCAGCTGGTTGTTGACATAGAGGGCAACACCTCCTCCTCTCCTTCCCTGCCTATCCTTCCTAAAAAGCTTATACCCGTCTATCCCTACGTTCCAGTCGTGGGAGTCGTCCCACCAAGTTTCGGTGATGCCCACTATGTCATGGCGTCCCAGCATCACGGTGGCCCTTAACTCATCCTGTTTGTTGCCCAAGCTGCGTGCATTTGCATAGAAGCACTTCAGCTGGGCTGGCCCTGTCGTCCTCCTGTGCCAACTCCCCTTGGTTTCCACAGGGTGTCCTGGTGTGTCATTTGTGTCTTGCCTCAGGGCAGCAAGCTGAGAGCCCCTACTGGCTCTCCATCCCAGGAGGAAGGTAATAGGGAATCTAAACAAGCCTGTCTTCATTATGGATCCAGACCTTCTGGTCAATCTCCCTACATGCAACATCAACATACTATGGATGGTTTCTTGCTTGGAGGTGATGGCTCCCCTCCAGCTTCTGTCCACCTCTGCTGAGGAAAGCAGAGGAAAATATCACACAAGAGCTTGCCATAGAAGCTCAATTAACCAACAGAAAATGCATATTCCATACATGCCATCCAATCAGTCACAGTGGAATTGTGGTGACCCATTTTGTGGGTGCAGGAATAAGGACTGTACTTGTCTCATTTCTTAGATGAGAGAGGCATTTTTCTTTCAGTGGCAGTTTGATTGCACATGTCTATGAAACAGTTTTCCCTACAGCTGCCCAGGACCTGGTGCAATAGGTCAGGAAACACATGTTTCACAGTGTTGGAACTCACAAAATGTCCACTGCAAATACTTTTTCCCCCCTGACTGTTCCACTACTCTAGTAAGCTAGAATAAGAAATTAATTCAAGACAGGAGAAGACATTAAAAAAAGGAGGACCCTAGAATTCTTCTAAGTTGAAAGAAAAAAAAGTTAAAATTGCCCCAGCTTTTAAATTCCAAGAGCAGGGATCGCTTGAGACAAAACTAACCTTAAATCATTATTTTAATTCAGAGCCATTGCTCTAACAAAACTGAGGGGAGAGTCAATTCAATTTAAATATGAATGTTTAGCCACTTACCTAAAATTGCTAAGCAACAGCTTTGTTATATTCAATGGGCTCCCAATTCAGGAGCATAAATAGAAGTCTACTCAAATGCACTATAGAGTAGGTGAATATTCAGAGAAAATTACATTCAGGGTTGTTGAGTAAGAAGGCAGATTCCAAACAAAGTAGTTTTAATCTCTATTTTCCTTTTGCTACTGATTTCACAGTAAAATATCCTCCAGCAGGAGAAAACATACACAAGTGTCTCATAAAAGCAGTATGGAGAATGAGTGTTAAAAATACAGCCTGGAAGAGAAAGTAATTTGCCTCTCTCTGGGGCATCATCATCAGTACTTGCTGACCTCATGCATCACACCAAGATCCCCAGCCAACCCAGCAGATAGGTCACAATGTTAGCAGTGGCCACCCCTACTTTGGTAACAACATCTGGTCAGCTCCTGACAATCTTCCAACCATGAGGAAGAAAAGATGGTTGGGTTTATGCCAGTAGTTATTTGTCACACAATCTTTTTTAGGGGAGAACTTTGTCAGCTACACAGAAAGTCAATGAGTGCTTTGTACCTGAATTTGCTTTAATTGAAATGGGGAATTCCAAGGAGGTCCAGTGTTCAGGTCTTAGTGCTTTTCAAACCTCCCTGAAGCTACATACATTGGTCTGGAAATCTCATTAGAAAGTATTCCCAACAGGGAACTAGCACACATTTTTCCAGTTCCTGGCTGGAGCCTCTAGTCAAACAAAAACAAGTGAAAAAAAAACTTTGTTTCTTCACATAAAGGATCTGAGGAAGAAAACAAATCCTACACCAACTCTTTTCTGTCTTGAAACTAAGGATCTTAGATCCCCGGTGAGAAGGGGGACTGGGGAGAGTTACAGCACAAGGAAGATTGATAAGCCTGCCTGAAATTATTTCAGGTGTGATTTGATGGTACCTTGTAACTTTGACAGCAGGCTAGATGCCCTCAAATTCAGTCTTGAAATTTAATGTGGGAGCCCATGACCTTAAGTAGTACATTAAAAAATCTGCTTCCAACTGCTTAGAAACAATCTCTGTGATACGTGTGGCCCAGTTGTGCCCATTTACTCCTAGGAAGAGTACTCCAGCTGGGATAAGCTTTAGATTCAAAAGGAGGAAACTTTGCACCTTGATTGTTGATTTAGATATCATTAGTACTTCTCCCCCTCCCCCATTCTGGTCTAGATTCATAAGGAAAAAAGTTCCACAAATCTTTTCCAGTACAGGGAATGAGATGCTACAACCCAGAAAATTATGTACTGTAAAATTACTGTAATTATTATTAATAGCAATGTTTATGGCATCATACTAAGTATCAGCTAGAAAGAGACATTGATTTTATAGTTTTGCTTTAGACATGGATACATATGAACAAATCGAGAAAGAAATAACTACCTTTCCAAAGGTCAGCTTGTAACCACTGATGTAATTGGAAGGATTTAGTACAGCACAACACAGAAGTGTGTTATCCAGCTATAATGTAGAGTTCATCTTGACATAATCATCAGGTACTGCTCACCTTTTACATAATATCATCATAGCAAGGAAATCTTTCTCTGCTTGCTCTCTCACAGTGGAAAAAGATGAAGTAGGGATTTCCTTCAAAAAAATTCCATACAAATGCAGCTGCCTACCCCAGGATTTCTGTCTCAGGAAACATAATGGTGTAATGCCACATTATTATTCCTCTATTCAAAATTAGGGAAATACTCCCTGAACAGTGAAGCTGATATCCTTGAATATGGAACTATAAACTGGAGCTATGCATCAGCCCATGCACAAGATGGTAATGGTAGATTAAATACTCTGTTTAAAGTACAATGTATGCTTCTACATGCTTTAACATTTTAGACCTCAACAGGATCCCATGGGGAGGGTACACCTTCATTATTCTGCATGGTACACCTCCAAGTGGCATTATTCAGCTTAAGTGTTGAATGCATCTGGCAGCAGTATGCACAACTACAGTGCCTCCTCTTGGCACAGACATACATATATCTACAGACACATGGACACACAAACATGCACATAGGATCTGATCTCTCTTGTATCACTTGGCACAAGCTGTGTCATCCCATTACTCCAATTAGTGCTTATGCCAGAACAAACAAAACAAAAATACTGTCACATGGGGAGCTGGCAAGTAGTTTGAATAACTGCAGAACAGCAGCACTGGTCATAACCTAAAATAAGCTAAGCAGCTCTCATTAAAGAACTTCTGTGAAGCCTTCTCATCCTGATTTTTGACCATTTAAAATATGCAGTCAGCATTACTCAATCTGTGTCTGATATATCAGAATGAAAAGGCCTACACATACTGTACCCTTGTGTAACCTGGATCCCTATGAAATATGCATTATTACTTTTAACTAATTTTTATTCATTTAACATGTGACAGTAATCAAGCAGGGGCAAAGCGTGTCAGACTCACAGGACTGATCTGGCTCAACTTCAGTGCTTGTGCATCTTTCAAGGGATGTCATTTTGAAAATCACAGCTCTAATTTATAAAGGTTTGTTTATATTTGTTACTGCAGTTACAGTTGGGGTATGTTATGGCAGACAAACCTACAGCACCTCCAAGAATATAAGGACTTTCTGCATTCATCCTGGTGGCTCCTGAAGTTGATATTTTCACATCAGTCCCTGCCTCTAAAAGTTTGACAGCTTGTGCCAAATACTTTTGCAGAAATATTTCCACAGTGTTTATTCTCAGCCACATCTGATTGCTCTAAAATTGAGGTTTGGCAGCTTTACATCAGATGTAGTCAAGCAAAGTGCAGAAAGGGCCTACAATGTTTTATCCCAGGCAATGATCAAGAATACAAAAATAGCCAAGTCAAAATAAATCATGCATTTATATCCTTTCCATCACTAATGCATAACTTATGCATATAATTAATCACAGAATCTTAGAATCATTAAAGTTGGAAAAGACCTTCAGGATCAAATCCAACCATACCCCAGCTACCATGACTACTAAACTATATGCTGCAGTGCCACATCTACATGCTTCCTGGACACCTTCAGGGATGGCGACTTCACCACCTCCCTGAGAAGCCTGTTCCAATGCTTGACAACTCTTTCAGTAAAGATTTCTTTCATAATATCCAATCTAATCCTCCCCTGGCACAAAGTAAGCCCATTTCCTCCCATCTGATTGCTGGTTACTTGGGAGAAGAGAGCAACACCAGCGCCACTACAACCTGCTTTCAGGCAGTTTTAGAGAGCAGTAAGATCTCTTTAGCCTTCTCTTCTCCAGACTAAACAACCCCAGTTTCCCCAGCTGCTCCTCATACAACATGCCCTCCAAACCCCTCACCAGCCTAGCTGTCTTTCTCTGGACACCCCCAGGACCTCAATGGCTTCCTTATATTCTGAGGTGCCCAAAACTGAAGAGAGTACTCAAGCTGTGGCCTCACCAGGGCTGAGCAGAGGGGCACCATCACTGTCCCACTCTTTATGGACACACTATTTTTGATAATGCAGCAATGCATAACTGATTATCAGTGGAAAGTAGCAAAGTCTGAGATTAAAACAGTAGTTTGGTCTCACCATAGTCAGTGACCATGAATGGGACTTCAGGTCTGTCAATCCAGAACTCACAGACTGTATCAGATTCATTGTCAACACTACAAACTACTCAGTAGCAGAGAATGGAAGTGGCACCAGCAGGTACATTTGAATGCCCAGGCATATTGAATTCCTTGCATTTAACAGCTGCAGCTAGCAGATTAAGGGAGTAGGCTTTGTGTTCACTTTGTTGAGAATCTGCTGCAGCTTCAAAGGACTGCCTGATCACTGCTGCAGACAGATTGTAGGAGCTATAGAAAAGCAGATGATACCAGAAAATGGTCTGATAAACAGGCTGATCAGTTTTGCTAGCCTAAAACCAAGGGTAATTTAGATTGAGATTGCTTCTCTGAACCACCAGAGTGTATTTGTAAAAAGAGAAGGAGGTGGTTGCACTTCCTCTGCATAAGAAAGGATTTGCCTGCTGATTGTTTGAGAGATCTTTTGAAATGTGCTGTGATAGGGTACTAGATACAAAATGCAGAAGCTTTGGGGAAAAATCTCTCTCCTGAACAATACTCAAGTAAATAATTCAAATCAAAGGTAATTTAACATAGAAGGTATGTGCAGGCAATTAAATAAAAGGGATAGTATGCAAGTGATTCATTGTTGTGTAGATGCTTCACAGCTTCGAGCTGCTAATTTAATTGCTCCTCTAAATCACTAAAATCAGAGTAAAACCATCTTTCCTCCTTGCTAACATGGGGCAAATTTTCCTACATGTAAATCATACTTGTCAGAGATACTCCCCCAAAGACACTTTTTTTCCTACTTCTTTCTCACTCTGTCCTCTCCCTTTCACATGTGTTTTTTCAAAGCAAATGCTTATACCAAAGAAGCAAGGCCCTCCTGCCAACCACAAGCTTCCATCCCACTCCCATCCTCTCCCATAATATGTCACCTTGTTCTTGGGAAAAATGGTACTTTCTCTACAGTGCATGCTGTAGGAGGAGGAAGGCATCTCTGAAGCGTGCAGCATGCTGGAAGTACTGATGTACCCAGCTCAAAATCAGATGACAGAGCTGTTGAAACAAAGTCGCTATGTTCATTAGGGAACAAGCCATTTGTTTGGGTTAAAGTATTTGCTTCTTGTCCAATATTTATTCTCCATGTTGAGAGACTGTGTCTCTAGGTTGAGCTGAGGGTGAAAAAAACTTCTAGGAGTTCTTTCAGTCTATTTGTTGCAAGTATAAAATAATATGAAAAGTGTCCAAGATAGATTCAGATTTTGCATTTAACTTTTTGTCCAAACAATCTCCTTGATGCCCATGTTCAGTAGAACTGTTTCAAAATTGTATTATTAATTTAGCTATAACTATTTTTCTTCAAGTTGTGTTAGACATTCATAGCAGAAAAGAAATTTGTATGTTTGTTAAGATTATGTAAGTACTTTTTTTACTTCATTCATTATTTACAAATATAACACAGCCTGCTAATTTGGCTTCACCCACACAGAGATTTTAAGAAAAGCCTGAATCTCTTCTAGTCATACAGAACACCTTCATACTTTGTATTGACAAGCATGAAGACATGTATACAAAGCAAGCAGTTTCAGTAAATTATAAAAAGATGTTTTTCTTTGAAAATCACAGAATCACCAAGGTTGGAAGAGACCTCAAAGATCATCAAGTCCAACCTGTCACCCAAGACCTCATGACTAACTAAACCATGACACCAAGTGCCACGTCCAATCCCCTCTTGAGCACCTCCAGGGGTGGTGACTCCACCACCTCCCTGCGCAGCCCAGTGCATGATACCTCACTGATCCCGAGATACTACTCTGATTCTAGGCATAATAGATCTAAACCAAAAGATAAGGAGAGAAAAAAATGCAGTAAAACGTTTGAAAGACT
Organism: Picus viridis; assembly: GCA_033816785.1. Classification (NCBI taxonomy): domain Eukaryota; kingdom Metazoa; phylum Chordata; class Aves; order Piciformes; family Picidae; genus Picus; species Picus viridis. The sequence continues at coordinate 98,127,900 of CM066606.1, read as the reverse complement.
GTTTAAAGATAAACCAGGGAAATGTGGAAGTTCTACAAGCCATAAATGAAAGAAACATTTTGCTGCATAAGTTGTTCTAATCTAGTGCAGGGGTTTGTGTGGGTGCTGTACAGAGTACATTGTTGTTGCTTGATTCCTGTAACATCTGTAGGATTTTCCCACCAAAACTAGAAATGATTGGCAAGTATTTTGGCAGGAGGTTCCTTTCCCACATTACTAGTCTCACTCCTTTTTTTGACACTGGGTGTGCGACAGACTCTCTGAGAAGAGAAGGAAATCACTCCTGAAGAGAAGGGGCTCACTGCAGCTCCCTAAAGTTCCACTGAAGGACTACCTAACTCATGACCAAGTTAAAAGAAGAGATTATCAAGACTGTTGTCATTAAACTTTTTGTAGGATTTTTTACAAATTATAAGACAAACATTTGATCAGGATCCTTGATAACTTCTGTGTAGCTTCTGGAGGCTGTCACTGATGCAAGCAGAAATTAAGAATCAATTTTCTAGAGGTATACACACCTCTAGAAACATGGAAAGAAACAGCACAAATAACTGATGCCTCTGAGCAGGCATAGGTTTGTGATTGCTCAGAGCTGTCTATCACTAAAAGAAGTAGGTAGGGAAACAGAAGTGCTAGAACCAACGACAGAATCATGAGAAGGAAGATGGTAATTCTAAATAAGTAAAGAATATATGTCCCTTTATAAAAAAAAGGATTTTATACTATTTTTCACACAGTCATGGAAACACGGCATCTTCTATTGTTCTTGGATAAGTTTGTTCCCTTCCCTGGCTGGAGAATGAGCTTCATTGCCATGAAAGGCAATTTGCAGAGGGACCTCGACAGGCTGGACAGATGGGCAGAGTCCAATGGCATGAGATTTAACACATCCAAGTGCCGGGTTCTGCACATTGGCCACAACAACCCCAGGCAGTGCTACAGGCTGGGGTCAGAGTGGCTGGAGAGTGGCCAGGCAGAGAGGGACCTGGGGGTACTGGTTGATGGTAGGCTGAACATGAGCCTGCAGTGTGCCCAGGCAGCCAAGAAGGCCAATGGCATCCTGGCTTGCATCAGGAAGAGTGTGGCCAGCAGGAGCAGGGAGGTCATTCTGCCCCTGTACACTGCACTGGTTAGGCCACACCTTGAGTCCTGTGTCCAGTTCTGGGCACCTCAGTTTAGGAAGGATGTTGACTTGCTGGAACGTGTCCAGAGAAGGGCAACAAAGTTGGTGAGGGGTTTGGAACACAAGGCCTATGAGGAAAGGCTGAGGGAGCTGGGGTTGCTTAGCCTGGAGAAAAGGAGACTGAGGGGTGACCTTATTGCTCTCTACAACTACCTGAAGGGAGGTTGTAGCCAGGCAGAGGTTGGCCTCTTCTCCCAGGCAGCCAGCACCAGAACAAGAGGACACAGTCTCAGGCTGCACCAGGGCAGGTTTAGGCTGGATGTTAGGAAGAAGTTCTACACGGAGAGAGTGATTGGCCATTGGAATCGGCTACCCGTGGAGGTGGTGGAGTCACCTTCACTGGAGGTGTTCAGGAGAAGACTTGATGGGGTGCTTGGCTGTATGGTCTAGTTGTTGGGTGGGTTGGACTGTTTGATGGGTTGGACGCGATGATCTTGGAGGTCTCTTCCAACCTGGTGTATTGTATTGTATTGTATTGTATTGAAAGCAAGTTTAGCAGACTAGAGCATAAAGGTGATTTAACCTGTGAATTTCTGTGTTGGAATGTGTTAGTGTTATCATCCTATTTTTACAAATTGGAAAGAGAATGAAGGTGTGCAGCAAACTATTAATGGTGACAGAGCACTGCAACTGCAGCAAGCCATGAGCCTTCATATCCCTTAGAAGAGAAAGGACATGTAAAACACACAACATGCTCTATTTATCCCTACTGTGCATATTATCATTCATGCAGACAACAAGCTGTGCAGCTGGGTTGCCTTATTTAACTTTCTGTACTTTCACTTCATATTTCTATTTATCATACTGTTAAAATAAGTAACATGCAAGTTTTCTGGAAGAGAATAAACAAAACCATGTTTAATACATGTAGAGTTTAATATTAACTAGACACTAAGCAATAAGACAAGTATTACAGCTTGACATTATAAAAGGAGCTACCTATAAAATAAATTAAATTAATGGCAAGTAAGTCAGTAAGTTTAAGAAAAAAACAGTGCTGTAGGGCATATGAATCTAAGCCATCCTGGTTTACAGAAAGGTTCCATACAGCACAGAAAATTCTGCATGCTACAGAGCAATGTTGTGGTGCCCAGCACCTCTGTTTTAGCAGCTCATAAGCCAGTGCAACATATGGTGTGGTGGGGCAACCCAAACATGGACTCTTCTTAGGACCCTGGTAGCCCTACATGCATACCTCCTGTGCACCCAGATAAAAAATGAACCAAACAGATGAAAGTGCCCTGAAAACACTGCTGATGTCCCTGGAGCACAGCACTGATCCCCATATGGTGAGGATGGGGCAGACTGAGAACACTGACAACATGTACTGCAGTCAGGCTGCATGTGCAGGATGAAGAGCACCAAGACCTAAAGCAGACCAAAATACTCAAAAGCCTTTCAACTTTGCCTTCCCATCAAGTCACATTCCATCATGCAGTCTGCAGTGAGGACCAATATAAACAGTATTCCCCTGGGTGCATATCTAAGATGTGCAAATCCATCATACACCTCAGGAGAGCTGTTCAGAGCTTTGCATACTTATCAGTGCACAAACTTATCATTGCATGATGACACCTATTAAAATCTGTTATGGCCAGCACTCTCCACAGGACATGATTAAATACCCTTTGTGTCTGCTTCTGGTAGAATGACTATAGGGCTTTCCAACAAGTCTGTTTGCCTCAATGCATCTCTGAACAGTCAGAAATGGAAGATTGAAAGGTAAGAGCTAAGGTTATCATAATGAAAAAAAGTAAAATCACCAGAAACCAGAAGGCTTCATGGAACAGTGATAACTGAAGAAACACAGATGGCTCTTACCTCCTAATATTCTCCCACAACTTCCAACTGATTTCAGCTTCTGAATCTGTTCTAGTTTGCTGGTCTAGTAACTACTAATGACTCTTGCTTGAAGGTAGCTGTCCATCTTTTGAACATGGGTAAGTCTTTTCCCCTCACAATGTCCTTCTGCAGAATCTTCAGGCCTTTTATTTGTTGCATAAAGAACTACAAGCTTGTGCTTGTTTTGAACTTGGCCTCATGTTCATCGATGCCTGCTAGCCCTTGCATCAGAAAAAGCAACAAATGCCCACTGACTCTCCTGTAGGACAACCACGACTTTACAGAAGTTTCTCATCAACCCTCCAAGTCACCTTTTCTCTTAACTTCAAATATACAGAAGTCACTTCATACTTATACTTACCCCTGCTTGGAAACTCTCAACCTTCCCTGTTTCTCACCCCCTCATCTCAAACAGGACATATCACAACTTTACATGTGCAAATTCTGGATTTATACTGTGGCAGCATAAATGCATGCTTAACTCCCTGTTCCTTTCCTAATAATGCTGGATGATTCATTTTTCTTTTTGGCTCCTGCTGAGCAGTACTGTCTTTCAAGTGAAGTATCTATTTTATTCCTCAGATATTGGTCATGAGTGGAAATGTCCATCACCAAGCCCATCCTTACACATGCAGAGCTCAGACCGATCTGCTTCATGTGCATCGCATAGTATCTATCAGCACTGAATTTCACTTGCCATTCTATTTTTGTTCCATGTAGGAGTATATTAAATTACACATATCACAATGTCTGCAGCAGTGAGGCCAAGGACCAATGCAAAAAAAAAAAAAGCCATCTCATTTTCTCCGAGACCTGATTCACTGATGAATCATGTCCATCCTATGCAGTGAACGAGACAAGACTGGACTGGGGAAAAAAGAGATAATTTGAAACCTCACATATTTGTGACAACACACATGGGAAGGAATAAAATTATTCATTTACCTAAATTTGAACTGCATGAGTTGAACTTTAATACCATCTCTAACTTGATAAATTGTAACAAGTGACAAACTAGGTGATTCACCAGATTAAGCTCTGGTTTGAAGCCTTGAATTTTAATGCTGATTGTAGAGGTGGACAGCCTGACTCCAGCCCAGTCTCCTGAGACTCCCCATTTGACACTTTTTGTCAGATTTGTTGCAAACCCTTCTTATTCTTTTTCACATTACCCAGGAGAAAGACCCTTTATTCAAAGCAACACAAAAAGGTACTTAAGAATAGCAGAGATTTTTTTTTCTTTTTGAGTGCCCCTGTGCTTTCTTATTCCTCCAACAGACTGCACGCTTGCAGATATTATTTTCATACTTATCACTACAAATATTGAAAATATTGAAAAGCTGTGCTCTGAACAATACAAAAGCAGCCAAGGCTCCAATGTGAACGCTGTACTGCAATTTCCATACAAAAGGCTGGATTCTAGACTTAAACCACCAGCAGATTAAAGTAATAAATCAGAGGTTATTTTGGAGTCAGGTAAATACATTCTTAAGATATATTCACCTTTTGAGACCTAGGCATCTTATTTTTATTTCTCTTTTGTACAGAATATTTGTCTCACCTGGTGGGCTCCGTGCCCTGCAGCAGCTGTAGCAATAGCAAAGGCAGAAGCAGGTGAAACTGAACAGTGGCTGTTGTCAGCAGTTTGTACTGTAAGGAGAACAGAGAACAGTTAATAATTTCCACATTTCATATTTTTTTGTAGTTTAACAATAATAATACTTAAAATGTTTGCTAATGTTTATACTTGCTGAACATTTTATGTTTTCATTGCCAAAGGACTTTACACTAAGGGAAATAAAAATACCATAAAGATATCATAATTGTATTTGTGATTTCAGTTTTCTTTCCAGGTTGGTATAATTAATGTTGCTATAGAAACAAATGTCTAAGACACAATCAAGGTGAGGAAGTAAGCAGTAATCAAACAGAAAAAGTTAAAAAGAAACCCAAAACCACAACAAAACCAATGGTGTAGAAAGTTGGCTGAAACCAAATGTCACATTATAGAACTAAACATATTAACCAATTCCAATAGGTTCACACATTTTCTCAGGTCCTTGCTTAGGATGTTTTGCACAATACATCAAACTTCCTTCACAGGAAGTGCTGTGAACATTGCTTTTGACTAGTACTGAGATAATATGGCACTCTTCTTCACAGCTACCAGCTCCCAAATCTTGTCATCTTACCATAAATGTGCCTACTAGCAGATTACTATTGGTTTTAAACTGAAGTATCTCAGGACTTTGTTAATTACACCACTTAACAGTTAAGAAGATTCTGCTCTGGTTTTGTTGTTTTAATTTCAGGCATGAAATAACTGCGTAGAAATCTGTCTCGCATGAGATTGCAGCATTTTAAACATTCATGGACATAGCTCACAGTTCTGATGATCATTTCAAAGAGCCACGTGAGAGCTATTTGAGGAGCTCCAGATCTTACTTTTCCTCTTCAATTGAGCAGTTTATCCAAATTTTGGAATGAATAATGTGACACCATCTGTAAATGTTCAGTGTTATACAAAGAAACAGATTCAGTCACTCCCTATTGACAATAATTGGTGTTGTGTATTTCGTGATTGCTTATGGTGCCCAAAATATGTCCTCTAAGTAGCTGAAAAAAATGTGTCATGATCTTGAAAGTTTTGTGAGAATAGTACTGATAAAATATTAATCTTGAACTTGGGCACATTCTGCTCAAGCTATTTCAGAACATTTGTCCATAACAAAGTCTCAATATGCTTCCAAGACTCTTATTGTTGTTATACAAACAAAGTGGTGTAATTCACTTTCTATAGGGGTGATTTAATACCTGAGAAATAAGAAAGATACAAACAAATGACCATTCAACCATTCAATGATTCTTTTCTAATATCCCACAGAGATTACAGATTCAGTATTAAAACTCTTTAAAATGACTGAGAGGGGCAAGAAATACCAGCTTCCCACCTCCTGGTTGACGATAGCGAAGATGACGTGGTGTTGAAGGGGATCTGCATGGGGAAAGCTCTGTGGTATCTGCTGCTGATGTGCTTTCAGGAATTGTCCGGTCCACTGACACAGATTCTAAAACTGCTGCTTTAAAAGAGAATAAACATTAATACTAGGATGATCATTCATAATTTACACATTTTAATGCAAGTATCATATTATCATGAAATACCAAGTTGGCAGGGACCCAAGGATCATCTTGGTAAAGCATGGTGAAGACAAGATGTCTCGGTACTCTGTCCAGTGAAATCTTAGAAATGCCTAATGTTAGGGACTCCATTATTCCCCTGGAAGTGTTATTCCAATGACTGGTTGTTCTTGTTGTGAAGAATTTTTCCTTTTCTTTCTAATCAGAATTTCCTAGGAGTAACTTGTACCCAATCCTGCTCATCTTTATTATATTATAACAATTCATATTAATGAATGTGTCAAATATTATGGGATCATAGAATCAATAAGGTTAGAAAAGACCTCAAAGATCATCAAGTCCAACCTGTCACCACAGACCTCATGACTACTAAAACATGGCACCAAGTGCCACATCCAATCCCCTCTTGAACACCTCCAGGGATGGTGACTCTACCACCTCCCTGGACAGCACATTCTAATGACTAAGAACTCTCTGTGAAGCACTTTCTCCTCACCTCCAGCCTAAACTTCCCCTGGTGCAGCTTGAGACTGTGTCCTCTTGTTCTGGTGCTGGTTGCCTGGGAGAAGAGACCAACCCCCTCCTGGCTACAACCTCCCTTCAGGTAGTTGTAGTCAGCAATAAAGTCTCCCCTGAGCCTCCTCTTCTCCAGGCTAAATGTTACGTTGTATGCAATGATATAACATAACGACCTCTAAACTTTGTCACATTAATATAAATAGCCTTTGAAATATAAATTGTATTTGAAAATATCAATCACCCATAGGAACTATGGTATTTGACTTTTAAGATATGGGTTTTAAAAGCACAGAATGCAATCAGAATAGGTTGTCTCCGATGTGGAGTTGCATCTGCAGAGATTATAGTCCTGCAGGTGCTTCAGGACTCTCACTTTATGTCCACCAAAAGACAGAATATCTGCAAATGGTCAACTCTGAACAACATGAACTATATGGCATTGATAAAAAAGAGTGTGTGCATCAATGGGGGCTACGCTGAATGGCAATGTTTAAAAAATGGTCATTAATTAATAGTGCTAAACACCAATATTTCACTGTCAAACTAGTACCACTAGATACCATATAACACAAACTCATTAACATTTTATTTGTGGTTTTTATAAAGTACTGCTTCTGGAATCTGCAATGAAACTTTGGCATTAAGAAGACTAAGCAATAACTATCCTCTCTATGGAGTTAAAGAACTGGGAAAGTTTTGTACAAATGACATAGCCACACAAAACCTCATAAATACAGAACTTGGTGAAAACCAGCAAGCTGTCAGCTCTAGAAATAACCTGGGTAAGGCTTCAGTTTAAGGTGGTAGAATATGCAGAGAAATGGACATATAATAAGGAAACTTGAACCCTAAGGTTTAATATGAGGTAGGAAAAGTAATCCTTGATGGATAGTTATGTGTAATCAAAACCTGCCCAATAAAAAAGCCAAACAGCAGTGGAGAGCAGATTAATCCATGGAGGAATTCTGTCAGAAAAAAAAAAAAAAAAAAAAAAAAAACAAAAAAAGGAATGGCAGAAATGCTACTTCTGAAATAGGGGAAAGCAAGCTTAGCTGTATCTTACATTTGATATGGATGACAACTATGCCTGCAGCATAAGCACTGCATATATAATAAATATGGATGAACCAAAAGTTTGGAAAACAAAACCATTGAAAGCAAACAACAACTTTGGAAATCCCATTTTTGGAAGAAGGTGAAAATTCCAGGATGTAAACAGACAACATTTAAGATGAACGACAACCACCATAACAGTATGTCCTAGGAAACAGTTTCTACAGTTATATTGGATTCAGAGTAAGTTTTCTTGGGAATCTGGCACTATGAGAACAGTATTAGTCGTAAGGGGGTAGTGACTCCTGATTAATCAGAAATTATTTCCTTTACCCAGAAAATTTCAGAAACAAAACCATGCATTCTGTATGAAAGGAAACATGCAGACCAGCATTTTGCAGTTCTCCTCCTACCCATTTCTATTCTCCTTGTGACATTTCTTTCTAAATTTACTACTTTACCTCAACATGCTGTATGCAGCTGAATGACAAAGGGACTTTCCCCTGCAGAACAGGGCTATCTAGCTGCAAATTCCTCCAAAATGAGTGCAAACTGCTTAGCAGGAGATCCCCAAAGGGACTGGAGACACTGCACAGACAGCAATTTAGCATTTATATGAGGATCTTGCCATTTGCAAATGTACCTCAGGCTGCCCAGATGACACATTCATCTTTGACAGATTGGAATGCTAAATTTGAACACCTCTGCAACAATGCCTAGTGCTCTACACTGGGACAGAATAACAGCATATACCAAAAACATTACACCTAAGACCACAGTTACCTGTGCACAATTAATTGTAATGCATGGCCTACATTTTGGGACATGCTGTGATATCAGACATTGCATTTGAATGTGGTTACAGTAGTGCACAAGAAGTATTTGCTCGACTCTACATAGCAAATATTTTTATCTATCTATCTATCTATCTATCTATCTATCTATCTATCTATCTATCTATCTATCTATCTAAAATAGTCTGTTACACTACTCACTTAAAAACTTCCAGCATACAGAAATGCAATTATAACAGCCAACTAGAGTTTTGTGAAAGCACAAAGATACTTTTGTAATTCTGGGGTGGCCAACTCGCTTGTTATGAAGGTTTTATTAAACAATAGACTGCATTCTGTACAGACAATCTCTCTGTATCAATTCTTTCATAAGGCACTTATTTCAACTCATCAGTAATGAGCAGACATCATGCTTCAGTCCTATTTTCTTAGTTTACATGTGCTAGTGTCTTCCTTCTTTCCTCTTGGATTGTACCCATTTTCATTGTTACAGTACTTGCAAGTAAAGTTTACTCAAATTTACAGGTCAAATTCCTCAGACTGGAAGTCAAGCCATGAAAGAATATTTCTGTACATGAATTTTAGGAACAAAACAGCATTTTTTTAAACTCCTCTTCATAGTATCATAGAATCAGTCAGGGTTGGAAGGGACCACAAGGATCATCTCGTTCCAACCCCCTGCCATGGGCAGGGACACCCCACACTAGATCAGGCTGGACAGAGCCTCATCCAGCCTGGTCTTAAACACCTCCAGGGATGGGGCCTCAAGCACCTCCCTGGACAACCCATTCCAGGGCTTCACCACTCTCATGGTGAAGAACCTCCTCCTCATATCCAGCCTGAATCTCCCCACCTCCAGCTTCATTCCATTCCCCCAAGTCCTATCACTACCTGATATCCTCTTCTTCTGTTTAATGTAGCCACAATACAAAAAAAAAAAATCTATATAGTTCTAATGTAGAAGACCATCCCACCATCCTCAGAGAACAATGAGAAATAAGTGCACACACAGGCATCCTGTGAGATTAAACCTACTTCCTTGCTTTGCCACATATAAATACAATTATCCCGCTCTAGATGACATCTTACATCAACTCACTTTGGCCCTCTGGAAGTAGTAACTATTCCAAGGTGCCTTACACTATCAACTGAGGAAAACAGGCATTTGCACAGGAGCAATGAATCTTTTAGACAGCTACCTTCTGGATGGGTAATAACCAGGTGGTATGAATCTCACCAATGCACCAAATGCATCACATAAATTATATGTCTGGACTAGTGATGAAATCTTTTGTGGAAACTAGCCCTGTTTCGAAAGCATGTCAGGAGCTTGTTCGACTTTTACATTCCTAATGCATGTTTAGGTAGCTACATCCCTTTTCTTTTCAACTTAATATTTTACCTCCTGCAGTAATGGTACAACCTAAAAACCCTTCACCTCAGGAAACAGAACTGGCATAAAGTACTTCCTTCTGCCTTTCTCCTTAGTCTGTTGAAGTCAAAACCAACAAGACCGTTTTGCCACACTGCTGTTTCTACAAATAAGCAGCAAAGTGGTGAAACAGACAAAACATCACAGCCTCTACTAGAGAAGAAATGGAGAGCAGTGTGTTTGGATTCACAGCATGACATGCAGTGATGAGAAATCAGAAAGAGGTGTGAGGAACTACTCCACAGCATTAATCTATTAAGTCAAGCCTACCTTTGAGACTGCACTGTTTATCATAACATTCAGTATTTTGTGAGTATATAATACCTCTTCGAATGCTTCTCCTCAGCTTGTTGCAGAGGTCAATGCGAGGGTTCTCCAAGCTGTCCTCGATGGAGCCAGGGCTTTGATCAGGTGATGAGGGCCCTTTGCTAAGGTCCAGTGGTACTTTGCTACCTGTTGGGGGTGGCGAGGTGGCAGGGCTGTAGTTCGAGGTAGGACTGCTTGCCACAGATGAAGTAGAAAGGTCAAGGGCACCAATCCTTGAATTGAGTGGTGAAGTCAATGAGAGTTTTCGGGTTCTGACAGGTGAGGAAGTTCTGGAGAGTGATAATGGAGGAGGAGAAGAAAACTTGCGACAGAGATGTGGCGACTTCCCATCAGCCAGATACTCTCCTCTGTTGTTTTGACTGGTAGCAAAGAATAATTCCAAAGATCTGAGAGCAAGAGAACCAAACCAAACCAAAAAAAAAAAAAAAAAAAAAAAAAAAAAAAAAAAAAAACAAAAAAAAAAAAAAAAAACCAAACCAACACCAGATGATAACAAAATACCAAAGAGATGTAAAGTAAAAGAAACTTACACAGGGTTTTTGTTGTTGTTATTGTCAGTTTTTTAAATGATCATGTCACTGCAACATTTGTATGACACTCACTCCTCAAAGCCAGGGCAGAAAGCTGGGACAGAGTAACCTAAAAACTCACTTCCTATTTACAAAGGAAGAACTTTCTTCTTAGATTATTTATATAACAGGAAATGCTTGTAGTAGTTTTGGGCTGTGCCTTGAAAATTATCCACAGATCTTGAACAGGAATTAGTAGAATGTAAGTAAATCATTACTGGATGTAAAAAGGAAAATAATGGTAAACTCTGAATAACCCCATTGGGCAGATAATAAGCATAAAAGTTAGATCTGCAAACTAGCTTTTCTCTTATTGGCTTCTTCAGTCTAGCAGTTACTAGCTCTGGATTCTGCTGGCTTTACTGACTTTGGCTGCACTGCTTTGTTGTGGATGAGTATCTAACAACTCTCTGCTCTCTCCTCTATCATGTACAAAGGGGTAGTGAGCAGGGAAGGGGCAAGCTCTTAGTAGCTCCCTGGTTTGTCCAGGGGGCTCTTCTGCTGTTTATGAATTGTAAATACCTGCAAATATTGTAGATTTTGTACATATAAATTGCATTTCATTTTAGATTATAGGTTTGCTTGTAAATACAACTTTCATTTGTTTCCATCTGAGCCGGTCTGGCAATTTTATACTGGGGGATAATTTCAATTTAAATGAAAACAAAACCAAAGGGTAAATGACACCATGGTATACAGTATTACCAAGGTTGGAAGAGACCTTGAAGACCATCGAGTCCAACCTGTAACCACAAACCTCATGACTAGACCATGGCACCAAGTGCCACATCCAGTCCCCTCTTGAATGCCTCCAGGGACGCGACTCAACCACCTCCCGGGCAGCACATTCCAATGGTGAATCACTCTCAGTGAAGAACTTTCTCCTCACCTCGAGCCTAAACTTCCCCTGTTGCAGCTTGAGACTGTGTCCTCTTGTTCTGGTGCTGGCTGCCAGGGAGAAGAGGCCAACCCCTTCCTGGCTACAACCACCCTTCAGGTAGCTGTAGGGAGCAATGAGGTCTCCCTGAGCCTCGTCCTCCCCAGGCTAAACAACCCCAGCTCCCTCAGCCTCTCCTCATGGGGCTTGTGCTCAAGGCCTCTCACCAGCCTTGTTGCCCTTCTCTGGACACGTTCAAGTGTCTTGATGTCCTTCTTAAACTGAGGGGCCCGGAACTGGACACAGGACTCAAGGTGCGGCCTAACCAAAGCAGAGTACAGGGGCACAATGACCTCCCTGCTCCTGCTGGCCATACTATTCCTAATGCAGGCCAGGATGCGGTTGGCACTCTTGGCTGTCTGGGCACACTGCAGGCTCATGTTCAGCCTCCCATCAACCAGCTCCCCCAGGTCCCTCTCTGCCTGGCCGCTCTCCAGCCACTCTGACCCCAGCCTGTAGCACTGCATGGGGTTGCTGTGGCCAATGATTTCATAAGAAACCTATGATAGAGGGGAACAACTCCAGAGCTCACCTGACGGGAATGGAAGTGAAGGGCCGTCGATATATGTCTGAAAGTTTTTCCAGTACAACAGCTGCAGTAGTAAATATGCGGTAAGTATGCAGGAAAGTGTTGAGGAAATCGATACTTAGAAATCTCAAGTCAGTTAGCCGCTCCAAAAGGCGCTCAACGCTTGCGTAACGGATCTGGGGTACCTTGCAGGAATTCAGTGTTTTGCTGAAGCAGATATCAATGTCATCTCTATGCAGACGAGCATCAGATCTACACAAAGTCAAATTTAGAGCATTTCACTAAAGAGGAAGAATGATTATGGTGCAGTAGAGCTATCACTTTAGCTGCTCCTCTCACCAAGGTACCATAGATTCACAGAATTGTTTTGGTTGGAAAAGACCTCTAAGATCATCAACTCTGAATGTCCAACCTGACACGATGGCCATTAAACCATGTCCCAAAGTGCCACGCCTACACGTTTTTGGTTTGTTTTTTTTTTTAATACCTCCAGCTATGATGACTCCACCACCTCCCTGGGCAACCTATTTCCGTACCTGACCACTGTTTCTGTATATAAATGCTTCATGATATCCAATCTAACCCTCCCTTGGTGCATCCTTCTATTTTATCAACAAAAGAAAACTCCTAATCTGTGATGATATCTGCTTCCACTCAGTTCTGCTTTATGCCATAACCAAGGGAACAGAAACTTTATTTGTGACACATAATTAACTTATATTTCAAAGCCTAAGAAATTATTAATAAGGCTTAAATTTCTGAAGTGGAATAGGAGACAGAATTGTCCCTTCTTACCTGTTTAGGCTGTTGTGGCCTGTAATCTGACACTGTAGCTCACTATAGAGCAATGGTGGAGACAATGCATTTATTTCTGCCTTTTTTCTTATCTAAAGTAAACTAATGGGCTCCTATCAAAAGACAGAAAAATTAACCCCTTAGCTAAACTCAGGACTCATCTGCAAGGAAATAAATGTCCCTGGGCTCCCAGAATTACTTTTGATTTTTAGCGAAGAAGAAAATAGCATGAAACATCTCAAATTTCAAAGCAGAAATGATGGAGAAGTTTTGTTTCAGATGAAAATAAATTGGACTGATTTTTTTTGTTTAGATATTTAAAAAAAAAAAAAACCAAATAAATAATTTACAAAACCCTACTCAACATGTGGTTTCTTTTCTTTTATTTTTTTTTTTTTTTTTTTTTTTTTTTTTCAAATTAGTGTTTGCTTTATTTTATCCAATTGAAGGCTGAGATTGTGACAAACCAGGATGGATCCCAAGTAAAGCATCTTTTGAAACCAACTGTTGTTTTTGCTAAAAACTGTTGGATTTTTTCAAGAAAACAACATATTCTGCACACTTCTGCACTCCATTTCACAAGGGAAACAATAACAAAACCTTTCTTTATTAAGCAGGGTTCTCATAAAAGTGGCACATGTTTTTTGTTTCATCCAAAGACACCTGATTCTTAAATGTGTGCTAAAAATCAGACAAGTAAAATCTCAGAAAGAAGACCAAATATTTGTCTATTGTGCAGATATGCTTTTGGGAATTAAGACATTTTTCTCTTGACATAGGGATAAAGATCTTGCTGTACTCTGCATTTTGAAAACAGATTCATGTATTTTTAACGTTCAGCAGGTAACAATAGAGAGCTCCTGTAATAAAACCGCAAACAATAAAGTGCCTTCTTTACAGGGATCAAAGGTTTGTGCTCTAGCAGTGTATTCACAGATGTTATCTCTTCTTCATCTCTAAACATTTATAGTCAGAAGAGAGGCAACAATTACAAAAGAGGCAAGAGAAATCTTTACATACAAAGTACATCCAGGAGAAATGACCTAGTGACAGCTAAGAAAGGAAATACTTATATTTCTATCTCCACATGCTTCATATTAACAATAGTAGGAAAAACTCATGTAAATACAGACCTGTAAAGGACACAAGAGCTGAAATTATGTTAGAAATTAGTAATCATGTACTCAAAATTGATGTTTACAAACAAAAATTCTTTATTATAATAATAACTGAGAGAAACCATGACTGGAGGAAGTAATATTATGAATAATCACAGAATCACCAAGGTTGGAAGAGACATCAAAGATTATCAAGTCCAACCCATCACCACAGACCTCATGATTAGACCATGGCACCAAGTGCCACGTCCAGTCCCCTCTTGAACACCTCCAGGGATGGTGACTCCACCCAGGCAGCCCACTCCAATGGGTAATGACTCTCTCAGTGAAGAACTTTCTTCTCACCTCAAGCCTAAACTTCCCCTGGTGCAGCTTGAGACTGTGTCCCCTTGTTCTGGTGCTGGTTGCCTGGGAGAAGAGACCAACACCCCACCTGGCTACAACCTCCCTTCAGGTAGTTGTAGAGAGCAATAAGGTCTCCCCTGAGCCTCCTCTTCTCCAGGCTAAACAAGCCCAGCTCCCTCAGCCTCTCCTCGTAGGGCTTGTGCTCAAGGCCTCTCACCAGCCTCGCTGTCCTTCTCTGGACATATTCAAGTGTCTCAATGTCCTTCCTAAACTGAGGAGCCCAAAACTGGACACAGGACTCAAGGTGTGGCCTAAGTGCTGAGTACAGGGGCACAATGACTTCCCTGTTCCTGCTGGCCACACTATTCCCAATGCAGGCCAGGATGACATTGGCCCTCTTGGCCACCTGGGCACACTGCTGGCTCATATTCAGCCTGCTGTCAACCAGCACCCCCAGGTCCCTCTCTGTTTGGCAGCTCTCCAGCTACTCCGACCCCAGCCTGTAATTACTTTTATATGATCAGTTAAAATTATGAGAGATTTTTTTTCCCCTGAGAATTAAGAAAAACACAGAGAATATAAATTTTTGGTTAATACAACAAAATACCTATGCAGTCAACTTATACTTGGAAGACATTAAAAAAAAAGAAAATATGAGAATAAATTTTTTTCATCTGAAGCATAACTGAAAGCAGCTTCACAAACAGTAGAAAACTTCAAACAGTGATCTTGTACAGTGCAATATTGTGATTGAAGAGTACACCATTTGAGGCACCCCTCGAAGTTTGAAGAAAAGGATTTGAAAAGATACATTTTGGGGTGTGGGATTAATCACATCTGACAAAAATGGGCAAAAGATTATTCTTTTTTCCAAATTCACATTTTCTTCTTTTAAAACTCTTATTAAATAAACCCCAATAAGTTCCTTTGTTCACTATGGAAAAGTTGTTGCACTTACTTGATCATATGTGGCACTGTGACTTTAGAGTTTTCCTCAAACACTATGGTCATCAAGCCATTGCACCTTATATTATCAATGCACTGTGGAAACAAACATTGAAAGCTGTTAAAATTGATACACAGGGTAAGAAGACTCATTTTCACACTTTCCGTATCTCTGTAAGCTTAAAGCTTAAACTTTTGCAGGGTGTGGGCTGACTGGTACAAGGTGTTTTCAAAGACTGAAAGCTGTGATGCAAGAATTAGAGCAGACACATTTTCTATTCTTTGCCTTTAATCTGCACATCTGCAAGTCCATACATCTTTACCAGCACACTTAGGGTAATCAGCTCAGTATCTTTGAGTTAGAAGTGAAATTTCTTTTGAAGTTGAACAAAATGAAATATCTCTAGTATTTCCTGAATGAATGTTAAGCTTGAAAAATCAATAGTGCATGGAGGTTAAAATACTTTATACACATATACAAACACCTTAACCTTTACACTGTGCAAATGGACTGAAAGGAAAAATTCTCTTGATTTAGAAGTTCCTGTTCACAACAGAGACAGAGGAGTTTAGTAAAGCTTTACTTGAATAAAGGGAGTGTCCACAGGACAGTTCCTGGTGGGGTCTCCCAAATTGCTGGGAGACATAGCTTCCCAGGACTGAAAAACAATTTCAAGAAACAACACTTCTGAAAACAACTTCAAGCGGTGCTGGTATAGTGAAACATAGCTATAGAGATGCTGTCCAAGGAGCTCCTTACAAAGTATAAATGCTTTGGGCTAGGTATTAGAAGCTGAAGACACTTCTGGGGCATGGTCATAACGCATACTGTTTAGAAAGTACAGGCTGTCCTCCTGCAGAAGTCTGCAAAACTAGGGGTGCTGTTCTTGAAGCCTCAAAGCACCTCAGTGCATGCAGTGAACAGGAGCAGATCAAAGGCATTTCCATGCCATCATCCTCTGGGTTGCACTTTTATGTAGTTAACATAACAGGGCAACTAAAGCCTTGCTCTTGGAAGTCATGTAGACAGTCGGCCAGTTTGCTACCTACAGGGCTCATGATTTTGTTATACTTTCTAGTTTTCCTAATCAAATATCACACACACATAAATCTACACATACAAACCTCTATATAAAACCACTATTTCTTTACACCAAGAAAAGGGAGCTTTCAAAACTTCACTTCAAGAATTACAGTAAATCTGATGGCTTTTTAATATCTCACAGCAAAATAATGATTTATGTCAGACTGGTCAAACAAGATAATCAGAGGCCTTTTCAGGTTTAAAACATATCTACCTAGCTATGCATTTAAAATAGCTATATGTGGTTTTAAATTCAGGTACTTAAGATTATTTGAAAAGTGCAGTTGTAACAATTCACATTATAATTTTATCAAATCCTTACCTAAGAGCACTGGGAAAGACACATCTAATAAAAATACATAATTTCCCCTGTGTAAATTTTAAATGTTGGAAAGAAACCCTTAACATCAATCATGAAACTGCCTGAGGTAACTCAGCACTCTTACCCTCAGTCTGCACAGCCCTAACATTTATCACCTCCCTGGCATATACTCTAACTCTAGCTAAGGAATGAGCATAGTTGGAGCAGCAAGCTCCAACTGGAAGAGAGGAGGCTTATTTAGCATCAAGAAAATCCATGGATTTTTATGTGGTTTGCATGAAAGGAATATAAATTCAAGAATCCTCACTAGACAAATATGACTTACATGTCTTAAGTATATATAATTTTAATAAGATGCAGGATTTTGGACAGTAAGACTAATGACATGAGTCAACTGTGATGACATACACAGTCCTTTTAACTTGCAAGCACAGGAGACTAATTATTTACAAAAAGAAGAATTTTTCTATGCCCTTATTTACAAGAAGAATACTTTTTATACGCCCTTATGTTCTCCTTGAGGGTTGTGGCCAGCATGGAAAAGAAAAATTGCTGCTGAGCAGGAAATTCAGTAATTATTTTTTTTTTTTTTATGGCAATATTTCTGCTGGCAATGGCTCTCAGAAACATAACTTTGCTTTCAAGAGATGAGTGGTCTCGATTGTTTAAAGTTCTCAGGCATCTTCCAAATTTTCACTCCAAGTTTTCTTTCTCCAACAGAAGACAGGCAGCATGCTTCCTGTGCTATTTTCCCCTCCACTCTCTACAGATGGAGTACAAGCATCAAATCACTTGGCTTGATGTTATTGCTACTTGTAAACCAAGGTTAACAATATATGCCCCAAACTGTGCAGGGAGTACAGAGCCTTGTGCTACTCCTTGCTACTTCCTAATTTACTTCTTTTTTGGTTTCTTTTAAGCTGCTGCTCATCTCTTTAGCATCTCTTCCCTTCCTTTGTAAGGCTGGAGAACCTCTTCCAGCATCACAATGCTAATAGATCTCAGTTATCTCCAGTTTCAGTTCTAGGTTTCTGTTAATTGTTGTTGCCTTATATCTTCAGAACACCCCTGTCTTCAAAAGCTGGGAGATCTCCCCTTCCTCAAAGAGGAATGAAGAAAGAAACCCTTCTAACTGATCCCTGACAGTCAGGTCAACACTTTGCTCTCCTTTGTATGCAGCTAGTCATGTTTTTTCATCTATGACTTGCTAAAACACTTTCAAGCTTGGTAGGCACACATGTCTTAAGTCAGCCATGGTGCTTTTCAGCTCTTTCCCAACACTGAAGTATCATTGTTTAGAGCTGGAGTGGTTTGGAGGAGAACACCTGAGCTTTGGAGTCAGACCCACATTTAAATGTGTCATTATTAAAATTAAGAAAGGACTTATTCCTGCATGTCCCATGTTCCAGGACAGTTCTTAAACAGTCTTATTTTCCCCAGCAAATAACTCCAATACTTTTACTGTCAACTGAGCATCATAATAATTCATTGAAAATCCAGTTTTAAAAAACCCACTCCAACCAGGTGTGTCTGCAAGATCTGTATTCACTGAGTTGCAGCTTATATTTGAGATTTTTATCTCCATATTTATGTTCCTTTAAAAATGTTCATCCAGAAGAAAGTAACTTAGAATTTAAGGAATTTCTACATGTTATGGTGATCTGAAAATGTTGCCAGCAATGGTAGCATCTTTAGAAATCCATCAAATTCCACTCTGTTATTTGTCTAATCAACTCGTTCTCTTGAAATGAATAGAAGTTATGACTTAAATTGAGAACTATGTGAGATCTATGTACTCATGGTTGCATGTGTGAACAAGACAGCAATAGCCTTAGAATCATAGAATCAATACAGTTGGAAAAGAGCTCAGAAATCATCAAGTCCAACCTATTACCTAACACCTCATGACTAATTAAACCACGGCTCCAAATGCCACATCCAATCCTTTTTTGAACATCTCCAGGGACAGGGACTCCACCACCTCCCTGGGCAGCACATTCCAGTGGCAAATCACTCTTTCTGGGAATAACTTTCTCCTCACCTCCAGCCTTCATTCAGATATGTTTAGCTGAAAGTTCAGGATTTTCATAGTGCATTCAACTTCTTTCTCCAAATAGATTACGGTGAAAGTTTGTCTAACATGCTTTTAGCCAAAAAGCACTAAGAAATAGTTGTGCCTGACATAAAAGTATTTTAAAACACCATTTTCCTTCATTCACAATAAAGACATTTCCTGCACACTGTCAGAACATTTAGTGATTATTTATAAGGTTTTGCTAGTATTCTTTTTGGTGGAAAGAGAGTTTATCTCATTTTCTCCTTTCATGCAATATGATTATTCATGTGATATGGTGCAAATTTCATTCTCAGGACTCTCAACTGTTTTTGATCTGTGTGAACGCTATCAACTCTTAGATCAGAAGATGTGTCTGAATGTGCTTTTCTTAGACATAAAAATGACTACCAGTAGTATTATGTTCTTCAGCTGACCATTTTGTATTTGCATTTTTATCTCATTCCTCTCATTCAGAAATTATTTTCACTGACGACTCCAATGTAAAGACAGCATTGTGAAGAAAACAAGTTGCACTAATGGTTTTTCATGTGTATCACAGCAAATCTGCTCTCCAGAAATGAACATCCCTCTCTGGGATTAGCTTTCTGAAACAAAGCATAGACTAAGCTCTCAGTACAAACAAGATGAAGAATGCATTAAGCTACCTGACTTATATCACTTGTCCATGCAGCTTTCTCTTGTCGTGATGGGGCTAAAAGAACAACAGTAAATGGAGGAGCATCGGCAGGTTCAACTACAAGCTTGAAATCAAGGTGTCCAAATACTTGTCCAGAACCTTTTGCTTTACAGAGAGTGGGAGAGGGGGAAAGACAAAATGTGAGACTTCAGACTATAAAATAAAGCAAGTAATGGTTTCATTTGATGTGGAATTTACTTCAAAATATGTCTCTGAAAAAGCACAATCCAACTGAAGATTCAAAACTAATATTGTTTCACCAACCAACAGTCAATCAAAACAAATAAAAATTGCAAGCATGCAACAGTGGGAGTTATTTTTAAAATACCCCATAAGGCTGAAGTATTTCTAACATCTCTATGCTGTTATACTCTCAGCATACTGGAGCTGTCACTGAAATCAATGAAACTACTTACATGATTCAGGTGCTAAACCTGCCTAAAACTGCAGGTTGGAAGCCAAAATGAGTAACAATAAAATCAGCTTGGGACTAGCTTGGGACTGTTATTTCACTTGTACAAGCTTGCAGTCAAGATTTCTAGGGAATCCAAGACAAAAACTTTCCACTAATTCTGCCAACTCGCTCAACCCCCATCTATTTCAGAAGCCCAATTATCTGCTTCTTCTTTTAAGGCTTTGTTTTGTTTTGGTTTGGTTTTAATCCTCTGGACGAAGCCCTGTACAGAAGTCAGCAAACAAATTGCTACGTTCTTTCAGCCAGTCCACTTGAAAATCCTATGTGGGGTGTCAACAGCAAAAACAAACATAAAATGAGCTCTTACCCAAGCCAGCATGCCTATTATTGAAACACCTATTAATACAACACAATACAATACAATAAACCAGGTTGGAAGAGACCTTCAAGATCATCGCATCCAACCTATCAACCAACCCAACCCACTCAAACAACTAGATCATGGCACCAAGCACCCCATCAAGTCTCCTCCTGACCACCTCCAATGATGGTGACTCCACCACCTCCCTGGGCAGCCCCTTCCAATGCGCAATCACTCTCTCTGCATAGGACTTCTTCCTAACATCCAGTCTAAACCTGCCCTGGCGCAGCCTGAGACTGTGTCCTCTTGTTCTGGTGCTGGCTGCCTGGGAGAAGAGACCAACCTCTGCCTGGCTACAACCTCCCTTCAGGGAGTTGTAGAGAGCAATAAGGTCACCCCTCAGTCTCCTCTTCTCCAGGCTAAGCAACCCCAGCTCCCTCAGCCTCTCTTCATAGGGCTTGTGTTCCAAACCCCTCACCAACCTTGTTGCCCTTCTCTGGACACGTTCCAGCAAGTCAACATCCTTCCTAAACTGAGGTGCCCAGAACTGGACACAGGACTCAAGGTGTGGCCTAACCAGTGCAGTGTACAGGGGCAGAATGACCTCCCTGCTCCTGCTGGCCACACTCTTCCTAATACAGGCCAGCATCATTCTACTGAATGAGTCTAATGCTGTATTCCTATGGTTTCATGGAAGGTGAAGACATATCAATCTGATTTTACAAAAAAATAAACAAAGGGTTCCAATTTTAAGAAACTTAAAACTGTAATTACTTCAGACAGCTGAAATTAACTTACAATCATCATCACTCGTGTCGGTCTCCTCGATCAGTGTGCACTCTATTAAAGACAGAACACCTCCTGTCTATGAGAACAAAGCACATGTTCTTTCACAAATTTTGGCATATAACAACAAATCTCCATTTGTCATTATAGTTATCTTTAGAAGTTGATATACATTACTCTAACATTTTAATTACTCACCTCCTAGAAAGATACATCGATTTCATGATGCACATTTATCCTCAAGAACTAAACAGAGCTAGATTAAATGCAACATTTTTTCCTAATCAAACAAATCACTGACACACTCAGATGTGCAACGTTTGTCTCATTTTTGCTGCAGTGTAATTTATCTCACATACAGACTTGTTCACAAGTTTCAAGAAAAGTAATTAGAATTTGACATTCTCCTGCATTTAAATGAAATAGATACAACATTTTTTTAAAAGTTCAGTTACACTTTTACTTTACAAAATACTTCAATTGTTCAAAGGGTACACAGTGAGAAAGCATACAAACAGTCTTAATAAAGTCTCAGAAATGTATTTGTCAAGTTAAAATTCTATTCAGCTTAATCCACTCAGTAAACTACCATCTCTTTATTCACAAGCCAACCCTCTGAAAGCTTGATTCTCAACAAACATAGCTGGTGTTCTTAAAAGAGCCTTCAGCTTAAGACTATGTGCTGTTCGGGAAAACAAGAGAGACTTTTACAATTAATTTTATTTGAGTTCTGGAAAATAGTCTTTGCTAATTACAGTATCACAGTGTCACCAAGGTTGGAAGAGACCTCAAAGATCATCAAGTCCCACCTGTCACCACAGACCTCATGACTAGACCATGGCACCAAGTGCCACATCCAGTCCCCCCTTGAACACCTCCAGGGCTCATGACTCCACCACCTCCTTGGGCAGCACATTCCAATGGCGAACAACTCTCCTGGTGAAGAACTTTCTCCTCACCTCGAGCCTAAACTTCCCCTGCTGCAGCTTGAGACCAACCTCTTCCTGGCTACAACCACCTTTCAGGTAGTTGTAAAGAGCAATGATGTCTCCCCTGAACCTCCTCTTCTCCAGGCTAAACAATCGCAGCTCCCTCAGCCTCTCCTCATAGGGCTGTGCTCAAGACCTCTCACCAGCCTTGTTGCCCTTCTCTGGACACATTTAAGTGTCTCGAATTCCACAGAGCTGTGGATGACCATGAGATAATTGAGTTTTCAGTATTCAGCCAAGCCAAGATGGGGAGCAAGAAGACCTCCACTCTGGACCTCAGGAGGGCGGACTTCAGGCTACTCAAGGAACTAACTCAGAAGGTTCCTTGGGAAACAGCCCTTAAAAACAAAGGGGTTCAGGAGAGCTGGACCTACTTCAAGAAAGAACTCTTGAAGGCGCAGGAACAGGCTGTGCCGGTGTGCCGGAAGATGAGCCGCCGGGGCAGACGGCCAGCCTGGTTGGGTAATGAACTTCTAAAGGAACTAAGGGAAAAAAGAGGGTGTATTATCTTTGGAAAAAAGGGGAGGCAACCCATGGAATGTTTAGGGATGTTGCTAGGTCTTGTAGGAAGAAAATTAGGGAGGCAAAAGCACATTTGGAGTTCAGACTGGCATCTGCTGTGAAGGACAACAAAAAGTCCTTCTATAAATATATTAATAGCAAGAGGAAGGGCAAGGAGAAGCTCCACTCCTTGGTGGGCATGGAGGGGAATATTGTAACAAAGGGTGAGGAAAAGGCAGAGGTGCTTAACACCTTCTTTACCTCAATTTTTACTAGCAGGACAGAACGGCTTCCAGACAGCTGGCCTGCAGAGCTGGCAGAAGGAGCCAGAGAGCTGCATAGTTTTCCCCTGTTCCAGGATGGGAGAGTTAGAGATCTTCTCAGCCGCTTGGACCCCCACAAGTCCATGGGACCGGATGGGATCCATCCTAGGGTGCTGAGGGAGCTTGCGGATGAGCTGTCCAGGCCACTCTCCATCATTTTTCAGCAGTCCTGGCTCACTGGAGAGGTCCCAGAAGACTGGAAGCTGGCCAACGTGGTGCCCATCCATAAGAAGGGCCAGTTGGAAGAGCCGGGGAATTCTAGGCCTGTCAGCCTGACCTCAGTGCCAGGCAAGATTATGGAACGGGTCATCTCGAGTGCGATCACACAGCACTTACAGGATGGCCAGGGGCTCAGGCCTAGCCAGCATGGATTTAGGAGGGGCAGGTCCTGCCTGACCAACCTGATCTCCTTCTATGATCAGGTGACCCGCCTGGTGGATGCGGGGAGGCCTGTGGATGTGGTCTACCTGGACCTCAGCAAGGCCTTTGACACCGTCCCCACAGCAAACTCCTGGCCAAGCTGGCAGCCCATGGCTTGGACAGGAGCACACTGCGTTGGGTTAGGAACTGGCTGGAGGGCCGAGCCCAGAGAGTGATGGTGAATGGTGCCACATCCAGCTGGCGGCCTGTCACTAGTGGTGTGCCCCAGGGATCAGTGCTGGGCCCCATGCTTTTCAACATCTTTATTGATGATCTGGATGAGGGCATTGAGTCCATCATCAGTAAATTTGCAGATGACACCAAGCTGGGGGCAGCAGTTGATCTGCTGGAGGGCAGAGAGGCTTTGCAGAGAGACCTCGACAGGCTGGACAGATGGGCAGAGTCCAATGGCATGAGATTTAACACATCCAAGTGCCGGGTTCTGCACATTGGCCACAACAACCCCAGGCAGCGCTACAGGCTGGGGTCAGAGTGGCTGGAGAGCGGCCAGGCTGAGAGGGACCTGGGGGTGCTGGTTGATGGGAAGCTGAACATGAGCCTGCAGTGTGCCCAGGCAGCCAAGAGGGCCAACCGCATCCTGGCCTGCATTAGGAATAGTATGGCCAGCAGGAGCAGGGAGGTCATTGTGCCCCTGTACTCTGCTTTGGTTAGGCCGCACCTTGAGTACTGTGTCCAGTTCTGGGCCCCTCAGTTTAAGAAGGACATTGAGACACTTGAACGTGTCCAGAGAAGGGCAACAAGGCTGGTGAGAGGCCTTGAGCACAAGCCCTATGAGGAGAGGCTGAGGGAGCTGGGGCTGTTTAGCCTGGAGAAGAGGAGGCTCAGGGGCGACCTCATTGCTCTCTACAACTACCTGAAGGGTGGTTGTAGCCAGGAAGGGGTTGGCCTCTTCTCCCTAGCAACCAGCACCAGAACAAGGGGACACAGTCTCAAGCTGCACCAGGGGAAGTTTAGGCTCGAGGTGAGGAGAAAGTTCTTCACCGAGAGAGTGATTTGTCATTGGAATGGGCTGCCCGGGGAGGTGGTTGAGTCTCCATCCCTGGAGGCGTTCAGGAGGGGACTGGATGTGGCACTTGGTGCCATGGTCTAGTTGTGAGGTTGTGGTTACAGGTTGGACTTGATGATCTTCAAGGTCTCTTCCAACCTTGGTAATTCTATTCTATTCTATGATTTATGCACTGAAAAAAGTATTTAAATGCAGTGCTAGCTTATACAAACAGGCATGCTGATGTCTTGTTTCTAAGCCTCAGGTTATTAGAATTAAAACAAATGAAAAAAAAAAAAAAAAAGTAGTTAGCAAAGACTTTGGCAGAATTCTATTCTTTGCAATGAGAAGCAGTTAACTGCTATGCATCACCCCGCTTCTGCTTATGACAACACATGCAAATCTCAGGTTAATGTGAAAAAATAACAAAATACAGAAATTTCACAGAAGCTGTGTTTTCATTTTGTGAATAGAATTATGATGCAAAGCTTATACCTTGAGAAGATGCAATTTTCCTCCTGAGCTTCGTGTACAAATTAAAAAATGTTTTGTAAATAAGAAGCACTGCCTCTCTCCTTCCTTCTTCAAAGATAATGATCCCAGGCGTACTTTACTAAGTTTTCCTCTCTCAACCGAAGGGACTTGAATAAGGGAACCTGAAAATAGAAATGCAAAATTTACCATACAAGAGTAACATTTAGTAGATAGTGTTTAAAGATTTAATGCATATAATATTATCATAGAATGATAGAATCAATGAGATTGGAAACGACCTCAAAGATCAACCTGTCACCCAATACCTCATGACTACTAAACCATGGCACCAAGTGCCACATCCAATCCCCTCTTGAACACTCTTTCTGCACTTTGGCCACAACAACCCCATGCGGTGCTACAGGCTGGGGTATGAGTGGCTGGAAAGCGGCCAAACAGAAAGGGACCTGGGGGTACTGGTTGACAGCTGGCTGAACATGAGCCAGCAGTGCGTTCAGGTGGCCAAGAAGGCCAATGGCATTCTGACCTGCATCAGGAATAGTGTGGCCAGCAGGAGCAGGGAAGACAATGTGCTGCTGTACTCGACACTGGTTAGGCCACACCCTGAGTACTGTGTCCCGTTCTGGGCCTCTCAATTTAAGAAGGACATTGAGGCTCTTGAACTTGTCCAGAAAAGGGCAACGAGGCTGGTGAGAGGCCTCAAGCACAAGCATTATGAGGAGAGGCTGAAGGAGCTGGGATTGTTTAGTCTGGAGAAGAGGAGGCTCAGGGGAGACTTTATTGGCACTTGGACTTGTTGAATGCCATCATGTTGGATTCTGCCCATCTGTCCAGCCTGTCAAGGTCCCTCTGCAGAGCCCTTCTACCTTCTAACAAATCAACACCTGCTCCCAATTTGGTATCATCTGAAAATTTACTGATGACTGACTCAATCCCCTCATCCAGATCATCAGTAAAGATATTGAACAGCATGGGGCCCAGCCCTGATCCCTGGGGGACACCACTAGCGCCTGGCTGCCAGCTGGATGTGGCACCATTCACCACCACCCTCTGGGCACGGCCCTCCAGCCAGTTCCTAACCCAGCACAGAGTGCTGGTGTCCAAGCCACGGGCTGTCAGATTGGCCAGGAAATTAATTAACACAACTCTTCATTCTACTAAGTATCAATATGCATCAGCATCTGTTTTAAGCACAAGTCAATCATCTTTTTCGCATAATTGGGGTTTTTTAAAATGATAAATAGACTAAAGCAAGTACAATAGACTAATAGCTATGCACATGACAGAATTAGACCGTGGGCAGTTTCTTATGCAACTTAATCACACAACTGGCACATTGATCAGAAAACGAAGCTGAAAAGCAGACTGCACTTTTGACAGCTGCCAGACATGCAGAAGATACATTACAAGCTGAAAAAACAGAGCATGAAAAGAACAGGTTTGAAGGAAAAGAGTTTGTGTATCTATGTATGCCTATGTTCAAGAGAGATGGAAATCAAGCACATTTCTTCTTAAGCTTGTACTGCATAATTTTCAGTGCTCTACAGCTCATCTGAAATGTGTTAGCAGTAAAACACTTCTGAACTAAATTGAACCTGGTTACATAAGTCTGAATTTGTCCTCTGTAGAACTCCAAACTGGGGACAGCTTTGCTTCTGTGCTATTTCATATATCAAAATCAGTCTCTGACCAACCATGTGTATCACTTCCAAATTTGGATCTAGAGTTAAATTTGGTGGTGAAGTGCAATTGCTCTCTACAACGAAGGGAAAAATTTTATGACACAACTTACTGTTACCAGACAGGGCAGCCAAGAGACCTCCTAGTCTTATTCCTACACATCTATCCTTACTATCATGCTACACTGCCTCTCATCTTATTCCAACATTAGCTAGCTAATACAGCTAAACCAGCTCAAAACTAATGCTACAAACAAGTAGCTTACTGAGCTCCTTGATGTGCCTCACTGCAAGGTGAAAAAAGCACCAGTGATGACTGATGCAAAGGAAGGTACAGCAACAGCACAAGCAAGAGTGTATGGATATTGGCCTTCTTCAGAGTCATCAAGATATTGGACTAGCATCGATACATCAAAGTGCAAACTAACAGCAGCACCTTTACACAGCACAAGCCTGAAAGAGTCACCCATGAAATAGTAGGTTAATTCTTACTCCACACTGTCAAAAAACCGATCTTGATCAAATTTCACAAACACTGTCTTAAAGTAACAAATATGGGAGTTAAGGTAACTGAGAAAGCTTCCATCTACATTTAGCTCCCTCTACATATTCAATTAGTCTTAAGTTATTAATTTATTTCAAACTTACACTGTCTGGCAGAACAAAATATGCGCCAGTAAATCTGCAACAGAACAGTGTTTTTTGACACCAATTCACATTTGAACTACTGTGCTGGGTTATGCCTGGGGGAGGACTGAAATAGCTCAGCCCCTAGGAGTACAAAAGAAATTTGATCCAGGCAAACAGAGAGGGACTTGGTTTCCCCCTCCCAGGAGGAGGGGTCCCCTGGGTCAAAGGTGGTCTATTCCATTCCCCCTTCCTGTCCAGGAAGCCTATAAAAAGGAGGACAATGATGCCGTTACCCTTCTTCTTCTGCCTTGCCTGCTCAAAAGTAGATCAGCTGCTGCTGGTTTTCTGATTCTTCCACGTGGTCAGGCCTGGCCTTCTCTCCAAGCTGCTCTCATGCTTTCCAAAGGACTGAATCCACTTACATCCAAGGAAATACAAGGCCATCCAGGCTTGATTTTGTATATATTTTCCTATTTTTCCTTGTAAACTCCCCAATTCTGCTCTATACAAGTATAGATACAGGTAAAAAATTTATGTCTCCTGCTTCCAAACCAACTCCAGATTATTTTCTTTTTTTGTGGATTCACCTCCATCCCTTCTCCCTACCCCTTTTTTTCCTCTCATTTTCCTCATCAGGGAAAAAAGGCGGGGAGGGGGGGCTTTAGGAGCAGGGGAGAAATTCTCGGTTTGCCAGCGTCTGAGCTCTTAACCTCCAGTTAAGGCTCAAACCACCACAACTAGATGTGTACAACATAAATTGTGTCACTGCAACAAAAGGGTGAAATTATTTTCTAGAAATCTGCAGAAGTCTGGGACAACTTTTAGGTTCACTGAAAGACTGAGCAAACCCCCATAAATACTTCTTGGTTGTTGCACATTTTCTCCAGACAAAACACCCTAGTTGCCTGAATTCTGAAAGCAGTAAGGACATCTTTCTGTGATGGCACAGTAAATTTTCCATGGTACTCTAACTGTGCCCTAGGTCCTGTTGCATGGCCAAAGAGTGTGTACAAAACCATTCCTAAGCAACTTCCCATCACAGAATTCTCAGTGTCATTTTTCTCCTGAAATTCCCTCTACATATTTAGGGCAACAATATTCAACCTCTGTGGTTTGTTTCTGCTTTACTTCTCAGAATGTTATCTATAAACATGACATACTTACAGATATCACTTTACAGGTAGCTTCTATTTTATTTTAATTTTCATTACTGTGCTTTCAGGTATGCCAGATCCTGTTCTGCTAAAACAGGCTGAAGATTAAATGGTGTTTTTGTGTAGAGCTGAAATGTTACTATTTAATAAGGTAAATCAAAACAAACCAGGGTTTTTAAAGGCAGGAATGAGAGACTGTATTATCTCTCTTTGATACTCAATAGAATAGAATAGAATAGAATTACCAAGGTTGGAAGAGACCTTGAAGATCATCGAGTCCAACCTGTAACCACAACCTCACAACTAGACCATGGCACCAAGTGCCACATCCAGTCCCCTCTTGAACGCCTCCAGGGACAGACTCAACCACCTCCCCGGGCAGCCCATTCCAATGACAAATCACTCTCTCGGTGAAGAACTTTCTCCTCACCTCGAGCCTAAACTTCCCCTGGTGCAGCTTGAGACTGTGTCCCCTTGTTCTGGTGCTGGTTGCTAGGGAGAAGAGGCCAACCCAATATTTACAGTGAAAACCACATCTCCTATATATGCGGCACAGCTGATATCAAGCAAGGACCTCATGCATCCTCATCAAGCTTTTGTTATTAATGTAACTGGATATTTGCCTACCATGCATTCTACTAGAGAATTCCTTTGAAGGAAATAATGGTCACACTGGCCAATGTGCAGCTGCAATTAGCAAGTGAGGTTAATATTAGAATATTCATTTATAGTACAAAAAAAGCAAGCATGGATGTAACTATTTATTTACTAATTCAGTTTGGCTTTCTCCATTCTGAGGTCTTATAACTTTAGTTGTGGTAATGCTGTTACAGGTTGCTGATTCAGAGAGACTATGGTAGCTCCATCCTTGGAAACAAACAAAACCTGACAGGCCATGGTGCAGAGCAACCTTTTCTAAGTGACACAATACAATACGATACAGTACAATACAATACAATACAATACAATACACCAGGTTGGAAGAGACCTTCAAGATCATCGCGTCCAACCCATCAACCAATCCAACCCACCCAACAACTAAACCATGCAACCAAGCACCCCATCAAGTCTCCTCCTGAACACCTCCAATGAAGGTGACTCCACCACCTCCACAGGTAGCCGATTCCAATAGGCAATCACTCTCTCTGTGTAGAACTTCTTCCTAACCTCCAGCCTAAACCTGCCCTGGTGCAGCCTGAGACTGTGTCCTCTTGTTCTGGTACTGGCTGCCTGGGAGAAGAGACCAACCTCTGTTGAGCAAGTGAGACTGGACTGGGAAAATTCAGTAAGTCCCTTGCAACTGAACTATTACATGATTTTGTGATTGTAATATATTTATCAACAGAGACAAATTCATAGCAGCTGATGGGAGGAACATGAGGCAGAATGTTTAGAGGTATCTAAAGGGTCTGCACATGCCCATTTATCTGGGGGTCAGCCAGTGCTGCATTGCTGATTGAGACTTTCTATGCTTCCTTTAGACTCTTGAAGAAAATGTGCCTTAATTGTCTGCCATGACTTGCAGTGTGCCTGACAATAAAGTCTGTATCTAGCTAACAGAGAAAAGAAGACCCCCAAGAAACATGAAAGGGAAACCACAATCTACATTGTGAAGTACTGCCGCAGTCCCCATGGTCTCAACAGACTCAACGTCTTTGTAGAAAAGTAAACTATATAACATATGGCAAAGTTGTAGTTAACTTTCAGAGAAAAAGCTTGCACAAAGGTAAAAGCACCTCTCTCATTTTGTGAGCTGGAAAGAGATTTTCTGTACCTGTCTACACCGATCAGCACAAAGAATAGGCACACAAATGAAATTAGAGGAGACAGACGTCACTGCCAAATTTGCCTTGCTATCAGAAGTGAAAGGAAAATGGCTTCTGTATGACCTCATTAGCTGTGTTCACAGCTCTGCAAATTCTCGTGCAGTGGATGTTCCCAAGTATAAACCATGATATAGCCCTTTGTAACATACAGTCTTCTCCACTGTCCATTGACTGTATGCCCAGAAATAAATCTGAATTTAATTTACTTAAACTCTGTGTTTTCACCTGGCTCTAAGACTCTAACAACAATCTTCTTCAGAACAACTGCCACAGGAAAAATAATAAATATTTACTGATATTTACGAAGATGGTTTAACCCAGCCAAAACTCCATGCTACATATCTGTAGCTACTGAATACAATACAATACAATACAATACAATACACCAGGTTGGAAGAGACCTTCAAGATCATCGCGTCCAACCCATCAAACAATCCAACCCACCCAACAACTAGACCATGCAGCCAAGCACCCCATCAAGTCTTCTCCTGAACACCTCCAGTGAAGGTGACTCCACCACCTCCACGGGTAGCCGATTCCAATGGCCAATCACTCTCTCCGTGTAGAACTTCTTCCTAACATCCAGCCTAAACCTGCCCTGGCGCAGCCTGAGACTGTGTCCTCTTGTTCTGGTGGTGGCTGCCTGGGAGAAGAGGCCAACCTCTGCCTGGCTACAACCTCCCTTCAGGTAGTTGTAGAGAGCAATAAGGTCACCCCTCAGTCTCCTCTTCTCCAGGCTAAGCAACCCCAGCTCCCTCAGCCTTTCCTCATAGGGCTTGTGTTCCAAACCCCTCACCAGCTTTGTTGCCCTTCTCTGGACACGCTCCAGCACGTCCACATCCTTCCTAAACTGAGGGGCCCAGAACTGGACACAGGACTCAAGGTGTGGCCTAAGCAGTGCAGTGTACAGGGGCAGAATGACCTCCCTGCTCCTGCTGGCCACACTCTTCCTGATGCAAGCCAGGATGCCATTGGCCTTCTTGGCTGCCTGGGCACACTGCAGGCTCATGTTCAGCCTACAATCAACCAGTACCCCCAGGTCCCTCTCTGCCTGGCCGCTCTCCAGCCACTCTGACCCCAGCCTGTAGCACTGCCTGGGGTTGTTGTGGCAAATGTGCAGAACCCGGCACTTGGATGTGTTCAATCTCATGCCATTGGACTCTGCCCATCTGTCCAGCCTGTCGAGGTCCCTCTGCAAAGCCTCTCTGCCCTCCAGCAAATCAACTGCTGCCCCCAGCTTGGTGTATCTGCAAATTTACTGATGATGGACTCAATGCCCTCATCCAGATCATCAATAAAGATGTTGAAGAGCATGGGGCCCAGCACTGATCCCTGGGGCACACCACTAGTGACAGGCCGCCAGCTGGATGTGGCACCATTCACCATCACTCTCTGGGCTCGGCCCTCCAGCCACTTCCTAACCCAACGCAGTGTGCTCCTGTCCAAGCCATGGGCTGCCAGCTTGGCCAGGAGTTTGCTGTGGGGGACGGTGTCAAAGGCCTTGCTGAGGTCCAGGTAGACCACATCCACAGGCCTCTCCCCACATCCACCAGGCGGGTCACCTGATCATAGAAGGAGATCAGGTTGGTCAGGCAGGACCTGCCCCTCCTAAATCCATGCTGGCTAGGCCTGAGCCCCTGGCCATCCTGTAAGTGCTGTGTGATCGCACACAAGATGACCTGCTCCATAATCTTGCCTGGCACTGAGGTCAGGCTGACAGGCTTAGAATTCCCTGGCTCATCCAACCGGCCCTTCTTGTGGATGGGCACCACGCTGGCCAGCTTGCAGTCTTCTGGGACCTCTCCAGTGAGCCAGGACTGCTGAAAAATGATGGAAAGTGGCTTGGACAGCTCATCTGCCAGCTCTCTCAGCACCCTAGGATGGATCCCATCCGGTCCCATGGACTTGTGGGGGTCCAAGCGGCTCAGAAGATCTCTAACTGCCTCCTGCAGCAGCGGGAAACTATGCAGCTCTCTGGCTCCTTCTGCCAGCTCTGCAGGCCAGCTGTCTGGAAGATGTTCTGCCCTGCTGGTAAAAATTGAGGCAAAGAAGGTGTTAAGTACCTCTGCCTTTTCCTCATCCTTTGTTACAACGTTCCCCTCCATGTCCACCAAGGAGTGGAGGTTGTCCTTGCCCTTCTTGCTATTGATGTATTTATAGAAGGACGTTTTGTTGTCCTTCACAGCAGAGGCCAGTCTAAGTTCTAAATGGGCTTTTGCCTCCCTAATTTTCTTCCTGCATGTCCTTGCAACATCCCTAAACATTCCGTAGGTTGCCTCCCCTTTCTTCCAAAGATGATACACCCTCTTTTTTTCCCTAAGTTCTATTAAAAGTTCATTGCCCATCCAGGCTGGCTGTCTGCCCCGGCGGCTCATCTTCCGGCACACTGGCACAGCCTGTTCTTGCACCTTCAATAGTTCTTCCTTGAAGTAGGTCCATCTCTCCTGGACCCCTTTGTTTTTAAGGGCTGATTCCCAAGAAACCTTCTGAATTAGTTCCTTGAGTAGCCTGAAGTCTGCCCTCCTGAAGTCCAGAGTGGAGGTCTTCTTGCTCCCCCTCTTGGCTTGGCTGCATACCAAAAACTCTATTATGTCGTGGTCACTGGTGCCTAAACACCCTCTGACCACCACATCACCCACCAGCCCTAATACAAACCCACTAACTTATTTTAAAAGATCCAGAAACAAATTATTACATAAATGAGATAAAACATAAGCTTCAGTTATGAAGTTTTCACATTTGCTGGATTAAAGTAAACCTCACTAAAAAAAACAAACAACAAGCCAATAAAACCCAAACAACCCCCACAACAACAACCCCAAACCTGTAACCTGTTTACAGTTCCTGCTAAAAAGTGACACCTTAAATGGAAAAAAATATTTTATGACAATTTTGTGGCACAAATTCTATCTCTGCTATAACTAGGTTTCAACAGAAAAAGTTTCCAAACCTGCCAACAGACAGAAAATAACAGAATGTTGGTATTCCCCTCTTCTTTTTCTAGCTATTATGATGGAAAGTAGTGCTATATTCCAGGCAGGACAGGATGCCTTTTCATCATGCCTTCTTGCAGAAGTCATTCCTATATTTATCTTGAGCTTCTACTAAAGTCCCAAAATGCATCTTTCAATAGGCAAAGTGATATGTTCAAGTATCTATGCTCATACTATCAGAGTATCCAAAGCACCAAGAAAAATGGGACGGCTCTTTTATTTCCTAGCAATGACTTTAATACTGACAAAGGTTCAAGTTTCTCCTTGTTCTTTTGCCCAAATGTTGGTATCAGCTTGGACTCTCCCATTAACTGTCCAGGCAGCCCTAGTCTCTGTGGAGTTGTAGGTAATTCCCATCCCATTGAAAATCACAGTCCAGGTAGAATATACATTACCATCCTGTGGGTGCTCTACCATACATGAGCTGCTGGTTGTCATAGTTCCTGAAGAAAACAGCACAGAGGTGGGGTTCAACTATAGCCCCAAATTAGTTGTCACCAGTTGTCATCATTTTATGACTTACCCTCCACAGGCGGAATCACAGAATGTTGGGGGTGGAAGAAACCTTGAAAGATCATCTAGTCCAACCTCCCCTGCCAGAGCAGGGTCACCTATACCAAATCACAGAGGACTTCATCCAGGCAGGTCTTGAATATCTTTAGAGAAGGAAACTTCACAGCACCCCTGGGAAGCCTGCTCCAGTGTTCCCTCACCCTCAGAGTGATTTTTTTTTCCCTCAAGTTTCCATGGAATTTCCTATGCCTCAACTTCTTCCCATTGTCCCTAGTTCTGTCATTGGGCATCACCGAGAAGAGCCTGGCTCCATCCTCTTGGCACTCAGCCATCACATATCGATAAACATTAATGGGGGTCACCCCTTAGTCTCCTACTCTCTAAAATAAAGAGCCCCAGGTCCCTCAGGCTCTCTTTGTAAGGAGGATGTTCCACTCCTTAATCATTTTTGTGGCTCTGCACTGGACTCTTTCAAGCAGTTCCCTGTCCATGAACTGAGGGGTCTAGAACTGGACACAAGATTTCAGATGCAGCCTCACCAAGGCAATGTAGAGGGGGATGAGAACCTTTATAGATCTACTAACCACACCCTTTCTAATACACCCCAGAATGGCATTGGCCTTCCTGGCCGCAAGAGCACATTGATGGCTCATGGTCAACCTTCCATCCACTACAACCCCCAGGTCCTTTTCCCATTCACTGCTCTCCAACACATGAGGCCCTAGCCTATACTGATCCATGGGCAAGACTCTACAGATGCCCTTGTTGCATTCCATTAAATTTCTCCCTGCCCAACTCTCCAGCCTGTCTAAGTCTTGCTGGGTGGCACAACAACCCTCCAGTGTGTCAGCCACTGCTCCCAGTTTTGTATCATCAGCAAAGTTGAAGGCAGTCCGCTCTGTGCCCTCATCCAGGTCATTGATGAATATATTGAAAAGTAGTGGTCTCCTGAGGGACTCTACTAGATATAGGCCTCCAACTAGGCTCTGTCCCATTGACCACAATTCTGACTTCTTTCCTTCAACCAGTTCTCAGTCCACCTCACTACCTCATCATCCAGACCTCAGTTCCTTAGTTTAGCTGTGGGAGACAGTGTCAAATGCTTTACTGAAATCAAGATAAACCACATCCACTGCTCTACCATCACCTATCCACCTGGAACACAAGCCCTATGAGGAGAGGCTGAGGGAGCTGGGGTTGCTTAGCCTGGAGAAGAGGAGACTGAGGGGGTGACCTTATTGCTCTCTACAACTACCTGAACGGAGGTTGTAGCCAGGCAGAGGTTGGCCTCTTCTCCCAGGCAGCCAGCACCAGAACAAGAGGACACAGTCTCAGGGTGCGCCAGGGCAGGTTTAGACTGGATGTTAGGAAGAAGTTCTATACAGAGAGAGTGATTGCCCATTGGAATGGCCTGCCCGTGGAAGTGATGGAGTCACCTTCATTGGAGGTATTCAGGAGGAGACTTGATGGGGTGCTTGGTTGCATGGTTTAGTTGTTTAGGTGGGTTGGATTGGTTGATGGGGTGGACGAGAAGCTCAACGTGAGCTCTCAATGTGCACTTTGCAGCCCGGAAAGCCAATCAGATCCTGGGCTGCATCAGGAGAAGTGTGGCCAGCAGGTCAAGGGAGGTGCTTCTTCTCCTCTACTCAGCTCTGGTGAGACCCCACCTGGAGTACTGCGTCCAATTCTGGAGCCCCTATTACAGGAGGGATGTGGACGTGCTGGAGCATGTCCAGAGAAGGGCCATGAGGATGATCAGAGGGCTGGAGAGCCTCTCCTATGAGGACAGACTGAAGGAGTTGGGGCTGTTCAGTCTGGAGAAGAGAAGGCTCCGAGGTGACCTCATTGTGGCCTTCCAGGATCTGAAGGGGGCCTACAAGAAGGCTGGGGAGGGACTTCTCAGGATTTCAGGTAGTGATAGGACTCTGGGGAATGGAATGAAGCTGGAGATGGGGAGATTCAGGCTAGATGTGAGAAGGAAGTTCTTTACCATGAGAGTGGTGAAGCCCTGGAATGGGTTATCCAGGGAGGTGGTTGAGGCCCCGTCCCTGGAGGTGTTTAAGACCAGGCTGGACGAGGCTCTGGCCAGCCTGATCTAGTGTGGGGTGTCCCTGCCCATGGCAGAGGGGTTGGAACGAGATGATCCTTGTGGTCCCTTCCAACCCTGACTGATTCTATGATTCTATGATTCTATGTGCCTGAGGGCAGCAGTGAGGATAAGTTGCCCTGTTACCTTTCATGGGATGGAGGTGAGGCTGACTGGTC
The DNA here is from genome assembly GCA_033816785.1 of Picus viridis. Lineage (NCBI taxonomy): Eukaryota > Metazoa > Chordata > Aves > Piciformes > Picidae > Picus > Picus viridis. The sequence continues at coordinate 98,091,856 of CM066606.1, read as the reverse complement.
TATAGTTACCTGGGTCCTCCTTCTTACCCTTTTTGAAGACTGGAGTGAAGTTTGCCAGTTCCCAGGCACCTCTCCTGTCCACCATGACTTACCAATGACCTCCTCCAGCTCCCCTCAGCACCTGCAGGTGCATGCCATTAGGACCCATAGATTTATGGATGTCCAGATTACTTAACGGTTCCCTAACTCAGTCCTCATCAACCCAGTTCTCATTAACCAAGGAAAACTCCTCCTTTGTTTTCCTCTGGGGCCTCAGGGGTCTGGGGTTCCTGGTGGCAATCTGCAGCAGTATAGATGGAGACAGAGAAGGCATTTACTAACTCTGCCATTTTTGTATCCTCTGTCACCAAGACACCCACCTCATTCAGCAATGGGCCTATATTGCTTGTAGTGCTAGTTTTTCCTGCAGTGTATTTGAAGAAGCCCTTTCTGTTGTCCTTGACCTCATTTGCAAGTTTGAATTCCAAGGAGGCCTTAGCTTTCCTAGTTGCCACCCTACATCCTCTGACAACAGTCTTGCACTCCTCCCAGGCGACCAGTCCCTTCTTCCATCATCTGTAGACCAGGAGTATTCTTAAGTCATTCACTGTGCCCAGTACAGTAACTGGCCCAATGATGGCAGCATGAAACCTGCTGATGTTAATGCAGTTTTTTCATGAATGTATAGATAGGTTTTAAAATGAGTGTCTTACCTTGGCGTATAAAGGTTTGGCTGGTATCAAGCAGTATATCACAGCCTTCTACTATTGTTCTCTCTATGGCCAGATTCTTCCTGATGTTTTCTGTGTCGCTCACTTCATCATGCATCACCCTGTTAGACACAACACAAAAAACGCTTTACATTCCCTGACATGTATCTTGCCCCTGTTGTGCCTGTTTTCACTTGTACTTACACAGTGTAGACACAGAAGGCAGTTGATGTCCTTTGCCACCTGATGCAGAACAGATGTACTTGTGTAGTACATGATCACTCTGCATCAAGCTTCTTGCCTTTTTTTTCTTGTCTTTCAAATCAGGGGGACCAATTTTGCCAGACTCGGGTTTAGACCACCTCTAAATGCATCTGACAGACATTACCAAGCTAAAAGCCCTTCACAGGTGATAGAATAGTACTTCTTGGCCCTTAATAGACTAGACTGCCACAAAACTGGGAATGATTCCTAGAATTTAGTATTGATTATACATTGCTGAGTCCTTGCCTTTGACTTTAGGTTTCCCCTCTGTTCTGCTTCTGTTTACATCTAAATGTGCTATTTGCTTTGCCTCTTGCTTCCTGTAATAGCCACAACCTGGATGGCTCACTGCTTACTTTCTTCCACTTATTTTCACAGGCATTCTGCCCTTGCACAGAGAAATACTGGGCTTTTGTCAAGGCTGAACCCAACCCAGACTTTATAGTGTTGTGATGTATAGCCTTTTCCTTAACTGGGACCCAACTGAACTATCTGAAACCTCCTCCTACCTCAGAACTACATTAAAGGGATAAAACTTAGTCACAAAGTTTTATATTTGTGGTCTGTACTGCCTGCCCTATGAGCAGAGGAAGATCAGTGAGTCTCAGCCTCCAATTCTGAACATTCAGTGATGCATTTGTTGGATCAGCAATGAGCTCTGACCTACAAGATAAAGCCAAGTCAAAGCTGATTGATCTACCTGTGCACATAACCCTGGCCAGAGAAAATCTCTACATTGCTCGAGTGGAAGGTAGATGTTACTTCTTTCTATTTCAGATGACCTCAGAACACATCAGAACTTGCTGAAAAATTCAAGACTCAAACACAGACATTTCTGTAAAAGACATTGCCTGCCCAGGTTTTTAAGACATTAGAGCTTGAAGAGGTAGTACAATATGACCTGACTCAGAAAGCTGTTTCTGTTAAAGATACAGCAGGACAAAAAAAGAGAGCACAAACCCATAAGCTCTAAATGAACAGGTAGTTTGCACAAGATAGAGTAGAATAGAATAGAATAGAATAGAATAGAATAGAATAGAATAGAATAGAATAGAATAGAATAGAATAGAATAGAATAGACCAGGTTGGAAGAGAACTTTAAGATCATCACGTCCAACCTATCATCCAACACCACCTAATCAACTAAACCATGCAACCAAGCACCCTATCAAGTCTCCACCTGAACACCTCCAATGATGGTGACTCCACCACCTTCCCAGGCAGCACAGTCCAATGGGCAATCACTCTCTCTGTGAAGAATTTCTTCCTAACATCCTGTCTGAACCTCCCCTGGCACAGCATAAGAATGTGTCCTCTTGTTCTGGTGCTGGTTGCCTGGGAGAAGAGACCAGCCCTCACCTGTCTACAGGTAGCTACTTTGTGTTAACAGAAAAAGAAAACTGAGCAGTCAAAAGCATGCAACTACAAAAGCAACCCCCCTTTTAGAACTAAATATCTTGCATGAATACTCCAGGTCTACATACCCAAGATCATGCATCATTTACTTCATTCACAGTAGAAAACTCTGGTTCCCAGAAATAGCAACCAAATTATTTATGGGGCAGACAGAGGTTGTCACAAAGTATCAGGAATGCCCTTTTTGTTTAAACAGCATAAAATACACATATATCTATATATAAAAAAAAAATAAATAAAAATTGCTTTGCTCATAACCCAGAGGGGTAGGTGGTTCCTATAGCAACTCCTATCCTTCCTCTACTCAAAATGCAAGGAGATACTTGTAGATTTATGCTAGCCAAATCACAAAATCCCATGAGAGACAAAATGTTAAGGTATTTTGGTGTGTTTGATTTGGCTGTTTCGTTTGTTTGTTTTCATTATCTTTTTTTTTCCTTTGGGTTTGATCCTTCTCCTTGAAAGATTTAAAAAAGAAGACCCAACCAAAACAAAGAAAATTGGATTTTCCATTTCAAAACTTTGCTTCAAGATTTTGAAACATAAAGTAGAAGCAGCTTACCGTGAAAGTTCTTCTAGTTTAGATTTAGCAAATTCAAGGCTTTTCCGCTCAACATGTTCATGTGGTGTGTGAGCCAGAAGTTCATGAAGTGTTATAATATATCTAGGAATCTTAAAACAAGCTAAGTGTTAAAGTCAGCAAATCCTTAAAGAAATAAATCCAATATGTCTTTTTGTGAAATATTAGCCATTACTGTGGTCTGAAGAGTTTTGCAAAGTTAGTCTTTAAATTAATAACCCAACCTAAATTAATAACCCAAACTAAATGATTATACACGCACTCTAGATGTAACTACTGCCAAAAATACTGTGCTTTTGGGCAATAGAGACTGCGTATGCATAGGTATGTCTCCCTGGGAGATCCATACATACCTCCCCTCATCTTTAAACAGGACATATTATCTAAATTTCTGAATTTTCTAAATTGGAAAATACCAGCTGAATTGTTTTGTTTTAGATAAAATTCACACTGCACTAACAGACATTGAGGAATATGTAGCATTTAGCTATTAAACACCACAGGGTAGCACAAGGATCCTGATTCATTTATTAGTACTTAAAGCAGTTTCAGCGCTTTTAAGCAGAACTGAATGACACTACAATATAATTTGTCTTTACAGAATAAAGTTCTTTAGGAAACAGAGACAAAAACTTCATGTTATACTGATGCAAAAAGTCACAAGCAGTGAAATCCTCCATTACATACAAATAGGACCATGTCTCTCCCTTCTGTGATCACATGAGCTCATTTCGGCTCACCAAAAAAATCTGTAAACTTTTCAATATACAAGCTCAAAACTCAAAAATGTACTGTTAGGGTGTTAATGGCCCTTTAAACTAGTATGGGTACCTCCCACACACTCACACATCACTGATGCACCTTTTTCTTTTGAATTCTACTTGGTTTGCCAGCAACTAAACAATGAGTAAAATGCTGGCTTAAATGTACAAATCACAAAGTCATCAAATCAGTGTTTCACAGATCTCTTAAAACAGTCCTAAATAATTAATCCAGGCAGATCAAGACAAAATACAGACAGATAATAAAGTTCATAAAACTTAGCAATGTATTTTTCACTTCCTAAAGGCCAGGGCAATGGAGAGGGAAGCAGGAGGCAAGTTTCAAAATGCATTGCTAGTGAAATGCTTGTGGAAACTCCAACTTGCTATAACAAGTATACTATCCCTCTCTGGACTGCATCATAATCCTGCAGCAGGCAGAAGCTGAGTAACTGTTTTTCAGCTTCTTTGCCTTTGGTGCTAGTCCTCATCCCACATCCCCCTTCACTGTGTATAAGATTGTGATTAGAGATGAATCAGGATAGGTGCAGACAAGATGTCTACAGACAGAGTTTCAATATCATAAAACAAACAAAAACTAAATTAATTTGCACAAGGGTACTTTTAATTAAGCAAGAAGAATCTTCAAGCAATTTTACTGTCAGTAACACAAAGTGAATCAACCAAACATTAAAAGCAATCAGTCACAAAAGACATAGAGAGACTACCTGAAACATGGGGTAAGTAAGGAAAGTTTCCAGCATTCGCCCCTCACATGCTGGGTTGGCTTCGTATTGCTTCAACAGTTTGTCAAAATCTCTGTTTTGTTTACAGTTTGCCAGTACTTGCAGACTATACTGATGATTCCGAACAAATTCTTGATATATGTTCAGCATTGGCAGCAGAATGTCAAACAAGTCAGCTAGAAAAAGTCAAGAAATGCTATTTTTTTTTCCAGCTCCTTGTCTCTCAAAACATACTTTTTTAAGAAACTACTATGTGCTATGGAAGGGAATTACTATAGTCAGTTCTGTTTCCAGTTTATTGGGATGTTAGAAATATTAAACTATGTTCTTTTCACTTGCAACACCTTGGTTGTTCACCTTGTTTTCACCACAACACCTTGGTTGTTCAAATTAGTTAATAATCAGACAATGCCATCAAATGTTCAGGGGGCCTGTGTCTAATCAATACTTAGGACACAGGCATTCTCACATACAGACTGCAAGACAATCATCATTACTCACTCTACCAGATACCATGTGCTAGTTCTGAAAACAGGTTCCATTTAAAAAGGTGGTTTTTATCACAGAATCACCGAGGTTGGAAGAGACCTCAAAGATCATCAAGTCCAACCCGTCACCACATCTATAAAACTGAAAGATCTCACTGAAAGCTCAAAAACAGGTATGAAGACCGTACCCCTAGAGAAAACTGTAGTAACTTACCTAGGATTAAAGTAGGCCAATTAGCTATTCTTGCTTTTAAGCCTTGATGAAATATCTCATGAAGAAACATGATTGTTTCACTGAAAAACAAGATTTTGGACAAAAAAAAAAAAAAGACAATTCAGGTTTTATTTTCTAATCAACAACTCACAAAGAAACATTTCTTCCTGGTTTTTAGCATATTTTACACTTCACAAGAAAGACAGAAGATGGTTACTGTTATGGAAGCAAATGCTTCCTTTTATTGCATTATTTTAATTTTTTTATGTAGTATCTCTACTAAACATACAGTTCTTGGTGTAGAAAGCATATTCTGTTCAATTCTTTTAAACAAAATTATCTATTAAATAGCATATTCCAGTTTCATGAGCAAGTTTTCCAAGAACACCTTTGACAATGCATTCAGAAATTTAAGAGGATCCATAAGATGTACAAAACTTCATGCCAGTAGTAGTCGTCTATATTCTTGCATTCTACTGTTTAAGATTCGAAGTTTGCACCTCTTCTATAACATGAACCTTAGCATTGTACATTAACTCAGGAGGTCAAAAGAAATAGGGAACATTCCAGTTGTGATGAATGAGCTAAGAAAGGAAAATGTCTCTCATTATGAAAGGAACATGTCCTATTTCTTAGAAGTCAGGGGCAGACTTAGATGCAGTCCCAAACCTGTATAAAGTTTTAGATGCCTGCTGGATTATTTATACATCTCATTATGATAGTAGTTGGATGCTTAATATAAAGAACAATTTGGTTTGGGGTTTTGTGTGGGTCTTGGTTTTGTTTTTTTTGTTTTGTTTTGTTTTGGTTGGTTGGTTGTTTTATTTGGTAGGATATGAAAAGACAAGTGAGAGGGGAGGAGGCACCTTAGGAAAAACAAAAGAAAACAGAAGACTCATCCTCAGGGTCTTATCTGGATCATATGAGGCCACTAATTCAAATTTTGCTCTCTTAAGAGAAAAAGAAACAGGAAAGGTGACAGAAAATTATAAGAATTGCCCCAAGAGACACGATTTGGTTTTCCCTTCTGTTAGCACAAGAGGAAATAGAATGCAAGGAGGCAAAGAGGTGTAGCTGGTTTCAAACAGCATCAGTGACAGCACCTTGCCCTTTATCTCTGGAAGCATGAGCTACCTCAGTGACATTACATTGCAGAGCAAAATAACAAGTAGCAGACCTCACTACTGTAAAGTGAAGCAGAAAGGAGGAAGCATACAGTGAAAACCCTAAAAAGCAAACAAAAACCCCCATACCTGTTGAGGAAAATGCTACTAACATCATCGTGACTGATAGGTGGCTTCTTTGAACTTGCAGCCATCCTTAAGGGCCGCAGAAAGCAGTTCACAAGAACATAAAGTTGATGCACATATTCAGATTCAGCCTCCACCATGTTAAAAACTATCTGATTCCTTTTTCTCATGCTTTCTGCATGGGGAGAACAAATATAATCTTGGACAATAGTCTTCCATTTTCTTCTACATAACCAGCCCCGCATAAAGCTCTGAACCTAAAAATGGACCAAGCAGAAAAGAAGAATAAGAAAAAAAAAAATTACATGACTTATCATAAGCATTGAATTGTAAAAGTAGCCCTCTAAATGAAATATATCTGATTGCTGTTTATTTTTCATTAAAAAAAAAAAAAAAAGTTTCCCTTGTTGATCAATAATTGTTCCCAAATTATATTGTTTCTAAAGTTTTGTTTGTTGATGAAATTTCTACATTCATTCGATTGGATCTGTTGCCAGAAAACAGGTTGAAAAAGTATCCCATACACCAAGGTACCTTTCACTCTGATCTCAAATGTAATTTGTAAATATTCTGTTCTACTCTTCCTGTCAGCACCCCTGTGCTACACACCAGGCAAGTTTTTAAATGCCTTTTACCTCCCCTTCTACATTTCTCTTGTACCCCCAAAAGTATTATGCAATGCTTCCAGGTAAGACATTTCAAGATAAACTCAGTATCATTAGTGACATAATTCTGAAAGAGTTGTGAAACTCAGTTTGCTTTCTGTTTTAAATGGATACCTCTTAACATGTACATTTAAAGGTATGTATTGATATACTGTTCATAGAACACTGTTTAAAGAATCAATAAGGTTGGAAAAGACCTCAAAGATTATCAGGTCCAACCTGTCACCCAACACCTCATGACTACTAAACCATGGCACCAAATGCCATGTCCAATCCCTGAAGGATTGAACTTAGGGACCAGAACTTCAAGCACCGCTCAGCTGATAGAAGGAAATGTTTTAGCCCTTGTGGGTCATAAACTCTGGCAACAGACTGCAGCTGTGTAGAGAAAAAAGCATTTAGCTGAGTACCAAGGACCATTGTGACTCAGGGAAGTTACACAAGGACCTGAAAATAGGAGCTGGTAAACAGTGCAACAGAGTCTTTTGTCCTCTATCCGAACCTAGATAAGAGATGTGTACTTGTTTGTCTTTTGTCTAACACCTGTCTGAGCCTTGCTAAGAGTTGTGTGTTTTGTGGTATTGTCACAGCAGCCAATCATGAGTCTGTAACTGTCTCATGGACATGTCTAATAACCAATCACAAGCTGCTTTTGATTACGTTACCCTATATAAAGAAAAGACTTTGTACAATAAAGTTGACAATTTGCTTGCATCAAGCTACATCACATCTCTCAATCCCCTCTTGAACACCTCCAGGGATGGTGACTCAACCACCTCCCTGGGCAGCCCATTCCAACAGCTAACAACTCTCTCTGTGAAGAACTTTCTCCTTACCTTGAGCCTAAACCTCCCGTGGTGCAGTATGAGACTGTGTCCTCTTGTTCTGGTGCTGGTTGCCAGGGGGAAGAGACCAAGCCCCACTTGGCTACAACCTCCCTTCAGGTAGTTGTAGACAGCAATAAGGTCTCCCTTGAGCCTCCTCTTCTCTAGGCTAAACAACCCCAGCTCCCTCAGCCTCTCTTCATAGGGCTTGCACTCGAGGCCTCTCCCCATCCTCATTGTCCTTCTCTGGACACGTTCAAGAGTCTCAATGTCCTTCTTAAATTGAGGGGCCCAGAACTGAACACTGCTTTGCCTCAGACACCTAGGCCAGCAATACCATTATCCAGGAAAGGCAGGTATATTTTGTCCTTAAAAAGCATCTCTAAATCATGGGAAAATATACTGCAGTGCAATATCCACTGAAGTTTCAAGTGGATATTACATCTGGTCACCGAAAATTTCAGTTATGTCTTTGCCCTCATCTTGATGTGATCATTCATCTTGAAAGAGAAATGCAAAATCTCACTGGTAGCAGTTTACTCTGAATAAACAACTCTAACTAAAGGACCCAATTGTAAACACAATCATGATTCAGAATGCATTGAATTATATAGAGAATCAGAGCTCTCTTGCTACTAAAAGAGACACTTCCAGCTTCTATTACCATGTTTAATCTACATGAAAAGGAAAATTCACACAAAGGTATGAGCTCAGTGCTGACCCTGACTCAGACAGTCAGAAAGGGCAGGTCCTGCCTGACCAACCTGATCTCCTTCTATGATCAGGTGACCCGCCTGGTGGATGTGGGGAGGCCTGTGGATGTGGTCTACCTGGACCTCAGCAAGGCCTTTGACACTGTCCCCCACAGCAAACTCCTGGCCAAGCTGGCAGCCCATGGCTTGGACAGGATCACACTGTGCTGGGTTAGGAACTGGCTGGAGGACTGAGCCCAGAGAGTGGTGGTGAATGGTGCCACATCCAGCTGGCGGCCTGTCACTAGTGGTGTGTCCCAAGGATCAGTGCTGGGCCCCATGCTCTTCAACATCTTTATTGATGATCTGGATGAGGGCATTGAGTCCATCATCAGTAAATTTGCGGATGACACCAAGCTGGGGGCAGGAGTTGATCTGCTGGAGGGTAGAGAGGCTCTGCAGAGGGACCTCGACAGGCTGGACAGATGGGCAGAATCCAAGGGCATGAGACTGAACACATCCAAGTGCCAGGTTCTGCACATTGGCCACAGCAACCCCAGGCAGTGCTACAGGCTGGGGTCAGAGTGGCTGGAGAGTGGCCAGGCAGAGAGGGACCTGGGGGTACTGGTTGTTTGTAGGCTGAACATGAGCCTGCAGTGTGCCCAGGCAGCCAAGAAGGCCAATGGCATCCTGGCTTGCATCAGGAACAGTGTGGCCAGCAGGAGCAGGGAGGTCATTCTGCCCCTGTACACTGCACTGGTTAGGCCACACCTTGAGTCCTGTGTCCAGTTCTGGGCCCCTCAGTTTAGGAAGGATGTTGACTTGCTGGAACGTGTCCAGAGAAGGGCAACAAGGTTGGTGGGAGGTTTGGAACACAAGCCCTATGAAGAGAGGCTGAGGGAGCTGGGGTTGCTTAGCCTGGAGAAGAGGAGACCTTAGGAGAAGGGGTGACCTTATTGCTCTCTACAACTACCTGAAGGGAGGTTGTAGCCAGGCAGAGGTTGGCCTCTTCTCCCAGGCAGCCAGCACCAGAACAAGAGGACACAGTCTCAGGCTGTGCCAGGGCAGGTTTAGGCTGGATGTTAGGAAGAAGTTCTATACAGAGAGAGTGATTGCCAATTGGAATGGTCTACCCGTGGAGATGCTGGAGTCACCTTCATTGGAGGTGTTCAGGAGACTTGATGGGGTGCTTGGCTGCATGGTTTAGTTGTTGGGTGGGTTGGATTGGTTGATGGGTTGGAGATGATGATCTTGAAGGTCTCTTCCAACCTGGTGTATTGTATTGTATTGTATTGTAAATTTAGTCCACATACTACAAAGTATTTTAGGCAACAAAAGATACTGAACACTGTAAGAATAAGAGTGACGCTCAAGTCCCCTGATCATAGAATCATAGAATCATAGAATCAGTCAGGGATGGAAGGGACCACAAGGATCATCTAGTTCCAACCCCTGCCATGGGCAGGGACACCCTACACTAGATCACGCTGGCCAGAGCCTCATCCAGCCTGGTCTTAAACACCTCCAGGGACGGGGCCTCAGCCACCTCCCTGGATAACCCATTCCAGGGCTTCACCACTCTCATGGTGAAGAACTTCTTCCTCACATCTAGCCTGAATCTCCCTATCTCCAGCTTCATTACGTTCCCCCTAGTCCTATCACTACCTGAGATCCTGGGAAGTCCCTCCCCAGCCTTCCTGTAGGCCCCCTTCAGATACTGGAAAGCCACAATGAGGTCACCTCGGAGCCTTCTCTTCTCCAGACTGAACAGCCCCAACTCCTTCAGTCTGTCCTCATAGGAGAGGTGCTCCAGCCCTCTGATCATCCTCGTGGCCCTTCTCTGGACACGCTCCAGCACGTCCACATCCCTCCTGTAATAGGGGCTCCAGAATTGGACGCAGTACTCCAGGTGGGGTCTCACCAGAGCTGAGTAGAGGGGGAGAAGCACCTCCCTTGACCTGCTGGCCATACTTCTCCTGATGCAGCCCAGGATCTGATTGGCTTTCTGGGCTGCAAGCACACATTGAGAGCTCCTGTTGAGCTTCTCGTCCACCAGCACCCCCAAGTCTCTCTCCTCAGGGCTGCTCTCCAGCCAGTCACTGCCCAGCCTGGATTTGTGCCTGGGATTGCCTCGACCCAGATGCAGGACCCTGCACTTGGTCTTGTTGAAGCTCATGAGGTTGGCTTGTGCCCACCTCTCCAGCCTGTCCAGGTCCCTCTGGATGGCATCCCTTCCCTCCAGCGTGTCCACTGCACCACACAGCTTGGTGTCATCAGCAAACTTGCTGAGGGTGCACTGGATGCCACTGTCCATGTCACTCACAAAGATGTTGAACAAGACAGGTCCCAGGACTGATCCCTGAGGGACTCCGCTTGTCACTGGCCTCCATTGGGACATGGACCCGTTGACAGCCACTCTTTGGGTGCGGCCATCAAGCTAATTCTTTATCCATCTAGTGGTCCATCCATCAAACCCATGTGTTGCCAGCTTGGAGACCAGGAGGTGGTGCGGGACAGGGTCGAAGGCTTTGCTCAGGTCCAGGTAAACGACATCAGTTGCTCGCCCCTCATCTATTAATGCTGTCACCTGCTCATAGAAGGCCACCAGGTTTGTCAGGCAGGATTTGCCCTTGGCAAAGCCATGCTGACTACTCCCAATCACCTCTTCAGTGTTCTTCTGAGTCAGTAGTGCCTCCAGGAGGATCTGCTCCATGATCTTTCCAGGCACAGAGGTGAGACTGACTGGCCTGTAGTTCCCCGGTTCCTCCTTCTTGCCCTTTTTGAAAATGGGAGTAATGTTTCCCCTTTTCCAGTCTGTGGGGACTTCCCCAGTCTGCCATGACTTCTGGAATAGAATAGAGAGGGGTTTGGCAACCTCATCTGCCAGTTCTCTCAGCACCCGTGGGTGTATCCCGTCGGGTCCCATGGACTTGAACACTTTCAGGTTCTTCAGGTGATCACCAACCTGAGCTTCACTTATGATGGGCAGTTCTTCCTCCCCGTCCCTGGCATCATCTGCCATGACACCAGGAGTGTGGCTGGAGGCCCTTGCAGTGAAGACTGAGGTAAAGAAGTGATTGAGTACCTCAGCCTTTTCCACATCACTTGTGACCAATTCACCACTTTCCTTTCTGAGGGGGCCCACACCTTCCCTGTCTTCTTCTTGCCATTAACATACCTGTAGAAATTCTTAGTGCTCCTTTTAACCTCCCTGGCTAGATTCAGTTCAAACTCTGCTTTGGCTTTCCTAACCAGGCCTCTTGCTGCTCGGGCAGCTTCCTTATCTCCCCCTGTTCTATCTGTCCTTCCTTCCACTTCCTGTAGAGTTTCTTTTTAAGTGATAGTGTGTCCAGCAGCTCCTTGTTCATCCAGGCAGGCCTCCTAGCATTCCTTCCTGCTTTTCTCCTTGTAGGTATACATAGCTCCTGGACACAGAGGAGGTGGTCCTTGAATACTGACCAGCTGTCCTGGGTCCCTCTTCCCTCCAGGGCTTCATCCCACGACACTTTGGCTAGCAGATCCCTGCAGCGATCGAAGTCTGCACGCCTAAAGTCTAGGGTCCTAAGCTTAGAATATGTCCTCCTGATTGCCCTGAGGATATTAAATTCAACTGCTTCATGGTCCCTGCAGCCAAGGCCGTCTCTGAGCCTCACATTTGTTACCAGCCCTTCCCTGTTGGTGAGAACAAGGTCCAGCGTAGCACCTTTTCTTGTTGGTTCCTCTACCATTTGGAGGAGGAAGTTGTCTTCTATGCAGTCCAGGAACATCCTGGATTGCTGATGCCTTGCTGTGTTGTCCCTCCAGCAGATGTCAGGGTGGTTGAAATCCCCCATGAGGACCAGGGCTTGTGACCTGGAAGCCGCTTCTATTTGCCTGTGCAGAGCCTCATCTGCTTGGTTCTGCTGGTCAGGTGGCCTGTAGGAGACCCCCACAGTAATATCTCCTTCCCCTGTCTTGCCTTTAATTCTAACCCATAAACTTTCAACCAACTCATCATGCCTCCCCAGGTGGAGTTCTGCTGATTCCAGCTGGTTGTTGACATAGAGGGCAACACCTCCTCCTCTCCTTCCCTGCCTATCCTTCCTAAAAGCTTATACCCATCTATCCCTACGTTCCAGTCGTGGGAGTCGTCCCACCAAGTTTCGGTGATGCCCACTATGTCATGGCGTCCCAGCATCACGGTGGCCCTTAACTCATCTTGTTTGTTGCCCAAGCTGCGTGCATTTGCATAGAAGCACTTCACCTGGGCTGGCCCTGTCGTCCTCCTGTGCCAACTCCCCTTGGTTTCCACAGGGTGTCCTGGTGTGTCATTTGTGTCTTGCCTCAGGGCAGCAAGCTGAGAGCCCCTACTGGCTCTCCATCCCTCCACCTCAGGTGAGCTGCCCCTCTGCTTGTCACAGGCCAGCAGGAGACCACCAACCCCTCCCCCTTCAAATCTAGTTTAAAGCCCTGTCTATGAGCCCTGCCAATTCCTGCCCCAGGATCCTTTTCCCCCTCTGGGACAAGTGTGTCCCATAAGTTGTTTTTAGCTCTGCTGCCTTGAAAACCAAACCATGATTGTAGAACCCAAATCCCTGCCGATGGCACCAGTCCCTGAGCCATGAATTGACCTGTTGGCTCTTCCACAATGTTCCCTCATCCATCACTGACGTTAGAGGGATAGCAGAGAACACTACTTGAGATCCTGACCCCTTTAGCAGGTGCCCTAACGTTCTGAAATCTCTTTTAATTGACCGTGAGCCTCGCATTGTTGCATCGTCACTACCCACCTGAAAGACCAGCAGTGGGTAGTAGTCTGAAGGGCTCACAAGTTTGGGAATTTTGCCTACTATGTCCTTTACTTGGGCACCAGGGAGGCAGCAGATCTCCCTATGAAATGGGTCTGGTCTGCATATTGGGCCCTCTGCCCCCTTCAGTAGGGAGTCTCCTACAATGATGACCCTACGAGGTTTCCTTTCTGGACTAGTTTTGATAGCTGGCCTGAGGGAACCTGTCATTGGTGCAGCTTCTGTCTTCCTTGAGTCCTTGAGTCCATCTTCAAGCATGAATTCCATTCATGCTCCTGCATTAGGATTTGTGAGAGTCAGCAATGCGCACAGTTTTGGAGGCAGATTGGGACAGTTCTGTCCCTTCTATTAAAAACACTGGCCATAGTATCCTGGAACAATCATCATCAAGACTGCCCTCTGCATTTTTCAGTATCTAGATTCCAGTAGTTTAAAAAAAAAGAAAAGAATAATTCTTCTATCTTCATAAGCATCTTTATAAATTCACTCTACACTTGATTTCCACAGGACATAGACAATGAATTCATTTCAGTCTTTACATGCATCTGAATGCAATGTGCAAGCTTCTTTATGAAATGTAATGTGTACCTTGCAAGTGAAAACAAATTCTGAAGTAACAAATACACCATAGGGTCAACATGGCACTGAAACACAGCAAGCTGCTGTGAGCAGGGGCAGGGCATTTGACTGCATTTAATGAAAGTAAGTTGAGAGGAAACTAGACAGATTAAAATACAGCATTCTTTCCCATCCCACCCTTCCCCTCTTAAGTACACAAGATTACATGTTTACCTTTTTAATTTTTTTAATATCTGGATCCTCATCTTCCTGGTTGCCTTGGTAAGGTCGCATTCTTTCTTTTGTTTTATTGAGAGCTACAATCTGACAAATAAATAAATAAGTATTCATTAAATGCTTTGTCATTAGTTAGTGAAACTAACTAGTGTCATGAGTTAGTGAAACTCTTAGTTGCAGAAGTAACTGAAAAGTATTTCCCCCTTCTTCAAGCCTGTTAAAGCTGCACAGAATGACAAGCACATGTCTGGTCACAGGGAAATGAAAACCATTCTCTGAAAAACAAGCAAGGCTCTTGATCCAGATGGAGGAAGGATCAGAGAAAAGCTGGTTCAGCTCTCAAAGCAAAATGTGCCTTTCAACTTAAATGACTCAGGATTGCAACAAAATTTGTAATATTCAGTGAAACAGAGCAATTTGGAGTAATTCTCTGTCCTGCCAAACCAGATTTCTCAGGTGAAAATAGGAAATCAATGGCATCCACACTGCAAAGCAATGTGTAATCATAAAGTCTCCAACAAGGAGGTTGTCCAATGAGTCTAACAGTCCACAGTATTTCTATAAGTATTCAGCTAAGGGTTCATGGATGGGCTATTACATATTAATTGTAGTTAATTAGTTCCATTATTTTCACAAATGCTACAGAAATACTGAATATTATTGTAATGCATGTGTCAAAAGATTGTAATTCAATGATTATTTGATGACTCTGGCACATACCTCAGATTTAAGTCTTTCAATTTCTGTGTCTTGATCTTCAAGCTGATGTCGAAGCTGATTGGCTGCAATCTTTTCAGTCTCCACAATCTGGACAAGATGAATGTACTTCTGCATTAACACCTCCCTTTCAATGAGAATATCTGAATAACTAAAGAGGGAACATTTGCATCAGTAAAAATAGCCAAATACTGTCTTTCGTGTCCCCATATGGGATATTGACAGAACAAATATTGCATCAATACAGACAGGTTTTGAATGTGACCTCTTCCAACTCAACAGTTCTATGATTCTACAATTTCTGTGATTTTATGATGATAAATCATCCAAACATTTGGTCTTCAGTAACCTTTTTAGACACAGGTGCTGGCAGTGTACAGTTTCCTTGCATCTAATTACTGAGAGCAAGATAATTGCAGTGTTTTCATGATCTTCTAGTTCTCAGGCTAAGCCAAAAAATTCTATTAATTAATGTATTTATTTTAAGGGCTGGGATTTTTTCCATCTTTTAGAAGGACTTCTGGGGAGCATCTGGATCTTCAATAGAACTATTTCTAATTCTCTCCACCTGGCAGATCTCTTTACAGAAAAATTCCCATCATAGCTGTTACTGTCATTTCCTAAAACGTGTTTAATTGTTTAGGACAGTTTATGATTACACAAATACATTCTAATTAGTAAACTATGATATCAGCCTTTTGTTTTTAGCTCTAGAGTGGCAAACTGCAATTCAAATATTTTCCTGCAAAGGAGGGTATTATCCCAAGCACAGTTAGATGTCACAATCAAAACAGTGACAAGCATCATACTGTAGTACTGTTCCCAAATTCAGGTAAAGGAGAAATCAGTTTCTTCCTATGCAACATCACCGGACTGCTCTTTTACATCATTCAGTACTTCTCACATAGTTAAGTTAAATGTGCAGTAAAGACACAGACCAACAGTGTGCTTGTTTGCTGGCTTTGGTTCAGCAAAATCTACAGACACATACTGCCTCTTTACCTGGGTTCCAGGAGCCTTTTTCCTCTGAGAATTAAATAACTTTACAAGATAACAAGCTGCACAAAATACTGCAGAATGAAGCCCTAAATCTTTGTCAAGGGATGTCTTCATAATTTAATGATATACCAATGAAAATGCAGGCTATCATACATACTGGTTTCCCACCGTCAGGTAAGCACAGGGTGTTTCTGGATTGCACCAGAGCTCTTCCTTTAAGAGCTCTTTCTACTTGTTACAGGACCCATAAAATGAGCACTTGCCATTAAATACTGTCAGGCTTTAAAAAATATAATATTATTACAGGAGGGATGTGGACGTGCTGGAGCGTGTCCAGAGAAGGGCCACGAGGATGATCAGAGGGCTGGAGCACCTCTCCTATGAGGACAGACTGAAGGAGTTGGGGCTGTTCAGTCTGGAGAAGAGAAGGCTCCGAGGTGACCTCATTGTGGCCTTCCAGTATCTGAAGGGGGCCTACAGGAAGGCTGGGGAGGGACTTCTCAGGATCTCAGGTAGTGATAGGACTAGGGGGAACGGATTGAAGCTGGAAATGGGGAGATTCAGGCTGGATGTGAGGAAGAAGTTCTTCACCATGAGAGTGGTGAAGGCCTGGAATGGGTTATCCAGGGAGGTGGCTGAGGCCCCGTCCCTGGAGGTGTTTAAGACCAGGCTGGATGAGGCTCTGGCCAGCGTGATCTAGTGTAGGGTGTCCCTGCCCATGGCAGGGGTTGGAACGAGATGATCCTTGTGGTCCCTTCCATCCCTGACTGATTCTATGATTCTATGATTCTGTGATAATAATGTGTGTCCTCTCCAGTTAATATGCATTTTATATATATTTACTGCCATTTCAAATAGTATTAGTTTATTATTATTATATACTGGAGGGGACCAATATTGAGCACAGCTATTAAATTCAACACCTAACCTGGAAAGCAAGCATAGATTTAAAATAATTAGAATAAATTCTCACAGATAGCATAAAATGAAAGTTTTTTTTCCTCCTTGAATAAACTACAAAAGAATAAGAAGTTAATTTAATTCTATTGCATTTATTGGATTGTATTAACTAATGCAATAGTAAACCATAAATATGTAAACCAAAAGAAAATAAAACAAACAAGCTAACAAAAAAACCAAACCAACAACAAAGCCCAGAGCAATTCTTCCAACAAGTAAAATAACATACATAAAAGAATCTGTCATAATGCAACCTATATAACTTAACTGTGCAATAAACACTGATAATAATGTACAAAATTTGGTTCTTTGTGGTTTTGCAAAGATTCTTTCTTTTTTTTTTTTTTTTCCAGAAACCATGGTGCTTAAACTCTTTGGAACCTAAAAGGTATTTGAACATAATGAAACATGTCTCAGTTAGAAACAGTTCACGTAAGTTTTACAATGATGAGAGACGTCACAAAGATAAAAATATACCTATGTAAGAAAACGCATTCCTTAGTGCCTGCAGCACCATCTTGATTTGCATTTAATATAAAGAGTGGTCTTTTCTACCTAAAATCAGGTCCAGATGATGATGATTATTTATCTTTTTCAAATTTTTGTTTAACTTTTGCAGATACAGAATTTGACAGATTTGTCTTTACTTTTACTCAAGGATGAGGGAAACAGCAGGACACGGAATCACAAAGGGTGAACAGCAGCTGCAGTCAGAGCTGATGCAAGACTGAAGACACTATTATAAACAATGTTTTTCTTCCACTTTATTTTTACTTTCCTCCTTAAGGGGAAGAAACATCATCTAGATTTTTCAGCTTCTTTAAATGCATTAAGCTAGACTTCTACAGTCTTGCTTTACTAAGCAACAAGAACTTTTCTACAGAAGACTGAAAAGTTTTTAATCTTTTGAGATGTATTTATTTTGCCTAGTTAGTGGCTTTGGCAGTCTAAAATGTTAGTCTCATCCTAGAAACCAACTTCACTCCCATAATTAGCAGTATGAAAAGGAGTTAATTAGAAAAGCCTATGTACAGCTATACCAACTACCCATTTTTCTTCTCAAAACTGCTACTTGTTCTGTGAAAGGAAAATCATAGGATTCTGAATAAACATCACCTGCTTCCAAAAACTCTTCATCCGTCTCTCTGTACATGTGAGTTAAAAATCATTATGCCTAAAAGGCTAAGCTATATATTCAGCATAATGCCAGGAGTGTTCCTAATGGGTAGAGTTTCAGTACTGATGGGATTACACATGTATACAAAATGGTTTGTTAAATTGTACCAAAGTGTTCAAATGTCAAAGGAAGATGAAAAATTCATAAAACAACTTGTAAGCAGCCAGTCTAAATCTAGTTCAGTGTCTGGATGTCATTTAATTGAAAGAAGTAACTGCAGTGAGCCACAGTTTTCTATGAACTGGTATTAACATTTTATTGAGAGAAGTGATTCTAAGAATTTACAGTATCAGGTAGGAAGACTCAAAGACAGAGCATTCTGAAAGCTAAGGCTATACCTATTTACAATGCAATACAATACAATACAATACACCAGGTTGGAAGAGACCTTCAAGATCATCATGTCCAACCCATCAACCAATCCAACCCACCCAACAACTAAGCCATGCAGCCAAGCACCCCATCCAGTCTTCTCCTGAACATCTCCAATGAAGGTGACTCCACCACCTCCACAGGTAGCCGATTCCAATGGCCAATCACTCTCTCCGTGTAGAACTTCTTCCTAACATCCAGCCTAAACCTGCCCTGGCGCAGCCTGAGACTGTGTCCTCTTGTTCTGGTGCTGGATGCCTGGGAGAAGAGGCCAACCTCTGCCTGGCTACAACCTCCCTTCAGGTAGTTGTAGAGAGCAATAAGGTCACCCCTCAGTCTCCTCTTCTCCAGGCTAAGCAACCCCAGCTCCCTCAGCCTTTCCTTATAGGGCTTGTGTTCCAAACCCCTCACCAGCTTTGTTGCCCTTCTCTGGACATGCTCCAGCAAGACAACATCCTTCCTAAACTGAGGGGCCCAGAACTGGACACAGGACTCAAGGTGTGGCCTAACCAGTGCAGTGTACAGGGGCAGAATGACCTCCCTGCTCCTGCTGGCCACACTGTTCCTGATGCAGGCCAGGATGCCATTGGCCTTCTTGGCTGCCTGGGCAGCCTGCTATCCTGCTATCTTCTGCAGAGATAGGACTCAAAACAGGTATTTCAACAACCTTAAGCTATGACTGACCACTAACTACCACAAGGAGAAAGAAAGAAATGAAGAAAGGGTTGAGTAAAACAATGCATGACTTAAGCCTTATAAGAGCCAACCTAGTCAGAAAACATAAGAAAACTGGAGAAAGTTTAACCAGTGACTCATTACTTGGGTCTCTGCATTGTGACAACAGACTAAGATAAAGGCTCCAGTAGTGCTAACAGCAAGTTTAATTGATTTTTGTATTGAATTCTGACCAGACTTATGGTTCATTGGATCACCCTATAGTAATTGCACTAAAGTTTCTCAGGCAGCTGGAAGAACCAGGCATTGGACCAGGCCAGAACTATTTAAGGTTGTATCAAATCATCCTTTTGAAATGCAAAATGCACGTCCTCATTAACCCTTTATGAAAACCAGGATATATGGCTCTTAGGGTCTAGAAGACAAAACAAATTACCTACTTCTGCCCATCTGTCAAGCAGCTACAGAATTCCTTAACAAAGAAGGAATAGCCTTCAGAAAGATTTGAGAAGTCTAATGACACATTAACCATCATGCTAGGGATGGAAACAGTAGAAGTTGCAACAGAACTTATGCAAGCTTATCACTAGCAAAGGTGATGTGGGAGACCATCTCAACACAAGTACCATTAACTTTAATGAATTTCTGTATGACAGGACATCAAAGAACAGCTATGGCTGTGAGGGTTATGGAGCCAAAGCTTATCAGAAGACAGCAAATTAAGATGAGCTTTCAGACAGGCATGGACAACTGTTTAGAAAGGCTGTAAAAGAGGTATCTGCTGATTTCAAGCACAGAAGTGGGAAGTGGCACTTGGACTGGTGAAAAACTGCAGCAGCTGGGATTGGAGGTTGGGTGTAGGACTGTGTGATACTTGGGGAAGGATGAGAAATTCACAGCCCAAAGCATTTTTACTACAAGATCCTTTCAGCTGAGATGGGAAAATAAAAACTGGAATGAAAAGTCTTTGGAAGGGTAGTCCCAACCACCATGAGAAGTTTCACGTACCCACACTATGTCAATGGGGGAATGGCTTACTCCAGGAGAATGGGTACGTGGAGAGGGGAATCCTCTTATGTGACAATGAGACAATCCTGAAAACACGTCTCATTAGCACTGTGTTACTAATCAGACTCACAATGCATACAAAAAACCCAGCTGTTCCCATTTTCCTGGCAAATCTGTCCAGGAAAATCTGAGTAAAGGACAAAAACTCTAGAGCTGGAAGGTACCTATTCCATCATGCAAAACTGAGACACAGCTGAACAGCAGCTATGAAGTCCAGACCAAATACAATGGCAGGGAAACCTCTTTGCTCTGTGAGCTGAGGTTTCACACAGCTGTTACAAACCTGTAGCTACTATTTCCAAAGAGTGTTGCTGATGGGATTTCAAATGTTACCTTAGAAAACAATTACCACACTGATATTCGAGATAGCCATAATTATCAGTATGAATATCACTGCTTTTGAAGCTTCGTGTCTGAGCTATCTAATGCGCAGTTTGCCAAGACCCTGGAATGCCCTTTGAGGGGCTCATGAAGCCCTTTGCAGCAGCACTGAGAGTTTGGTCCAGATATACAGCTTTCTGTGAAGTGCTGTGCAACAAGCATAGGAGGTATGGTCACCTCTAGTAGGCAATGTTAGGGCATGTGATAAAAGGATAATCTTAACCAACAGCAGGAACAGTAGTAGCTGCTGTAACTCACACAGCCTAATTCAGAGAAATGAGCTCCCTGACCTGGCTGCTATCCAGGCTATCACAAGACCAGCCCAAGAAAAGCCCATCTCCATGAGCAGGAAAGGCCACCACAATGCCACGTGGACAACCACAATAACCCAGTCAGAGAAACAAACCCAAACTCCTCCCAGGACTGGGATAGGAGAGCCTCCAGCATCACCACCCGCAGGTGAAACCTGTCAAGATGAGTGAGTGGAAAGGCTCTCCAGATTGTCATCCAGGCTGCAAAGTGTTACCAGCAGGGTGTGAAATTTATTAGGGGGTACGGAGAAGATAATTTTGCAATTCTACAAGACATATTTTGAGATGTTTAAGGAAGGAAACAAAGGCAGGAAAAGGGAGGGATCAAGGTTTAAAGAGGGGCAAGCTTGCGAAAGCAGAGAGGTGAAGGGAGAAAAGGCACATATGACCAGGCTGATCTGCACACTTGTCTGGCTATGCTCTGCACCTGTTCAGCACAGGCCATCTTGCCTTCTCATTAAATTCCATTGCTAACTTCTTTCCTGGGTGAGGGGATTGTATATGCCAGCTACAGGAACCAGAACTCAGAGAGCACAGGTCCCTGTATGTTTCATCGGTGCAGTAACTCACTGGAGGGGAAGGAGCACTTGTGGACTGTTTAGATGGGTACACCAGTGTATGATCACTAGTTACTGCCAAGACCAGCTTGCTGGTGAGTAGAATTAGTCACTGGGAAGTTGGGTATTGAAGGTACACTAAGTATATGTTATATCATCAGAGATTCTGTGATTTGGCTTCAGTGAGGCACAGGAGATTCAACCCAGCTAACGAGGTTGCTTGACTGAGACACTCATTTGCCCATGTGTCCTCTCATCCAGGTCACTGAGGGAATTGAGTTTACCCTCAGCAAGTTCACTGATGATACAAAACTGGGAGGGTGGCAAACACCCCATCAGGCTGTGCAGCCATCCAATGAGAGCTGGACAGGCTGGAGGGCTCAGTGCAGGCAAACCATATGAAGTTTAATAAGGACAAGTGCAGGGTCCTGCATCTGGGGAGGAATGACAACAGGCACCAGTACAGGTTAGGGGCTGCCTTGCTGGATAACAGCTCCACAGAGAAAGACCTTGAAGTCCTAGCAGACAGCAAGTTCTCTATGGAACAACAATGTGCCCTCATGGTCAGGAGAGCCAATGGTATCCTGGGGTGCATCAAGAAAAGTGTGTCCCGCAGGTCTAAGGAAGTTCTTCTCCCCTCTACACTGCCCTGGTGAGACCACACCTGGGATACTGTGTCCAGTTTTGGGCTCCAAAGATCAAGAGAGACAGGGACCAGCTGGAGAGAATCCAATGGAGAGCTATGAGGATGATTAAGGGACCTGCACACCTCCCCTATGAAGAGAGGTTGAGAAACCCAGGGCTGTCTAGTCTTGAGAAGACTGAGAGGGGATCTCATCAATGCGTATAAATATCTGAGGGGTGGGGGTCAAGTGGAGGGGGCCAAGCTCTTTCCAGTGGTACACAGTAATAAGACAAGGAACAGAGGGTTCAAACTTGGGCATAGAAGATTTCACCTCAACATGAGGAGCAACTTCTTTATAGTGAGGGTGACAGAACACTGGAACAGGCTGCCCAGGGAGATTGTGTAGTCTCCTTCTCTGGAGACTTTCAAAATCCACCTGTATGCATTCCTGTATGGACTACCCTAAGTGATCCTGCTTTGGCAGGGTGGATGGACCCAATGACCTCTTGAGGTCCCTTCCAACCTCTGATGTACTGTGATACTGTGATGTGTGTGGGTGCTTGTGTCAAGAGGCAAGAACATCCAAGGGCTGGACTGAGTGTGTAAAACAGTTATGGGAGAGATCCACAGTGTTTCAGTGTGTTGATGTGTGCAGGGTTGGGGAACCTGTACTCCAGTTAATAGCAGATTCACACTTCATATATACGTGTGGTGTATCACAGTATCACAGTATAACCAAGGTTGGAAGAGACCCCAAGGATCATCAAGTCCAACCTGTCCCAACAGACCTCACAACTAGACCATGGCACCAAGTGCCATGTCCAATCTCCCCTTGAACACCTCCAGGGACGGTGACTCCACCACCTCCCCGGGCAGCCCATTCCAATGACAAATGACTTGCCCAGTGAAGAACTTTTCCTCACCTCGAGTCTAAACTTCCCCTGGCACAGCTTGAGACTGTGTCCCCTTGTTCTGGTGCTGGTTGCCTGGGAGAAGAGACTAACCCCCTCCTGTCCACAACCACCTTTCAGGTAGTTGTAGAGGGCAATGAGGTCACCCCTGATCCTTCTCTTCTCCAGGCTAAACAATCCCAGCTCCCTCAGCCTCTCCTCATAGGGCTTGTGCTCAAGGCCTCTCACCAGCCTTGTTGCCCTTCTCTGGACATGTTCAAGTGTCTCGATGTCCTTCTTAAACTGAGGGGCCCAGAACTGGACACAGGACTCAAGGTGTGGCCTAACCAATGCAGAGTACAGGGGCACAATGACCTCCCTGCTCCTGCTGGCCACACTATTCCTAATACAGGCCAGGATGCCATTGGCCCTCTTGGCCACCTGGGCACACTGCTGGCTCATGTTTAGGCGGGTGTCAATCAGTGTGGATGGGTGGGTGCGTAAGGCAACACATGGGCTCCAGGCCCAGCTCCTGGACCAGACTGAGTTCCTTAGACCAGTTAATGGGAGATCTACAAGCATGCTGGGAAGTGTGGGGGATGCATGTGATTGGTGACTGAGTACCAGTAACTAGAGAGGGTCAGCAGGCACTGCTACAACTGGGGAGTTGGAGAATTCAGGGCCAGCTCCTGGACAGACTGCATGGCTAGGCTATTTGCTGGTGTGCCTGCAGCATGTATATGGATTGCCTGCATTTTTCCAGTAACATACTCTCATCTTCATCAGTCAGAGATAGGAAAAGAATGCTGTTGTCTGTTCCCAGGTGAGTGCTGCATATTCCTGTCTGTGCCAATCCCTGTGGCCAGCTGTGTCTGTATGTATATGATTTGGTAGGAGTATGTATGCTTGTTTGTCTGCATTGGAATTACTTCTGATTCAACCTGGGTATAGAGAGCAGCAGCAACTTCACCTCTATTGAGCTACTGACTCTGGCAACACCTACCACTTTGTTGTGTAGATCTAGCTAGACCTTATTTGGAAGGCAGATATGAGATTGCTTTGCCCATATTTTGAGTATTACTCAAATTCTCTTGGCTTCATTCCCAGCCAGCTGGAAAGAACAACATTGAGGTTATTAGAGCATCAAGCCTCATCTCATGTAGTTTCTCCAACAGCAAGGCATTACTAGCAAGGCATTTGCTCTGAGCTTCCAGGCAGCTTTGAGCTACCATACTGAGCTTACAACTGCCTATGTGAAATACACTTTGCATTAGCAAGTGAACTGTGCCAACAAATCTGAGAGTAAGACTTTTTTGTGTGTGTGGTTTTTGTTTTTTGTAGTTACTGATTGAAGGGCTCCTCATACAATTTAAACAGCAGCCCAGCTGAAAGAAACACTCCCACTGCCTTCCCCCCAAACAGCACTCATGCTCTCCTACATCTCACCCATGGGCTTCCCTCTGCCTTATGCAATGAACACAGGTCTGCTGTGTGATCCACACAGAGGAATAAACTGAATCCAGAGGAACAAACTGGATTAAAACTAAGATGGCACAAATTAATCAAAATGTAATTCCTTTTGGTGCAAATCAATTTCCCAATTACATTCACACTTGTGCTTGTGTGAAAGAAGGGCTTATAAAGGTGTGGGAATGAATGACTGACTTGTGAGAATGACAGGTGCCTCCCTCTGCAGCAATGCTGTCTTATGCAGGACTAAAGTATGCATGGAAGTACAGCCTGAAGCACCTAAGAGTTTTCAATAAACCAAAGTAGGAAAGGCCATACACACACACAAGTAATTTTAGTTACATGGGAAAAAATAATAAAGTTATGGAAGACTTTGTAAGAGAAAGTGAAAATTCCACCTCAGTGTATTGAAGTTGAAACAGAGTTTTTTTGTAAGGCAGTGAGTTCTGGAACAAAGCCCAAACAGGACTTTCACATGCAGTCACTGACAAAGGGACTTGGATTTGCTAAGAATAAATCCTCCAGCCCAGAAACAAAACTCAGAAGAAGCAAGTCTTACTCTGCCACCCTGTATATTGGCAAGAACTCAAGACACTAAGAATTCAAATAAAATGGAAATAGATGGAAAGTGGAGCTAGCAATGAGCATGTGGAGCTCATAATGGTGTCCTATCAAAATATGCTGAATTGCACCTCTTATTGCAAGTTCACAAGCCAAACAATTGCTCTCAAATGAGATGAGGGCACTAGGAACATGAAGACTGGAACATAAGCAATGAAGCATCTGGCTGCATGAGTCAAAAGCCTGCCAGCTCTCAAAGAGTGTGCATGGCACCCTCCAAATGATAAGCAGTTTCATACCACCCACAGTGAAATCTTTCAAGAAACAATGGACAATGGCACAGCAGGAAATTATTTAATTATGAATTTACATCCAAATGAAACACCTATTTATCCAGAGCAGGACATGGGGTGTAGTGAGATCATATTATTACTTTCACCAAGCTAACTTGCAAAATAAATAAAACACTGAAGAGATTTTTGATGGCTGCAAATGTGTGTTTGGCAAAAAGTCTCAAAAAGCAATCCAAAAGTTGATTTTGTATATGTCAGTCTAAGAAAAGCCAAAAAAATAAAAAAGAAGATGAAGATGAAAACTTCAACTACTTTGTCTCAGCTAAAACATGGATTGCCATAACTACTCAGGAGGATGAAACTCTCCATAAAGCAATTAAATATTTCCATCTCACCAATGCCAATATGTTTACACAGCACAGAACATTCCCAGGCCTGCTTTCAATTTAAGGGTAAGGGGCATGTTTTGAATACCTCCTAGAGGTTTTCCCTAAAACACCCAAGATACTACAAAAGGTATCATGAGAGGGCTACTAAAATATCAGTTAGTAATTCAAAACAAAAAACTGAAAAGAAAGGTCAGAAATCTTTTAGGCTAACCTCAAATGAACAGTGACACTATAGAAGTTGCCAAAGATTGTTCCATTTGTCAAAAGTATAGATGAACCCAAGGAAAAATGTATAAATCATGGTGCAGGTAAAATTTCATCCCTGAAATAAATCTGTTCTAATTTATTTAATTAAGATGTCAATAAAAATCTTATGCAACAGTCTAAAACTATTATTTCCACTTCTTTGTTGTGTATCTTTGGTACAAGACCCAATGGTTAAATAATTAAGTATGCAACTCCACGTTATTTTGCTGCACAATGCAAAGCAAATAACTGCGGCTCCCAGTGAAGTAACAAAACATCAGAACAAAGAGGTAACCACAGCAGCATACAACACTCTATGTTTAGCAACTGCATTTCAGAAATCTTTTGTTACTTGTTGACATTTTGTTCAAGAAAAGTATAATTGAGAGGCGGGCCCAAGCCAACCTCATGAAGTTCAACAAGCCCAACTGCAGGGTCCTGCATCTGGGTTGGGGCAATCCCAGGCACCAATATAGGCTGGGCAGTGACTGCCTTGAGAGCAGCCCCAAAGAAAAGGATTTGGGGGTGCTGGTGGATGAGATGCTCAACATGAACCACCACTGCACACTTGCAGCACAGAAAGCAAATCCCATCCTGGGATGCATCTAGAGAAGCATAGCCAGCAGGTCAAGGGAGGTGATTCTCCCCTTCTATTCCACTCTGGTGAGACACCCCTGGAGTACTGCATCCAGTTCTGCATTCCAGTTCCTATTATAGGAAGGCTCTGGACATGCTGGAATGTGTCCAGAGAAGGGCCACAAGGATGATCAGAGGGCTGGAGCACCTCTCCTATGGAGACAGACTGAGAGAGTTGGGCCTGTTCAGTCTGGAGAGGAGAAGGCTCCAAGGAGACCTTATTGTGGCCTCCCAGTATCTGAAGGGGGCCTACAAGAAAACTGGTGAGGGACATTTTAGGATGTCAGGTAGTGATAGGACTAGGGGGAATGGAACAAAATTAGAATAGAATAGAATAGAATAGAATAGAATAGAATAGAATAGAATAGAATAGAATAGAATAGAATAGAATACAATACAATACAATACAATACAATACAATACACCAGGTTGGAAGAGACCTCCAAGATCATCGCGTCCAACCCATCAAACAATCCAACCCACCCAACAACTAGACCATACAGCCAAGCACCCCATCAAGTCTTCTCCTGAACACCTCCAGTGAAGGTGACTCCACCACCTCCACAGGTAGCTGATTCCAATAGGCAATCACTCTCTCCGTGTAGAACTTCTTCCTAACATCCAGCCTAAACCTGCCCTGGCGCAGCCTGAGACTGTGTCCTCTTGTTCTGGTGGTGGCTGCCTGGGAGAAGAGGCCAACCTCTGCCTGGCTACAACCTCCCTTCAGGTAGTTGTAGAGAGCAATAAGGTCACCCCTCAGTCTCCTCTTCTCCAGGCTAAGCAACCCCAGCTCCCTCAGCCTTTCCTCATAGGGCTTGTGTTCCAAGCCCCTCACCAGCTTTGTTGCCCTTCTCTGGACACGTTCCAGCAAGTCAACATCCTTCCTAAACTGAGGGGCCCAGAACTGGACACAGGACTCAAGGTGTGGCCTAACCAGTGCAGTGTACAGGGGCAGAATGACCTCCCTGCTCCTGCTGGCCACACTGTTCCTGATGCAAGCCAGGATGCCATTGGCCTTCTTGGCTGCCTGGGCACACTGCAGGCTCATGTTCAGCCTACAATCAACCAGTACCCCCAGGTCTCTCTCTGCCTGGCCACTCTCCAGCCACTCTGACCCCAGCTTGTAGCACTGCCTGGGGTTGTTGTGGCCAATGTGCAGAACCCGGCACTTGGATGTGTTCAATCTCATGCCATTGGACTCTGCCCATCTGTCCAGCCTGTCGAGGTCCCTCTGCAAAGCCTCTCTGCCCTCCAGCAAATCAACTGCTGCCCCCAGCTTGGTGTCATCTGCAAATTTACTGATGATGGACTCAATGCCCTCATCCAGATCATCAATAAAGATGTTGAAGAGCATGGGGCCCAGTACTGATCCCTGGGGCACACCACTAGTGACTGGCCGCCAGCTGGATGTGGCACCATTCACCACCACTCTCTGGGCTCGGCCCTCCAGCCACTTCCTAACCCAACGCAGTGTGCTCCTGTCCAAGCCATGGGCTGATAGCTTGGCCAGGAGTTTGCTGTGGGGGTCGGTGTCAAAGGCCTTGCTGAGGTCCAGGTAGACCACATCCACAGGCCTCCCCACATCCACCAGCGGGTGGTGGATGAATAGAATAGAATAGAATAGAATAGAATAGAATAGAATAGAATAGAATAGAACAGAACAGAATAGAATAGAAGTAAGCAGATTGGAAAAGACCTTTGAGCTCACCGAGCCCGACCTATCACCCAACAGCATCTAATCAACTAAACCATGGCACCAAGTGCCTCATCCAGTCTCTTAAACACCCCCAGTGATGGTGACTCCACCTGGGCAGCACATTCCAATGGCCAATCACTCTTTCTATGAATGACTTCTTCCTAACATCCAGCCTAAACCTCCTCTGGTGCAGCTTGAGACTGTGTAGAAATAGGTAGATTCAGATTGGATGTTAGGAAGAAATTCCTCACCATGAGGGTGGTGAGATGCTGGAACAGGTTGCCCCGGGAGCTGGTAGAAGCCCCATCCTTGGAAGTTTTTAAGGTCAGGCTTGATGTGGCTCTGAGCATCCTGATCTAGTGTGAAGTGTCCCTGCCCACAGCATGGGGGTTGGAACTATGTGATCCTTGAGGTCCCTTCTAACCCTGACAATTCTATGATAACAAAACGAGAGAAGTCATGTCTAAGTTCCTGGAAAATTTCCCCATGAATTTCCCACAGAGACCTGTGCAGAAAAGCAGGTAAAGAAAATCCCTGAAATGACAGAGGGCCCTGGAAATATCCTTCACAGTGGTGTCCATATTTTGATTTTACTAGGACTGTCACCCAAATAAAGTGGGAAAGTCAGTCAGTGAAAGAGATGGTGATACAGCATAAATTCAGTTGTCTGGTGGTTTCAAAACTTAACTACCCTGACCTTGACCCCACAGCTAAATTCTTCTTGTCAAGTTTAAGTTCTCAGTATTTCCAATTGTGTTTTGTTTAACTGGCTTAATTTTCTGTTCCGTTCTGCCTTGAAAATGAATGTGTAGTTCATTTATGGACTAAACTACCAAGAGAGAAATTTAACTTAGTGTGATGAAGCTCTTTTTGCTCACATTCCTTTACACCCAGGCAATGGACAAGAAGCAAATTTTCCCAAGAACAGGTAATTGTAAGATCCTGCTTCCTCTGAATGCCCTTACCAAAGAGCAAAAAGTCATACTGCTTTCTTCACTTGCTTTTAAAACTACTCCTCAAAAATATGACCCAGATACATAGATAAAATGTACCTTCTCTGCTCCTCCCTGAGTAAAATAGGAATGCCTACCAGTGGACAAGCTCTTCTAGGATGTGCTGACAGCTCAAAGCCCCATAGGTTCCCAAATCCTGAAATAATGTGTTGCCTTAGTGGGTGGCCATGCAAAATGTGCTTTCCTTAATACCATAAACTACCAGCTGCTTTCCAAGAAAGAAGACCTCATTCAGTTAGGTGCCAACACTGAGAAGAGGATTCAGAAGCAAAGACTGCTTGTCCAGGTGATACAAGACCTGCAGATTCAGGGCCTCATTTCACAAGTTCTGAAGTAAAACCCATGAGCCAGTGGTGTTCATTTTCAATTATAAAGCAAAATCATTTCTGTTTATATGGTTCATATCCTAAGCAACTCGGGAACTGCCTGGTTCCGTGTGCGTTACCATGGCACTGTAGATTAGCTGAGGTGACTGTCTGTGAGAGGGTGCTGGAGGAAGTGCATTTCAGCAAAGACATTTGCCTCCAAAAAGCATTTCACACACCTTCAGTTAGATGATTTTCACTTAGGTTATACTGTAAACCCTGCCCGTTCACCTGACACACCTTTTCTTAGGAAATATTACTGCCATGACTAGAAGTCTTGCCATGGCCCTTTGAATAGAATAGAATAGAGAATAGAATAGAAGAATAGAATAGAATAGAATAGAATAGAATAGAATAGAATGGAAGAGACCTTGGAAGATCATCGTGTCCAACCTATCATCCAACACCACCTAATCAACTAAACCATGCAACCAAGCACCCTATCAAGTCTCCCCCTGAACACCTCCAATGAAGGTGACTCCACCACCTCCCCGGGCAGCCAATTCCAATGGGCAATCACTCTCTCTGTATAGAACTTCCTCCTAACCTCCAGCCTAAAACAGATCATTGTTCAGGACTTCAGTTTTGAAGTAAAGGTTTTATTTGCTGCACTTCATCATCATAATGGTTTTAATCTTCTTTCTTACATTTATTTCTATATAACAGCTTTTTAACAACATTCATTCATTCATTAATTGGCCTATCAGTTATTTCTTCATTCACATAACAGACTTTGCCTCCAACAGTGGATTAGTCCTAGGGGTTTCCAATAAGAAGAGTATTCTTCTTGAACTAATTTAAACTGCAACACAATCACTCATAAATGATAAAATATAGTAATACATGCATGAATGATAAAGGCATTTCTCTTAAAATATACCCATAGTCCACAAGCAAAGCATATCTAATAGTCTGTAAAATTTTATTTCAGTTCAGAAAGTGAGTTTAAATTTTCAAACTATTATCAACTTATTTACAATAAAATCAAGTTTCATACCTTGCTTGGTGAATAGCTTCTACCCATTCATCTCCATCAGCTTCATCCTCACAACGGAGCTCCAGTGGCTTTTGCCCTTCATGGCCAAAAAGAACAGTGAAGTAATGCTGCAAATTAGAAGGGGGTGGGGAGAGAAGTTCAGAAACTCTTTTAAATGTGTGTGTATATTTATATACATAAAATAATTTTTAAACCCCATGACTTTTTAAACACAGCCCAAAGCACTGCCAGTCTAGGAAGATGTGTTTTAAGCTATTAGTCATGAAACAGGAATTGAAGTCAAAATCATATTCCCTTGGGTATCAAGGTAAGAGCTTTCATGATACCTAATGTAAGCTACTGTTCTTAAGCCCCCACACACAAAACAACAGAATGTAATTCCCTAAGAAGCTTCTACAATCAGCTACAACAGGGTGACTGTAGTGGGGTGTCTATAGTTCTTTTTTCTTGGCATTTTTTCACCTGAATATTTTTTAGATGCCAGCAGGAATATCAAACCTGGAACTGCCACCATTTCCTCAGAAGGATATGCGCTGGTCCCAGCTTATTTCTTCACTTTTCCAAAGGAACAAGGAAAGTGTCCCTGATCATACATCACATTCCCAGAAAGTTTTTGCCCTTCTTTCAAGATGCCTCATCCACAACTGTCACTGCAACAACTTTGTTCTAACAAGAGCTGTCATGTTCTTCAATGTCTTTTCTTACATGAAGGACATTGCCCAGAGTATGTTCCACAGACCACAGAGGTTTTTTGCTGCTTTCAGAGTGTAGTAACAATATTAATAGCTAGTGTGAAGTGGAGAATCACTAGTCATCAAACATAAAATGAATTTACAATAATACAATATAATACAATACAATAAACCAGGTTGGAAAAGACCTTCAAGATCATCGCGTCCAACCCATTAACCAATCCAACCCACCCAACAACTAAACCATGCAGCCAAGCACCCCATCAAGTCTCCTCCTGAACACCTCCAATGATGGTGACTCCACCACCTCCACGGGCAGTCCATTCCAATGGGCAATCACTCTCTCTGTATAGAACTGCTTCCTAACATCCAGCCTAAACCTGCCCTGGCGCAGCCTGAGACTGTGTCCTCTTGTTCTGGTGCTGGATGCCTGGGAGAAGAGGCCAACCTCTGCCTGGCTACAACCTCCCTTCAGGTAGTTGTAGAGAGCAAGAAGGTCACCCCTGAGTCTTCTCTTCTCCAGGCTAATCAACCCCAGCTCCCTCAGCCTTTCCTCATAGAGCTCGTGTTCCAAAACCCCTCACCAACTTCATCGCCCTTCTCTGGACACGTTCCAGCAAGTCAACATCCTTCCTAAACTGAGGGGCCCAGAACTGGACACAGGACTCAAGGTGTGGCCTAACCAGTGCAGAGTACAGGGGGAGAATGACCTCCCTGCTCCTGCTGGCCACACTCTTCCTGATGCAGGCCAGGATGCCATTGGCCTTCTTGGCTGCCTGGGCACACTGCAGGCTCATGTTCAGCCTACCATCAACCAGTACCCCCAGGTCCCTCTCTGCCTGGCCACTCTCCAGCCACTCTGACCCCAGCCTGCAGCACTGCCTGGGGTTGCTGTGGCCAATGTGCAGAACCCGGCACTTGGATGTGTTCAATCTCATGCCATTGGATTCTGCCCATCTGTCCAGCCTGTAGAGGTCCCTCTGCAAAGCCTCTCTAGCCTCCAGCAGATCAGCTCCTGCCCCCAGCTTGGTGTTGTCTGCAAATTTACTGATGATGGACTCAATGCCCTCATCCAGATCATCAATAAAGATGTTGAAGAGCATGGGGCCCAGCACTGATCCTTGGGGCACACCACTAGTGACTGGCCGCCAGCTGGATGTGGCACCATTCACCACCACTCTCTGGGCTCGGCCCTCCAGCTACTTCCTAACCCAATGCAGTGTGATCCTGTCCAAGCCATGGGCTGATAGCTTGGCCAGGAGTTTGCTGTGGGGGACGGTGTCAAAGGCCTTGCTGAGGTCCAGGTAGACCACATCCACAGGCCTCCCCACATCCACCAGGCGGGTCACCTGATCATAGAAGGAGATCAGGTTGGTCAGGCAGGACCTGCCCTTCCTAAATCCATGCTGGCTAGGCCTGAGCCCTTGGCCATCCTGTAAGTGCTGTGTGATCGCACTCAAGATGACCTGCTCCATACTCTTGCCTGGCACTGAGGTCAGACTGACAGGCCTATAATTCCCTGGCTCATCCAACCAGCCCTTCTTGTGGATGGGCACCACGTTTGCCAGCTTTCAGTCTTCTGGGACCTCTCCAGTGAGCCAGGACTGTTGAAAAATGATGGAAATTGGCTTGGACAGCTCATCTGCCAGCTCTCTCAGCACCCTAGGATGGATCCCATCCGGTCCCATGGACTTGTGGGGGCCAAGCGGCTGAGAAGATCTCTAACTCTCCCATCCTGGAACAGAGGGACACCATGCTGCTCCCTGGCTCCTTCTGCCAGCTCTGCAGGCCAGCTGTCTGGAAGACATTCTGCCATGCTAGTGAAATTTGAGGCAAAGAAGGTGTTAAGTACCTCTGCCTTTTCCTCATCCTTTGTTACAATGTTCCACTCCGTGTCAACCAAGGAGTGGAGCTTGTCCTTGTCCTTCCTCTTGCTATTAATATATTTATAGAAGGACTTTTTGTTGTTCTTCACAGCAGAGGCCAGTCTGAGCTCCAAATGTGCTTTTGCCTCCCTAATTTTCTTCCTACAAGACCTAGCAACATCCCTAAACATTCCATGGGTTGCCTCCCCTTTCTTCCAAAGATGATACACCCTCTTTTTCTCCCTTAGTTCTTTTAGAAGTTCATTACCCATCCAGGCTGGCCGTCTGCCCCGGCGGCTCGTCTTCCGGCACACTGGCACAGCCTGTTCCTGCGCCTTCAAGAGTTCTGCCTTGAAGTAGGTCCAGCTCTCCTGGACCCCTTTATTTTTAAGGGCTGTATCCCAAGGAACCTTCTGAGTTAGTTCCTTGAGTAGCCTGAAGTCTGCCCTCCTGAAGTCCAGAGTGGAGGTCTTCTTGCTGCCCCTCTTGGCTTGGCTGCATACTGAAAATTCAATTATCTCTTGGTCACGAGTTTCACAACGTTCATCATTTACAACCTTTTGCATAGTTTGCTTACCAACTTAAAACCAAGTAGCAATAGAATTCTTCCAAC